>CM074723.1:321995713-322635713 GCA_037306005.1 Rhinophrynus dorsalis | reverse complement strand
CCCCAAAATGCAATGTGTTGGACAGACAAGACACAAGCAGTTGGTGTCCATTCTACTTGCTCATCTTGCTGTTATTGTCTCATTACTTTAAAATTGAATTTTTACCCCTTGAATGCCCCTAGAAGGGTATCCAATGCTTTCCAATGCACTGGAGACATATCTATCATTCCAGGAGTTAAAAAAACACACTTAAATGGCAGATTATTATTAGGGAAAAAAACTTTTCACAGTTTAAGGTTTTTTAAGGCACGTGTTGCCCATCCCTAGTTCTCACGTTTAATTAGAATTTTTCCACAGGCTTGAAGTAACAAAATAAAAAATAATATATAATTTTTTTTTATTCTATGCCTGACACCCAGAGACAAAGGTCTGAATGTCCTAGAAAAACATTGGTCTATCAAGACATATTCTTTTAACCATTTTAGAGTACATCTTACATGAGTTCACACTAAAGATTTTTTATACCAAAGCTGATCACTATTTGGAGCTTGTTTACCTAAAGGCCATCAAAGCAAATGAGTGGGTTCTTGCTTGCCTTGCCTGTGTTGTCCTTTCTTTTTAGTTTATACTGTCCTGTCAAGGGAAGCAGCTGAGTATCGATTTGAGCCATGTGTAGGGGCCAGATATAATATCTTTCACATGCATGTTCTGCTACTGTCTTTTAGAGGGGTAGAAATAGCAAAATCTGAGTATGTCTATGAAACATCTTTGGCTTTCTCCCAATGCTGAAGCTTATTACCCAAAGATGCGTCCTGTTTTATTTTATGTCTCAATAGATTCCATAGGTTTATTATTTTTTTTATTTGGCCTCTATAGTGCAGTTGGTTTGCCTCAGAAATACAGACCAGAGGGGTGTGCAATGCATAGACAAGCAATGTGTTGTATAACTCTCTTGTCTTTAAAGAGTTAGGAAGGAAACAAAATCTAAAAAAAATCAAACAGGTGAATTACTACAACTCTGTGTTTTTGTTCATATTAATTAAGTAGAAGACACTTGGGCATCACAGGAATATGTAATTAAAAAAGGAATGGAATACAGAAGGAAAAGGAGTACAAAAAAATACAGAAGGATCACAAAATGCAGAAGGTCGAATAATGCAGCTAATGAAATCAGAAAAATAAAATAGTTAATTCAGTAAGCAAGTAGTAGGAATATCCTCTAGTTGATGTACCTAAAGGACTGATGTTGAGAAACACTGCTCTCAAGTGTTGATTATCTTTTGTTATAAATACTTGGGGTTATCAAAACACTTTATGAATGAAATCTGCATCAAAATAAAATATTAAGTCTTGTAACATAATCCTGAGTTGCTAAAAATGGCCTAAAAATGGTCCAACACAACAAAGATTTCTACAGTATCTGTAAACACCAATTTTCTGTATTTTTACTTCTTCTTACTGAAGTCTCAATTCATCTAATGTCAGTGGAAGGTATCTTATGTGTGTGCTGTGTAAAAAGGTCTCCATATAATTATTTGTATTGTTCCTGCATATATTGGTAAGTAGTAATCATATATTATCATAGGTGTCACTTTTCCAGAGTAACAAATACAGCTTAGAAAGCCTTTCCTCATGCCTCGTTACTAAAGTCTTCCATTCAGTTTATTGATATTGACCTTCTGAACACTCCAGTTCCATAATGTATTTTTTTGTGGACTGGTGGCAGAAATTGTAATGTGTTACTTAATTGTTGGACATCAGGCTGTTGAGGACTACAACTGAATGGTTGGGGATGATGGAAGTTGTAGTCCCCAACATCTGAAGATCCAACAGCTGACCATGCTTGCTATACTGTATACTCAATGTAAGTTCTTACCAATGGTTTATAAAGAAGCAAAATGGTACTTTCTTGTATGAATGCAACATTTTGGATGGCTTTTTCAGCTGTTAAATGACAGAGTGTACTGGTGCAACATATATTGTTTGCATTTGTCCCCAAAATCCTTCTTCAGAAAGGTTTCATCTAGCATTGTCTCGTTTAATGCATAATGTACATGCCTGTAGATTACCATCTATTACATTTGCTTTAAACATACATTACCACATAAAAGCATTTTGGATTCCTGTAAGCTGTGTTAGGCAGAAACAAAAGATTCAGCTTGAACCTAAGATAGATCTCTTGATGAAAGAGTCCTCCTTTTATGAACATAATTTAGACTAAGCTTAACTTTCAACTTACATTCTGCAAGCTTCATCTTGATTAAAAACATTTAGAGATGAAAAAGGGATTACGTTTTGGAAAGGCCCACTCTGGAAGCAGCACCGATTTTTCTTTCTATCCAACAATCATTGATCTTGAAATATTACTGGCATTGTATTGATTGTATTTAATGCCAGCTTTGCACGTGGATTCTCAAATTACCCTAAATGTGCATTTATAAATTAACCTTGTCATTCAATAACAATAAATAAATACATTCAATAGATTTGCTATGGAATCTAATATTGATTGCAGATTATATAGAAGTATATGGTTCATGTGAAGCTGGCTAGTTCTTCAGTGACAGATGAAACTAATATGTTTTGTTTTGTAAACTAATTATATGGACTGGATGAAATTTAGCATTTTGGAAAACTGATTAGTGTATGAAAATGTAGATGACTGAAAAGTGTATGTGTGTGTTCCCGTTATTGACAAGCAAACACTGATGGTGATATGTACTTTAAAGGACTAGAACAATTGTGGAGCAAACCAACTGAATTCAGGTCCACCATTAGAAGTCAATCAGCCTAGGTCAAGTGGATTTGGCAAACCTCCCCACACATTTTTTAGTGCTTCTGCATCTTTGACCCCACCTCACCCCTGCCTGATATTATTGGTTACCTATTACACAGCAGTACGCACTCATTGTGCAGCATAGATATGGAAAACAGGTGTCTTTTTCCAGTGCCTCTGATCATTTCATGTACCACGAATGCTGGTCAGTTATACCCCCTCCCCAACAATTCTGGAGACTAATTTTCCACTACACATTGAAGAGGGTCACTAGTAGTCCATAGTACTGCTTAGCTTGATAACGACAGAAAATACTCATAGAAACAAGTTAAAAATGTACTTCTATAGATGAATACACAAGGTTTCAGAATTCATAAAAATAAGCAATATTAATGTGTGACAAACATTTTAAGGACTAGCATCCAGTGGCATGTGTAGCAAGAGTAGTTAGCCTGTACCTTTATAAAAACAGTTTGAACACCCCTTATGTTCAGAAGTATGCCAAAATGATGCCAAAAGTTATAGAACTCAGGGGTTAAATTGGATTAACCTATGCATTGTGCTTTTTACAACCATCTGTTAATCTATTTTAACAAAGAGCTACTGATCACCATAAAGCTGTAGCTCTCTAGGTTCTATTGTAGTCTAGCAATGAACTCTTTATGAAGGTGCCCCCGAGACCATACTTACCTGAGTGGAAAGATGGATTTATAACACAGTAGGGATGGTCTGAGCATTGGGCAATTGTGAAGGAGAAGTGAGAGGGTAGGGGGAGGTGAAAGGAAAGAATGGGGGAGAGTTAGAATTAGAGAGAGAGATGGGGTGAGGGGAAAAGAGGACAGGATATAGAGAGTGGAAAAAAGGGTTAGAGGGAGGAGAGAATGAATAAAGAGGCAGATAATGGATAGATGGTGAAAGAGATAGATTGAAAGGTAAATAATGGATAGAGGTAGGGGAAAGAGATAGACTGAGGGAAAAGTGGAAGAAGAGAGGGAGAGGTAGGCAGTCTTCTTCATTATGACTTTTCTCCTCCACTCTGTGTGTGCCCTCTGCTCCTCTTGGCTCATCTTACTCCACCCATTAAACCTTTGGATGCCATAGTGGTCTATAATACACATAAGAGATTTTTCTGAGATGCAATGAGTTCCTCCATTTACAGATCTGAATCTTCAGCTGAGTTATTTCTCTGCATATCGCTTGGTTCATACTTCAGCTGAAGATTCTAACTAGCATGTTTCATCTCTAGTGAGTTACTTCTGGCCATGAGGCAGGAAGAGATGGGAATTAAGGGTGGAATGAAAGAAATGTGCAATTGCTGTTTACAGTGTGTTTTTGATGGCAAAATGATTAGCACCAAAATGTTACTGAATTGTGCATTTTTTATGAATTAGTGAACATTTGCTCCAATGAATTTCATAATGTGGGCGTGGATAAAATGTCAGTCATTTTGTGACAGGATTAGCAATGCAATTAGCACACATCTTCACATCTGGCTAACTTTGTAGTTAATTTAAAAGCAAGTGTTATTCAGGTTTCTTGCATCAAGATGAGAGCAATCAGAAATTGCACATAAATTTGTGGCTTTTATAAAATAGCAAATGCACCACTTTCTTGTATTCCATCCTAAATCTCTTATAGGTCAGATACATTATAGAGACTGTCTGCTCTGTACAAGAAGAGAAAGACAGCTCAGAAGAGGCTTCAGAACTTTATATAGAGTAGTATCTGCATTAACCTCTTTCATACCATGGAATAAAATATTAAAATATTGCTTTACAGTGAATTGTTGACAAATATGGCATCCAAGGGGTTCAAGGGAAAACTGTCCAATGGGGCCCCTTTTTGCTCTAGTTCCAGGGTTGCTTTTTCACAGAGAAGACTGCTGGAATAATAATAAGATGAAGAAGCAGCAGAAGAAGAAAAAACCTGCACACATCGGGTCCGTGGACCCACCACCTTATCTGGGCCCACAAATGGAATGCCCCCAACTCTTCTTGTTGGCAAACCTGACTTTACTTTAGAGAACAAATATCAATTCCATTGTGTAACCCTTTTTATGCTATAGAAGACTCCATCAGTTGCAAAGCAATTGATTGGAGACATATCTAGCATTCAAAGGGTGAAATTCCCCTATTTAAATAAATGGAAATGAGGAACGTCTTGGAAGATAGCCATGTTGGATGGCTTCATGAGAGAGCAACTCTGATTGGTGTGAGCTATAACCTTTCATCAGTGTAGTTTAACATTTCCCTGTGCTTTCTCAACTACCTGACACTTTAACTTTGCCTAGAGAAACAAGTGGAGACCTGGACTTGACCTCCCTTAGTTTCCCTTGTAGTTGTAGCTTCCAAAGGTAAGCAGCACCAACTAAGCTAAAAATATCTATCCACTCAGATTATGCTGAGGGGAACTGACAATATTAGATGAGAGTAGCAGTTGTTACTCCATGTTATTTCCAGGTGAAAGATGAGTCCCCTGACTGCTCTGTTTGTTGTTTTCTCTATACTGTTCTTTATGTGACTTTTGGGGTTTCTTAGGATCAAGTCTATTAAGAAGCAATGCTAAATTCAACTTTTTAGCTCTCTCCCTGATTCCCCACCCCCTCTTTTTCTTTTTTTTTCTTTTTTCTGGATTGATCTTCTATTTGGGGTTTGGTTAGTTTGCACTAAGTTTGTATTGACTCTAATTTAAAATTAAAACAACTTTATTATATGGAGAATGTTTACAATGAACCTACTCTATGAAAAAAGTTTATATTTTCACTTGAGATGCCACTCAACACTCAAACAAAAATGGATAAATTAAAAGATACAGAGTGGAATGATTTATCCACTTAGGATACAGAAAGAGATGCTGGGCATGCATTTATAGAGGGTTAAGAAGTAGCCCGGACAATTCAAATAAAGGTTCTAGAGAGGAGAAATGAGGAGCTATTGTTCAAGCTGGAGGATGTTAAAAATGTTGTATTGGTTGCTCTTGAATGCATAGGGGAATTATTTATTTTCTTACTCTTTTTTTTTCTGGGTTTTTTTTTTTTTTTGCTTTTTCCAGTGTCTTAGGGGCATGGCTATAATATATACCATCTATTTAAGAGAAAATGGGTAGGATCTGTACATGAAATATAGTAGGGATTAATAATAAGCCAAGTCAAGAGGTCTCAGATTCTATAAAAATTACAAAAGTAGACACAAGCTCTTTTGTGCCCAACTGAAGATAACAAGTTGGCTAGCGGATGGGTAGGCCAGGGTTTTTACTTCTCATTTCACATCATAAAAGGCGGGGAAGTGCTATTCTGTTGAAAAGGAACATCAACCTTGATTCATTTACAGAAGTCATACCCACAAGGGAGATATATGGTTATAGGAACACTGGGTAGCACAAGGATATTGATTTCACTTTTTGACAGTATTGAACATGGAAGTTAATACGTTATCCTGATTAACAATTTCTTATTTGAGGGGAGTTCAATACAATATTGAGCTGAACAAACTGATTAGACAGATGGGGAAAATTTTAAGAAATTAATCATCTACTTCTGGTTTGGTGAAGCCATGGAGATTATTAAATACTACTGAAAACAATTTCAAAATTATTTAAAAGAGTAGAAAATATAGAAACTATAAGTTATTTGTTTGAATAATTTCCAGAGTCACACTGCCAGAGTCACAGTTGTATAGGCAGACAGTGTGCCTTTTAGCCACTGCAAGGGAGAGACACCTATGTTGGTTTTATTAAAAATATTCAAAATACAAGTTATTTGTTAGAATAATTTTCAGAGTCACACTGCCAATGTCACAGTTGTATAGACAGACAGGGTGCCTTTTCGCCACCGCAAGGGAGAGTCACCTGTGTTGGTTTTATTAAAAATATAAAAAAATACAAGTTATTTGTTTGAATAATTTTCAGAGTCACACTGCCAGTGTCACAGTTGCATAGGCAGGCAGGGTGCGTTTTAGCTACCGCAAGGGAGATTCACCTGTGTTGGTTTTATTAAAAATATAGAAATTACAAGTTGTTTGAATAATTTCCAGAGTCACACTGCCAATGTCACAGTTGTATAGGTAGGCAGGGTACCTTTTTGCCACCGCAAGGGAGAGTCACCTGTGTTGGTTTTATTAAAAATATAGAAATTACAAGTTCATTTTTTTAATAATTTCCAGAGTCACACTGCCAGTGTCATAGTTGTATAGGGAGGTAGGGTGCCTTTTCACCACTGCAAGGGAGAGTGATCTGTGTTGGTTTTATTCTAACTTTGTTAACCCATGCCTCAAGAAGGGACCTTAGGGTCCTGAAAGCTTGCACTTGTTATGTCCTCAGTTAGTCATTAAAAGTTATTAACTTTTTACCACTCTTGTGAGTCTTTTGCTACACTGAATCCTATCTACTCCACTGGCTAACACAGTACCATCTTCTTACTGGATTAAAAATATCCAAATACAAGTTATTTGTTTGAATAATCTTCAGAGTCACACTGCCAGTGTCACAGTTGTATAGACAGGGTGCCTTTAAGCCACCACAAGGGAGAGTCAACCGTGTTGGTTTTATTAAAAATATTCAAAATACAAGTTATTTGAATAATCTTCAGAGCCACACTGCCAGTGTCACAGTTGCATAGGCAGGCAGGGTGCCTTTTAGCCACCGCAAGGGAGAGTCACCTGTTTTGGTTTTATTAAAAATATAGAAATTACAAGTTAATTGTATGAATAATTTCCAGAATCACACTGCCAGTGTTACAGTTGTATAGGTAGGTAGGGTGCCTTTTTGCCACCGCAAGGGAGAGTCACCTGTGTTTGTTATATTAAAATATAGAAATTACAAGTTCATTTTTTAAATAATTGCCAGCGTCATACTGCAAGTCACAGTTGTATAGGGAGGTAGCGTGCCTTTTCACCACTGCAAGGGAGAGTGACCTGTGTTGGTTTTATTAAAAATATTCATAATACAAGTTAATTGTTTCAATAATCTTCAGAGTCACACTGCCAGTGTCACAGTTGTCATGTGGGCAGGTTTTAAAGTTGTAAAACTATAATCGTTCACTACCTACCTATCCATAATGGATTTGAGTCCTAGTGAACAACCTGATGTTCCTCATTCTGGTACCAGTTGCAGTGACACAGCAACCACCAACACTACCATAGTGCAGTTGCTTTCAAACAGAGTTAGCAGCAGCAGGCGGGGAAAGAAGAATACTTTGAGTAGTACTAGTCAGACTCACCAGCAGCAGTACAAACCAAAAACTAGAAAGAAGGGAACTGCAGGTCATTCTACCTCTACTAGCAGGGTAGAGAGGTCCAGTTCCTCCTCTAGGACCACGAAGCGGCCGTTACCCATCTCTCGTCAGCTGTTTCTTGATGATCCCCCAGAACCATCTGCACAATGACTATTGCCACTGCCAGTTCCGTCACCACCTCCGCTACAGTCATTTCTATAAACCTGGGGACACCTAGCGTGCTGAACATGAACACTACTGGTGGGAAACTGTGGGCAGTATCAATACGGTAGTTTTAGCGCGAACGTCCGTGTAAGCAGCCCAAATTTGAATTATTGGAGTATTTTGAGAGAATTTCTCCTGCCACCACTGTCACTGACACTGAGAGCATATCGTCTCCAAAAAAGGTTATTGAGGGAGATAATTTACCATTTCCTGGTAGCCACCAGGCAGAAGAGGGAATTCATCAGCTCTCCCCAAAATCTGCTGCTGATGATTTTTCTTCCTGTCCAGGAGGTAGAAGAAGAATATGAGGGACCAAGGCCTGCTAAGCTTGATTTTTCCACTGACCTTGATTATTCTCCTGAGCTTCATTTTTCCACTGATGCCTATAGTACTCCTCCTGTTTCTCCAGCTACAATTCAGACTTCTATTGATGAAAACTCACCACCTGCCTCTCCAGTTTCAAATTAGTCTCCCAGGCAGGTAGTAGCTGCTAGTGCCTCTGCCACCAGTGTTACTCCATCCTCCTCCAATCCCAGTCCCAACATCCCTGCTGCCATCTTTGGGTCTACTAGCACCCCTGTAAAGGTATGTAGAAAAAAAAAGCATAGTGAGGTTGCTCCGGCATGAGAAGATTAAGAAAGTGTCACATCAGTTTTTTCTTCACCACTTTCCAAAGTTATCCATCGCTCCAAAGCATGGGACCATTTGTGACACTTGGTGATGGCCGGCTAGTGAAATGTAAATTGTGTGGCAGGGAAGTCAGCCGTGGGAGGGTGTTGGGTCATCTATCCACCTCTGGGATGAACCAACACCTGAACCACTACCACAAGTCAGTGTTGATGAGTGCAGAATGTGGTGGCACTACTACATTTACCAGTGTAACACTCACCACCAGTAGGCAAGAGAAAGGGCAGGAAGATCATGACACATCTGGTCCTAGTAAAAGCAGCAGACAGTCACAGTCCATCCCAAAGTCAGTACAGGCCACACTGGAAGATTTTGGTGGGTTTCATTCCAAGGGGATGTGCAGACAGCAGTCCAGGAAAATTATATGCCTCATTGCACAGCTCATAGCTGTTGGGGGTACCTCTTTCACTTTGGTGGATGAGGAGCCCTTCCATCAACTTATGGAGGCTGTCGCACCCCGATATAAAATTCCATCCCGCACCACATTTAGTAGAACTATAGTGCCCTCACTGTACCAGTCGTGCGTTGGTCTTTTGAAGGAACTGCTAGGAAAGGCTGTTGGACAGTCAGTGCACTTTACCACTGACTTATGGAGTGCTCAGAGTGGCCAGCATGGCTTCCTGTCATTGACGGCATATTGGTGGCAGCCCAATGTGTTGCAAGACACACCGTTGGCAACAACAAGTACAGGTGCAGTAGCCAAGCAGGCAGGGAACTGCTCTTTCCTTCTCCATGCTGAGGTAATGGATCAGCAGTATTGCAGAACATGGTGGTGCACTGGCTAGGGGAGCAGGCAGGCACACAGGCACAAATGGGGTTTGTGGTTACTAATGGTGTAGCTAACATGATCAAGGCTCTCCGGGATTGCAGATTTGTGGGTGTGCACTGCTCAGCACATGTTCTGTATCTAGTAGTGAAGGCTGCTATTGAGGATGGCAGTAACACTGGAAGGTTGTCAGCACTTCTGGAGTCATGCCAACAAATTTCTGGCCACTTCCATCAGAGCGTCAAAGATAGCCAGCCACTCAGACAGCAACAGAAAAAGGCAGACCTACCAGAGCACCGCCTAAAACAAGATGTTGGGACCAGGTGGAACTCCACTTTAGATATGCTAGAGTGTATCCTGGAGCAGAAAAAGGCCATTCATGCAATATCATGTCACCATTTCATTGGCAGTAACAGAACACTGGACAGGGCTAACTGGGCCCTGATGGAACAGGTAGTGACAGTCCATATGCCTTTCCGTGCTTTGACGGAACTTTTGAGCAAAGAGAACGCTAGCCTGGCAGAAGTCATTCCCCTCTTCACGCACCTCTCCTTAAAATTGGACAATTTCCTTTCCCATAGGGAATGCCTGCCTGGTGCTGAGGGTAATATACTTTCCGATGTTGCTGCCCTTCTAACGAGGCTGAAGAAGGAACTGACTTGGTGCATAGAAGAGCGCATGGACAATTGTCCCTAGTTAATGCTTGCCACAATTTCTATCCTCGAATCAAAGGCAAGATGGCACTTCATTCCAATTCCCTCACTGCCTGGAGGGAACAATTGATAGCAAGGGTGCGTGAGAGGCAAAGAAAAACTAGAATGCAGTCACAGGAGGTGGGAGAAGATTCAGAAGATGAGCTGGAGGAGTGTGGTGGTCTTCCGGGACCTATTAGTAACAGCGCCAGTAGCACTTCATCTTGTTCCGGTGGAGCAGCTGCTGCATTTTATGCTAAGGCAATGAACAGATTATGCTTCAGACAAAATGAACAGCTCCCCATTAATAGGAAAAGTGCTGAGTTTGAGGTTATGGCTTACCTTGCGGAACCTTCTTTGGCCCCATGTACAGATACCTTGACTTTCTGGGATAACAAGAGGGCTATGTGGCCTACATTGTCCCTGGTAGCCCAGGAGTTGCTTTCTTGCCCACCAAGAAAGCAATTTTCAACTGCTGTTTTTACTGCTGCTGCTAAGTTGTTTAAGTAGCAGGATGATTAGGCAGCTGAAAGGGAATAGGATCAACAACAGCAGTAACATGGGTGATGGATGATGAAGGTTCCACTTGTCACAACTAGTTTCAGTGATGCGCCTGAGACAGTAGCAGCACAATAAGTAGACCCCAGTCTAGTGGAGAAAAGAAGAAGTTGGCCAAAAATCATGGGTGTGTTATTAGAATACAATTTTTTTCCCTTGAGAGCAAGAACTTTGCTTCTCATTAGCAACTGCAAAACGCACAGCGTGCGAGTGGTAAATAACATGTGGGGCACAACTGTATCCAAACACCATGACACCCAAAACCAAGTACTGCCGCTGTCACTATACCCCCCCAGAAAGACCTCAGTAAGGACACATGACAACTTGCTGACAGTTTAATAGTAATGATGAACCCTCCTTGCCAGCACCTTAGCATATTCTCAGGGATGGAATCTCCTCAGATACTGCTTGATGCACTGCTTGCAATTCTCCTCCACCACACTGGTATGTGTGGTCAGTGCACCACACAGTGTGCAATGGGTAGAGTAGAACTGCCACATCCTAACATCAACAGAGTGGCTATCATTTGGCAGGGAAGGTAACAATGAAAGAGGTGGATTGCCAGAAGATGTAGTTACCCTACAAGGTGATGGCGAGCTAGCTGTTACACTCATCGTGAAACTTTCAGTCTCTTCCTCCTCTTTGATCTCCACCTTGCCTCTTGCTGCCTTTCTGGAGAGTCAGGGGGTACAGCAACAGTGGTGCTTGATTTCTGTGGTGGGTGTTTGGCTTTAACATGTTTGACATAAATGTCATGGTGTCTGTGTTTCAAGTGTGCTATCGTGGTGCTTGTGCCAAGGTGTGTTTCCCCTTTTCCTCTTCTCACTGACTTGTCACAAATTGTGTACAGTGCCGTTAGTGATAACTGCACTGTGCCTGCCCCAAGAGAAAAATAGTCCCACACCCATAACTTCAGGGGATAGGGGACAGGTGAAGAAGAATGGCCTGTTTCATCTTGTCCTCCACATTCCCCTTCACTGTCTGTGGCAGCGGATAATGTTGCTGCTGTTGCTGCTACTGCCTCAGATTTAGCACTGCAACTAGGAACAGGAGGAGTATTGTTACTGCTGGCAAGTGGAAACTGTCCTAGTCCCGCATCACTTGTTGACCCCCCCACTGTGTCCACAGTGGTATGTGGCACACTAGCTTGCTCCTTAGCATCCTGCTGCCCTTGCAACTCAGCATGAGAATGAATTATAGCAGTTGCAAATTTCACTAATTCCAAAATGTCACTGCTAGGTGGTGGTGATGCCCATCCTCATCCTTGTCTCCCATTCCTTCTCAGTTTCTGCTAAAGAGGCCATTAACATTTCTTTCACCCCAGCTTCTGAGCCATCATCATCACCACCACAACCACTAGCCCCTACATGCTGCTGCTGCTGCTCTATTACAGACATCTCACTGCTGCTTGGAGGTGGTGACAAGCAATATGACAGAGGGTCCCCTAATGTCACACTTGCCATTTCTTGGTGACGTGAAAAAGGCAGACTGGCAGCAGTAGCAGCGGGGACAGGCAGCTGATCTGTGCTCCTGCTGGTGGTGGCACTAACTGTGTGCCTGCTCTCCCCCAAAAACAGTTCTGGCCTCTTAGTCTTCAGGATCCTGTTCCATTTGGACACTTTAGGGAAAGGAAGGGGAGGACTCCCAGAGTCAGAGGAATGGTTTGGGCTCCCTTCGCAGCTAGTCTGGACACTCTCAAATGTTTCCCTTACCACTCCGGCTGCTTTACCATTACTGCTACAACAACCACATCAAGTTCAGATGCAGAGTCTCACAGTCACTAGTAATATGAGGATATTGTTGTTGATTACCCCCTCCTACCCTCCTAAGGCTAACAAGCTGCTGGACCTTAGTAGCAGTAATACTAGCACTGGTGGGACTGCTTGGAGGTGGCAATTGTGACTTAGGTTCCCTTGCTGTCACACTTGGTATATTTTCTCCTTCCCCCTCCTGAGTGCTACAAGACACACTAGCAGCAGGCAAAGTACTGGTGGCAGCAGGTTCAGCACTGGCAGCAGGTACAGCACTGGCAGCAGGTACAGAAATGGTGTCTGCATGTACAGCACTGGTGGCAGCAGGGGCAGCATGTCTGGCAGCAGGTACAGCAATGATCACTGCAGATACAGCACTGGTGGCATCAGGGGCAGCACGTCTGGAAGCAGGTACAGCACTAGTGGCAACAGGTACAGCAATGGTGGATGCAGGTACATCAATGGTGTCACTGGCATCAGGGGCAGCACGTCTTGCAGCAGGAACAGGCAGCTGACCTGTCCTGCTCTCACTAGTACTACCCTTTTCTCCCTCCCGTTCCATTAAATTCTCCAAGATCCCTTGGGATGATTTAGAGGGACTGGACAGCATTGGTTCAGTACTGCTAGTAACTTACTCCTCCTCAGACTCAGTGGACACATAATAAGGGTCCTTCTAGTTCCTTCTTTTACTGCTCATAGTCACTATGAGCCTCTCCTACCTCAGGTTAACAAATTATTCACAGCAGAACAGTACAGCATGTCTAACTCGCTCTGAAGCTACTTCTATTGTGTTTCACTTCCTACAATACTTCACGTTTTTATAGCAAAAAAATGAAAACAACTTAAATCAATGAGTAAAAACTTTCTAGCCACTGAAAAATTGGTGGGGAATTTTGGATAATGGGTGAAAAACGCGTAAAATTTTACTCGCTGTTTTAAAAGAGGAATTTCTCACGAAAAAGCAGACAATAACTTGGTTTTGCAGAATTTCTTGCGGGAACACGGTGACAACTTTCGCTCATCCATACTCCCTACCATCATATTGAAGGGTCAGACAGGCTTTGTATATTCCAAAAATTTCCATAACAAATGTAAAAGCAATAGCTGCCATTGTATAGGACCCACACTGTCCAGGAGGCTCTCACATGCTGCTTAGCTTAGATGCAGACAAAGCTTTTGACTGAATCTCTTGGATATATTTATTTAATCTCCTGGACCTCCAGCAATTTGGATGGCAGTTATTAGGATATATAACACTAATCTATAACACCCCAACAGCAATGAAAACCACTAATAATATTAATTTCTCCCTTTCCCCTTCAGAAGGGTACAAGACAGGTTGTCCTATATCACCTTTACTGTTTGATTTAGCACTAAATCCCCTCATCTGAAAGCTTAATAAATCTCTCTATTGAGGGCATAGCTGTGGAAAACAGCTATGGTAACAGCCTTTGTCGATGATATGTTTTTGTTTATTAGTAACCGTGAATCAGCTGTACCAGTGATATTACACATCCTGGTGACTTCAGGAGGGTTTTGGGCTTCAGTATAAATCTTGCTAAATTGGTGGTGTTCCTGTGTCAGAACACCTTCTACAAACACCTTTTAAATTAAGTGAGTACTCACTTATTGTCCAGATTTTGATTTGGGTTCTCTGGGTGCAGGGGTTCCATTCCATTCTATTTCATCTCTTGTTCCATCCTTTTTCCTGTACCTCCTTGATGGTGTAGGGTTGTGCAGAGGGCAGGAGGGTTGGGATCAATGGGATTGTTGTGATTTGATATTTTTATTGTTTATTTTGTTGTTTACTATATGAAAAAGACAGTTCAACTCTAGTCCTATCTTTTTCCAACTACTTATTTTAACTTATGATCTATATATCCAGCTCTCTAATTTAAGAGAGACTAATCTGGGTGTTTGAACAGTTGCTGGTTTATAGCTGATTATCCCCACTGGAAGAGGAGTGGTCAACTGGTCACATCCCACATGCCGCTACTTTATTGGAACCATTGCAACTATATGGACTATGTCATGTTACACCATTTTGTAGTCTTGATTTTATGAACAATGGCTGCATAATAAAATGGTTATAAAAAAGACCCCCCTCCAAAAAAAAATAAAATAAATAATTCACCCTTCCTTCTAACGGGTGCTCATATTCTGCAGGATGCATGGTTCTTAGTTGTTCTCTTATACCCTGCATGCTGTTTGTCGCCACAACATTACATGTGTAGTCATCGCACCACAATGTGTGGATACAAATTGCCTTATATATACCTGAACAGAATTTCTGACTGGAGGGGGTAATTGCATTTGGTGAATGGATTTGGGATTGAATAAGAGATTGCTGCTGGCTAATGGGGGGTCTCTGCAGCCAATTTGGTCTTCTTAGTGGACATTTTCTTGTGTCCACAATTTTGAAGCGGGTGGAGGAAGACCAGCAGGGTCAGCACCAGCAGCAGTGACATGGGAGTTGGTTGCTGCCAGTACTGCCCGGGCTGCCACCAGTGCTGCGTCTGCTGTCAGACGTGCTACCACCAGTGCAGTGCCGGCTGTCAGACGTGCTGCCCCAGCTGCTAGTGCTAAAACTAGTGCTGTGCCTGCTGCCAGTGCTGAACCTGTTGCCACCAATGCTGAAGCTGCTGCTAGTGTGTCTTGTAATACTCAGGAGGGGGAGGAGAAGATGATACCAAGTGTGACAGCAGGGGACCCTCAGTTACATTTGCCATCCCCAAGCAGTACTGCCAGTGCTAGTACTACTACTTCTACTTCTAAGGTCCAGCAGCTTGTTAGAGTTAGGAGTGAAGGGGGTGTAATCAATATCCTCCTATTAGTAGTGACTGTGAGGAGGAAGGCTCAGGGGCTGAAGTTGATTTGTGGCCCCCTCCCTCTCCCTTCTGTGACATGAGCTCTTCAGCAGCGCTGAAATAGAGCAATCGTGAAACAAATACTTAAAGCAAATTGCTTAAAAATTGCTTAAAATCCAATTTAAATCAATGGGAAACTGTATTTGTCTCTTATGGGGCTAGTTTACTTGAGCTCTCCTTAATACTGCATCCTTTTTGAGGACATATTAAAATAGTTATTTTAATTGGAAAAATATCATCATTTATTGTCCACATAAATACCACGCTGAACTGCAAACTTTCCTAAGTAATGACTTCTCAAAATCCTGTAACTTATGAAACAGAAAAATTCTGATGAATACTCAGATTACAAAATAATTTGTATCATCTAGGGCTCTATCCAGTTCCCACTGGTAAAGCTGTCAGCTGGGCAAAAATGAACACCGAACGGTACGCACACAGTGTTACCACTACATGAGTTGACACACAAAGCCTAACTTGCGGCCCAATATTTCAGTCCCATAACTCATGCTAAATAGCTTGAGAAATGGGAATGGTAAAATCAAAGAAAACTAGCTAACACTCGGAGTTTGACACAGTGTCAAACACCGAGCATGAGCTGCAAACACAGTCACCCTGCCAAATATTAACCCTTCCCTTGACCCTACACTACCCCGACATTAACAATAAAGTTTACACATACAAGCCCTAACACTATCGTATCACCTATAGTTAGAAAACTTACCTGTCATCCTGACATCCAGAGGGGTTTTCAGCATCTTCTGCTTCAATTCTTCTTCTGTAAGCTTCTATCTTCTTCTTCACTCTTCTTCTTCATCTGTCATCCTCTTCTTTCTTCTTCTTCATCTGTTATCTTCATCTGCCATCTTATCTTCATCTGTCATCTCATCTTCATCTGTCATCTTCATATTCTTTCTTCATCTGCACTCCTCTTCATTATTCTTCTTGTAATCTAGTGTTGAACCTATAAAACAAAAAATAATTATGAAAATAAATGTATCATGAAGCATAAGTTGCTGCCACTGCTACCACTGGTGGCAGCGTCCAGATACACCAGCACCAGTTCCTCCACTGCCTGATGCCAATTTAGGGAAATTTGAAGAAGGACTGCCTGTTATATGGTCAATCCCTGTTCAAATTGCCCCCATGTGCCCATTGTCTGGGAGGAGGGCTTACACAGGGCACAGGGCAGTAACCACACCTCACAGCCAATCAGCTTCTTGCTGGAGGGATGACTCAACATGCTAGAAGCTGATTATCTAGAAGGTGTGGTTACTGCAGATCACATTCCATGCCCTGCGTAAACCCACATACCAGCCAATGGGAGTGTGGGAATTAGTCTGAATGGGGACTGGCCATATAAAAGGAAGTCCCTATTCAAATTTTCCTCCGTATGCATAGGGCAATGGCCCGAAAAGTACAATGAGATTGAATGTTTACTATTGTTTCCTGCCACCACCGGTGGTAGTGGTGGAGGTAACGTATGTTTAATGATAGTTTTAATTTAATAACTGTTTTTTTTTAAACAGGTTTAACAATAAGCTTAAAGAAGAATGACGAGGAACACTGAAGAAGAAAGAAGATGGAGATAACAAATAAAGATGACAGATGTAGAAGAAAATAGAGGCTGACAGATGAAGAAGAAGAAGAGAGAAGCTTACAGAAGAAGAAGAATTGAAGAAGAAGACCTGGCTACAGAAGACCCCGCTGAACATCAGAATTACAGGTAAAGGTTGATTTTATTTTTTTGGTGTTATATTTTTGACTGATTAACCCGTTGAGTGCCAGTGGAGCATGCAACACTGTGCAATGTGTTGCATACCCTGCTGGAACTCAAAGAGTTAATTCCTTTTTTAATTCACACACATTTTTTAGAACCTTAGGGTTACTTATTTTTACATTACACACATTTTTATGTACTTTGGATGTATAGCATTTTTTTTTTTTTTTTTACACTGCACTTACACATCATTGGTTAGACACACTCGTTAGCAGACTCAAGCGCAACTGTTTTGGACGGAAAATTGTGGAGACAAAGTTGAGTCCCTTAACAAGTGTTGGTAGCCACCACATGTAATTGCATCACACACATTCAATTTATTTTCCATTGCTTCCTATGGGCGCAAATTTTGCACCCCACATGTATTTTATCCATTTGATAGTGTGCCAGTGCAGATAATTGCATACCTGACTGTGACTTAAAATTACCAACAGTACTTTTTTATTTTGATGGAAATTGAAAAAAACCAAAGCAAATTAAATTTCAAGCTTATTAATTTATGAGAAATGTACATTTTTTCACCACTAGCAAGTCTATAAAATAGTGAGACTTAATGTAACAGACATATAGCATGAAATGAGACAGTTGATGTGGTTATTAAGGTGAAAATAGCCCATATATTTAGCAATCTTTGGCTGCACTCACAAACTCTCTACAAGCTAAATTTACTGGAGCTATTCAACATGAAAAGGGAAATAAATCCACTTGGACAGCTATAAAAAGATGCCTCTACTGGAGTCTAAGGAATAATTTACACAGACAGAGTATCACAGTGTCCATGATTGCTGGCTTTTTTTGTCAGTTAGCAATGGGTGCTTTCCAATGGTTGCCTGTGATTAGTCCGCCCAGTATTGCCTATATAGACTGGGCTCCTGCACCCTTTCACTGCCCTTTCATGGTGTTTCTATGCCAGTGCTACGCCTGCCTATGGATTCCTGTGTACCTCTTTGGCCTGCCTGACTTCTCTCCTGTTCCTTTGCCTGTGTACCTACCAGGATAGCTTGTCTACTCTCCAGAGTCGTTCCTGTGTACCACTCTGGCCTGGCTGACGTTCCTGCTTCTGTATCCGACCCAGTTTGGCTGACGTTTCTGCTCCGGTATCCTGACCCGACCTGGCTGACATTCCTGTTCCTGGATCCTGACTTGGCTGCATTCCGCTTGACTCTGTCGCCTCTGCGACATTCTGACTTCTTGTGCCTTCCTTGGTTGGCACCGCTGATTTCAGGCTTCTGGCCTCCGAGATTGCACTGGCTGTCAGTGTATTGGTTTGCTCCACTCTACACCGGTTGCTAGTGCTGCCTCCGTTATAGCACCGGTAGGGCCTCCATGTTTGTCCAGTACGCAGTACTGGTTCGCTCCACTCTAACACCGGTTGCTAGTGCTGCCTCCATTATAGCACCGGTAGGGTCTCCGTGTTTGTCCAGTACGCGGTACTTGTTCGCTCCACTCTAACACTGGTTGCTAGTGCTGCCTCCGTTATAGCACCGGTAGGGTCTCTGTGTATGTTCAGTACATGGTACTGGTTTGCTCCACTCTAACACCGGTTGCTAGTGCTGCCTCCGTTACAGCACCGGTAGGGCCTCCGTGTTTGTCCACTACGTGGTACTGGTTTGCTCCACTCCTACACCGGTTGCTTGCTACCTCCGTTATAGCACCGGTAGGGCCTCCGCTACACCGTGTCACTTCTGCCATAGGCTGCCTTACCCGGTATATTGGTAAGGCCGGTAGAGCCTCCTCAGTTCTATTGTGCCAAGTTCTGGGCTGCCTTGCCCAGTATATTGGCAAGGCCGGTAGCGCTCCCTTAGTCCTTTGTGCCATCTTCTAGGCTGCCTTGCCCAGTATATTGGCAAGGCCGGTAGAGCCTCCTCAGTCCTATTATGCTATCCTCTAGGCTGCCTTGCCAGGTATATTGGCAAGGCCGGTAGAGCCTCCTCAGTCCCGTTGTGCCATCCTCTAGGCTGCCTTACCCGGTATTTTGGTGAGGCCGGTAGAGCCTATACATTGTATCATGATATGCTATACTACTTGAACCTGTCATGTGTCTGTAACATATGTGTGATGTTCAGGACCTGTGAGGGTTCTTATTATCTTTTCAATAAAGCTGTGTTTTTATCTTAACTCTGTGTCTGTGAGTCAAAACAAACCGTGACACAGTGGTGGTAAGAGTTTCACCACCAATGGAATTTAAATTTAAAAATAATTTGCATGTCCACTCTGTTTTTCTCCCTTTCAATCTCATTTCCCCCTTCCATTTCTCTGGTCGAGTTTTTTTTTTCCCCCATTCCCTTCCCTTCAGCCAGGACAGTGGAGCTGATGCCTCTGTTCAGTGTATTGTACTGCATACGTCAAGTCCTTTATATTGTGCATGACGTCCTGACACTCTCTACGTTTTGTCTCATATGATGTACCATTATCTGATGTATCTTGCACCCCTGTAAAACCCAATGTCGGATGGGTTTTTGTATCATTCAATAAAATAATAAAAATTCTAATAATAAATAAACAAATAAATAATTTGCATGAATGTATAACCTGTCATGTATTTGCATTCAACTTTAAAGGGATAGTAAACCCCCCAAAAAACTGTTAGCGAAATGATAGGAATAATAAAAAAATACTTAACGAACGACCTCATTCCCATCTCTCAAACCATTATAGTTTGAGAGATCTAAGAAAATAAAGTCCTCTGCTCCCTCCCCTTTCTGCCTGATGAGCTGTAAAGCTGTCAGAGGCAGAATCTGGTCGACCGACTTTAGGCGGCTCTTCAGGAGTGCTGACATCGGGATATCTAACTATAATTACTTCATTGGTATGGTCTACAACGTGTGCCTGGCTTGCAAGCATATGTTGTAGACCATTCCGATGAAGTAATTATAGTTATTATAGATATCTCGATGACAGCGCTCCTGAAGAGCCGCCGTCTGGTCCTGGAAGCAGGATCTCATGACGTCCGCTATACAGCGATGCATGAGAAGGGAGAGGGAGCAGAGGTCTTTATTTTCAAACATCTCTCAAACCATGACTGTTTGAGAGACAGGAATGAGGGCGTTAAGTATTTTTTTAATATTCCTATCATTTCGCATACAGTTTTTTGGGGGGGTTTACTATCCCTTTAATGTTGGCTCTGCCCTTGACTATGTTCATGTAGTTAGAATGATTTATGTAATATCCCCCCCAAAAAAAGTATTTAATTAATTCCTCTATTTTACAGAAACACCATAAACATCTATAAAATATATGTGTATTCTAGTATTTATAAGGTTTACAGCACAAGATGCACACCACATCATGTACAATTACCAAAACAGTATTTTATATTAATGTGAGGGGAACTGTCTGTCAGCAACATCCTGCACCCACAGTTTGGAGCATACACAGGATGCTGGCCCTACTCTTCTAAAGGCCATATGTACAAAGATAAAATTAAGCAATTCTGGTGCAAATCACCCTGTATTTTCTCTGAACACTGTATTGTCGAAGATCCACATGTAGTTTTCTCAGTATAATTCTCTGTCATGCAGATAACATTATAGAACACACCTCAGTATGAGTATCCATACAGGGTCTTATATCTTCAGAATCAGAACTCCTAACCTCTTAAATAATCAGGTTACCTGTAATACTGTCAAGATAAATACAAATACTGTGAAAATTAATACAAATATGCACACACAACCACATATGTAGATAGAGTGACAGAGAGGAGACAGAGAAATGTGAATGCTCTGCTTTGTATAGAATCTATTGCAATTAAAAAGCATGTAGGTTTCTCACATAAAATGTTATATATTATGTATAAGGATAAAGGTGTTGCAGAGTTACAATTGAATACCTCATACTCAAACAGAAATATCACATAACTCTCAGATATGTTATGGAATACTGTCAACTACATTGTTCTTTGGAAAAAAAAATGTGCTCTTGTGTTTAAAGAGCTCAGCTTGTGTCATCACCCATCTTTCTGGATCTATCAACACTCACTGACAAATAAGGAAACTGAATGATTGTAGAACACCAAGGTTAGAGAGCTATGGAATGTGACTCCATTTAATCCCTTTAGTTTTGACAGCCTGAATACAATTAAACACAGTCTGAGGAGCCACAACAGACATCTTACCTGAGGTTTTAAATCTTCATGTATCACCTTGTCACCAAGTGCAAATGCTGGAGATTATTAATATTACTGATCTTATACATTCAAAAATATAGTAATTTGGAATGAAAATATGGAATTTTTAATAAAAATATATAATAAGGTCCACATATTAATTTAGTTATGCGCTACATAAAGTGTATCTCAAATCTTAGGTGATGTTCTATAGCTAACAACTGTAAAATGATTAAAGGAGCAGTAAACTTTTTTTATGAAAATATATATATTGTAGGGATTTTCCTGTTGAGTAAAATAAGGGTACTCCCACTGCCGAGAGATTTATATTTCCAGAGTTATTACAGTTTAAACCCATGTTTTTTTACATTAGCACTGCCCTCTAGTGGTCAAATTCTACTTAGATTTCCTGTTAGAGTCTAATGGAGAGGAAAGTCAGGGAAGTCAGAGACATACAGTTCTCCATAGAATGTGATAGGAACTGCATGTCACTTCCTGTCAGTTAGAACTATCAGGAAGTAAACACAGTAAATTCACTTCCTGATTATTTAAACTGCTATAAATTTTGAATAAAACATCTGACAGGGAAGGGAGTACCCTTGTTTTATTCAGTGGGAAATGCTCTGTAAAATATGTCTTTTCATAAAAAAAGTTTACTGCTCCTTTAATTAAAACAGTCATAATATGTAAAACAGAGAAGTGGCTATGATGTTTAAATACATTGCCTATTCCTCAGGCACTAAAAGTGTTAAAAATGTGCTAAGTTTGTAATATAAATAATTTTTCAGAATTTAAGCAATATTTGTTGGTGGCAAAATGTTGCAATTTATGCTTATTTGTTTCTGTTCTTAACCAGTATTACTGCTCACTGTACTATGAATAAATTTAGACAGACCCCACACTGGGGTTATTTCTAATAGCACAGAGAGCAATACATAGGAATTTCTGAGAAAAGCGTATTTTTTTCTCTTTGTTTCCCACCACACACACATACTGGACCCCGCTTTTGTTCTACTGCACTGGTAGACATAGAGCTACACATACTGACCACCAGGCTTGTCTTGCAATAGCCAGATAATCACATATAATGATTCTGTGGTTACAATGGTAGCCATAGAACCACACATACTGAACCCCCATCCAGTCCTTCCCACTGCACTGTTATCTGCAGAACCACACATAGTGACCCCCAGCCTTTTTTCCACAGAAGCCATAGAACCACACATTCTGATGTCGCCAACCTTGTTCTACTGCACTGATATCCAGTAATCCACACATACTGACTCCTCCAGCCTTGTCCCACTGCAAGGGGTAGCTATAAAACCAAATGTATTGAATCTTGCATGTGCAGAATCTGACAAAGTTCTTGTGAGAAGTTTCTTGGGTAAGGAAAAAAAAGGCAGACTTTTTATGGGGAGCAGGAACTTCTGCTGAAAAATCTGCAAATATTGGATTTTCTGTGAAGAAGATTTTGACCTATCCCTAGGCTTGAACAGTACTAATTAGTATAGAATGCAGGGAAGTTCTGAACTACATTAACAAAACATAAATGGTAATTTCTTAAAAAGTATTTATTTAGGGAAAAATAAAGAGCACAACATATAGCCAGATTTTAATTCTCTGTAAAACATTCTTATCGTGTTTTAGGATGACATGTCCACTTTATCTAACTAGAGAAAACTCCAATATCTGAATTTTTAACATTGGATACATGCAACAAAATTACCATTCACTTTATACCCATACCATTAAGAGATTGATGGGAATGTAGGATTCCAGGTAACATTACATGAGCTCCGCTTATATATACACTTTGACTCACGGAGGAGCTGCACTTTTGTACTGACACACACTTGGTACACAAGTCCTGCAGTACACGACTATGTTAACAAACATTTAATCCACCCTTATAGCTGGTGTAAGGAAAATAAGAACCTTTCTCTGATTTCCTCTGTACCAAAACTGTATATACAAGCCTAAATCCTCAGATTCACTGAGGATGAACAGAAGTATAATTTGATTTCTCTTTGGCTAGTCACAGCTCAGGAGCATCATTAAAGAGGAGAAATTTCCAAGTACATATCAGACTAGTCCCACCCAGAGAGCTGGGCCAGTTCCAAAATGACAGGCAAACCTCCTCTGAGCGAGAATACTGTCTAACCCCTGATATACTTAACAGCCTTTTTGGATATAGTCAGTGAGTTGCAACTGGTTTCCCTAGGGACTGAGAAAAAGGGTTATCCATATGCATTACTATTAACCATTAAGGCAACACTGCAAGTCAAAAAAGTGAGAGTGTAACAGGAACAAACTTGGCTGTTCATTGGCAAGTCGCCATTCAGGAGAATCATGTTTAGCTTTCTAGTACCTTTATAAAGGAGAAACTTCCATGTTTATATCAGACTTGTCCTCCGAAAAGGATGATCCAGTTCCAACATGACAGGTAAGTCCCCTGCATGAGAATATTGGCTAACCCCAGATGCTCTTTTTGGGCCTTATCATTGAGGTGCAGCTGGCTTCCCTGTGAACTGAAAGAAAAGGGTCCACGTTTGATATATCTTTAGGGAAATGTTTTTGAAATGACAATCCAAATATTTGTGTGAGGCTCATTAAAGATGAACAGAATCATAATTTGCTGGTTCTTCAGCTAATTACTGTTCATAAGCATAACATGAAAAGCTTTGTACATTTTATTCACAAGTTCTCCTTTTTATCTGTAGCTGGCCTTAATAAAGTTATGGACACTGGCATAACTTTGTAAATGAACTATGATGATTATGAGTTTTAAATGACAGTCAATAAAATAAAGGAAAAAGAAAAAAAAGAATACAGGTTCTTTTGAAGATTCTTTGCATGCTGCTCTCAGAACTATTGGACTCAAGACCACTATTTGTAAGCCTGCAAAGGGAAGGGATAGTAATACTTAGGGGATTATGCATTAAAGTGTGATAAAGAGGTAATAAAGAGGAGATGACTTCTCCAGTGATATCAATTCTCCAGTTCCTATTATTCTATGGAGCCAATGAACATAGATTCTTTGGTGATCTGAGTGCATGGGCTCTATAGAATAACACAGGAATGGGAGAGGTGATATCACTGGAGAAGTCAACTCCACTTTATCACCTCTTTATTGCACCTTACTGCATAACCCCCATAATATATAAAACAAATATAAAGTTGGGTTTATCCTCCAGAGCAAAATAAAGGTACTCTTACTGCTGAGTCTGTGCTATTTAAAGGTTATTACAGTCCAAACTTTTTTTTTAAGTGCAGTACCTCAATAGCCTGAAATTTTACAGTGGTGATATTGCTACATCACCCTAAGAAATATTATGGTCAACTGGCCAGAGCTGTGTAAAGGATGATGTAGCAGCAGTGCCACTGTAGAATGTCAAGGCATTTAGAAACTGCACTTAAAAAAGTTTGAACTTCAATAACTTTTAACTAAAATATCTCTCAGCAATGGGAGTACCCTTGGTTTTTACAATATATATGTGTTACATGTTAAAGCAACATGTTGCACACTCTGCTGCCTTTTAAAAGGTTAAAAGATTGTTCTGCTCTGATAGCTATGCTCTGCATAATATCATCAGATCTGGGGACCTTTTAAAATGGAAAAGTTTTATCCTCTTAAATTAATGTGGAAATCTTCAATTGTTGCTAATTTTAATAAAGTTTTAAAAAAACATAGGCAATTACCCTACGAGAATCCTCTCCAAGTTTTCAGCTGAACAAATTTTACTGTACAAAGTTAAGTGGCACACAAGCCACAAGTTGTAAAGCCTTATGTGGAAAACAATAATAATACCTTGCCATAAATCAACATATATTTCAAGAAATAAGCATCTTGGTGTTTTAACCCTTTGAATGAGAGAAGGATATGCAAGGCATTGTATGCTCTACAGGCACTCAAAAGGTTACATAAGAGACATATGTGGAAAAATCCATATAATATTACACTGTTATTCAGGCCAATAAATGTATTACCAGGAAAGACTAAAACATGTGCATTTGCCATAGTAATATTAGTTACACTGAAAGAGCTTAGCAAGTGTTCTTCTCACATAAAATTCATTTCCCCAGTGATGTACCTTCCTTCATCAAGTGTGGCATTCTACTTTTTATTTACTGCCCCCTATGATCATTGTTCATAAAAAGTTAATCTATATATTCATATGAGAAAATGTGTCTAAATCTGGGATTTGTAGTGTCTTCTTGTTCACTGATTAACAACATTTTATTTCCTACAACTTGAGTACTAAGAAAAACATATTTCACTTACAGAAGCAACAAGCGTTTTAATGAAAAAAAAAGTTATAGTGTTTTTCCCATAGATGAACACAAGAGCACTCACACAGCTGGATATTTAACTCATAAGTTATTATAGCTATTTTTTTACTGAACTACTAGTTTCTATTTTGGACACTTAGGGCTAGATTTAAAGGCAGCCGTTAAACCATCTGCTAAGTAAAAAAGGCACATCGGCCGCAAAGAACACATGTTTTACGGCAGATTCAAAGGTAAGCGTACAAGAATAGCTATCGGGCGTAGGCACTACAAAAACACGTAACACAAAAACCAGCGTTGCACCTGATTTCGCATCACCGTGCGTCCCAAACACCCGTTAAAACACAACTTAAGTCAAAATGTTACATTACAGCTGCCGTTGTCTAGCAACCCTGATAGATGCACAAACAAGATTCAAACCTACAGCCAATCCCAAGGCCCCAAAGTATCAAAAATGTTCAAATACACCTATATATACCTCAAAATAACGGTCACACCCTGTCTGTGTTTCGAGTTTCAGCAAGCTAGAGCACAGGACCCAGGAGTGGAGGATAGTGTTTAGAGAGAGAGAGAGAAAGAGAAGCATACACAGGAGTAAGGTAGAGGGATCTTGGAGAGGAGAGAATTACATTTAAATAGACACATAGCACACTTTTGCACATAGCACATACATCCATGCAAACACAAACACATACACATACATACACATAGTCTTTTTTTTTTCATCACACCTTACACATTTTAAACTTTATTTTTACAGTGTGAATCCGTGAGTGAAAGTGTGTGACAGAGAGTGAGTGGGATCGAGTGTGTCTGTGAGGGCGTGTGAGAGTGCCTGGGTGTGAGTGGGTGAATGATGGCTAGGAGAGGAGGACAGGAGAGAGGGATGGGGAGACTAGTGGAGGAGGAGGAGGAAGGTCAGGAGGGGATCCCTCAGCAGAGCAGGGTTGGGAGAGGGAGATACGCAGGGCGGAGGGGGACCAGGCCCACAAGAACAGGCACACTAAGAAGAAGAGGGACAGATCCTGCAGTGGGACGAGGGGTAGTGCCTGGGGACCACCACACACAGGCAGGGGCAGAGCAGGCAGGACACTCCGGGTCTGACTCCTCGCATGCCGGAGCTGAGGGGGACAGGGTCAGGGATCCCCGATATACTGAGGAAGAAAACACGGCCCTCGTGGAGGCTGTGCTGGAGAGGGAGAGTGTCCTCTTCCCGGGGGAGAGACTCCCTGGCCTGGCTGCGAGGAGGAGAGCTGCCTGGAGCCAAATCTGCTGCTGAGTTAATGCGGTGGCCACCTGCAGACGGGATGTTGACTCAATAAAGAAGAGATGGGGCGACTGCAAAAGGCAGGTGAAGAAGAAGATGGGGGATGCCGCCCTGCACGCCCGAGCCACCGGAGGTGGGCCACCTGTCACCATCACCTTCAGCACATGGGAGGAGAGGCTGCGGCAGACACTGTCAACTACCCTCATTGAGGGGGTCCCTGGAGGATCAGACACTGGGGATGAGAGGAGCCTCCACACCACTGGTAAGTGCATCACCCCAAAACCACACACCATCTCAAACCACACACCCATCACAAACAAGCACTCACATCCCAACATCTGCCCTTCATTCATCCACACAATTGCACCAACACAGCACCCTGAGGGTTTAAACAGGACGCAAGACAAGGACAAATGTCAAGGTTCAACAAGCCCAAAACCTGTCCAACTCCCTGGTTAACCCTCATGTTGCTGTGCTGATCACACACAATACACACAAACCATGCTCAGTAAAGTGTTGTATGTCAAACATCACAATTGTTGTCACACAGTGTTACCCATGTTCCCACAGGGAATCCAGCACATAACCCCATGAGTGCTAGAGGGATCATCAATGCATCGATCAACAATGCTTTGGCAACCCCTCTGGTACTCAAAGGGTTAACCAGACAACAAACACATGTCGATAGGTTAACAATTACATGACACATAGGGGACATTCACTAAGCGGTGAAAAAGAGCTGATGTAGAGAATTTGACACTTACATACGCTCACTTTAACAATTACAATGTTAGTCTATGGAGAACATCCAATAACAGGATTCAAGCTGCACAGGCCCCATTGTATGGACTCCATAGAAAACATTGCAGATGGGGAAATGAGGTCAGCGGAGAAGTCAGCATCATAATCAGTTCATCAGGTCCACTTAACCGCTTACTGAATCACCAACAGGATGGATCAGGTCACACATCACAGTGCCACTGAGAATAACTGCTTGTATGTGCAACACACAGGCCAAAAACAATTACACATAACTAAAGGTGAAAAAGTTGGCCTTGGTGTTGTGTATGCAATCATTTACGCTAACTTCAATTTACATAGCTCACATTTGATTCACATATAGATCCTCGGGAGTGCTGATGCCATGGATGGATGGTACACCAGACACTGGTCAATAACAGGCCAGGAATTATGGATATCTATGATCGGGTCTGGCTGCCTCACACAGAAGGATGGATGGGCTGATACAGGAAAAAAAAGGCCTCAATCAATGATATCCTTCAATACTGGCTTGATTGTTGCCCCTCAGGATTCAACTTGAACAGACCTCATGGACAGAATCCTGTAATGTACATCAATCCCTGATTGCCACAGTGGTATCCCATGCATCACAATGCAATGCATAGGATACCATCATGACAACCAGAGAGGGACATGTCTAATCTGACAAAATCCAGCACTGTACGGGATGAACTGATAACATAGGGATGAATACTACTTGAATCACACTGCAGATCTATTACAAAAAGATATGTACAGAAAGATAAACAACCAGATATGTATGTGGATATGTCCCTTTCAAATGGGTACAAATAGGTCCCAACAAGATGTAAACCCAGAGTTCGGTTCAGTACGTGTGATTGTCCTACTGCCCATATATGTGCACCCTCAACAAAATAACTCATATTGATATCATCATCAGAGTACATATACCTAGTATATTACACCTTACTTGGATGGGTATCAGTGGTATCTATGAAAGTTAATTTGTGATGGCTGTACATATATAGGCAGTTAGACAATCACATGTTCTGAACAGATCTCTGGGTTCATATCTATCAAGGATATGTTTGTACCCATATGAAAAGGTACATATACACACATATCAGACCATATTCCTCACTGTGTACCTTGGCATGGCAATGGTTAATTTCACTTTGATGTAACATTGCAGGCATCATAAAGAGATGTTTAGAAAGATTTTACTGTATGTCAAGGCTTAAAATATGATGTCCTTTGCTACTAGCCAGACCTGAAAAGTTACTCGCCACTGCAAGCCATAACATACCCACCAGGGCTGAATTTCTACTCGCCAGGGCTAAATTTTCACTCGCCATTGGCTAGTGGTGAGTGGAAATTTTGAGCCCTGCTGTATGTGACAGCTGGAGATGTCAGTCATATGACCACACGGAGGCTCTTCAGCGGACCCAAAATTGAACCAATTGGAGATGGATCTATCATTGACATGGTCCACAGAGCGTGCTTTCAAACCAGGAACATTTAGTAGACAATGGCAAAGATGTAGTTATGTCCAAATGGGTCAATGTGGAGTCTGCTGAAGAGCCTCCGTGTGGTCAAATGACTGACATCTCCAGCTGTCACATACAGCAACATCTTTCTAAACATCTCTTTATGATGCCTGCAATGTTACATCAAGGTGAAATTAACCATTGCTATCCCGTTAAAGAGATAGTAATACCTAAGGAAAAATACATGTCATAGGATTGATCCACCGGGTAATGCAAAGGTATTCCCACTACTGAAAGGTGTTTCATCCCAAGAGTATAACAGCTCAAAGTTGAATATTCCATGGACAATATCACTGTGGCCTGAAAATGTACTATGCCAATGTTGCCAGACCATCCTCTGGCTAGCTTTGGTCCAGGGAGCATAAATCCACAAAGGATGATGTGGCAACAGCGCAAATGTACAATTTCATGCCACTGGGATGTGGCACCAAAGGAATTCAACTCTGAGCTGCAATACATGTAGAATAAAACACTCTTCACCAGTAGGAGTACCGTTGTTTCACACAGGGGGATAAACCATACAACATATATGTTCCTTTACACATTTCAAGTATTAATATCAATTTGACACCATCATGGCTAAGTTTACTGATCACACAATCTCAATCCTCCACACAGGTTATGTGTCTCCAGCACTTTAGGAGCCCATGGAGGAGGCCACCTCACCACCCAGTGAGAAGTATATGGAGGAGGGGACCAGCCAGTGGGCACCGTACCCAACGACATCCACACCTCTTGGCCAGCTGGATGCCCCACCTCTGCCTGCACCACCTCTGGCTGCACCACCTCTGCCTGCACCACCTCTGGCTGCACCACCTCTGCCTGCACCACCTCTGCCTGCACCACCTCTGCCTGCACCACCTTATTACAGTGACTGGATGCCCCCCACCACCTCCAGGAGCTATTATTCTCCAGCAGCAGCAGCAGCAGCACCACCACCACCAGGGAGGCAATGGCTGCCCGGTGATGTGGCCACCACCCAGTACGGGCCATACTCATCCCCGACTGACCTACCCTCCTGGATGGCTCCCCAGCATGGCCCCAGGTATGATCCCAGGTAGGGGCCAAGCACATACCAGTGGCCAAGGTTTGACCCTTGGCCACTCGACTACCAACACCTGGGCCTGCTTGGGGAGCCCCAACACCCTATGCGAAGGGACGTGTTTACCCCACCACCTCCACCAGCACAGACATCGGTGGGCAGCAGTGGGTCCATTGATGTGGTGGGCACAGCAGAGGAGGACACAGCACCAGCTGAGGAGGACACAGCACCAGCAGAGGAGGACACAGCACCAGCAGAGGAGGACACAGCAGCAGCTGAGGAGGACACAGCAGCAGCTGATTCACCAGGCACAAGCATCACCAGCAGTGAACGGTCCACGGGGATGGAAGCAGAGTGTATGGCTCTGCAAAGGAGACTACTCCGGTCAAGCCTCTGCACCAATGACAACATCACCAGGAGCCGTAGGGAATCCCTTAGAAACACTAACAGGATAGAGGAAAGGATCCATGCCCTGGAGTCGGAGGTCATGAGGATCAACACTCAACTCCATCAGCTACACACAGGGGTGATGGACCTGCTTGCACAGGTACTGGTGGAGTTGAGAGAGCTGAACCGCAGGGAGGACTTACGGTTAGAGAGGGAAAACCTGCGCTCCACAAAGGGATCCACTGCCCCCACCACCCGCTCTAATGTGACCCCCGAAGCCACACCTAGGGGGCAAAGGGTGACCAGGAGATCATCCAGGTTATCCACTTCTACCACACAGTCTAAGGCCCCCCCCCAAGAAAAAAAAATAAAATGCCCAACATGTTACATTTCCTCTGAATAAAGGAACATTGTGCTTTTGAATCCTGTCTGATCTGCTTTGAATTTGGTCATAGATTGGGTGGCAGAGTTGTCTCCAATGCATTGCCAAACAATTCAGTGAACACAACTTCTGCCTAGGTAAGATGTTTGTGGGATGTTACAACATGGGTTCACACACACATTGTTGTACAAATTCAACTGTAAATACATCCCTGTAGCCATATTACACAACTGTGTTATATGGCAATGTTGTGTGTTGATTTTGCATAACAAAACATTCCCCTTAGCCCAACATTTGGTACAACATTGAACATTCGTCTACATCATATGTTGTGTTTAACCCTTTGATAGCCAGAGTGGTAGGCAACGCATTGCAAAGAAATGCGTTGGGAACCACTCTGGCACTCAGAGGGTTAAGGGGATAACCAAACAAACTGCTTAGCGGTGAGATAACAAGCAGGACAGATAAATGGGACATGTATCCATATTCTCTTGGATTCACACACTCATTGTGCAACAGACTGACTGGGGAAGCCAATGTTTTTAACATAGGATTTCAATGTGTAGCACACACATTGATATCCTGGGGTGAATATTGGGGCCTCCAGTAAGTTGACTTGTTGTTTTTCCTAAGGGTGTAACAGACTTCCCAGTGAAAACACTTGTCCACTTGGTCATGTACTGTGATATGTCACAGTGGAGCAATATCACTGAACATTGATTATACTGAGCAACACATTAACTGTGGACAGGAATTCACTGTGGAAATATGTCCCCTTTATCACCTCTTTATCACTCCCACAACACATTAGTGTATCACTGCCACCATCTGTTAGCGTGAATACATCACTGAGTCCACTCACTTGCAAACAAGTGGTGGAGTCCTGTGATATGGGTGATGCCTTTCCATTTATGGGGGATACTCTATCCTGAGTGTGGTTACGCATTAACAAACATATGTGTAATCCAATATATCCTCATAGAGACACTGATGATTAAATAGTGATGGTTCTTCTTTATTGTGTCTCAAAGTACATTAGAACGTACATGTGTTTTCTGTGTGTATTGCCTATATGCATTGAACACTTGTATGAGAACACTAAATGTATTTTGAAACTAAATCATACTACTTGAGTAACACTTCTCCTCTGCTCATGTGTTGTCCACAAGGTTTGACAACTCTGTAGATGAGCATCCTAACTGTACAGGTTATTACACTTGTGAAATTGTGTTTTCAGTGTCTATATGAGAATGTTCAAGTAGAGGTCTGTGTGAACCTCCTGTCAAATATTGCATCACTAACAACATCACCAGAAATAGCAAGGGGTGATCTTTATGAAGGTGTTGTCAAGACATCAATCCAGACACATGGAAGATCTTCAGATCAAGGATGGATCATGTTATGGATGCCTGTGGGACAAGAGGACAGGATTTGGAGCTATACACCTGAACTGATCATCAAGCAACAACAATTTCGACTTTATAATCCCCTGAATCTTCTTAATTACAAGTGAGTACACAAACCATTGCTTGACAATGTGTTGTGTACTCATCTGTAACCAATTATGTGGAGAACTAAGGACATGTGCCCCAGCCCTATGGATATGTGACCCTGACATGAATACACACATCAACAAGTGTTCTGAGAGCTCCATGGAAGTAATGAATTTGGGCTGCCACTGTGAAAGTGACAGTGGCAGCCCAATGTCATTTGTTCCATGGAACTGTTAGGACATATTTGTTGATGTGTGTATTCATGTCGGGGGCACATATGTCTGCACACTCACAGGTCAGCATGGAGTCCCTGGTAATCTGATCTACGTCTCATGACCTCTACATTGTGTGACCATACCACTGTACATCCACCCCTGTGCTGCTCTTCTCAGCTGTAGCACAGTACAGGTCCCATATTGAGTCCAATGGCCCTTTAACCCCTGATGTGACGGAGTATTATCCAATGCATAGCATTGGATAACACTCTTTCGCTACAAGGCTAGCATGGTTGCTCTGGCTATGCTCATGGCAAATCAAGTTAGCTGCTGTCAATCAAGCCCTGTAAGGCGATGAACATGGGTTATGTGTTGTACCTTGTTTCTCCTGAGGGTGTGCGTGATATCCTTGGGGTCTGTATGTCAACGTGGAGAGTGGAATGGAGGATGGTTTTTGAGTCCACACACACAATTTGCCACGTCCGCTGCCAGTGCAGTGCTGTGTCACTGTTCCTGTGGGGTGAGACAGAACAAAATGTGCAGTGTGGTTAGTGTCACAGGACTGATGGGGGACTTGCATGGATTGTTTGCATGCCTGTGTTATACTCACATGTAAAGTGTTCCGTGATGAGCCTGTCTCTGATCTGTGTCCCTCTCAGGGTCTCCTCAACGTGACCGATGTCCATGGGCACTTCCTGTATGGGGGGGGCCTGGATGTGCTCCAGCAGCCTGGTGTCCACTGCGATGTTGTGCAGTATTGCGCACGCCACAATGATGTCGCACACCTTTCCAGGTGCATACTGCAGTGCTCCCCCCGAGTGGTCCAGACATCGGAATCTTGACTTGAGGAGGCCAAAGGTCCGCTCAATGGCATTCCTCGTTCTGCCATGAGCCTGGTTGTACCTTTCCTGGGCATGTGTTCGAGGATTGGCCAGAGGGGTCAGTAGCCAGGACTTGCATCCATAGCCAGCATCACCTGTGTAATGTGAGTGACATGGTGAGACAGGGAGCACATGTTGTGTGAATGATGTTTTGTGTGGTGGACGTAGTAGCTGTGGGTCAGGAGCATGCTAAGCAGCGTTGTGTGTACGCCTGTGTATGTGATGTGATTTTGTATTGTGAACTCACCCAAAAGCTATCCCCCTGTAAATGTTCCATTCTCGAAATCTCTGTGGACTGAGGAGTTTTGGAGAATGTATGAATCATGTGAGCTGCCAAGATACTTTGCACAGACATTCATTATCCTCATATGGCTGTCACACACCATCTGCACGTTGATGGAGTGAAAGTTCTTCCTGTTGATGAATATCTGTGCGTCACGTGCTGGGGCCTTAATCCGGACATGGGTGCAATCTATAGCACCCATGACCCTGGGCGTGCCTCCCCTGGCGTAAAAGGTCTGCTTGACGTGTATCCAGTCCATGTCGGTGGTGGGAAAATGTATATAGGTACTGGCCTTGCTTTTGAGGGCTGGCAGGACCTGGGCCAGCACCCTGGAGAATGTGGCCTGTGACATGCCAGATGCGTAACTCTCTGTGGACTGGAAGGCCCCGCTTGCCATGAAGTGTATGGCACAGAGTAGTTTCTGCAGGCCAGTTAGGGCATGGTTGTGGATGTAGATGGGATCCACCTGCTCCTTGATGACCTCATACAAGGCAATGATGCTGTCAGGCCTCAACCTGTAGCGATCAATTACCTCATTATCGGTCATTCCAAAGAGGGTGACCCTTGGGCGGTATACCCTGGGCCTTGGTGGTCGTCTATACATCCTCTGCCCTCCAGGTGGGGATGGGCTCCTGTGTGGCTGCTGAGCCAGAGCCTCCTCACTTGCAACAGGTGGTGGCTGTTGATCAGGCATGCTTGGAGGTTGCTGATGTTCCCCAGCTCTCTCCCTTGCACGCCTTCTCCGCAGCCTTGGCAACAATATGTAACCCAACATACTGTTTGCTCTCTCTATCTGTCTCTATCTGTCTCTCTCTCTCTCTCTATCTCTCTCTATCTCTCTCTCTCTATCTCTCTCTATCTCTCTCTCTCTCCCTCCCTGAGTGGAAAACAAGCCACAAGTGAGTGTGTTGAGTTGTCCCTTTAAGTACTTGCTAGGGTGTTGTGTAGGTGTGGTGATGAGGTGAGTGCTGACCAATGGTGAGTTGTTTTTGTCCAGGTAAGTGTTTGCAGGTGTGTGTGTGTTATAAGATGTGGTGTGTTGTGCTTGTTCTGTGTGTGCCATTTGCGGGTGTGCAGTTGTGGGGTGCAGGCCACGTGTTGATGTTGCCCAGGTGAGCTTGTATTTGCAGGTGTCCGCTTTGTGTGATAACCCCCATTGTTCCGTGCCATGTTGTGCTGGTGTTTTTTTGTGTGTCCCTGTGGTGTTGGTTGTTGTTGTGTGTGTAGTGATTTTTGTTGTGTGTGCATGTTTTTGTGTTGTTTTGGCATTGCACGGGTTAATTTTCCCATTTACATGGTTGTGCGGTAAGCATTTTGTGTATCTTCCTATGTAACGGGTGTTTTGTTTTGGCCGTTAAGTGTCTAACGGCTAGAAAAAGTGGGTCTTAACTTTTAGCCGTTAGGTGTGTCTTTTTTTCAGCCGTTATCAGTACCGCAAGCCTTTGAATAGCTCTGGGGTATGTTTTTCCATGCGTCTGAATGCACGTAAGTGTATCGGCCGTAAGGATTCTACTACTGCCGTTAGCTGTTCTTTAGACGGATCTTTGAATTGCAACATGTCACTTAACGCACCCGTTAGTGATTTTTTTTGCTAACGGCTGCCTTTAAATCGAGCCCTTAGTGCTGCTGTTCGTATTGCTTACTGTAGGGAGCAAGAGTAAGTGACTCAAGCTCTTCCAAGTTGCTTGAGAAAGAGCAGACTGACCAGATACACACTGCTAGAATATGCTGCATGCTGCCTATATTTCTGATATAGGTAAAAGGTGTTGTTATGTTTGCTGTGGAAAAAAGCAGGAGACTGGTAGAATAAAATGGTACCTTTATTGGTATTGGTTAACTGAGGGGCTTCAGAGTGCAAGTTTTCAAGACAACTTAGGTCTCATCATCAGGCATGTAAACATTTTTGAGGCTGATATAAGAAGAACTGATGCAATGTGAATCAAACCAACTGGACATAGGAGACATCAAGGATATGGCAGAAGTGAAATCTATGGACATTGTGGGCCATTCCTTTCCTATGCATCTTGTTGAATGTGATATATTAAAAAGGTGCTGAGAAAATGGCATAACTTTACACCAATTTCATAAGTATGCTATGTGGAAAGCAGCAGAGGCATGCTGGTATTAAAGTTGTAATGAAGATAGAGTTGTTGTGCCAGCATGCATTAAAGTAGTCATACTTCTCTAGTGAATACTCCCATCTGCAGCTGACGACAATGATGAGTAATGCCAGTGTAGCTAGGATGAAGGTGTAGCTAGGATGGAGGTGTAGCTAGGGATCTTCTGATAAAGATGAAGTAGTGACAGAGAGCAATGAGGATATGGTCACAAAATTGGATGTATCCAGTTTTCCCTAAAGCGTGCAAAGGTGAGAAACCCAGCCCTTAAAGAATGAAAGAGTTTCTGAAGAGTTGCATTGGAATAACAGATGCACTGTCTAGCACAACCCAGCCTAAATTGCCCTTTTAACTGTTTCAGTGCTAGAGAACTCACTCCTGCTCACCTTATAAAGAAATTTGGCTCTATCTGAAAGTAAAAGATGTAGTTTTCCACCACTGTCCATAAACTCTTTGAGAGATAGGCTGATTAAAAAATACACAGTTCAACGCAAACATGTTATACACACTATCAAAGACTTATCAGCAACATAGATAAACATCCACAATCCTAACAATGAGTGCTTCAACTGCTATTCGAAGAGCAGCACTTCTAAATACTGCTAGAATAATTGTAACATCTAGCTGCTATAGCAGTAGTAGTTCATTAGGATGGAACTCCTCAGTCTAAGAATTATTTTGTATTAAGTAGATACTTCACTCCTAAAGCTAAACATTCCTTACAAGACAGTAAACTGTAGTTACTGCCAGATTCAGTCTACTAACAATTTTTTAAAACTCAAAATTCTGACTTTTAAACTCAAAATTTTGACTTTTAAAGTAAAAATTCTGACTTTTAAACTTGATATTCTGACTTTAAAAGTCAAAATTCTGACTTTTAAAGTCAGAATTCTGACTTTTAAACCTGACATTCTGACTTTTAAAGTCAGAATTTTGACTTTTAAAGTCAGAATTTGGAGTTTAAAAGTCAGACTTCTGAGATTAAAAGTTGAAATTCTGACTTTAATAGTCACAATTTTGACTTTAAAAGTCAGAATTCTGGCTTTAAAAGTCAGAATTTTGACCTTAAACGTCAAAATTAGAATTTTTTTTTTTGTTGGCCCCAGTGCTCTTCCGTACCATAGAACTAAGCTTACAAATAACTTGTACTTAAACAGCAGATTTCTCCAGCATTACAACAGGAACACTTGATGCCATGGAAAGCATACATGGAAATTGAATGGAAATTGACAAAGTTCTCACAGGAATTTCATTGGTGATAGTGAAAAGATGGAAGTTTTAATTTTATTCAAAGGAATTTTTGAAAAAAAATTTACATTTTCTACCTTCAAACTTTAGATTAATTTATCAGCATTGTTAAATATCAAAATTTCCAACTAAAAGTGCCAATTTTCCACTTTTTTCACACATTGAAATCAATGGGAACACAGACGTTACACACAACACATTACAAATAATATTTTATTTCCCAAAGGCGTTGTATAAAAGGGGCATGAGTGTGCCTGTATTGGTGGGGTGTGGGGAAAGAATCAGTTGAAAAGGGAATGTTTTTGTGAGGTTGTTTACTGGGATTGGGGGGGCACTTAATAAAAGGAAATCCTAAATAAAATAATATAAAAAACATAAAACATGTTATAAGAGGGTCTGAGGAGGGTGCCTGTGTTGGTGAATGAATGAATCATTTGAACAGGGAATTTGTTTTGTGGGCCTTTCTTGACTGATATTGGGGGGACAGTTAATAAAAAAATAAATCAATAAAATAAAATAAGACATTTGTATTTGAAGTGACAGAGACAGGAACTCCCTGACACAAGCTGCCACTGGGGTGGATTGATACTTGACTTGATAGAGTATTTTGTAGGAAACATTGATTTCTAGGACTTAGGCTTGTTAGAAACAAACCCCCAAAATTTGTTTATTTTTTTGTAGGGCTAGTTTTTTTTTTTTTTTTTTTTTTTTTTTAAAAACACAATCCCTGAGAAAAAAATAAAAATGCCCTACTGGCCTAAGGCCAGCAGGTCATGTTGGCCAGTTGACACTGTCAAATGTCCTCCTGAGTTGCAACTGCTGTTCGTACTGCTGCTGCTGAATTGTTTAAGCAGCAAGATGATTAGGCAGCTGAAAGGGAATGGAATCAACAATAGCAGTAACATGGAAGATGGCTGGCTCCAGTGATGTGCCTGAGGCAGTAGCAGCACAATAAGTAGCCCCCAGTCTATGTGGTGAAAAGAAGAAGTTGGCCAATAACTCTTCTCCACCTGCCCCTCCTCCAAAATCATGGGTGTGTTGTTATTAGAATATTGTCAACTAGAGACGTAAGGAATAGACTAAGGAACCAAGATACCCCCCTTTAAATACTGGAATGAGAAGATCAGTCTCCTCCAACAAGAAATTGGGGAGCAAGATGCTGGAGTGCGACGCTAGAGAGCGTAGCTCGGGTACGGTGGTTGCCTACCCGGGGTCTTGCTGCGTCTGTGCCGTATAAAGGTGCTGGCCGCAAAGCCAGATTGGTCCCCTTCGGTTGAGCCAAAGGAAACCCGCGATGACCCCGTGTAGCCAAACAACTACTACCCCAATTCCCAGGGAGAATAATACTCCAAAATAAAAAGGGGTACTCACTCAGACCAGAAGGGACTCCCTGTAGAGCAGGAAAGGTATCTGGAAACTCAAGATGCTAGAAGAGAAGTCAGGAAGCAAGCCAGGTCATACACAGTTTCAGGATGATTTCAGGACTAGAGCAGGAGAGTAGTCAGGAAGCAAGCCAGGTCATACACAGTTTCTGGATAATTTCAGGACTTGAGCAGGAGAGTAGTCAGGAAGCAAGCCAGGTCATACACAGTTTCTGGATAATTTCAGGACTTGAGCAGGAGAGTAGTCAGGAAGCAAGCCAGGTCATACACAGTTTAAGGATAATTGCAGGATTTGAGCAGGAGAGTAGTCAGGAAGCCAGCCAGGTCATACACAGAATCAACACTGAACACTGAACCCTACCAAACTAGACGCTATACTAACTCGTCTGAGCGCCGAGCACTAGCCAGCTAAATGCTGCAAAACCGGAAGTGACGCGAGAACCCGGCAACGGAATACACAACCCGTTGCTAGGGAGCCCGTCACATCCGACGAGAATGGAGCCGCCGCCAGAGAAGACGACGGCAGACAAGAACCGCCGAACAGAGGGCGGACGTGACAAATATACATTTTCCCCTTGAGAACAGGAACTGTGACTTCTATCAGCAACTGCAATGTGCACAGTGTGTGTATGTTGTAAATAACATCTGGGGGCACAACTGTATCCAAAACACCATGACACCTGAAACCAAGTACTGCTGCTGTCACTATACCCCCTGTCCAGACCCCGCTAAGGACACATGACAACTTGCTGACAGTTTAATAGTAGTGATGAACCCTCCCTGCCACCATCTTAGCATATTCAGCAGGATGGAATCTCCTCAGATGCCGCTGCAATGGGTAGAGACAAACTGCCACATCCTAACATCAACAGAGTGGCTATCATTTGGCGTGGGAGGTAATGAAGGAGGAGAATTGGCAAAAGATGTAGTTACTCTAGAAGGTGATGGCAAGCTAGTTGTTTCACTCATCCTGGAACTTCCAGTCTCTGCCTGGGTTGTTCTATTCCTCCTACTCTTTGATCGCCGCCTCGCCTCTTGTTGCCTTTCTGGTGAGTCAGGGACAGCAAAAGCGGTGCTTGATTTCTGTGGTGGGTGTTTGGCTTTAACATGTTTGGAGTAAATGTCATGGTGTCTGTGTTTCATGTGTGATATGAGGGCACTTGTACCAAAGTGTGTTCCCTCCTTTGCTCTTTTCAATGACTGGTCACAAATTGTGCACATTGCCTTTGCTGATGACTGTACTGTGCCTACCCCAACAGAAAAATAGTCCCACACCCATGATGACTTCAGAGAGAAGGGGAAAGTTGGAGAAGAATGGCTTCTTTCTTCTTGTCCTCCACATTCCCCTTCATTGCCTGTGGCAGCAGATAATGTTTCTGCTGTTGCTGCTACTGCCTCAGAGTCAGCACTGCAACTAGGATCAGGAGTATTGCTACTGCTGGCAAGTAGAACCTGTCCTAGTCCCGCATCGCTTGTTGACCCCATTCCCACTGTGTTCACGGTGGTCTGTGGCACACTAACCTGCTCCTCAGCATCCTGCTGCCCTTGCATCTCAGCATCAGAAGAAATTAGAGCAGTTGCAAATTCCTCTAATTCCAATGTGTCCTTGCTAGTGGTGGTGGTGATGCCCATCCTCATTCCTGTCTCCCATTCCTTCTCAGTTTCTGCTAAAAAGACCATCAATGTCTCTTCCACCCCAGCTTCTCCAGCATCATCACCACCACCACCACTAGTCCATACATGCTGATGTTACTGCTGCTGCTCTACTCCAGACATCTAACTGCTGCTTGGAGGAGGTGACGAGCAATATGACAGAGGGTCCCCTAATGTCACACTTGCCATTGCCTTTAGACCTGAAGAAGAAGGCAGACTAGCACTAGCAGAAATAGCAGCAGGCACAGGCAGCTGATCTGTGCTCCTGTTGGTATTGGTGGTATTAATTCTCAGCCTGCTCTCCTCCCCCAACACCAGTTCTGGCCTCTTCATGTTCATGTTCCACCTGGACACTGTAGTGAAGAGAAGGGGAGGACTCCCAGTCCAGGGTCAGGAGAATGGTGTGGGCTCCCTTGACCACTAATCTGGATGCTGTAAAATGTTTCCACTACCACTCCGGCTACTTCACTATTACTGCTACTACTAACATCAACCACACCAAGTTCAGCCGCAGAGTCTTCCTCCTCAGTCTCACAGTCACTAGTAATATCAGGATATTGTTGATTACCCCCTCCTTCACTCTTAAGGCTAACAAGCTGATGGACCTTAGTAGCAGTAGTACTAGCAGTGGCAGGACTGCTTGGGAATGGCAAGTGTGATTTAGGGTCCGTTGCTGTCACACTTGGCATAATTTTCTCTTTACCCCCCGAGTACTAAAAGAAACACTAGCAGCGGGCAAAGTATTGGTGGCAACAGGTTCAGCACTAGCAGCAGGTTCAGCACTGGCAGCAGGTACAGCAATGATGGCACTAGCAGCAGGTACAACACTAGTGGCTGCAGATACAGCAATGGTGACACTGGCAGCAGGGGCAGCACGTCTGGCAGCAGGTACAACACTAATGGCTGCAGGTACAGCAAAGCTGGCTCTGGCAGCAGGGGCAGCATGTACAACACTAGTGGCAGCATGTCTGGCAGAAGGTATTACACTAGTGGTAGCACATATGGCAGCAGGTACAACACTAGTGGCTGCAGGTACAGCAATGGTGGCACTGGCAGCAGGGGCAGCACGTCTTGCAGCAGGCACAGGCAGCTGACCTGTCCTGCTCTCACTAGTACTACCCTTTTCTCCCTCCCTTCCCATTCCCTTTTCTCCCTCCCTTCTCATTAAATTACCCAAGATCCCTTGGGGTGATTTATGGGGACTGGACAACATTGATTCAGTACTGCTAGTCACTTCCTCCTCCTCCTCCTCAAACTCGATGGACACATAATAAGGGTTCTTCCAGTTCCTCTTTTTGCTGCTCATAGTGATAGGAGTCACTATGAGCCTCTCCTGTCTCAACTTTTGCTAAATATCACAAGAGAACAGCACAGTACATCTATCTCGCTCTGTAGCTGCTTCTATTGTGCCTGCCTTCAGCTAAAACATTGTGGTTTTATAGTGGAAGTGTGAAAACAATGTAAATCAATGGCCAAAAACTTTTTAGCCATAGAAAAAATGGCAAAAGAGTTTGGCCAATGGGTGAAAGATGCGAACATTTTAACCATTAGTTTTAAAGCGGATTTTCCCGTGAAAAAGCAGATAACAACGTGGTTTTCGTGAAATTTCCCACTGGAACACGGTGACAGCTTTTGCCCACCCCTAATAAAGAGAATAGGGATGATGGGAATTGTGACTAGAGTTGTGACTAGAGTTGCCTACCTTTGGTGTGAGTTTTCAGCTACAAAAATCCACCAAAATTCTGCATAGAACTTTTACAACTGAATCACATATCTGATTCTGTTTAGATTTTAGCACACTTGTTAAACATATGCAGCATGCACTCTGTCTACAGTAGACACATACTTTTTATGTGATAGAAATATACAGTATAAATGGAGCACAGTTTTCCTCAAATGGACTTAGTGTTCTCTATGTAGACTTATTTGAACAGAACATTTAATTTGGCATAACTTGGTGGCCTTTCCTGAAATATGGAGTGGGTATGCACTTAGAATTTTTATTTAATTTGTGTCAAAGGAACAGTACATAAACAGCAGATACGCCCTCTTAAGTTTGATGGTGCAATTCCCTTTAAAACAGAGATTTGTATTTAACAGAGATGTGCTAAGAACGTATAATATATTTAATGTATTTTTAAACAGCATTTGTAAAACGTGCAGATTCTAGCCCTGATTGCTTTTTTATGTTACCTCCTAAAATTAGAAAGATTTTGGTGAAGTTAGATCATTGATTAGTATAACCAAGACAAATTCTTATTGAAATATCTTGTTTCTCCCTGTTCTCTTTACATGTTTAAATGACCATTAATTTCTTTCTTATAGGTATGTAATAAAAAAGCTAAGTAAGCAACAAATCAATATCTTTATATAACAGATGATGATGCTCGCACCCAGAGGCCATAACTTGTCCAGACAACCTAATTTTTTTAGTGGTAAGAGCCTCCATCTTCTTTTGAGCCACCTGGGAATAACTTGATCAGTCTAACTGGCTTCTTCCGAGAAAAATCAGTGTATTTCTGGTTGATCCTTGCCAGTGGAGACATTGAGATCATAGTTCTGGAAAGCCTTTTCCAACACTCCACAGAGCATCAGGATTCCTGAGGAAGAGAGTTTCTTCCTAGCTCTGTGAGTGATTATGAGTTCCTAGGAACAGTGTCCGTAAACTTCTGCAACAAGCTAATGCAAAAACTGATTTTTTTCCATATGGATTATATTTTATCCCTTTAAGGACCAGGGAGTTGTGCAAAACATTGCAGTAGTTCTTAAAGGGATAGTAATGTTTCAAAATAAAAGCAGCTCCAATTAATCTTCATAGTATTTGGGCCATGGAGAGTGCTATTTTGATACTGCCAGAGTTGTAGTTCAAGAGTAATTGAATGATAAAGTTTCCCCCTCCTGCCCCCTTTACTGATGTAACACTGCTCCCCTCAGAACAGAAAGTTGGTGTCCAGGTGGCTTGCAGAGAGGGAAAATCTTCAAGTAGCATTAGGGAAAAACCTGAAAAACCTGTCAAGGGGGGCAGAGTTTTCCTTATGCAGTAACAAGATTGTCTGACAGTATTGAAATGACACTCTCCATAGCCCAAACGCTATGAAGATTAATTGGAGGTGCTTTTATTTTTAAACATTACTATCCCTTTAAAGGGTTAAAGAAACACTTAAACCTAAAACTAAACTAAATAATCTTAAAATCTAGTTTTATGAATTCACTGAGCTAACAGCCATTCCTGTCTTTTCCAATTACCATAGAAATCTTGATGTGTTTTACAGGATTGTCTATAAATATGCTGAGATAAGATAACAGCTATTCTTAATGCAATAGCAGGGGGTACTAATCACCATATTTGGCTCTTTTATCTAATTATAAACTGCTCAATTAATTAAATAAATGCTCTCTTAATGGGACAGTTTTCAAATGCATTAAAATTAGACTTTGGATTAAACTGCAGGAATCTAACATATGGATAATTGTTTTTTTTTTGCCAGCTGTGATATATAGCCAGCGCTTTAACTACAGGCGGTGCAGATAGTGCAGCTGTAATGGGGCTTGGTATCCAAGGGATCCCATTAGCCCTCCCAAGGAGAATTACATTATAGTTATGCCCTGGGAAAATACAATTGTGATAGAGAGTTCACAAAAAAATGTTTGCATCAGGAGGACTCTCCAATGACTAGATATGCCACTGTATTGAATGTTACTATGTAACTCTTCAAGGGTTAAGGTTCCTTATTCCATATTTTGTAAATATAATGAAATACAAGACTAAAGAGAGGTATCAATGTATAAACATAAGCTGGTTATCGTGGCTATTTACCAAGTGTGCTTGGATAAATTCATTATTACGGAGTTTTCTCCTGAGTTTTTCTGCAAGTCATTGTCATGAAGACTTGTATGCTGGACATGATCAGGATATTTTGCTGGGAAGACAGTGAAGTTCTACCATCCTGTACTTGACTGCTACTGAGAATGGTAAATAGCAGCTCGGTAGCTGGAGTCAATGAGGCTGATGTACTAACAAGAACTGGAGTAAATCTGTGGCAAAGCAACTGAATCATGGAGACAACATATGAATGATTGAAGATGTTTTATCCTGAAGTAAAGCAAAAGGGCAAAAGTCATACGGGCCATTAGGATATACTGGCCATAGTAAGTTAAGTGAATGGCTATCATTAAGACTAGAGGAAAGGTGCGTTCACCTAAAGCAAATGCAGGAATTTTTTTACAGTAAGGGCAATAAAGTTATGAAATTCTTTGCCTATGGATGATGTGCTTGCAGATTCTGTAACTGCTTTCAAAAAAGTAATGGATAGCTATCCAGCACAGAACAATACTGAGAATCATGACAGTTGGCTTCAAAGCAGATAGGATGTTGATCCAGGGAAATATCTGACTGCCATTTGGAGTCAGGAAGGAATTGTTTTACTCATTTGGGGCTTAAATGTAAATGGCTTCAATGTAGTTTTTTTTGCCTTCCTCGGGAGCGACAGGGGTGATTTGACAGGGGCTGGACTTGATGGACACATCTTTTTTTTTTCAACCTCATCAACTATGTTACTATATTAATATGTTATTAATAGGTATTACTTCTCCTTTAACCACTCAGTACCTAAAGAACAAAATTTGACTCAAAGCACTGTGGGAGAGTGGTTCAAAGTGTATAGAACTTCATACACTGGATGTGCTAAACAATAATACAACTTAAAATATGACTTAAAGCTCATCATTAAATATATGTAAATTGTGGGTCAAGACACGTCACTTCCACTTGAAATGTATCTAGATGTGTAGATGCTGAATAAGTATACAAGCACAACAGAGTTAAGAGTTTTACAAGGAGTAAAAACCAGCAATCAATACATGACAACTAAAATACCTTTCAGATAATTACATTTGTGTGCATTGACTGTATGCTTTTAAATTGGTTTATTATAATGTATTGAGCTGTTGAAGGTATTAACTCCTTTATTTGTGATTTCCTTACATCATGCAGACACTTAGAAAAGGTAAAAGGAAAATCTTAAAGGGAAAGTATACACTAATTACAAAAAATGTAAAGAAAAACAATGATACTGTTAATGCTTAGAGATGTTTCTTTAAAGGTTATTTTTATGATACCTACAGTTTAAGGCAGTGGTTCTCAAACTTTTTTTGTTCGGGGCACCCTTGACACGTAATATAGAACATTCGGGGCACCCCTAACATATTTAATGTACTTTATCAAGGGCATAATGAAGGTACAATGCATAAATCTACAGTTATTATTAGGTCTTAAAATCATAATAACAAAAGGAAACATAATGTGAATAACAATTTCTATAAATCTTTATTTAAAAATCCATTTTTGTTAGTCTTCATAGAAAACATGGGGCACCCTAAGTTGATGTCCGTGGCACACCAAAGTGCCACAGAACCCTGGTTGAGAATCACTGGTTTAAGGTATTTTCCAGCAATGTGGTGATGTTGCTATTATAGAAAAGAAGGATTACAATGGACTCTGTGGCGATGGCTCATGAGCACAAAAAGTCTGTGACATCTTGTTTGAAGTAAAATATTGACTTTGGAAAAGTGAAACAGCTAAAGTAATGAAGACACAGCAAAGACTACCTGTGCAATGTTCACAGTGAACAAAGTGATGGCTAATAGAATATTTGGTTTCCTGAAAATAACTTACAATATGATGGTAGATTAAATCAAGTCCACTTGACTGTGATGGCAGAATCAGATGCAAAAAATTATGGTTATATTTCAGAAAATTAATGGACCATGGCATAAGATCTTTTTCAGACTGATTACAGACAATTTTAGTTACTACAACTTTTTGAACATCTCACCCTGTCATTGCTGTTGACAGCATGAGAAATTATTTTAGCTAAAATTAATGTATTCTAACCCTATACTATAAAGTATATATTCATGAAATTGCACAAATTTACTACTAGCCCTGTTTTAATGGCATTAACTAAGGGTTCCACTAAAGGAATAATGAAAATATTATATATTATAATAATAAAACATGTATATAATAATATAAATTTATTGATATATACTGTTTTACGAACAAACAGTAATATCCAGTTTTCCAAATGCTGAATACGGCTCTTATGTTTATTATTTTATACAATATTTCCTTTACACCTGTATTGATGAGTGTATCACAATGTTAGTCCTTGGTCCACACCAACAGGTCAGGTTTTCAGGACATTCTTGCCTAATTGTAGGTGGGCAAACATGTGCTTAATCACAATATCATTAAATTCTGACGTGTTGGTGTTCCCTAATCAATTATTGGTATAGATATATATCTTTGGGCCTTATGGTCAAAGGAAAAATGTAGTCATTCAATGGTAAACCAACCACAATAAAGGGAAGAATTGTTAATTTCATTTGAACATAGTGCAATAGGTAATAAGTGGTTTATGAGACTGTTGTTAGTGAAGCGACTTCATATTTTTTTCAAATTTTATTTTGTTTATCAGACGTACAGGAATGAGATCACTCCTGCTCATAGGAAGAAATGCATGATTTGAAAACAAAAGGTTGGAGTTCTAGGCCCATGGTAAAGATTTGAGTTAGTAGAGACAAAACTAATCTGGCCACAGGACCAAGGAAAACAGTAAAAGCTGAACCTAGGCAAATTCCAGGAAAAGGATATACTGGATTTAAACAGGTTTCATCTGCAGATCAGTTTCAGTTTTAAACTGACAGAACTCAGCAGTTCACAGCTAAAATCTCAGAGACAGTTCTGGTAGAAAGCAGTATGGCTAGAAAGTGCTCAATAGCACACTGTAGAGACATATACCCTAGGAACTAGATTATCATAGTTCAAATCTAGGTAATGTTTGATCTAGTACTATCAACCTTCCAAATCCTAACTCCAGATTTTCAATATGGTTGTAATTAGTTACAGGATTATTTTATAAAGGTTTGGTATCAGAGAGGGCTTGTTTTAGAACAGTCTTTTGCAATAGGGCCTTCAATCTCTGTGGGTAAGGCCCAAATAGCACCCACTCAATGTTTACTTTCAACAGCAGATCAAACAAACAAACTGGCATAGTTGGCTTTGGAGTCATAGAACAGACACACAGGAACAGCACAGATAGCATCAGAAATGTTGTAGTCATTTTTGGAGGTAAATGTGGTCCCTGGATCACTTTCTGTGTGTCCTTAGATGGGGCACAGGTGAGACTGGTTTCAGAGTTCCCACTCACTGTGGCACTAGCAGGATCAGTTGCATAATGACCACTGACTAGAGTACACTGTCAAGCTGTTGGTACTGACCGAGCTGGTACGATTCATCCTGTAGTGGACTAGCAGGTTTGCAGCTTTACAGGTTCAAGGAGCCCAGTAAAACATCCCTGAATGATGTTTCCACATGACTTGCATTCTGGACCAGATCACTCTGTCAGGGATGAAGGAGAGAGACAGTAATGCTGGGAACATAATCATAATTTCCTGGCTACAGAATGCAGGAATCACTGGGTTTAACAAGGCTAATCAGTTTCAGGTGTAAGTGGTTAGTCCACAGGAATAGTTGAATTAGAAATCAATAAGAACAGTCTGTCACTCTATAGCACTGTGTAGAGCAGGGTTAGTCAATTGTTGGGTCTCCCATGATCTCCAACCAGCTATTGAAGATCTAACTATTGACTACCCCAGTTTGCTTGTGTGGAGCAGGGATGCCCAAACCTGTTATCAGCTCCCCACCCCAACAATGCAAGTTTCCAGGATCTCCACACATGTACACGGGTGAATCAATGAGTGGTTCAATCATTCTGAGCATATCCTGAAAACATGCACTGTTGGGGGGGGGCTCTAGGTCAATTTGGAGCATCCCTGTTGTAGAAGGAGATAGGTTACTAGAGTTAAAAATATTTTTGTTATTCTATATAAGATTAATATTTGTGCCTTTTCTTTGTTCAGGATGCTAAAGTCTATCACAATATATTCCTCTTTCTGTGGCTGAAAATACTCCACTGCAAATAAAAGAAAGTTATAGGAGCAGTAAACTTTTTTATGAAAAGGCATATATCTTAATTATTTTTCTGCATAGTAAAGCATGGATGCTCCCACTACTGGTATATTTTATTCAATGTTATTATAAATCAAACTTGTTATTTTTTTGTTAAAATGCAGTTTTCTATTCTGGTCTCCTGGAGGTGCTCTTTCTATCGCTTAATATGGAGAGCTATAGAATATGAATCAATATCTCTCATAGAGTGTAAAAAAATGCCCTCTGGACACCAGTTGGCACTGCTGATAGTTTCATTAAGCAAAAAAAAAGTTTGAGCTATGATCATTTTAAAAGTAAAATCTTTCAGCTGTGGGATCACCATCATTCTACTCAGAAGGAAAAGACCTACCGTACATCATATATTTTTTCATAAAAATGTTTACTGCTTCTTTGATATCCATTTCCACTACATAGTTCTGCTCAAGAAATGTTTGTATTGTGAGATACTATGATTCTATATTCCTGGTGTTTTTAAGGCAAAGCTACACTTGAACATTTGCTCCAGGTTTTAGATGTATCTAATTACAGATCCATAGTAACTAGGATCTGGGCTGCATTTATTCATAAAGAAAAGAAGAATAAGCTTGGACACATTATTAACATAGCTAATCAATAACTTATGTTCAGGCAGACTCTGAAAAATATGACAATGAATCCCAAAGAAAATATGTCTTTAGCTATAAACAATGCAACGTTATCATCTTCAATGTAAGTATATCATGGAAAGATGCATCCAGCTACTTGTAAACACCCCGTCTCTGTATTTAATCTAACTTACCCCATAATAGCATTATTTAACCTCTGTGAATAATTCTCCCATGTAGCCTGTTTTGTAGTGTATATGTGTAAGGAATGAAATGGGGGCGGGGTAATTCCGTTTAGAGTTCTAGAATCTCTGATAATACAATTGGGTAGTCCAATCTTCTGGTGTTCTTCTATAGTCAAATTCTACTCCTATTCAAGTGTCTTAACACAACAGAAACTGTATAAGGAATCCATTTGAGAACCCAAATGTAAAAGGCTTATAAGCATCAGATTGTTTTACTGTAGGAACAAAAATGATATTCTTGGCATATATTTTGATCTCAGTCATCCAGCTCATAAAAACATAATTGCTCTTTTTACAAATTTAAATTACTATAAATTGACGATTCTTCAGTTTATACACTTAAACTTAGTTCTACTAAATTTAGGTCACAAGATAAAGCCAAAACTAATAAACAGGTTTTAAATTGTGCTTAATGTTTTAAGCCACTGTCTAGTATATTGTTATTACTGCATTATGTCATGGAATCTAAGGTGCCAGGAGGTTCTTCTTATAACTGTATGTCAACAAAAGGCAGCAACAATTAGACAGAGTTCTTTTTCAGACATATTAATAGGTGCGGTCAATCTTTTCAAAGGTTCTTTGGATGCTGTTTTTGATACAGTGTAGTATGTCACTTGATATTTACAATTTCTGGCAATTTTCAGTTTGGTTTGGACAATTATATATGTGTATTGGCTGGCACTGAGGGCTACATGGCCATGATGAAGACATCTAATTAATTAAGCACGCCTAGTGGTAAGATAGAGTAATAGGTTATGGCTGTTTTCCAGGTTTACTTGTCTTTAATTACACTACATTCAAAGTTTCAGTTCTTTAATATTTCTTCCTTTCCCAAAAAAAATATTTATTTTTATATCTGCTGGGAAACACTAGTCTGCTCATGTGCAATAAAAATAGCAGTCCTCTGCTCTGGGATTTTTTTTTAATTAGCTGTTTTTTTAATTAGCTATTTAAATGTATCTTATAAATGACATGGACATTATTACATCACTAGGTAGTAATCTGTTGAACATCTGCTTTCTCCTCCTCAAAAAAGCATGTGTCTGTGGATGCATTACACATAGTGATCAATGGATTACCTATCTGGATCTGTCCATTTTGCCATGGACCCAGATACTGTATTGTTAACATCAATGAAGTAAGATATAATTTACAAAGGTTTATTTAGCCAAATAAAAGAGATAACATTAAATTAAAGAAATAAATTCAAGGACGAAATACATAGTCAAAATCACAGAATTGAATTTACAAATCTATGCCATAGAAATAAGATATATTGCCAGTTTCTAGCTTGCATATCATGTTAAAATTAATGTGGGAATGAGCCTACTTATATGCAAACAACGTGTTTAATCCTTTAAAGAACAGAGTGGAGTGCAATGCATTGAGAAGCATCCCATCTGCATTGCTTTCTACATGAAAAGGTCTACTTTCTACAACTATCTGCTAGGCACAAATAATGACTTCATAAATAATGTGGGTATAGTATAATTATGGGAGATTTTAAATGCCCTGATATTAACTGGAAACATGAGACCTGTCAGAAACCTAAGGGAAGCAGTTTGTGAGCATGCTTAGGGATTGCTACATGTCTCAAATGGTGGAAGAGCCGACAAGAAATAACGATGTATTAGACCTTGTGATAACTAATAACATAGGCATTGTTTCCAATATTACCATAGGTGATCATTTGGGAAATAGTGATCACACCATGGTTACATTTGAGATCAGTTTGACAAAGCAAACTGTGTAAGTTCAACCAAAACACTTAAAGGGTTAGTAATGTTTAAATTCCAGTGAAGCTACAATCCCTCCTTATAGGGTGTAATAATGCTCCATTACATTGCTGATGCTGAAATTGCTATATTTGATTTGCAATTATATTATTTATTGTCCTCCTTCCACCCATTTACAGTATAGGAAGCCACCTCCCCTCAGATCTGTAGTCTTGGCTGGGCAGTAGGGAGAAAGGTCCTGTCATGTTGCCTTGAAAAAATCCACTAAGACCACATGGTTGTACACTTTTTTTCACAGGATAGTTAGCTTTTTGGCAGTTTTCACTATTTTTTCAATGGCTAGAAAGTTTTTTCTCCTTTAATTGTATGTTTTTTCACCTTTTCTCTATAAAATCTTTCCGTTTTCAAGGAAGTGAAACACAATACAAGCAGTTACAGAACAAGAGAGGTACTAGTGATTTGGGTTGCAAAATTGAGGCAGGAGAGGCTTATATTGACTGCTATCACTATGAGCAAGTCTAATAATAATAAAAGGAGGGACTGGAAGGACTGTTATGCATCCAGTGAGTCTGAAGAGGAGGAAGTCACCACTACCACAAAGATTAAAGGGCCTGGATGCCTTGGTTCCCCAGACCCAATGATCTTGAGGAAATTTGTCTCACAAGAGGAGGAAGAAGAGGGTAGTAGTAGTAGTGTGAGCAGGACAGGTTAGCTACCTGTGGCTGCTTCCAGTGCTGCCCCTGCTGCCAGTGCTGCACCTGCTGCCAGTATGTTTTATAATTCTCAGGAAGGGAGGAGGAGGAGATGATGCAAGTGTGAAACCAGGGGACTCTAATTCGCACTTGCCATCCCCAAGTAGTCCCGCCACTACTACTACTACTAAGAAAGTCTAGCAGCTTGTACAGAGTGTTGAAAGTGAGGGAAAGGGTGATCATATTACTAGTGAGTAGGAAGACTCAGGGACTGAAACTGATGTGGTTGGTGTTAATAGTAGTAACAGTGATGGTGAAGCAGCTGGTGGGACTAGCGTTAGGGGAGTAGTAGGGTAAGTAATGCAGAGCAGCCAGCCAGAGAAGCACTCAATGGAGCCCACAACATTCCAATGACCCAGGGAGTCCTATTTCCCTCACAGCATTGTCCAGGTGGAATATGATCCTGAAAAAGTCAAAGTTGCTGGTTAGGAGCAATACCACCATCACCACCAGAAGCACAGATCTGTGACTGGTGCTAGTGCTGCCAGTTTACCTTCTTCAGATCAATTAGAAATGGCAAGTGTGACATTAGGGGACCCTCTGTCATATTTCTCATCAACTTCTCTAACCAGTGAGACGTCTGTAATAGAGCGGCAGCAGCAAGGAGGGACTGGTGGTGATAGTGACAGGTTCCACTTGCTAGCAGCAATACCACTTGTCCTAGTTGCAGTGCTGATTCTGAGGCAGTAGTAACAACAGCAGCAGCAACATCATCATCTGCCCCAGCCAGTTAAGGGGATGTGGAGGAGAAGAAGAAAGAGGCCATTCTTCCCCACCTTTCACCTCCCCCCTGAGGTCCTGGGTGTGGGACTATTTTTCTCCTGGGGCAGGTACAGTGCAGTCAAGAGTGGAAACACTGTGCACAATTTGTGACAAATAAATGAAAAGGACAAAGGAGGGAATGCGTCTTGACACAAACGCATGACATGAAACAGGCACCATGATATTTATGTGAAACAAGTTAAAGCCAAACACCAACCAAAGAAATCAGGCACCACTGTTGCTGTACCCCCTGACTTCCCCAAAGCAACAAGAATTGGAGTGGAGATCAAAGAGGAGGAAGAATAGAGAAACCCAGCCAGAGGCTGAAAGTTCCATGGCGAGCAAAACACCTGACTCGCCATCACCTTCTTGCTCTAGGGTAACTACATCTGGTGATCCACCTGATTCATCTTTATCTCCCCCATATGTTGATAGCCATTCAGTAGATGTCAGGATGTGGCGGTTCATGTCCACCCATTGCAACACTCTGTGGTGCACTGACCACACACAGCAATGTGGTGGAGGAAAATAACAAGTAAGGCAGAAAACGGCATCTATGGACATTCCATCTCACAGTATATGCTAAGCTGGTGGCAGGAAGGGTGTATCATTATTATTAAACTGTCTTCAAGTTGTCACATGTCCTTTTGGGGGGAGTGAACAAGGGGCATAGTAACAGCAGCAGTACCTGGTTTCTGGTGGGATGAATTCACATTGGGGACCCTAAGTGTCATGGTGTTTGGTTACAGTTATGCCTGGTGTTTGATGTGAGTCCAGATGTGCCCATTATTCCCAGTCCTTCCCTTATTTATCAGACACAGTGTGCACATTGCTGTTGCTGATAAGAGGCATAGTTCCTGCTCTCAAGAGAAAAAATTACATTCTAACAACACACCCATGATTTTGGAGGAGGGGCAGGTGGAGAAGTATTATTGGCCAACTTCTTCTTTTCTCCACATATACCTGAAGTGGTGGGGGCTAGCTATTTTGCTGCATTTATCTCAAGTGAATCACTGGAGACAGTAGTGACAAGTGAAACCTGCATCATCCATCACCCATGTTATCTCTGTTGTTGATCCCATTCCCTTTGAGCTGCCTAATCATCCTGCTGTTTAAACAACTCAGCAACACTAAGAACAGCAGTCACAAATTCCACAATTACACCAGGGCATTAGACAAAGGCCAGTGGCCACTGGCCAACACAACATAACCTGCTGGCATTAGGCCAGCATGGCATTTTGTTTCCTCAGGGCTTGTTCTTTAAAAAAACAAAAAACAAAACAAAACAGAGCCCTACAAAAAAAATGTTTTGGGGGGCTTGTTTCTTAGAAGCCTATGTCCTACAAATCAATGTTTCTTAGGGCTTGTGTCAAACAAGTTTCAGTCCTACAAATCAGTGTTTCCTCGTGGATTGGGCCTAACACAAGTCTAATTTCCTACAACTAATCGATATTTCCTAAGGGCCTGTGCCTCAATTAAGTCTAAGTCCTACAAATCAAATTTTCATTGGGGTTTGGGCCTCTAACAACAAGTCTAAGTCCTATAAATCATGCAGCTTACATCAGGTTGTCCCTATCTTTTTCACTCTATGTACCAATTTCTTATTTTGTTTACATTTTTTATACTTATTTTTTTTAATTGTGTCCCCAATTCTAGTCAACAAACCCCCCTCCAAAAAAGCATGCTTTCTCTTTGATCTGAATGGAGAAAGCATTCCTCATAGTCATAGAGTATTACATTTGACCACTAATATAGCAAACTTCCTGAAGACCATCCAACCTTAAATTGGGATCAAACCCCAAAGAATTTACCAGCTACATATATTCCCAGGATGGAGCTACCCGTACCATTTGCTATCGGCTGACATCTCACGCTCTGGTGGTGTTACCGAGGAGTGGGCCTCTCCTCCTGACTCTCGCTGATACTCAGCTACAGACATTCCTGGGAACTCTCCGGTTTTGCCCCTTAGACTCCGGATTTCAAATTGAATTACTGGGTCTCCGGGGCAATGTGTGAATCACCGGGTGGGCAGAGTTTAAATAGAAACTCTGCCCACTTGTGCTCCATCCTGCCCGGTTCCTCCCACTCCCCGCCCTCTTACCTTTATTTTGCAGGGTTTTTTTGTCCCACCCCCCCGTGACTAAGCCCCGCCCCTTTTATGACGTGAATTGCGTCATTTTCGGCACTGACAGGGTTACCCTCCGTGTAGCCCTGCATGAAAAGTTCCCAGGTATGGCCACAGCACTGCTGGCGCACCTTCCTCCCGGTCACAACTTTATAGCCTACCACACTTCTAGAGACTGAAAAGTACTTTGGGCACTGCTCATGAATATTGCCTGTCTTCTCTTTCCACACAGGGATCCAACTCAACCAGGGGTGAGGACACACTGGCGGCGGCAACTCCAGCCGGCATTGGTCCAGTCCTCTTTATTGAGGCCTTTAGTGCCTGAGCTGCTGTTGAGCCTCTGGCCATGGGTTGCACCCCTGCTACGCCATCAGTTACTGGATACATTGTGAGGAGGTAGATGTATCAGGGCCTTCAGCCTTCAACTGAAGGTAACCCTCACCAGTGGGTCTAAACTGGAGAATCTCCCAACAGTTTTGGTCCACTCCTGTTGCCCAGTGCACCCTTCCCCCTTAGATCACCCTCCATTTTTTATTTTACCCCCTAAGTGCGGTTCCCCCCCTCCATTAGGCTCATTTGGCTTGTCAAGGTTATGCACCTTAACCGGCCACTGGCCCACCTCTGCCACGGCTACTTTGACACCACCTTCTGGGTTGCAGGTGAACCCTATGTTGGCCTGAAGTGACCTCTTGGTTGGACACACTACGCACATGCCTTGGGTCTGCCTTGCCCTCCATCACACATTGCTACACAGCACTATAGTGTGCGACCTTGACTCTGTCTTGCCACTGGACTAGCTTCCACGACACTGGCTCACCATGGCCCCCATGGTGTAACCCTCCCCTGGTCCTGCCAACTTACCAGCTACATATGCTATTTGGCCACCCCACATATGTTGATATCCCCTAGCACCTACCTCTTGATTTCTGTGAACACCCTATGAGCAGATTACTCCTTATGAAGTGCCTCCTCCCTTAGCTATGCTACATTGGTGCACACTTACTGGTCCTGTCCTGCACCATTCCCTTCAACATGTCTAGACAGTGGAGCCAAAGGAAACACAGCAAAGATTTGGAGGACTTCTTTGCATGGCGGAACTTTGCTGCCCTCTGAATGTCACACAAGTTTCTGACCCTCGAACCACACCTCCACCCTCTATGGAACCTAGAATCTCATCAAAGTTGCCTGGCCACAGAGACTTCACCACCCCCTGACAACACCTACTGTTGATCTACTGGGTAACAAAGCAGATTTTGCAGAGCTGAAGGCTTTTATGACAATAATTAAGGATGACATCCAAGCTGAGTTCTGGGAGGTCCTGGGCAGCATACAATCTTACATACAGAAGATGAGCCAGAAAGTTAACTCCATCGAGCACAAACAACTTGAATTAGTTGAGGTCCATAATCACCTGACACTGGAAACCCAGGATCTTCTCTCCGAGTGGATCACAATGGCCGAATATCTGGAAGATCTTGACAATCAGTCCATAAGGTATAACATCCACCTGCGAGGCATCCCTGAGAAGGTGGAGGGCCTGGCTTCCTATGCCCTTTCTCTGTTCACGCACATGCTCTCTGATCTCCTTGTCAAAGAATTTTATCTAGAATCCATAGGGCTTTGTGCCCCAGACCTCCTGTGGCAGGTGACCAATTGATGTGATTCTAAAGTTACTATTCTTTAGCACCAAAGTAGCCTGATGGCGGCGGCACAACGCAACCCTCTGACCTGGGAGGGGAGATCCCCTGACTTCTTAGCAGGCTTGGCCCCAAGTACTCTCTCCAAACACAGCTCACGGAGGCTCTCTGCCGAAGTGGTATTCTATACAAATGGGGCTTACTTTTTCGCCTTAGCTTCTCTGTCAACAACTGCATCTACTCAATCAAAGATCTGCAGTCAGATGAGGACCTTCTTCACCATTTGGGGATCCCTTTAAAAGCTCGTGCCGGAATTTCCTCACAGGGACCCTACTTGATCCATTGGCCCCTTGAAGACATGGGATACCAGTGTCGCTTACGATGGGCGATACCCGCCCCTGAAATGCAAGGTTTGATAGAGTCTGTTCCCATCATTATACCTCTGGAACTTTAACATTCCACTACACCTCTTCTACTGCTGTTGCTACATGGGACGAGTTGCATTGCTGTTGCCTCTGGCTTGACACTCCACAGTGGGGCCCCCTTACTGCAGCCAAGGGACTTCATTGATACCCAGCACATGCAGTATGTTCTGCCTTTGTACTGCTCTGACATGTGGGTCCTGCTCTAACCCCCATACTCACTGCCTAATTACCGCTCCATTGTGTTTGGGATATGTTTATTATCGTGTGTGACTATTTATGCTGTACTTCACCTTATCCTGAGTCCTTCCAGTTGGGATCCCCACTGCTGCACCTCGGTGACTTTCTTTACTACAAAGTTTTAAGGTGACTGTTTCATCAACCCGGCCTACCTGCCTTTCTGGTGCATTTCTACAGCTGCTGTGGCTAAGTTTGTTCAGTTGCACTACTCTTATTCTTAGCCCAGCCCTTCTTTTGTAGTACCACTGAGGATACCAATGGACGCTGCTGTCTCACTACGAGCAGAGCTTTACTCCAGCCTTGTTCCAGTGGATGGGTCTTGTTCCCACTTCCACGATCCCAGACTCATTACTGCATTATTATTTCAGTTGTTAGTTCAATATTGTGTTTATTGATTGTCTGCAATTAACCTCAGGTTGCATCCAAGCAGGGGTGGCGTTTCCACTTTCCACTTTCGCACCTTGGTTTGTTGTTCTGCATATTTTTCTGTGGGCACAGCTACACTGACATGCTCCTATTTTTGATTACATTGCTTCTATTAACTTGTGTGATCTCTAGAATTTCAGAAAGTGTTTATGTGATCCGTTACTACTGTTCACTTGGGTTCACCCCAGTTTTACAGTATACACTTTTCCTTTCTGTTATTTAGGAAGGGATACCATTAATAAGTGTATACTACTGTTGTCCCTATCCCCCTCCCTCTTTACCTTACCTCCTATGCTACTCACTGAGTTTCCTCTTGTCCCCCCTACCCCCCTCCTAGTGGGCTCTGTGCTCCCCTCCCCCATATTATTAATTTTTTTTATTTTTTTTCTTCTCTCTCTGATCCAAGGCAGCGATTACTGCGATCTCTGACTTGGGGTGTATCACGGTGCCCGTGCTCTTTTTGTTTTTGTTTTTTGTTTTTCTGTCAGTCTAGTCTGTGCCTTGCTTCCATTGGCTACCATGTGTTAGTCCCGCCCAGTGTAACCTTTATATACTGGGCTAGGGGTACCCCTCCAGTGCCCTTTCGTGGTGTTCCTGTGCCAGTGCTTATTTCTGCTCAGTGTTTCACACTGTACCGACTTGGCCTGCCTGACTACTCTGCATATTGTCTGCTGCCCTTGTGTACTGACCTGGATTGCCTGACTATTCTCTAATTTGACCCGGCTTGGCTGATGTTCCTGCTCCGTGACTCTGACCCGGTTTGGCTGACGTTCCTGCTCCGTGATCCAACACGGCTTGGCTGACGTTCCTGCTCCGTGATCTGTCCCGGCTTGGCTGACGTTCCTGCTCCGTGTATCTTCCCGGCTTGTTTGGCGTTCCTGTGCTGTGTCGCCTAGGCGACATTCTGACTGTCTGGCAAGTGGGTTATTTCCTTGTGCAGAGTATCAGCGGCCAGTCTCCGTTACCACTCCGGCTGTTGAGCCACCGGTTGCCTCTGGTTAAACTTGTGCAGAGTGCAAGTGTTGTCTCCGTTACTGCTACGGCAGTTTACCTTGGGCCTAGTCTCCGTTATTGCCTCTGCTCAGAGCAAATGTCTGCCTCCGTTACCACTCCGGCTGTTGAGCCACTGGTTGCCTCCAGTTAAACTTGTGCAGAGTGCAAGTGTTGTCTCCATTACTGCTACGGCAGTTTACCTTGGGCCTACTCTCCGTTACTGCCTCTGCTTAGAACCAGTGTCTGCCTCTGTTACCACTTCGGCTGTTGAACCCCCAGTTGCCTCCGGTTAACTGTGCAGTGTGCAAGTGTTGCCTCTATTACTGCTCCAGCAGTACCTCACGTATCGCTGTCTCCAGTAGGGCCTAACAGCTCATGCCAGTTCTGCTATCTGGCTATTGGCGTTATCAATTCCTCAGCTGTTTATATGCAGAGAGCCCCATAACTGACCTCTCTGCACATGGGACTGTTTACACTCTGAAGTTCATTAACCCATTCAAGACCTTGCTTCTGGGAAGCCATCACTCTGCCTGACCTGTGTCTGTATAAACTGTTGTGGACTTATTGTTTATGCTGGACCTGTGTAGGCTTATGTCTATTTAACCTGTCGTGTGTCTGTACTAGTCTGCTATATACTACAGGACCTGTGAAGGTTATTCATTTTAATAAAACTGTGTTTTACCCTAAGCCTGTGTCTGTGTGTCAAACAAACCGTTACAGGGTGGTCCAATTGAGGTTACTTTGGCCATTCTGCCCTCAATCCACTATAATCTCCGTCGCCTTGGCCAGACCGGATCCCTACCCTGAACCCCGTTTCTCGATCATGGAAGCCCAGACTCTGCCCCCAGCTTGACTCTTGTCTTGCCTCACTCACAACTGCAATGTTCTTAATTACCCTTCTAAGAGGTGAGCAGCTTTCACATGCGGACACTCTTCCTGCAGGAAACTCATTTCTCCCATGTTTCCCACATCTCCTACTTCTCCAAACATTACCCAACCTTCTACCTAGCCACTTCCCCAAATAAGACCAGAGGCACGGCTATACTGCTGCACCATCATCTCTTATTCATGCTTCTAGACTGTTATGCAGATCCAACAGGTAGGTTCAACATTATTTGCGGAGGTCACTATGGCCAGTGTCTATGACCCTAACACTGCTAAAAAACACTTCTACAAATCCTTTATTACTAAATTACAGTCTTTTCAGTCTTACACTACATTTGTAGGGAGAGACTTCAACACTATCTTACTTAATAATCTGGGCTGCTCTCAGGACCTCCTAGTGCGCCCTCACCCTGTCCCATTAGTGGGCAACACTAAGACACTCAAAACGCTCCTTCAGTTCCATTCGCTAGGCGATACTTGGAGGGAGATCCATCCAACTGGAAGCGATTACACTTTTTATTCCACCCCCATGATAGCTACTTCAGAATAGGTTTCTTGTTCCCTCTCAATTGGTCCTGCCTCACCTTACCACCTCCCATATTCGGACAGTTCCCTGGTCTGATCATGCATTAGTTCTCTCAGTCTTTGAGAAGTATGGTTCAGCGAGGAGACCTGGGACTTGGAGGCTCAATGACTCTCTTAAGAATGACTCCTCTGCCCGCTCCACTATTTTGACCTCCTTGTCCGACTTTTTCTCCCTCAACGATGGGTCCATTGAGTCTCCCTTTGGGAAGCACACCAGGCCACCTTATGGGCTATGCTGATCCAAATGACCTCCCGCAGCAAGAAAGCACGTCAATCAGACATTAATGGCCTACCTGCCAATCTCTTAGCACCCGCACTTTCTCATAAAACCTCTCCCTCACCAGATCTGATGGTGCAAATTGTTTCTCTGCATGGCCAGTTAAAAGCACTCTTGATAGCAGATGCAGAGAAGGCTATGAAATGGACCAACCAGCGGTACTAACAAGTCTCTAACAAAGCCCACACAATGTTGGCCGTGAGACTCAGTTCCTTGCAGTGGTGTAACAACATACCAGCCATCCGACTCCCATATGGCACTACCACCCAAGATACCCATCACATCTTGGTGGCTTTCCACTCCTTCTAAGACTTGTACTCTGACTCACATACTCCAGATGCAGTTCCTCCTAAGGTTTACCCTTACCTCAGGGATAGCAGTCTTGCCACCCCTGATGACAACCAAAAGCCATTCTGGAAGCCTCAATCTCGGAAGGTGAAGTTTCCCAGGTCATAAAACTCAAACTATCTAAGTCCCCTGGACCCGACAGATACACCAGTAAATACTACAAAGTCTTACAATCACAACTTCTCCCTTTCTTATCTCGAGTTTTTAATTCCTTGCGGTTCCCCCCCCCCCAAGTCTATGCTACAAGCCTCCATAGTCCTCTTGCTCAAGCCGAACAAGGACCCTCTTAGCTACTTCTCATACAGGCCCATCTCCCTCATCAACACCGATATCAAACTATTTGCAAAAATATTGGCAAACTGTCTCTCCCCTATTCTCCCTTCCATCATTCACCCTGATAAGGTGGGATTTGTTCAGGGCTGGAAGGCATCTGACTGTGTTAGGTGCACTGTGACGCTAATCCATCGCACCCTGTTATCTAAAATCCCTTCTATGGAACTTTCTTTTGACTCACAGAAAGCTTTTGATTGCCTTCATTGGAAGTTCATGTTCATCACTTTGCTCCAGTTTAACTTCCCTAAATTCTTTTTGCTGGTTATTTGCATGTTATACTCTACCCCAATGGCCCAGGTCTCAATTGCCGGATTGTCTTCTGCTTCTATAACAGTGTGGAGGGTACTCACCGGGGATGCCCTTTATCAGCCCTCCTATTTGCACTCAGTTTGGAACCATTTACAGCTCACATCCTTCAAAATCCAGATGTTGCCGGGATCCCGGTAGGCAATACTCACCATAAACATTCCTTATTCGCCGATGATATACTCCTGACTTTCCAGGCCACTCACCTCTGTCCCTAATGTCATGCGGGAACTTCAAGCCTATCAACAGTTATTTGGGTTCAAAATTTGGATAAATCTAAGACATGAATATCAACCTCTCTAAACCTACCCAAAAATTGCTCCAACCTAATTTTGACTTTAACTGGCAAAAATCCCACCTTCAGTAAATAGGCATGAAGTTGACCCCATCATTTCAGTCGCTCTACTCAGCTTATTATACTCCATTGTTACATACCCTGATGGCTGACCTTGAACAGTGGTGTCCCTATAATATGTCCTGGATAGGGCCTGTTACGTCAGTGAAAATTAATCTCTTACCCAGACTTCTATATTACTTCAGGTTACTACCTATTCCTTTCCCCTTGGCTGCCTCTAACATGTTCCAGTCGAAAATTCTGTGGTTTCTATGGAACTGAACACATCCTAGAATTTCCTCCAGGGCTTTTGCTCTTCTCAAGACTCAGGGGGGTCTGTGCCTTCCCCAAATTTTCCCTTACTACATTGCAGCGCAATTGGCCCAGCTAGTTCAATGGCACCTCCTGTCCCCTGACCATTTCCCATGGGTGCAGACAGAGGATCATCTTATCTCCCCTGTACCCATACAAAATGCTTTGTGGATCCTGAAGCAGTTTAGACCATTGACACTCTCTGCCAAGCCTACAGTGGCCCACTCACTAAAACAATGAGACTCTGTGAAACACAAAAAAATCATTAACAGACCCTGTCTCTGGCATAACTCCAGTGCTGGGGAATCTATCATCTCCCCCCGGATTGGTTGCTAGGGACTTCTACAGATGGGCTCCAATCAAGCACTTTCATTCCATCACTTCTATGATTGCCACCAACTACTTTCCTTTGAGTCCTTGCGGGACAAATACGGATTGCAGTCTTCAGAACACTACCACTATTTGCAGATAGCTAACATTTTGTGCTCTACCCTGAAATCCCTCCCACCCCCCTGGCCTGACCTGGTAATAGGGACTCTCGTTCCAACTCCGGGGTCTCTTGTACTAATTATATGGCCACATTGCTGATAATTCTATAGCGGCAAGACTAACCAGATGCTGGCCTGGGAATGCGATCTGGGCTCTGAACCCCCACTGAGCTCTTGGCGGCAAAATATGGTCTACAGCTGCCAGTCGTTCAATTTTCACTACCCATAAGGAAAGAGCGTATAAATTGCTTCAAATATGGTATTTGACACCACACAGACTGCATAAAATGGACCGCTCTATTCCTTCTGAGTGCTTTAGAGGTTGCTTGGATACAGGGGACTTGGTCCACATTTGGTAGGGCTGTCCGGTGGTATGGTACTCAAACTCATAAGTGAAATCACGCAGGTTACTCTGCCGCTAGATCCATGGATCCTGGTCCTGGATTTGCACCCTGAGAGTCTCCCTAAACCTTCAACAAATTGATTGACCATATCCTTTTGGCAGCACTCAATCTGATCACCCCACACTGGAAAAAATGGCTACTTCCACATCAAACAGCCTTATTGGCCCCTATATGGCACCTTTATAACATGTAAAAACTGAAGGCTCAGCTAGCTGATAGCTATGAAGCATTCCTCTCCATCTAGGAGCCCTAGTTGAACTTCTCCAACCCAGACATTGCTGTCCAATCCTTATAGAATGGCTCTTCCCAATCCTATAGGGGGAGACAACTTGCCCATAAGGAAAGTTGGTGGTACCCCTCTCTGAATCCTCTGAATGATGTATGCAAGAAATATTTATTTTCCTTTTTGTTTTTGTTGTTTTATTTTCTTTATCTCCTTCCCTGCCCTGTTCACCCTTCTTCCTAGACCTGTCCCCTCACATGTTCTATATTTATAACGACCATAGCATGTTGCCCACAAATCCTCCTATACTGGAAAGTCCATCTCAACGGTTTGGCCTGATCATTGCACTATTATGCCGGATGGGGGCTATGAAGTATACAACCTTTAAGCTATTATCTGCGGCTTCCTCCTTCCTCCCTTCTCTTTTCCCCCTCACCTTATTTCCTCTCACTACGCTCTGTTAGACTGGCTGCCTGGGAATGGATCACCAGGCCCTTCTCTGTATTCCCGTCCTCCCTCAACTGTCTCCTCTTAGATACTTATACAATGTTTGCTTGGGCGCACGGAGGTGGCACGGCCACTCTGCACCCACAGTGTATTACCCTCTAGTCCATAAAATTTGTCTAGGGGATGGTGAACGGAATGTGCATAGCCCCTATTTTTGATCTTCTCTCCCTCTACACTAGCCAGAATGTTTTTTTTTTTCTGCTCTCCACCATCACCGCTTACCCACTTACTACTTTCTTGACCCCACGTGGGTCCTGTCCCACAAGAGAGCTTGCAATTGTCTTATTTTCCTAGCCCGTATTTGGGGGTGCCATGGGCCCACGCCATTGCTTCTCACAGAACTATGTTACAATTTATGAGAATTACTTTGTTACTCTATAGCAGTCATTTTGTACCCCACTCCCCCCTTTACTTTCTGTACTTTCCCCTTACTCTACAAAAATACCAATAAAAATTCTGAGTTTAAAAAAAAACAAACAAGGTAGTTAGCAGAGAAAGGATATTTGAAGGTTTCATCACCCACTCTCCAACAGTTTATTTTAACAGACTGGAGATAGGGAGAACATGTGAATCTCTTTATCTAGTTACTAGAAAGTGGTGTAGACAGTGACAGGGGTATAAATTAGTTAGTGTTTAAATTACATGTTGGACAGAACTGGTAAGTAAGCATAAACCCCATTGCAGCACAGATAAAGTTAAATAATTGAATGTATGTTTTAACAAATGATGGTTACCAGAGTATGTAGGCAATTTTAAAGTTCTTTTAAAATCACTGAATTTGTTATATAACAGTTATACATTTGAAGAATATGAAAAGACACATTCTGAAACATATAAAACCAATGGCTTATGCATGTTCTAATGTATCATATGCTGTTTTACTTACTATTGTTACTACTTACTATAAAAATATTGCTACTATAATATTTACTTCGCCAAATGTTGAAAGCTCTCATACCATTATAGACCTCTCCCAAGGAGGAGTAGACTGTACTTGGCATGAATTAGGTAATGAAGCTAATATTATCTTGTATGCCACTGGTCAACTCCTAGTTTTCTGGCATTATCAGTCACCACACCACACTCTCTAGAAAAAAAAATAACTTTCATGGAAAAATTATTTCACATATTCATATGACTGAAAAGAAGTGAACAAATTCTATTTTTAAACTAAGACTTACGGCTCAATGGTATTTTCCAAATTTAAATTTTGTACCCTTTCCAAGATATTAAAGGTCAATACATTAAACACCTTTCATAATGTGTTAAAGCACTTTTATAAAGCCCTGCAAAGATTGTAAAAAGTGTTACGCAGATTGAGCTTTATAAAGCTGCTTTTCATATAAATCCTCTTAAAGTATTAGTTGGTCCTTTTATTATTTTTAACAAAGAACTTAAAGCAATATTCATTTATATGAAGAAACATTTTCCTGAAAAATATTAATTACCTCCAGGTGTCTCTTGCCTGCTTCCCAAAGCTCTCAGGGCCCACTTGTTCTGGTTTATTGCTCTGAACTTGTCTCCTTGTTTATCTGCTTGATCTGCTGGTTCCTGAATTTGGCTTTCTTGACCTGCGATTGTGATCAGGTGTTGGATGTCTTTTTAACCCATGAGTTAGACTCTTACTACGCACCTCTGCTGAGGTCCCAACCTCTGGATTGCTTATTGACCTTGCTTTTATCTTTGAACACTTGCTACCTCACCACTGAGTTCCACACAAACCTTTTCCATGAGTCAAAGGCCTTCAGACTACTATATCAGAAGTCAATCTCAATCTCCAGTCCTCTGTGGCTTTTGTGTGAGTTTACCAAGTCATACCAACAGGTTTTCAAGTTCCAACCTGCCAGCATTCCTGTCAGAACAACTGAGCCACCTAAGTAACCCACAGGGTTAGCTCAGACCTTAAACAATAGTACACAAAAGCTGAAGGCTCTATCTGAAGACTTTGCAGACTTTCAAGGTAGCATGGCTCAGATTCATTCCAAGGTACTAAAGATCCACTCTAATAGCACTGCTTCTGTTCAGTATTCTGAGCCTCCTCATCCTAGTTCCACTCCTTAACAGACAGTAATCTCCCCAAACCTCAGGTTCCCCCTTCTTGAGAAATGTTCTAGGTATAGGAAACAGTTCTGTAGCTAAGTAACTCATGTAACTACTCTTTTAAGTTGTCATGCACTTTCCATTCAGAGGAAGTGACAGCCAGAACCATTGTAATGCTTACCACTGGTGAACAAGCCACCTTGGCCAGTTTACGTCTTGGAAACTGTCATCTTCTCCAGGGCCTCTCAGCTTTTTTTGATGACATGATCTCTCTATATGAGCGTCCTCACTGGATGTCCTTCACTGAAGCTGCTCTTCAGTCCTTGAGGCAAGGAATATGTTGCAGACTTCCACCACTGGGCAATGAACACATTCCAGAAGGATCACTTGGCCAGAGAGGGAAGCACCAGACTAATTGGAAGACATGATCTCACTTACCATACAAATAGACAAGAGGCTTTGAGAGAAGCATTAAGAATTGTACAGCGCTACGGAATTAGTTGGCGCTATATAAATAAAGAATAAACCCACCACCTTCTGCTACAGAGCTATCTGCTTTTTCTCCTGCTGCCCTAGAGCCCATGCAAATCAGAATGGCACAAACAGCCCTTATGGTGCAGGAGAGGGCACATACATAATCTATTCTTAACCACTGCCTTTACTGTGGTAGTGAAGATTATCTGCTATGGACCTGCCCAGTTAGACCCTAACAAGATATGCACAACCCTCCTCTGAAACCTCTATCACTCTTTACAGAAAGCGAGAATGCCTTACCACTTCACTTTGTCTATGCATTTGAAACAATGAGCAATCCAGAATTGTTGCAGATGGTCAAAAGGCAACCTTATAGATCTATAATTTGCAAGTTCTCTTTTGTTACCTCTGGTTCCTAAGACATGTCTGCTGCAAATCACATTTTTGATGGGTCCCCAATGAGCTCTGATTTTAGCACCCACAAAACTGCATTCTATATAAACAAATGTTTCTGTTATCCTCTGTTCCCCCTCTTTCTCAGTCTACCCTGGGTTTTGTCCACATATAGCAAGATTAATTGGATATCTGGCAAAGGCTCCTCCACCTCTACTGTCGCCAACATTGCCACTCACAGACCAGTAAGCCAAGGGTCTCGTTTGGTGTCATTAGTTGTCAAAGACTCTCTCATCACTGAAGAAAATTGATCTCCTTCCTGGAACCAAGATTCTTTTGGCCTGAATTAAAGTTCTTTAATGATTAACTCCAGGAGAATTTATAAAAAGGTTTCATCCATCCCTCTATTTCCCCAGTTTGTGCTGGTATATAATTCATGGAGAAGAATGATGCTTCACTAAGATCCTGTGTGGATTATATGGAATTTAAGTATATATTTATGAACAATTACTACCCCTTCCTCTCATCCCAGAGTTGTTTGATTAATTTGTTCAGTGACCATCTTTAGTAAGCTGGATCTCAAGGTGCTTATACCTTGTTTCAAGCATAGGGGGAGGATAAATGGATAATGGCTTTCTGGACAAGATTCAGGCACTTTGAGTATTTGTTGATACTGCTGGGACTCTGTAATACCACTTTGCCCTTTCAGCATTTTGTCAACAACATCTTCTAATACTTGCCTGACAGATTTATTTGTGTGTACTTTGATGATACCTTGAGATTCCTAGTTGGGGACTACATGGTAGATATGAGTTTCTTCAGGAGCACAGAGTAGACATGGGTTTCTTCTAGATAATTGATTATATATATATATATATATATATATATATACACATAGAATAAAGCATCTGACAGGGAGACAGGGAGACATTCCCAAAACTATTTTCTGCTTGTTTAGCGTAATAATCCGCAAACTCAATTGAGACAAAGAGGACTTAAGATCAATGGAGACTACCTACATCACTTATATTTTGCAGATGGTATCATACGCTTTACCAGTAATCCTGAAGAACTGCAAGAATGCATTAAAGAGCTACACCAGGAAAGCAAATATGTTGGTCTGAAGATGAATATCACCAAAATGCAAGTTCTATTTAACAAATTTACTTTACCAAGGAAAATCACAGTAGATGAACAAGAACTACAAGAAGTTGACAAGTATGTTTTACCTTGGACAGGAAATGTCAACAGATGGGAACCATGAAGGAAACTGAACAGCAAATAAAATCAGGGTGGCAAGGGTTTGGAAATTTTTTTTTTGAAATATATTTTATTATCAGATTGCTCCAAACAGATTTTAAATACAAAGAAAAAAAGGGGACAGATGTAAAATTACACGGGTACAACAATAATACATAGAGCTTAGTAGCAATGAAAAGAACATATGCAGATCAGTAGAATGTATAGAGACAACCTGAGGTTTTTCATTATTATTTCAAACTCCAATAACCCAAACTCATAAAAGCTAACCTAACTTACCTACTACTATACCTCCCGCCCCCAAGTCCTCTCTCTCCCGAGTATTGATTCCACATCTAGCCCACAAGGGACCAAACTCGCTACCCAGCAAATGGTGTATCCCCGCGGCGCCCCATAAGGGGGTATCTGGATCCATGGCTATATACCCCAGCATCTTTTTCAATTCCACCCACGACACATATAGAGTCGTGACTAAAGAAGTTTAAAAACCGCAGGGCCACCATGTAAAAACTGGGGCAGCCTATAAGCAGGCTGTAATAATAATGTATCTATTTGCGTAGTCTGGTAACGAGGCTGGGGAGAAACAAAATCTAACGCATACCGACATTGTGCTGCTAAACAGTACCTATAGAAGTTGGGCAAGGCAATACCCCCTTCTCGTTTTGGTCTCATGAGAGTAGTGAACTTGAGTCTGGCCCGACCCCCTTGCCATATAAAATGCGAAATAATTTTGTCTATTTGTCTGAAATATTTTTAGGAATAGGAACCGGCGTATTTTGAAAAATATACAAAAATTTGGGTAAAAAGATCATTTTAATAAGGTTCGATCTGCCAATAACATTTAAGGGCAGATGAAGCCATGCTATAGTTTTATCGCTAAAGTATTGAATAGTAGGCATCAAATTCAGCTGCAAAAAAGAGTCAGTCATCGCTGCCACCCTAATCCCCAGATATGTACACTCGGCCACATAAGAAAGCAGGATGTCTGTTGGTTGAGATTCCCGCAGACCCCTATCAATCGGAATCAAAGAGGACTTAGTCCAATTTATTTGAAATCCAGATTAGGAACCGAAATCGTCCACCAATTTTAACGTGGTCCGCAAGGAATTCCCATCATCCCCTAGGAAGAGCAGAATGTCATCAGCATATAACGCGAGCTTTTCCTCTCTGCCCTCTATACTGAGCCCTCGAATCAATGGATTTGCATGAATTAGGACAGCCAGGGGCTCCAGGGCCAAGGCAAACAAGCCTAGTGAGAGTGGGCAGCCCTGCCTAGTGCCGCGATGCAGGGGGAAGAATGGAGAACTCAAACCACCCGTCACCACAGAAGCACTGGGGTTACTATATAAAATATGTATCCATTTAATAAAGGATGGGCCAAACCCAAAGCCCCAGAGCATGTGCCAAAGGTATGGCCATTCGACAGAGTCGAAGGCCTTAGATGCATCAAGAGATGCTATCACCCGAGTCCAGATGGTATCGTGCGGATACCCTGGGTTTTGTCCCTGGGTCTACCCTGGGTTTTGTCCACATATAGATGGTATCGTGCGGATACCCTGGGTTTTGTCCACATATAGCAAGATTAATTGGATATCTGGCAAAGGCTCCTCCACCTCTAATGTCGCCAACATTGCCACTCACAGACCAGTAAGCCAAGGGTCTCGTTTGGTGTCATTAGTTGTCAAAGACTCTCTCATCACTGAAGAAAATTGATCTCCTTCCTGGAACCAAGATTCTTTTGGCCTGAATTAAAGTTCTTTAATGATTAACTCCAGGAGAATTTATAAAAAGGTTTCATCCATCCCTCTATTTCCCCAGTTTGTGCTGGTATATAATTCATGGAGAAGAATGATGCTTCACTAAGATCCTGTGTGGATTATATGGAATTTAAGTATATATTTATGAACAAGTACTACCCCTTCCTCTCATCCCAGAGTTGTTTGATTAATTTGTTCAGTGACCATCTTTAGTAAGCTGGATCTCAAGGTGCTTATACCTTGTTTCAAGAATAGGGGGAGGATAAATGGATAACGGCTTTCTGGACAAGATTCAGGCACTTTGAGTATTTGTTGATACTGCTGGGACTCTGTAATACCACTTTGCCCTTTCAGCATTTTGTCAACAACATCTTCTAATACTTGCCTGACAGATTTATTTGTGTGTACTTTGATGATACCTTGAGATTCCTAGTTGGGGACTACATGGTAGATATGAGTTTCTTCAGGAGCACAGAGTAGACATGGGTTTCTTCTAGATAATTGATTATATATATATATATATATATATATATATATATACACATAGAATAAAGCATCTGACAGGGAGACAGGGAGACATTCCCAAAACTATTTTCTGCTTGTTTAGCGTAATAATCCGCAAACTCAATTGAGACAAAGAGGACTTAAGATCAATGGAGACTACCTACATCACTTATATTTTGCAGATGGTATCATACGCTTTACCAGTAATCCTGAAGAACTGCAAGAATGCATTAAAGAGCTACACCAGGAAAGCAAATATGTTGGTCTGAAGATGAATATCACCAAAATGCAAGTTCTATTTAACAAATTTACTTTACCAAGGAAAATCACAGTAGATGAACAAGAACTACAAGAAGTTGACAAGTATGTTTTACCTTGGACAGGAAATGTCAACAGATGGGAACCATGAAGGAAACTGAACAGCAAATAAAATCAGGGTGGCAAGGGTTTGGAAATTTTTTTTTTGAAATATATTTTATTATCAGATTGCTCCAAACAGATTTTAAATACAAAGAAAAAAAGGGGACAGATGTAAAATTACACGGGTACAACAATAATACATAGAGCTTAGTAGCAATGAAAAGAACATATGCAGATCAGTAGAATGTATAGAGACAACCTGAGGTTTTTCATTATTATTTCAAACTCCAATAACCCAAACTCATAAAAGCTAACCTAACTTACCTACTACTATACCTCCCGCCCCCAAGTCCTCTCTCTCCCGAGTATTGATTCCACATCTAGCCCACAAGGGACCAAACTCGCTACCCAGCAAATGGTGTATCCCCGCGGCGCCCCATAAGGGGGTATCTGGATCCATGGCTATATACCCCAGCATCTTTTTCAATTCCACCCACGACACATATAGAGTCGTGACTAAAGAAGTTTAAAAACCGCAGGGCCACCATGTAAAAACTGGGGCAGCCTATAAGCAGGCTGTAATAATAATGTATCTATTTGCGTAGTCTGGTAACGAGGCTGGGGAGAAACAAAATCTAACGCATACCGACATTGTGCTGCTAAACAGTACCTATAGAAGTTGGGCAAGGCAATACCCCCTTCTCGTTTTGGTCTCATGAGAGTAGTGAACTTGAGTCTGGCCCGACCCCCTCGCCATATAAAATGCGAAATAATTTTGTCTATTTGTCTGAAATATTTTTAGGAATAGGAACCGGCGTATTTTGAAAAATATACAAAAATTTGGGTAAAAAGATCATTTTAATAAGGTTCGATCTGCCAATAACATTTAAGGGCAGATGAAGCCATGCTATAGTTTTATCGCTAAAGTATTGAATAGTAGGCATCAAATTCAGCTGCAAAAAAGAGTCAGTCATCGCTGCCACCCTAATCCCCAGATATGTACACTCGGCCACATAAGAAAGCAGGATGTCTGTTGGTTGAGATTCCCGCAGACCCCTATCAATCGGAATCAAAGAGGACTTAGTCCAATTTATTTGAAATCCAGATTAGGAACCGAAATCGTCCACCAATTTTAACGTGGTCCGCAAGGAATTCCCATCATCCCCTAGGAAGAGCAGAATGTCATCAGCATATAACGCGAGCTTTTCCTCTCTGCCCTCTATACTGAGCCCTCGAATCAATGGATTTGCATGAATTAGGACAGCCAGGGGCTCCAGGGCCAAGGCAAACAAGCCTAGTGAGAGTGGGCAGCCCTGCCTAGTGCCGCGATGCAGGGGGAAGAATGGAGAACTCAAACCACCCGTCACCACAGAAGCACTGGGGTTACTATATAAAATATGTATCCATTTAATAAAGGATGGGCCAAACCCAAAGCCCCAGAGCATGTGCCAAAGGTATGGCCATTCGACAGAGTCGAAGGCCTTAGATGCATCAAGAGATGCTATCACCCGAGTCCAGATGGTATCGTGCGGAAGTTGCAGGTGCATGAATAGCCGTCTGAGATTGTGTGACGTTGATTTGCCTGGGATAAAGCCAGTTTGGTCTTCATGTATTATGGTTCCCAGCACCATATTTAATCTGGTAGCCAAAATCTTTGCCACAATTTTAGCATCCGTAGTCAACAAGGAAATGGGCCTGTATGAGTCGCAGACCTCCAGATCTTTTCCTGGCTTGGGAAATACAATAATGGAATCATTATTCATGGAATCCGGAAGGTGTCCTTCGTCAATAGCAGCATAAAAGGTATTCAATAGATGGGGGGCCAAGACATCCGCATATTCTTTATACCATTCTGCAGGAAGACCATCCACACCCAGTGCCTTGCCTGCCGGCAAACCATGGATAGCCTCCACCACCTTCCTGAGAAGTATAGGAGCATCCAGCATTTGGTTATGCTCAAAGGAAAGTTGCGGAAGGTCACATTGACCAATAAAGCAAGAAATCTGGGATTCAGAGCGGGCCAGTCGAGATTCATATAGATGAGAAAAGAAGTGCTGAAATCGTGAGTTAATCACCTGTGGGTCTAGTATCAATTCACCCCCGGGATCGTGGAGTGAAGAAACCAACGGAGTCCCCCTGTGCTGAGAAACTAGGTGAGCCATCAACTTCCCTGCCTTATCCCTGTTTTCAAAAATATTTTGTTTCAAGAAAAAAACATGACGGGCACTCAGTTCAGACAACTTTATAGAATACTTTAGCGAACGTGAGACAAAGTTAGTATAAGAGGCCGAGTCCCCATTTTCCACAAACTGTTTTTCCTCCTCAGCAGCATCCAGTTCCAATGCCTCCACCTCCCTAGACCTAAGTCTATTTTGCATAGATACAAGAGAAATCAATGAGCCTCTAGTAGTGATGAGCGAGCACCCCAATGCTCGGGTGTTCGGGTGCTCTGACCGAGCACCCCCTGAGGCTCGAGTGCTCGGCCGAGCACCCGAGCCCCATTGAAGTCAATGGGAGGACTCGAGCATTACACCAGGCACCCCCTGCTCTGATGAGGGGAGGGTGCCTGGTCCATAGGAAAAGGGCAGAAAAGGATGGAAACACCACAGAAATGGTTCAGGGACAGCATAGGGAGGATGTCTGGATGCATCTTGGACTCCAACATCGCTGCTGGGAACGATCTTTCGCCCGTAGTACGCCATTTTTACAGACTGACCATAAAACACACAAAAAGGAAAATAAAAACGACTTTAGGCGAAAAATTGTTACCAAACAATATTTGCTGTATATTTACTTGTATATCATCTGCAAATTCTCCCAAAAATTTCCTTGATTTTCTGAAGTGAGGCCATGATTAAGAGGGAAACGTGCGCAGAGGCAAATTATCCCAAAAATTTCCTTGATTTTCTGAAGTGAGGCCATGATTAAGAGGGAAACGTGCGCAGAGGCAAATTATCCGAAAAATTTCCTTGATTTTCTGAAGTGAGGCCATGATTAAGAGGGAAACGTGCGCAGAGGCAAATTCTCCCAAAAATTTCCTTGATTTTCTGAAGTGAGGCCATGATTAAGAGGGAAACGTGCGCAGAGGCAAATTCTCCCAAAAATTTCCTTGATTTTATTGAACTGAGGCCATGATTAAGAGGGAAACGTGCGCTGAGCTGACCATCTAAAACATTATGGGTGAGGGTCTGCTGCAGAGCTGACCATCCTAAACATTATATGCGAAGGCCCGCTAGTGAGCTGATGCTATAAAACATTATATGCGAAGGCCCGCTAGTGAGCTGACGCTATAAAACATTATATGCGAAGGCCCGCTAGTGAGCTGACGCTATAAAACATTATATGAGAGGGCCCGCTAGAGAGCTGACCCAATAAAACATTATATGAGAAGGCCCGCTGGTGAGCTGACCTATATAAAAATTGTCAAACAGGGCCCGCTGGTGAGCTGGCCCTATATAAAAATTATAGCACAGGGCATATGGAAGAGGAGGAGGAGGATGAGAAGATTAAGAGTCAACCATATACCTGTTTTTTGGGTGGAAGGGGTGAATGGGAATACAGAGTATTCCCATCATTGTAAATAATATATGTAAAGTGAGTTTATGTTCCCCCGGGGCTTTCCTCCAGTGGAGTGGAGAAGTCAGGGGAAATCCAGGCCTTGTTCATTTTTATAAGTGTCAACCTATCAGCATTGTCGGTGGAAAGGCGGATACGCTTATCTGTTATGATGCCACCAGCAGCACTAAATACCCGCTCAGACAGAACGCTGGCGGCAGGGCAGGCCAGCACCTCCAAGGCGTAGAGTGCCAGTTCATACCACGTGTCCAGCTTGGACACCCAGTAGTTGTAAGGCACAGAGGGATCATTGAGGACGCTGACACGGTCTGCTACGTACTCCTTCACCATCTTCCAAAACTTTTCCCTCCTTGTGACACTAGGCTGCGCATCAGGGTGAGGGTGCTGGCGGGGTGTCATGAAGGTGTCCCACGCCTTGGAGAGTGTTGCCCTGCCTTTCTCGGAACTGCTGTGTGCTCCCCTTTTCTCCCCTTCTCGGTTGGCCAAGGTAGCACGTACTCTGCCGCCAGCGTTGTCAGATGGAAAATTTTGGAGCAATTTTTCAACAAGAACCTTCTGGTATTGCACCATTTTGCTTGTCCTCTCCACCGGAGGAATGAGAGATGAGAAATTATCTTTGTAGCAGGGGTCCAGAAGGGTGAACACCCAGTAATCCGTGTTGTCTAAAATGCGTACAACGCGTGGGTCACGGGAAAGGCAGCCTAACATAAAGTCAGCCATGTGTGCCAGAGTACCAACAGTCAAGATTTCGCTGTCCTCACCAGGAGGATGACTCTCAATATCCTCATCCTCTTCCTCCTCTTCTGCCCACCCACGCTGAAGAGATGGAACTAAAGTTCCATGGCTACCCTCTGTAGCGGAGGCAACCGTGTCTTCCTCCTCCTCCTCCTCCTCCGCCTCCTCCAATTGTCGCTGAGAAGACGAAGTGAGGGTGCTCTGGCTATCACCTTGTGTAAGCTCTTCCTCCCCCATTTCCACCTCTTCCACATGCAAAGCGCCGGTTTTAATTGTGAGCAGCGAGCGTTTCAGTAGACACAGAAGTGGGATGGTTACACTGATAATAGCGTTATCGCCGCTCACCATCTGTGTCGATTCCTCAAAATTGCGTAAAACCTCGCAGAGGTCTGACATCCATTCCCACTCCTCACTTCTGATTACAGGAAGTTGAACGGAGAGGCGACGACCGTGTAACAGCTGGTACTCCACTACTGCCCTCTGCTGCTCACAAAGCCGGGCCAACATGTGGAAGGTGGAGTTCCAGCGCGTGCTCACGTCACACAGCAGCCGGTGAGCTGGCAATTGTAAGCGCTGCTGCAGCTTCAACAGGCCGGCCGAAGCTGTAGATGACTTACGGAAATGTGCACACACGCGGCGCACCTTGGTCAAGAGATCATGCACATTGGGGTAGGTTTTTAGAAATCGCTGAACCACTAAATTAAATACATGCGCTAGGCATGGTACGTGTGTGAGCTTGCCGAGCTCCAAAGCCGCCACCAAGTTACGCCCATTATCACACACAACCATGCCTGGTTGCAGGTTGAGTGGCGAGAGCCACTGCTCGGTCTGGTGACTAATCCCCTGCAACAGCTCTGAGGCCGTGTGCTGTTTGTCCCCAAGGCAGATCAGCTTCAGCACGGCCTGTTGACGCTTCCCCACTGCAGTGCTACACTGCTTCCAGCTACTGGCTGATGGGGGAGTGGCGCTGCATGTAGAGAATTCGGAGGTGGAAACGGAGGAGGAGGAGCCAATAACGTAGGTGCTGGCGGAAACCCTGATGGAGGTAGGGCCCGCAATCCTCGGCGTGGGTAGCACCCGTGCCATCCCAGGGTCCGAGTCGCTCCCAGCCTCCACGACATTCACCCAGTGTGCCGTCAGGGAAATGTAGCGTCCCTGGCCACAAGCACTTGTCCATGTGTCAGTCGTTAAGTGGACCTTCCCAGTAACTGCGTTGGTCAGGGCACGGGTGATGTTACGGGACACATGGTGGTGTAATGCGGGGATGGCACACCGGGAAAAGTAGTGGCGGCTGGGGACCGCGTACCGAGGGACAGCTGCTGCCATCAGGCTGCGGAAGGACTCAGTGTCCACAAGCCTAAATGGCAGCATTTCGATGGCCAGTAATTTGGAAAGGTGTGAGGTTAGTGCTATGGCCTGTGGGTGGGTGGCTGGGTATTTTCTCTTGCGCTCAAATGCCTGGGGTAACGACATTTGGACGCTGTGCTGGGACAGGGAAGTGGATGTGGTCGCTGATGGTGCTTCAGATGGTACAGGTGCAGGGCGGGAGGTATGCGGGCCTGCGCCTTCGACAGGCGATTGGCCGGCACCGAAAACAGGGGAAGAGGAGGCAGTGGTGTGGCCTGCAGACACAGATGGGCGATCCAGGCGTTCCTCCCACTTATTACGGTGCTTGGATGCCATGTGTCGGATCATGCTGGTGGTGGTGAGGTTTCTAGTGTTCATGCCTCGGCTCATTCTGGTGTGGCACAGGTTGCAAACTACAATTCTTTTATCGTCCGCACTTTCCTTAAAAAAACGCCATACCGCGGAACACCTACCCTTTGGCAAGGTAGATTTACGCAAGGGGGTGCTCCGTGGAACATTTGCGGGCCGGTTTGGTGCGGTCCGCCTTCTTTCTGTAGCCACACCACTGCCTCTTCCAGCCTGTTGCGGTGCTGCAGATGGCTCACCCTCAGGACTGCTGTCATCGCTCGGCTCTACACCTTCCCAGGTGGGGTCAGTCACCTCATCGTCCACCAAGTCCTCCTCCACTTCCTCACTCTGATCATCCTCCTCATTTCTTGATCCCACCACATACTCAGTCATTGACAACTGTATAACATTCTCCTCAACAAGGTCTTGAGACGGAAATAGTGGTTGATTTAATGGCAACTGTGTCTCATCATCATCATCATCATCCACTACTTCCTTTGACCTTAAATGCCGTTCACATCTGTCATCTTCTTGTGATTGGGTACCCTCTAGAGGTTGTGAATCAGGGCACAAGATGTCATGTTCCTCTGCAAGCGTGCTTGGAGAGAGGGTCAAATGAAGGATTGGTGATGAGACGAGCTCCTCACTATATCCCAGTGTGGGATCACTTCTTTGACCAGACCGTGTATGGTGGGAGGAAGGATGATCAGAGTGAGGATTATGTTGACCAGACTCTTGGCTACTGAGAGTGGACTTGGTGGAAGACAGGGTGGTGCTTAACCGACTGGAAACAGTATCAGCTGACATCCAACCGACCACCTGTTCGCAGTGGTCGGACCTCGAGAGTGATGTCCTGCGACGCCCTGTGAAATGAGACATGAAGCTAGGTATGGTGGATGTCTTTCTTTCTTGTGCTCTGGCACCAGGCACAGTTTCTCCGCGTCCTGACCCGTGCCCTGAACTATCAGGATCACGTCCACTTCCCCGTCCCTTTTTACCCGCCTTCTTCATCTTACACGGAATATGTGACTTTAATATTTGAGTTTGAAAACTTAACAGTATTTCTTCCTATTCTGCAACTGTGCAGAGTACACAGAATAGGCTGCTAAACTGCGGTGACACACACTGAATGGAATATGTGACTTTAATATTTGAGTTTGAAAACTTAACAGTATTTCTTCCTATTCTGCAACTGTGCAGAGTACACAGAATAGGCTGCTAAACTGCGGTGACACACACTGAATGGAATATGTGACTTTAATATTTGAGTTTGAAAACTTAACAGTATTTCTTCCTATTCTGCAACTGTGCAGAGTACACAGAATAGGCTGCTAAACGGCGGTGACACACACTGAATGGAATATGTGACTTTAATATTTGAGTTTGAAAACTTAACAGTATTTCTTCCTATTCTGCAACTGTGCAGAGTACACAGAATAGGCTGCTAAACTGCGGTGACACACACTGAATGGAATATGTGACTTTAATATTTGAGTTTGAAAACTTAACAGTATTTCTTCCTATTCTGCAACTGTGCAGAGTACACAGAATAGGCTGCTAAACGGCGGTGACACACACTGAATGGAATATGTGACTTTAATATTTGAGTTTGAAAACTTAACAGTATTTCTTCCTATTCTGCAACTGTGCAGAGTACACAGAATAGGCTGCTAAACTGCGGTGACACACACTGAATGGAATATGTGACTTTAATATTTGAGTTTGAAAACTTAACAGTATTTCTTCCTATTCTGCAACTGTGCAGAGTACAATAGGCTGCTAAACGGCGGTGACACACACTGAATGGAAATGTGACTTTAATATTTGAGTTTGAAAACTTAACAGTATTTCTTCCTATTCTGCAACTGTGCAGAGTACACAGAATAGGCTGCTAAACTGCGGTGACACACACTGAATGGAATATGTGACTTTAATATTTGAGTTTGAATACTTAACAGTATTTCTTCCTATGCTGCAACTGTGCAGAGTACACAGAATAGGCTGCTAAACGGCGGTGACACACACTGAATGGAATATGTGACTTTAATATTTGAGTTTGAAAACTTAACAGTATTTCTTCCTATTCTGCAACTGTGCAGAGTACACAGAATAGGCTGCTAAACTGCGGTGACACACACAGAATGGAATATGTGACTTTAATATTTGAGTTTGAAAACTTAACAGTATTTCTTCCTATTCTGCAACTCTGCACAGTACACAGAATGTGCTGCTAAACTGCGGCGAAGCACACTGAATGGAATATGTGACTTTGATATTTTAGTTTGAAGACTTAACAGTATTTCTTCCTATTCTGCAACTCTGCACAGTACACAGAATGTGCTGCTAAACTGCGGCGAAGCACACTGAATGGAATATGTGACTTTGATATTTTAGTTTGAAGACTTAACAGTATTTCTTCCTATTCTGCAACTCTGCACAGTACACAGAATGTGCTGCTAAACTGCGGCGAAGCACACTGAATGGAATATGTGACTTTGATATTTTAGTTTGAAGACTTAACAGTATTTCTTCCTATTCTGCAACTCTGCACAGTACACAGAATGTGCTGCTAAACTGCGGCGACGCACACTGAATGGAATATGTGACTTTGATATTTTAGTTTGAAGACTTAACAGTATTTCTTCCTATTCTGCAACTCTGCACAGTACACAGAATGTGCTGCTAAACTGCGGCGACGCACACTGAATGGAATATGTGACTTTGATATTTTAGTTTGAAGACTTAACAGTATTTCTTCCTATTCTGCAACTCTGCACAGTACACAGAATGTGCTGCTAAACTGCGGCGACGCACACTGAATGGAATATGTGACTTTGATATTTTAGTTTGAAGACTTAACAGAATGTGCTCTAATCTGCAACTTTGCACACTAAACAGAATGTGCTCTAATCTGCAACTTTGCACACTAAACAGAATGTGCTCTAATCTGCAACTTTGCACACTAAACAGAATGTGCTCTAATCTGCAACTGTGCACACTAAACAGAATGTGCTCTAATCTGCAACTTTGCACACTAAACAGAATATATATATATATATTTTTTTTTTTTTTTTTTTTTTTTTACCCCCACACAAAATAACCTGCTGCCCCCACACACAGTAGTCCTAAAAAGGACTTTTGGTTCTTTTTTTTCACAATTTTGCTTTTTTTCCTCCCTACACTGACTTTCCCTTCCTATCCTCAGCTCTCCCTGGCTAAGACTGAGCCGAACTCGCAGGTCAGGTGCTATACAGCACCCGACCACGGGTTCTGGCCAGCCAATCAGTGTAATGCCAGCAGCCAACATGGCTGCTGGCATTACACTGATGTCAGAGCCTCCCTGCACGTTTATTGGCTGCGCAGCAGCCGCAAAACGTGCGGGGAGGAGACCCGAACATGGCGGGCGAGCACATGCGGTACTCGTACGAGTACCGCCATGTGCCGAGCAGAGCGATGCTCGAGCCGATCCGAGCATCGGCCGAGCATGCTCGCTCAACACTAGCCTCTAGCATGCGCCTTAGCAGCTTCCCAGACAACATCCTGATCAGCAGTATTAACATTATTAACAAAATAGTCACATAGGTCCTCCCTATGTTTGGACACCAGGTGCGTATTGGTCAAGAATATGGGATTAAATCTCCACACTCTAGGCCTAGGTCTCTGGTCGCGTTGTAGTGTCAGTAATAGCGGGGAGTGGTCAGAAGCTACCCTGTTCAGAAAACAACAATCAGTAACCCAGTTCAAGGTCAGCTGGTTAGCAAACACATAGTCATTTCTAGATAAAGTTTTATAGGTGGCTGATTGGCAAGAAAATTCCCGGTCCTGCGGATGCAGAGTTCTCCACACATCCACGAATCCCATGTCACCCACAAGATTGAGGAAGGCATCCCTATGTAATTTGGGGTCAACCGCCGTCCCACCCAATCTATCCAAGTCAGGATTGGCAGCTATATTAAAGTCACCCATGCAAATTATGTGGTGACGCGGCTTGACAGAAACATAAATAACCATATCCCTAAGAATTGAGGGGTCGAAAGGTGGCAGTATATAAACATTCAGCAAAACAAACAGAGCTCCCTGTAGCTTACATGTTAGAAAGAGGTAACGTTCCTGTGGGTCCGTCTCGAGGTCAATGAATTCAAACAAAACTAATTTAGTAATAAGAATGGAGACGCCTCTGGAATACGTGGAGTACATGGCATGGTAATGACTCTGTATCCATTGCCTCCTAAGAGACAAGACTCTACCTGCAGTAAGATGGGTCTCCTGTAACATAATCACCCCTGGGGTCTGTTTACTGACATGGTTTAAGACTAAGGACCGTTTCACAACATCATTCAAGCCACGCACATTCCACGATAGAAACTTACAATTAAGTATAGTCATTATAGATATAAATATTGTATATGACACCTCCGGCCATACAGAGGGGCTCGTTGGGGGCGAGGAACGCCCAGCCCGGAAGAGAGAGGAGTCCCTAAGCTAACAACCAACCCAACCCCTATCCGAACATCCCACCATATCTCTATCATCCCTTAACCAACCCAATCCCGTGGCCCGGCAGCCAAACCTTCTTCCCCTTCACTCCCACCCAATACACAGAAACCAATCAACTAACAGTTAAACATGTCATAGAGAGTCTCGTCCACACACCCCGCCCCCCACAGCAGCAAAATAGAGCAAAAATAAACATAGCATCATTTCCTAGTAACCTATAGAAGAAAGCCCAATAACCGTACCGCCACAGCCATTCCTAAGAACCTCTCCCCTCCAATTGGAAGCCAATCCCCCAGCTACAGCCAGACACCACTCCCACTCATTTTCCCTGTCTTTAGCACCCTTCGGGCGGATCGGAGGCATCATTAAAGGAATGGACTCCAGCAGCTTCTAGGAATCCAAGTGCTGAAGTGCGGCAACTCCGCGTCAAGCCACCACCCAAAGCATTCAAGACAGTGCCATTCCAGCAAGAATATTTTAGAATAGTAACCTATATTGGCATACCCAGGCATACAGGCATGTATATATATACAGTCATAAACATAATGGCCATAGCAGTATTACGTCCCAGTAACAAAGCAAATCCCTCTGGGGCCACTGGGTGCCCCTCCCAGTTATTCATCTCATCTTAGCAGTCCTCGGGCATATCGAAGGCGGCATGAAATATATAAGCAAAACTAAAAAGCTTCAAAAATTTCCAAGTGCCGAATTACAGCAAAGCAGCATCCAACCACTGCCCAAGACATGCCAGAGAACACCTGCAGATTCATGGCAGTGCAGAACATTAATGAGTCCGGGAAGAGAGAGAGAGAGAGAGGGAGGAAAAAAAAAAATCCACCCCCACCCCTCCCCCCCAGACAGGCATATAAGCAAATGCATATACACTTAAACATATGATCATAATGGCATTATCAAAACAGGAATTTAGTCAGTTTTACAATATTATAGCATGTAATCTCACCCCCAACCTCTTCACCACAGTAGAGATCTCAGAACAGTTCACCACTGTAACGGTTTGTTCAACACTCAGACACAGAGGGTTAGGATAAAACACAGTTTATTAAAACAAATACAATGAGAATTACCCTTGACGGGCCATAGCGTAATTCAGCAGAATAGACAGGTGCAATACAGGACTTAGACTTATGCCTACACAGGCCCAGTATAATAGTAGGTGAGAGAGTTCATATACTGTCACAGGTCAGGCATGACAGGGTGAATACCTAGCACAGCATGGGTTAAAGTCCCAATAGATATAATCAGTCTCTGATGTGGTGAGGTGGTGAGTTCAGTAACGCCCAGTATGATGGAATAACAGCGATAAGGAGACTGTAGCGCTAGAGTGGAGACAAAGCACTATAGATCTGCCTGAGCAGAGCTGAGACTTATACCCCCTGCCGTAGCAGTAAACGGAGGCCACACAATACTCTGAAAGAGCTGTACGGAATAGAACCAAGGGCACCCTGCTGGTGCAGTAACGGAGGCAACAGTACTCTGAACAAGCTGAACGGAATAGAGCCAAGGGCACCCTGTCGGTGCAGTAACAGAGGCAACAGTACTCTGCACGAGCTGAACGGAATCGAGCCAAGGCACCCTGCCGGTGCAGTAACGGAGGCAACAGTATTATGCAAGAGCTGAATGGAAACGCAACCAATGGCACACTGCCACAACAGTAACGGAGGCAACAGTAGCTCTGCAAGAGTTAACGGAAGGCTCAGCAATCGGTACACTGCCGTAGCAGTAACGGAGGCAACAGTAGCTCTGCAAGAGTTAACGGAAGGCTCAGCAATCGGTACACTGCCGTAGCAGTAACGGAGGCAACAGTAGCTCTGCAAGAGTTAACGGAAGGCTCAGCAATAGGTACACTGCCGTAGCAGTAACGGAGGCAACAATAGCTCTGCAAGAGTTAACGGGATGCTCAGCGATAGGTACACTACCGGAACAATAACGGAGACAGCACGGACACACTGTCTGGTAGGCCCAGACGAGCGGAAGTCAGAATGTCGCCCAAGAGACACAACGAAGCAGGAACTGGAGAGCCAAGCCGGAACACGGAGCAGGAACGTCAGACAAGCCGGGTCAGGTCACGGAGCAGGAACGTCAGCCTGGCAAGGTCACATCACGGAGCAGGAACGTTAGACAAGCCGGGTCAGGTCACGGAGCAGGAACGTCAGACAAGCCGGGTCAGGTCACTGAGCAGGAACGTCAGCTAGGCCGGGTCGGATCACGGAGCAAGAACCAGAAGCAGAGTAGTCAGAAGGGCCAAGTCGGTACACGGGAACACAGCAACTCAAGTCAGTGCTGGTACAGGAACACCACGAAAGGGAACCAGACAGGTGCCAGAACCCAGTATAAAAAGGCCATACTGGGCTGGCCAAACATAGCTCAGCCAATAGGAGCGCAACACACAGAGACTGACAGAAAGCACGGGCACCGTGATAATCACATAACGTGAGCTCCAGAGGAGTGGAGTCCAGCGGCAACACTGCTCTACATTCCCCCTGCACATGGGCTATGTTACCATATCCATTCGAGCTTGGCCTCCATTCAAGTAGATCAGCAGGAGCAGGGTCAGTTCAGGTGGCCACCATGTTCCTCGGGATTCGCTCCAGTGTCCATCAAAGATCAGGGAGACAAAATATATGAAATCTCAGGAATATAAGGCCATGGCAGCAGTGACAGGAAATGATGGAGCGATGAAATGGTTCTAATGAGTGTCCACCCATTCTCTAGCCTCCGAATCCGACGTGAAGAAGATGGTGTTACCGTCATGAACAATTCTCAATCTAGCAGAAAACAGCATAGAATAGGAGATATTTTTCTCTCGAAGCTTGTGTTTCACCTCCACAAACTTGCGTCTCTGGCGTTGGACATCAGCCGAGAAATCCGGATAAAAGGAGATTTGGTGATTTTCGAAAAGGATTTGGTCTTTCATCCTGGCCATACGAAGTATGGCATCCCGATCTCTGTAATTCAAAAGTTTAATAATCATCTGACGAGGAGAGGATCCAGGAGGTCTTGGGCCTGTCGGCAAACGATGCGCCCGCTCAACAGTAAAGGATGGGGAGAGACCCTCTGTGCCAACGTGTTCCCTTATCCAGGACTCCATGAATTGCTCAGGGGCACAACCCTTGCGGTCCTCTGGCAGTCCAATTATACGAACATTGCTACGTCTAGATCTGTTCTCAAGATCATCTACCTTGGATTCAAGGGATCGTACTACAACTCATCCACCGTGGCAACCACAGGAGGAAGCGTGTCTTCAACAGTAGAGATACGTTGATGAACATCAGTGATGCTTTCACGCAGGTTTTGTTGGTCCGCACGCAACAGATTAATCTCCACCTGCACTGTATCAATTTTGTTGGTCAAGACAGCCTGGCAGGTAGCGATTGTGGACATTATTTCTGTGAATTGGGATTTGGGATCATCTTCTTCAGAAACAGAGGACTGTGCCGGCAATGCCACCACAGAAGGGGCCTCCATCATGGCCATGACCTCCTCCGCCACCATAGCTCTCCTAGCAAATATACTTAATTTCTTCCTGTATTCTGATGACTTTTTACCATAAGTGGGATTGAGAAAGCAAGTGTAGGTCAGATAAACGTAGGCCAGAATCAGTGTAGGGTGGATGATTGCTGCCAAGGCGGGTAAGTGCAGACAGGACCCCCCAAGATTCAAATGACATTCATAAGTTCAATGATACATGGGGCAGGAGGGGAAAACATATATAGGAGACAAGGCGAACAGGGTAGCCCGCAGCTTGCCACAGCTGGAAGATGGTGCAGCAACAGTAGGCTTTCCAGCTGCTCCTGTATCCTAGGTGTAAAGCATCATCACAGTAGGGCAGGTAACCAGTAGATAGGCCTCATACTGGACATAAAGCTTATCAGAAAAACTTCATGCATGCACTGTAGTTAGCAAGAAGCATCCAGTAGGCCAAAGCTGGGTGTCCAAATATAAACATGGGGCAGAAATGGGGAACACGTAGGAAAGATGACAAACAGGGGAGTCCAGCATCCAAGGAAACGCCAGGTGTACAGATGGCCCTTAGTACTCTGCAGAATCCTCAAAGTACCACAGCTTATACTCCAAAGCAACCCAGAAGGAAAAGGCTCACAATGCCACCAGGCTTCAGTTACAGCATCAGGAACCAGCAGGCATCCAGGTGGGTGATGGTAGCCTAATGGGCAGGGATAGGGAAAACAGGAGTAAAAATACCCACGTACTGGAGAAAACAACCAATCTACCGGTGCTGTCTAGGACTGAACAGCAACCGGTTTTACATGGAGCGAACCAGTACCCACGTACTGGAGTGACAGGAGGACCACCGGAGCTGTCTAGGACTGAACAGCAGCCGGTTATACATGGAGCGAACCAGTACCCGCGTACTGAAGTAACACAACCAGCATCGGTGCAATAGGTGACAATGAGCAGCCGGTATTACGTGAAGCGAACCAGTAACCGCGTACTGGAGTAACCCAGATCTCTACCGGTAAGACAGCATCCGGTTAATGTGGAGCGAACCAGTACCCGCGTACTGGAGAAACCAGGATCTCTACCGGTGCACAGCAACCGGTTGTCTGAGGAGCGAACCAGTACCCGCGTACTGGAGTAACCAAGATCACTACCGGTGCAACAGCAGCCGGTTGCAGTGGAGCGAACCAGTACCCGCGTACTGGAATAACCAATATCTCTACCGGTGCGACAGCAGCCGGTTGTATGTGGAGCGAACCAGTACCCACGTACTGGAAATAACCAAGTTCTCTACTGGTGCAACAGCAGCCGGTTAATGTGGAGCAAACCAGTAGCCACGTACTGGAGAGAGGAACAAGTGAAAGTAAATGTCGCCAGGGCGACTGGAGGAGACAGGCGATCCAGGAGCAGGAACCCAACCGAGGATGGACAGGAAACAGATCTACGGCAGTCAACAGGATCAGGAACGGCAGCAGGAAACAGCAGCAGGGACAGCAACCCTAACTGGATCAGGAACGGATGCAGGAACCAGGGAAACTGGTGAGCAGGAACTCAGGCGATCACAGACGAGCAGGAACAGAGAAATGGCCCAGGAAGCTCAGGAACTCAATGCAGGTGCAAGCAGCATAGAGACAACACAAAAGGGCAACCAAAGGGTGCCCAAGCTCAGTCTAAATAGGCAATGCAGGGCAGGCTGAAGGCAGACAGCCAATGGAGAGCTCCCTTCAGGTAACTGACAAAGAAAGGCAGCAATCACGGGCACCGTGATAATGGACCAAACAAATTTTGGAATGGATTCCACTCTTAATAAACTCCGAAGAAGAAGACCAAAGACAAGATGGGTGGATGGAATTACCAAATTTGTTGGTACACAGTGGCATAAAAAAAACAGGACAGAAGTTGTTGGAGGCTTGTTGAGGAGGCTTTCATCCTGCAGTGGGTCGACAATGGTTGAAAAAGGTGGTGGTGATGATGATGATGATATATATATGTGATGTCTTGGTATCCACCCTTGTAGATTAGGGAATACCTACCAGGTCATTTATACTGGAACGGCTATCATAATGGTCAGGAAGGACTCACATCTACAAGGATGAATGACTGGGTGCAGTCAACATAGCCAGAATAGATGTGCAGACATAACTGCAGAATTATAGAAATTCTTCGATAAAGTTTGAGATTTTCTCTTACATATGGACCTATATTTAGACCTATGCATTTTAACAAAACATTATTGTTTACAGCTTGATTCATTTGTAATTGTAGTGGACTGCTCCAAGAACCTTTTTAATTGTAGTGTGTTAATAGCCTGTCGAAGCACTCCAGTGACTAGTGAGAGATATAGTGGGTTGTAATGGGGATTAAATGTGACTTAGCAAACGGGGATATATAGGAGGTTACATCACTGCATTCTGGAAGAAAAGGAGCATTTGCTCCAGAATAGACATTTCATAACAGGTTCCACAGATTCCCCAAGGGCATGGGTGCCCAACATACAGCCTGTGGACAAAATACCCTACGGTGTGGCCCACCTGGGATATATATAAATAGATATAGAGACCTGAATGTGCATCTGTGATTTTCTTCTTGTGTTTGTGTGTGTGTTTATATATATATATATATATATTTTTTTTTTTTTTTTTCTTCAATAGTTGACAGGCTATTAATTGACCATCATTATCAATACAAAAAACGTAATTTGGCCCTCACACTGATGGCTTTCTGATCATCACTCCCACAAATGAAAAAACTTAGATTCTCATGCCCTAGGGTATTCAAGGCCCCTAGATAATAGCTATGTAGAGCTTGCAAATAACTTGGGTTCCTTTAAGGGGGCTGGATGGATTGTCTGTGTGGCACATTTCTAGAAGCCTTCTTGGGAGAATCTAGACTTAGGAAGGGTCCTTACCTTCCTGGTGGTAACTGTGCAGAACAGTATAATAATTGTCAAATAAAGCACAAGTTTATTGGAAAAACCTGGTGCCCATTTGTGAGTTCATTGAGCATTACACACACATATATTTCCAGTGGGATTCATGGTCTTGAGATCAGAACAACTGAAGGAAATGGTACTGACTAATGTAAACCTAGGAAACAAGGGGTCCTTAGAAGGGATGGGTGAAAATTTTCATGTCAATCTTAATTCGGCAAATAATGGCACTTCCCTCTTGGTGAAAATTTCCTGCGAAAAGTGCAGTTTTTCTGCTTTTTTTTCTCCTAGCTCATTCCATTTAAATCAATGGGAACATTGAATTTACACACAACACATAGCAAATATTATTTTATTTCCCAAAGGCATAGTATAAAAGGGGCATGAGGGTGCCTGTGTTGGTGGGGTGTGAAGAAAGAATCAGTTGAACAGGGAATGTTTTTCTGGGGCGGTTTGTTTACTGGGATTGGGGGCAGTTACAAAAATCCTAAATACAATTAAAACCCTGCATAAGACAAGGTATAAAAGAGGTCTGAGTAGGGTGCCTGTGTTGGTGGGTGGAGTATGGGGAATGAATAATTTGAACAGGGAATTTGTTTTCGGGGGATTCTTGATTGGTATTGGGGGGAACAGTTAATGAAAAAATAAATACATTAAATAAGAAATTTGTATGTAAAGTGATAGAAACAGGAACCCCCTGACATAAGCTGCCACTGGGGTAGACTGATACTTGATGTGATAGAGTATTTTGTAGAGGATGACTTGTTAGATTTGATGTTAGTGGCCCAAGCCCTGAGGAAACATTGATTTGTAGGACTTAAGCTTGTTAGAAACAAACTCCCAAAAATTGTTATTTTTTTGCTTTTGTATTTTTTTTAAAAAAACACAAGCCCTGAGAAAAAAAATGTCCTACTGGCCTAGTGCCAGCAAGTCATGTTGGCCAGTGGCAACTGACCATTGTCAACTGTCCTCCTGAGTCCATAATTGCAGAATTTGCAACTGCTGTTCTTGCTACTGCTGCTGAGTTGTTTAAACAGCAGGATGATTAGGCAGCTGAAAGGGAATGGGATCAAAAATAGCAGTAACATGGGTAATGGATGATGAAGGCTCAACTTTCCACAACTAGCTCCAGTGATGCACCTAAGGCAGTAGCAGCACAAAAGTAGCCCCCAGTATACCTGGAGAAAAGAAGAAGAAGGCCAATAATTATTTTCCACCTGCCCCTCCTCACTTGCCCCTCCTCCAAAATAATGGGTGTGTTGTTATTAGAATCGAATTTTTTCCCTTGTGAGTAGGAACTGTGGCTCTCATCAGCAACTGAAATGTGCACAGTGTGTGTGGTAAATAACATCTGGGGGCACAATTGTATCCAGACACCATGACACCAGAATCCAAGTACTGCCGCTATCACTATACCACTTGTCCACATCCCACTAAGGACACATGACAACTTACTGACAATTTAATAGTAATGATGAACCCTCTCCTCAGATGCCACTTGATGCCCTGCTTGTGATTCTCCTCCACACACTGCCATGTTGAAAGGGTTAAATTAACTTTGGAACCCGGGGGGGCAAATCTAAGGAAGGAAATAAGGAGACTCCTCCAACAAGGGCAGGTAGAGAGAGGCTAGGGAGCGGTGCTGGGGAGCGGTGCTAGTGGACGTAGGCTCCTTTATGGTGTGCTGTGCTGCGGCCGAAGCCGGATAAAGATGCTGGCCGCAAAGCTAGATGACCCCCTTCAGTTGAGCTGAAAGAGGTCCAGGATAACACACCACAAAGGAGGCTAACACCACCTGCCCCAGGGAGAGTCTATACTAGGCTAATAGTGTAGAACTCACCAGGTAGAAGAGTGGACACTTGGTGCTGGTGTAGGTAGACAGGCAGGTGATCACTAGGTGCTGATGTAGGTAGATAGAAGAGTGGACCCTTGGTGCTAGTGTAGGTAGACAGGCAGGTGATCACTAGGTACTGATGTAGGTAGATAGAACAGTGGACCCTTGGTGCTGGTGTAGGTAGACAGGCAGGTGATAAATGGGTAGGCAGGTAGGTGGTTGCCACCTAGAGATCCTATAATCCTATCAGGGAATACGAGGGGAGTAGCTGGAGAGCGAGGAGGCAGGAGACAGATTCAGCCCCAAAGTTCAGCTGACAAGGAGCCAAGGGAGGCGTAGTAGCTGGAAAGCGAGGAGGCAGGGGACTGGTTCAGCCCCAAAGCACAGCTGGCAGGGAGCCAAAGGAGACGTTCCAAGAGAGAGAGAGAGAGAGCGATACAGCTCCTCTCCAGTCACAGGACGCCGACTACTGAGCGCCGGGCGGAAGCCGGGCGGCTTTGTAAGTAGAACGGGGAGCGTCATGACGCCGACGTAACCCGACGTCGGCGCCTGCGTAGACACCCCGTGGAAGACGAAGAGGGGAACAGAGACCTTCCCGCACGTTGCCCAAGACCGGGAAGGTAGCGACACATGTGTAGTCAGTGCACCACACAGTGTGCAATGGGTGGACAATAACTGCCACATTCTAACATCAATAGAGTGGCTATCATTTGGCAGGGGAAGTAACGATGAACAAGGTGGATTGGCAGAAGATGTAGTTATACTAGAGGATGAATGTGATAGCAAGCTAGTTGTTTCACTCATCATGGAATTTCCAGTCTCTGTCTGGGTTTCTCTATGCTTCCTCCTCCTCCTCTTTGATCTCCACCTCACCTCTTGTTGCCTTTCTGGAGAGTTGGGGTACAGCAATAGCGGTGCTTGATTTCTGTGTTGGGTGTTTGGCTTTAACATGTTTGACATAAATGTCATGGTGTCTGTGTTTCATGTGTGTTATCAGGATGGTTGTGCAAAAGTGTGTTTCCTCCTTTCCTCTTCTCGCTAAATTGTCACAAATTGTGCACAGTGCCATTGGTGATGACTGCACTGTGTCTGCCCCTAGTGAAAAATAGTCCTAAATCCATAATTTCAGGGAATAGGGAGAGGGAACAGGTGGAGAAGAATGGCATCTTTCTTCTTTTCCTCCACTTTCCCCTTCACAGTCTGTGGCAGCAGATGATGTTGTTGCTGTTTCTGCTACTGCCTAAGAATCAGCACTGCAACTAGAACCAGAAGTATTGCTGCTGCTGGCAAGTGGAACTTGTCTTAGTTCCATATCACTTGTTGACCCCATTCCCTCTGTGTCCACTGTGGTCTGTTGCACACTAGCTTGCTCCTCAGCATTCTGCTGCCCTTGCAACTCAGCAGCAGCAGGAATTAGAGCAGTTTCAAATTCAAAAATCTCACTGCTAGTGGTGGTGGTTGTTGGTGGCGATGCCCATCCTCATCCCTGTCTCCCATTCCTTCTCAGCTTCTGCTAAAAAGACCTTCAATGTCTCTTCCACCCCAGCTTCTCAAGAATCATCATCACCACCACCACTAGTCTCTACGTGCTGCTACTGCTCTATTACATGCATCTCACTGCTGGTTGGAGGAGGTGATGAGCAATGTGACAGAGGGTCCCCTAATGTCACACTTGCCATTTCTTGGTGACATGAAAAAGGCAGACTGTCAGCAGCAGGCACAGGAAGCTGATCTGAGCTCCTGGTGCTGGTGGTGGTATTATTATTTCTGCACCTGCTATCCCCCAACAGCTGGCCTCTTCAGGATCATGCTCCACTTGGACACTGTAGTAAAGGGAAGGGGACTCCCAGGGTCAGAGGAATAGTGTGGGCTTCCTTAACCATTAGTCTGGATGCTCTCAAATGCTTCCCCTACCACTCCCCTAACACTAATCCCACCGTCTGTTTCATCATTACCGCTACTACTACTAACACCAACTACTAGCACCAACCACATCACGTTAAGCCCCAGCATCTTCTTCCTCACAGTTACTATTATGAGGATATTGATTACCCCCATCCTTCACTCCTATCGCTAACAAGCTGCTGGACCTTCTTAGTAGGACTAGTAGTGCTAGCACTGGCAGTACTGCTTGGGGATGGAAAGTGTGACTTAGGGTCCCGTGCTGTCACACTTGCATCATCTTCCCCCCCCCCCCGAGTATTACATGACACACTATTTGCAGGGTCAGCACTGGTGGCAGCAGGTTCAACACTAGCAGCAGGCACAGCACTGGTTGCAGCAGGGGCAGCACATTTGACAGCAGGCACAGTACTGGTGGCAAAATATGTTCTAGATGCACTCCTGATCCAGTGGTGGAATTAGGATATTCTATAAGTGAGAGGAATGTGCTAAACATTGAATGCATCCAAACAAACAAAATAAGAGACAGAAGAAAAATCTTATGTCAGCACCAGACCTCCTCCCATATTAGCTGGAAAGTGGGGTCAATAGGGTAAAAAAGGTCTATAGAGGGAAGAAAAGATTAAAAGAAATAAAATATAACTTTTATTGTGCCCTATTAAAAAACAAGTGAATTAAAAACAAAATGGCAGTCCCATAATCTGTTAGAACGTCATTAACCTCATAGCGTTTCTAACCCAATCACCTTCAGTTCTAGTTGACTGATCCATATCTAGATGATCAGTATACAGGCACCCGTGTTCAATGCCTATATTATGCAAAAGTACATGAGGTCAATAAGTACTCTTAAATGAAACAATTGATAGGTAGATTCTCTTATTAAGCTGCCAGGACAAGTCTTACGATAGAGTCCTACCTGCCTGCCTATCTAAGCTGTCAGGAGAATGAGGAGAAGTATGTGGCAGCAAAAGTTAATCACCCAAAACAGCGAGTACCTCACTTCAGGAAACCCCAGCGGTTTAGTCCTCAAAAATTATTGGGTACAGGAACCTCTGGGCAGGTGATTCATAAAGGCCCACAAAATAGAAGGGATAGACAGATAACAGAGTTTCTTGTATGATAGAAATGAGTAATAGTGTATTGGGCCCACACACGATCTGATGCATATAGTCTGTGCTCAGACTATTTATCCAGCTGTCAGATGGTAGGAAATGATGGGAATTGCAGTCTGGAAGCAGCTAGAGGGTCTTCTGGTGCCCACCATCCCAGCCTTGTCATCTTATAGTAGCCATAGAACCACACATACTGACCCCTCTAGATTTGTCCCACTGCAATAGTAGCCATAGAATCACACATACTGAATTCCCATCCTTATGTCAAGTTAGCCATAGAACCACACATACTTACCTCCCAAGATTTTCCACAACACTTGTAGTTAGAAAACAACAAATGCTTACCTCCCAGGTGTCCAAGCCTTGTCCAGCTGCACTGGCTGCTAAACAGCCACAAACACTGTGTCTGTTTAAAAATTTTATAGATTTTCAATATGCTTGAAATTTGCTTAAAAAGTAGGAAATTGCATTTTTTCCCCAAAAATTTCCACTGAGAAAAAAATTAACTTTTGACCCATCTCTAACAGTGAGAGCAATATGGTACTCAATATGGTTCATACATACATTCATGCAGGCACATAAGTAGAAAAACAACATTGTAGCTCAGACAATGGGCTAGCTGGCAGATTCTACAATTCGTCCGTGTGCCAATTTTTTATTTTGTTTAATATAGAGAAAGCCATAATAAATAATTAAAAAAAAGAATAGAGCAATATGTTGTGTACATTTCTGGCACTCAAAGGGTTAATAGCTTTCACTTTAACTATTTGTATTTTATGTCTTTAGAATGACTATTTGGAGCTTATACTGAATGTAGTGATTATTGAAACCTCTTTCTACTAGAGTTAACGCATCCCCTGTCTCTTTGCTCTACCCAAATAAAAGCCAAGCAGATAGTAAAACCTTCTGGGTGGGCTAATTAATGTCTGACCTTCAATGTTAATGAATAACTATAAAATGCAACTTTTACACCATGGCAATAAAAGCGTGGCTTTTACAGTTGTGTCTTTTTTATGATGCTTCTTCAAACATCGGTTCATGCAGCATTTGTGTACATATGACTCACTGGTCAATGTTTATTTTATTATGAAACAGATTGTCTCTGGTGTCTCATAAGCATTCAACTGCATCTGGGATAGACAGTTGTTAGATCTCCAGCTGTTAGCACTACAGCTCCCATCATCCTTAGCCAGACCAGTTGCGTGGGAAGATGGGAGTTGCAGTTCTCTAACAGTTGGAATTCCAACAATAAATGAACTTTGAGCATATCTCCTGGATGTCCTTCTTTAAGAGGGACAGTCCCACTTTCCCACCATGGTGTCCCTGATTTTAGATCAGACTGTGTGGTGTCTGTAAGTGTATCATATTGCTCCACAGGAATAAAACTCATATTAATTTAAAATTCACTATATGTATGTATAAATTAATATGTGTACATAAAAGTATTTGGTCATGCTCTATATCATGTATTCAGTTACACAAAAAGGTATCAATAGGTCATGAAATAACCTTACTATTCTTGGTAATGCCCTGCCCACCCTGCAAGCCCTCAGCAACAACACCTAAAACAAAAGTGTCCCTGTTTGGCCATTTGAAATGTGATATATGCCTGAGCTACATGTTGTAAACGCAAGCTAGAGTAATTCTAAGACAATCCAATTGCACTATAAGGGAGAAATAAAAACTCTTGAAATTTGCATTGGTTTACATGGTCTTTTGATGCCTTGAATGAATAACAATGCATTGTAGACCCCTCTAGTATTCAAATGGTTAAAACCTCCATTTAAATCAATCAGATTATTTAAAGTGATAGTATTGTCTATTTAAAATTCATTGCCCGAGTCTTCTGTATATTAAAAGGAACATATTACACTATGTCTAAGCACTCACTTCTTTGTAGTTCCAAAGTTATGAAGCATTGAAGATCCCCCGCCCCTTCTCCCCACATCAGGGGAGGCTGGTCAGGAAGGCTGCAGCAAGGGACAAACTTCAGTAAGCAAAAGGATTTCCCTTATATTTACTGAAGTTTGTCCCTCACTGTAGCCGTCGAGTCGCATGACCTGATTACAGATTCAGTGGAAGGGGGCCAGAAAGGGGCGGTTGGGGGATCTTTAGTGCTTCATAACTTTTGAACTACAAAGAAGTAAGTGCTTACACATAGCGCAATATGTTCTTTTTAATATACAGAAGGCTCAGGCAACTAATTTTAAAGAGACATTACTATCACTTTAATTTCACCTATGAGGCAACTGATTTGCCACAGATTTGCTACAGTTTGCTTTCGTATATAAGAAGAACTTCATGACTTTTGTGCATTACATCAAATTAACAAAATGCTAATTCATTGCCATTAGAGATGTTTGAAGGTTTACACAAAAGAAACAGAGAAAAATAACACTTTCCACAGCAAGCCCCGCTGATCTTTTTTCTCCACTTGGTTTTGCTTTTGATGTAGGTTGCCCCAGAATCAATCATGTTTAGGTTCCTGAATAGAGTTCTGGAACTTAACTTTTAACTCAGAAGGATGTGCAAAAGCATTGCAAAGTAATGCCTTACACCCCTCTCTGGCACTCAAAGGGTTATTCTTCACTGAGGCTGTGTTCATATTTACAGACTTCTCTCAGCACTACACACCTTTATGAAGCCTACTGATTGTCAAGTTCACTGACTAGCTACACAAAGAGTCCTGCTTATTCAACCCCTTAATGAAAGGTGCTGTATATTTAGATTGTATTTTTGGTCCTTAATGCATATCCTGTATAATAATTCGCTAGGATGTTTGTCAGAAGCCGTCATGCGCAGTAGAGTCTCTACTTGGCATGATTGCATCATGTGAGTGAGTCAACACAAGACTGCATCTCGTGGAGCAGTGAGGTAGCGGCATCTTAACCCTTTGAGTGCCAGAGGGGTACGCAACGCATTGCAAAGCAATGCATTGCACACCCCTCTGGCACTCAAAGGGTTAACATTACCTGGACCTTGGCCTGTGTACACGGGCTTTTACACTAGTTGCCTTATAAACCCTATGGCGGCTTTTTAAACAGGAGAGAGCCACAGCCAGCAATTACAGCACTCCACTTCTGTGTCAGTGGACTCTAACAAGCTGTTACATAAGCATGTGTCCCCTGCCAGTGGAAACAAATGATCTCGTTGCCTTCTTTCACTTTCAATTACTTTTAACTCATTGTGATCACAATGAGAACAAGGACAGCAGACTGTCAGTATTGAAAGCACGCTTCCATGTGTGATCTAACTGGAAGCCTAGCTTCTCTTCTTACTGCTGAATGCCATTCATAGTTCTCAGTAGTAAGAATGTGAATTGGGTTGACCTGAATTTGAACTGTAGAAAATAAATTAGGAGAAACAAAACAGGGGCCACCCTATGCAGATGAACACTGACATACTGTAATGTAATCACCAACACATCTCAGGTGTTTACTCACAAAAATATTGGCTGCGGTATAGTTAATGCTAATCCCAGCTGCAAAGCATCTGTTTGAATGATTGCCCCCAAGTACAGTGTCTGTGTCTGTATATCATAACTGGAAATATGTAGCTGCTCTGTGGAAACTCGTTCTCCTAAAACGTATGCGCATGTAACAGGAAAGGGGTAGAGAGCACCCAATAGTGTAACACTGTAACTTACAATGTTATTAAAAATATTGAGAAGGTACTCATATTGTTCAGTGGTCAAACAGATGATATCGAAAAGTCTGACATACAGTGCACTGATCAATGCGAGTACCTTCTCAATGTTTTTGATAACATTGTAAATTACAGTGTAACACTGTTGGGCATTCTCTACCTGTTTTCTGTTATATAAATTTGCACTGTGTGTGCCAGACACAGAGCAATATTAAAGGTGCATGTCCAAGTTCGAGGGGCAGGCTACTGCAGATAACCTGTAACCCTCATACAAATGATAAAAATATATGAAAAAAAGAATACAATTAATCTGTGTATATATATATATATATATATATATATATATATATATATAATATATAGTAAATATTTGACACATAGCCCTTTAACACTGAGGTGAAACTACAGGGGATGACTTTGTGACTTAACACATCATCTATCTGGGCCCATTTTCTCTGCATGATCCTGCAACCTCTAAGTCAGGCCAGTTCCTTATCTTGGCTAATAGCAAGAGACATCATCATACATGGCTTTTGCACAATAAGATACGTAAACACTTAGAATAATCTAAGTGTAGTATATAAGAAAATGCACAGGAAAATGAATACAAACTTGAAGATATATTTAAGTGAAAACACAGTAAAATTTGCAATATTAAATATTAGTGATGAGCGAGCGTGCTCGGCCGATGCTCGGATCGGCTCGAGCATCGCTCTGCTCGGCACATGGCGGTACTCGTCGAGTACCGCCATGTGCTCTCCCGCCATGTTCGGGTGGCGGGGATCTGTGCCGGAAGAGGCACAGATCCGAAGACGCTCCGCTGGACCACCAGGGACTGGAGGTACGGGGGCATTGCGGAGATGAAGGGGGCATTGCGGAGATGAAGGGGGACATTGTGGAAGAGGGGCATAGACTCTATGCCCCTCTTCCACAATGTCCCCCTTCATCTCCGCTATGCCCGTCTTCCACAATGTGCCCCTTCATCTCCGCTATGCCCCTCTTCCACAATGTGCCCCTTCATCTCCGCTATGCCCCTCTTCCACAATGTCCCCCTTCATCTCCTCTATGGCATAGAGGAGATGAAGGGGGACATTGTGGAAGAGGGGCATAGCGGAGATGAAGGGGCACATTGTGGAAGAGGGGCATAGCGGAGATGAAGGGGCACATTGTGGAAGAGGGGCATAGCGGAGATGAAGGGGCACATTGTGGAAGAGGGGCATAGCGGAGCTGAAGGGGGACATTGCGGAGCTGAAGGGGGCATTCTGAGATGAAGGGGGCATAGCGGAGATGAAGGGGGCATTGACCAGGCACCCTCCCCTCATCAGAGCAGAGGGTGCCTGGTGTTGCCCCATTCATTTCAATGGGGCTCGGGTGCTCGGCCGAGCACTCGAGCCTCAGGGGGTGCTCGGTCAGAGCACCCGAGCACCCGAGCATCGGGGTGCTCGCTCAACACTATTAAATATGCATAGAGTACACCAAAATATATAAAAATAAGGACAAGATTATATAAAAATAGAACATTTTAAAACAAATGCTCTGCTTGAATAAGAAAATGGACTAAAATAAACTAATAAAAGAATAGTGTAAATCCCTTGTCTACAGGAGTGTCAGTGGGTAAAATGTATTAATACTACAGTATGCTAGGAGAGGATTAGATCCACAGGGCCAGATTTATAGTAGTAACATAGTACATAGGTCTCACCATGGACTTTTTTGCATTTAAGTGAGACATTAACTTAAACAGATGTTGATCTAGCAGAATATTTAGGTGAAACAGACATCATTTTTGTATTATTTTATGCATGCTGTTTGCATGTTTTTATTTTTATAGTAACTGGCCTGTTATATTATTTTTCATGTGTCTATATACTATGGTTAGATTTTTGGGTGTTTAACTAATATCAGATATTTCATTTCCCCAAACAGGATTTTATCAGGGTCCCAGTGAGTGCTATTATTTTACATATACCTTTCTAGTTACAACCTTGCCTTAAAGGGATAGTAATACTTAAAATGTAAAAAAATATTTGTTGTAGGGTTTATCCCCCTGAGTAAAGCAATGCTACTTCCACTGCTGAGAGATATTTTATTAAGAAAATTATAACCGCTCAAACTTGAACTTTTTAGGTGCAATATCACAGTGGCCTGAAAGTTTACAGTGGCGCTGTTGCTACACCATCCTATGAACTGCTCTGGTCCATAGACCATAAATTTCCATAGAATGGTATAGCAACAGCACCACTGTAAATTTGCAGGCCACTGTGATATTGCACCTAAAAAATTCAAGTTTGCACCTAAAAAATTCAAGTTTGAGTTGTTATAATTTTTTAATAAAATATCTCTCAGCAGTGGAAGCAGCATTGTTTTACAGGGGGATAAACTTGAGGCTATGGATTTGGTTAATATATAAATCCACAGGTAGATAGTTTGTTAAAATAGTATGTAGTTATTTAGAAGATTGGAGGCAGAAGAAATTAGAGTATTAACTGTATTATTGATCCTAATTGAACATAGGGGGACAGCTGGCACGAGACCGCTGTTCGCCCAAACTACATCCACTTAGGAGTATCACTTCAATAGGGGGACAGCTGGCACGAGACCGCTGCTCACCCTAATTACATCCATTCAGGGGTATCGCTTTAATATAGCCCCTTAGTTTGGAGACTATAGTGAGGCTCGCCAATGCCTCTAGATAGATAGAGAATCAATGTTTTGGTTATTCTAGTAATGTGCTGTTCTACTACGTGGCAGTTAAAGGGAAGGTTATTTACTAGACTGTTCTGTTAGAATTTATTGTTACTACGATAGCAGCCACATTCATTAGTTGAGATACGGGCAACATATCAAGGGACGGTCTCATAGAACACATAGCAAGTGTTCTTTTAGAGATTTGGTCTTATATGTTAGGCCATTTTCTCGTATATTTTAATGTAATTTTTTTTTTTTCAGCAACCATTAAACAAATGTTTTTATGGTGTCATTAGTGAGTTCTTTAGATTGTTGACATTATTTTGATATAGTATTTAACTGGTCTTTTCCTTGTGGGATATTACCCAGATCTTTTCTATCTTCTTTTTTTCCTTGAGATAATATGTTGACTCCAAGACCTGCAATATGCATATGTTAAATTACTATCCTTTTTTGGTGTGGCTGTAAACCAGACTGGTGATGGAGAGAAAGGTGGTGGCTTAGACCTGGATGTCCAGTCAACCCCCAGATCATACTAAATGGGCTAGTTTGGTTAACCACAACATTCTTCACCATAGACTATTTCATATTCATAGGGAATCTCCCTGAAAGTTTCATGATATTTGAAACTCCTGGTTGAATGCTTGCATTCAGGTCAACTAGAGTTTCTGTTGCAGTCAGAGTTGGTCTCTGGCCAGGGGATCTGCCTGTATGTAAAGCATGCCTGAAAACCTATTACATGATAAGATATTAATGAAGGATCCAATGAGAATATAGAGGCCCTGTGGGTTGAAATACACACTGGGATCATGCATAATAAAAACATGTTAATGGGAATTTGCTACAAGCCACCTAATACTGGGAAGTTTGAAGAAACCCAAGTGGTATTTCAAATGGAAAAGGTTTCTCAGTCAGGAAATGTAATCATAATGGGAGATTTCAACTATCCCGAAACTGACTGGACAAATGGTACTTCCAGCACAATAAAGGGAAACCATTTCTTAAGTATGGTTAATTACAATTTTATGCCCCAACTAATAGAGAAGCCAACTAGAAATGAAGCATTGCTGGACCTGAAGCTCTTAAACAGTTCTGACATGATAAACAGTATACAGGTAAGGTTAGGCAACGGTGACCATAATATGGTATCCTTTGAAATTTGTTATGAGAAACCTGTTAGCAAGTATATAACCAAAACATTAAATTCTAATAAGGCTAATTTTACAACGCTAAAATCAGTATTAAAGGACATTCAGTGGGATATAATCTTCAAAGATAAAATGCATAAGAAACATGGAATTTGTTAAAATGCTCTTAGATAAATGTACACGTCAATGTGGCTTAATAAAGAGGTTTACAGTGAAATGAGAAATAAGTAGCAGGCTTTTAAAAATGTTTAAGTCAGAAGGGTCAAACGAATCATTTAAAAAATATAAAATCTGCAAACAAGCAATTAGGCTAGATAAAACTGAAAATGAGAAAACTATTGTAAAAGAGAGCAAGAAAAATCCTAAACAATTCTACAAGTATATAAATAACAAAAAGTTTAAAGAAATAGTAATGCTTCAAAATAAAAGCAGCTCCAATTAATCTTCATAGAATTTGTGCCATGGAGAGTGTTATTTCAATGCTGTCAGTGTTGTTGTTCAATATCAACTGAATGATAAAGTATCCCCTTCCCGCCCCTTTTACTGATGTAACACTCAGAGCAGAAAGACTGTCCAGATGGCCTGCAATGAGGGACAATCTTCAATCAACATAAGGGAAAAACCTGGGGGCAGGGTTTTCCTTACGCTCACAGTTAGAAGATTGTCCCTTGCTGTGAGCTGTCTGGTCTCAAGACCACATTCCACATCTGAGGGGAGGCTGCTTACACTAGGTAAAAGGGGTAAAAGAAATAAGAACAACAAACAAAATATAATCCCAGCATTATAGTATGCTTTATAGTACAGCTTCCCCTATTGTTCCTGGCAGTCAGTAAATGGAATGTACTAATATGATTCTGCACTAAAATAGGAGATGGAACCAATTTCTTAAAACGACTCCTGCTTAATAATAATTTACCAAACTACCTATGATAAAAATGATCCTCTTTTTGCCACTTACGCCAATGGGAGGCATTTCAGGGTGTTCCTTGTCTCTGCAATTTGTTTAACATTCTAAGAAGATGCAGAGGAAAGTGATGCAACTTTACTTCATGTTGCTGCGCATGCTTTTGGGGATGTCTTTGGGGTTTACCAATATGAAAGTCTTAAAGACAATGGTGTCTGTGTATCAATATGCACCAAAGCATTCAGCAGTCACATGAGTAGGGAGCCTACACACCAGCAAAAAGATAGCGGTACTGATGGATTTATATATTTCCCTCATTATATTTTTAAAATATAATATCCATTCATTTTATTATTCTCATTAATATAGTAAAATCAAGTAGTTAGAGATTTATTTAGCAAACAGGAGAAATAATGCTTTTACATTAAAACTATCAAACAAAAAATACAGCCAGAAAAAACAAAATTTTATATGTGCTTTCAGTGTTGTAAAACAGAAAACTACCTTTCAAGTTGTGTTAAATAATATATACAATTCCAAAATATTATTTATGGCTTCTCTTTTAAGTAAAGATGCAGTAATTTTCTTTAAAAGGAAACCAGTGATCAGACAAAAACAATAGCAATTGCATATCTTCCTTATCTTTTTTCTGTGAATGTTCTCATTTGCATGTCTCTGACAAGAATCTGTGTCAACAAAGGAAATACTCTATTGTGAGTTTTCTATAGTACAGACAGGGTTTTATCTCCTCAAGACATGTAGATACAAATGTTTATTACATTTATTGTACTTTTTCCAGCCAAGGGGGTTTTATTATATGTATGCACCATAACAGATAGATAAGCCAGGTTTCAGATTTACTCAAAATAGCCAGTAAGCCATAACCACTATGATAAGACCAATTAAAGTTGAAACAGGTGCCTAGAAAGGGTAGTTGTTAGTTTCGTAAAATACCTGAGGCTTGGATCCACCTACTGAATTATTAGTGGGTTGTACAGCCTGATTGCAGCATTACTATTAGGGAGATAAGTGGAGTAATGAATAATTACACACCCCAGGTTGGCAAAAGTATTTGGGGCTAAACGAGTATTAGGGCTTAAGTCTAATAAGCTCTCAACCAGTACCCAACAATTGCTATGAATCTAAATGAAGGATTTCTAGCAAATCATTTCTAGTTTGTGTTTTCAAAGCTTATACAATTAACTGTATAATTTGCCTATGGCTGGTCAGAACTCCTGACTGCTTTTCTATGGTAAACAACAGTCTACGACCTGCTTAAAATATGTAATTGTTCTGATAAGTGTTAATAATTTCTGCTGAAACTCCAAGGATTAATACATTCATGGAGGAGGGGAAGTGATTATGTGTGCAGATCAGCAAGAACAGAAGAGAAGAAAGTTTATTAGAAGCTTAATCATTGATCCCTTGGCTGTCTCCAATGAATTAAAACTAATACTTATTGCTACTGAAAAAGGTAATTGTATTAAATGTGTAACTAAGTTTTTTTTTAAATATATAACTCATAGTTGAAATATTAATTTTCCCATTTCAAAATGTAACTTATAAGTGATAAAATATAAGTAGTGGGCTCTAGTGCCATTTTAGGAACCTCCTCTGTATATCACGTTTCTTTCTATAGCCCAAGGGACCACCATTCAACATTTTATGGTACATCAGATTCTGCCCATCATATCACACGCCCCAACAATCCATCAGCTGATCTTTCCCTCTCTAGAAATCAGATGGCCCCAATGGCTTGTTGAGCTGGGCGGAAAAGACCTAATAAGGGGACTGATGGAGCTTCGGTCTTCTTGGGCTTCCACCCACTTGTTGCAAGCTAACATTGCTTTATAAGCAGATTAATCTAATCATAAAGCTATTAAATGTTGTTTTGTTTTCTATATTTTAACTAGGTTTTTTTGTCTGATGCATTTACTGACACGAATTTATCAGTGATGTTTTTAACTTTAGATATGGATGATGAGGTACATTAGCTAAGAATCGCTTAAAATGGGGTGCCTTCACAAGATAAGTTAGCTTAAACATATTTCGGCCAAGATATTCAACAAAAAAACTAATATTTTGAAAATGTATTAACACAGTGGTACAATATATGCTCTACACAGGGTGCACATGATTTTCTCTGCATATCAGATTCCCCCATACATCAGCTTCCCCATCAGCCTATAAGCTTCCTGAGTATATCACATTCAGATCAAATCAGTTACAATGCTCAGTACATTTTATTGTTTTCTAGGGCACAATATGTTATCCCACCTTTTCTAAAAGTAAGCTTTTGTATGTGCATATCATGTTTTCAACCCCTACTTACATATAGATCATCTCTATCCTTCTTCAGCATATATAAACTCCTGAGGCATACTGGACACTATATAAGCACCACCAGATTTCCCAGTGAAACATTAGATTAACTTAATTTAGCAAAACCATGACCCTTTGCCTCAAGGAAAATTATATTCCACTCAGCATTATCACAGCCCCTGTCTCCTTATATTTACTTGAAGTGAGCAAACTAGTCACTATGTGGCTAGAAAACGAGTTCATAGAATTTTGGTTAATTCTTCCTATTATCAACAATATTGTACAAGTTTGTTGCTCTATATATCCATCCACAGTTGTCATAACATCAATATACTTTGGCTATTCTGGAACCCCATAGAAACTGAGGCGTTAACAAACTCAATGCCTCTATGCAACATCAGTCCTCTTTGGAATACTAGTCACTCAAAGTCTGATTTATGCAGCATATGTACCTAATTAAGGGGAAGTTGCTATACCACATATTGCAATAATTAGATGTCCTACATTATTTACTTAAATCCCCATTATTTTCCCAATTTCTAAATATTTTCCCAGTAATACATTTACAGTTTTCTTATACTGTATCATCTATCATTACTTTTTATTTTATATTGAATTGCGTAGTAGTATACCATATTTTTATCTTGGAGGATGTACACTGAGCTGCGAAGCTATGGTGATGTGTGGCAAACACATTGCCTTGGTGATCAAAACACATATTGCCAAATGCACTGAAAATTAGGCATGCAAAAGGGGAAGGGGATTTCATCATTACTAGTGATGAGCGAGCGTGCTCGGCCGATGCTCGGATCGGCTCGAGCATCGCTCTGCTCGGCACATGGCGGTACTCGTCGAGTACCGCCATGTGCTCGCCCGACATGTTCGGGTGAAGGGGATCTGTGCCGGAAGAGGCACAGATCTGAAGAAGCTCCGCTGGACCACCAGGGACTGGAGGTACGGGGGCATTGCGGAGATGAAGGGGGACATTGTGGAAGAGGGGCATAGACTCTATGCCCCTCTTCCACAATGTCCCCCTTCATCTCCGCTATGCCCCTCTTCCACAATGTCCCCCTTCATCTCCTCTATGGCATAGGAGATGAAGGGGGACATTGTGGAAGAGGGGCATAGCGGAGATGAAGGGGGACATTGACCAGGCACCCTCCGCTCATCAGAGCAGGGGGTGCCTGGTTTAATGCTCGAGTGCTCCCATGCTTTTCAATGGGGCTCGGGTGCTCGGCCGAGCACTCGAGCCTCAGGGGGTGCTCGGTCAGAGCACCCGAGCACCCGAGCATCGGGGTGCTCGCTCATCACTAATCATTACCATGGAGGCTTGTCAAACTGCTGAGGCATGCCCTCCCTTACACATCCCCAAAGACCTGTTCAACAATCCTGAAGCTTGAGTGTACTTTCCCACTGGGGGATAGGAGAGGATCTGCTCCAACTTCAGAACCACAATGAACGTACAAGGAATGGTCTGCACCAGCTAGGATTAAGGGTACCTAAATAGGAGTACAAATAGCCCTGGTGCACTCATGGGTCTAAAACTAACAAAGTTGATTAATATAAGAAACCATTGATGCAAAGATACACAAATAGTATCCAAAAAGCAGGTCCAATAAAGCGTGGCTCTCAATAATGTAATCAAATAGTAATGGAAATCTTTATTATATCAAAATATACATATATACAAGCAGCTAAAACACAGAAGACAAGCTGTAGAGATAATACATATATCTGCATTAATAATGGTATATGAAGCACCTTATACAAAATTGCCATCTAACAACAATGAAAACCTCTTGATAAAGTGCTTTAATAATCTGACCATAAAGAAAAAAATAACTATAACTTTTGTCCTATGGTGTACTGTGTATAATGTATTATCTGTGTATAATGGTGCTCTGTGAGCAGATGTTTTACCAAGCTGCACCTTTCTGGCACTCAAAATAATACTAAATCCTGGAATGGAAGCACATTGCTAACATAGTTTCATGTTTCACTCTTTTTTTACACACTGTTACATTTGGCCTGAGTATGCTTCATTGCCCAGGTACAATTCAGCACTGTTATCATATTTTAGCACACTAGAGGAGTATTGAGAAAACAAAAAAGTATCAGGTCTGGAGCACACCATCTTCTTCCACAGGAGACACAAAAACATTATCATTGATTTAGAGGGGATTTTTAACACAGGGAATACTAGATATGTCTCCATTCCCCAACTCGTTATCAAGGAATGCGCTGGTGGTGACCGCTCTAACATTCGTAGGGTTAAAAGTCAACTTAAAGTCAATAATCACTAATCTTTTTGTTTCTGAAAATGGCCCTAACTGCGTCATCCTTAAATTTTTCATCATATCATATCCTTCCCTGTTACCCTCAGCTTTTGCCCATCAGTAACAATCAGCAGTGCAGTGCATGGACATATGTAGCTGAGGGGAGGGGGAACAATAGTCAGAATGAACCTCCCTAGTGTGCCCAAAAGAAGATTAAGCTTTAATAATCTGATGGCAAATAGGGGGTTTAAATGCTAATGTGAGTGGATGCTTAGCCAAGCTGCCCTGCTAGCATCCTCTTTGAGCCGCTCACTTTGCCAGACACTGTCTATGGTGGATTCACAGGGATATGATGGCCAACCTGGCCCCTGATTGTCCTTTTGGACACCTCCCAGGTCTTTCTATCTGCTCATCCATATGCAAAAAAATCAGTACACAATGAATATTTAGAGAAAGGGATGAGTGAAAAGATTATATAAATTCTGTATTTATATGAAATCCAAAACATATTTTGCAAAACCAGTATTTTAGTCAATCAGTTAGTAGGAAAATTAGCCACATGATGTGAACTGAAAAAAGGTTAACAAGCTCAAACTTCAGTCACAATAGGATCCTGTCTAGGTCACTCTAAAAATTTAATAGAACATCTTTGGTGGGTTACAAATTTATAGGCAGCCAGGCCTGCTGAATCTACTATCTATCTATCTATCTATCTATCTATCTATCTATCTATCTATCTATCTATGTCTCTCTTCCTCATTCTTTCTGCCTCTATCATTCTCCACATCTCTCTCTCACTCTCCCCAACGTTCACTTTCTTCTGCTTTCTCCTGCGTTCCTTCTACTTCTCTTTCCCATGCTCTTTCTCGCACTTCCTACTCTCTTGTGCTTTTTCCTGCTCTTTTCCTCTTTCTATGCTACCTTTCTCTCTCCCTCTCACGCCCATGCTTCCATCCCACTCTCTTCTCTCCTGAACTTCCACACTATCTCTTTCATGTGCTCCCTGCTCTTCTTCTATATTTCTTCACCGCTCTGTCCCTCCCTTTCCCCCTTTTCTCTTTTTCCTCCTGTCCATTCAGAATTTGTCCTGAATCAGTTCAGATGGAACCAAAATGTTTCTGAACTGATTAAAGAAAATTCACTGTGGAGTTTCATTCAACCCTACTTAGAATCTCATTATAGCCAATCATCCAGTCAATTAGTGACACCAATCTACTAACAGGATTCAGCATTAAAATAGTATCTAGAACTGTTTTCTTCCTGTTATGCCTGCTTAATTTTAAACTGAATATGGTTATCTGTTTTTTAGTTGTGAAAAGGAGGGATATTGAAGAAGTGTATGGGCTTTGTGATGATTTCCTTTCCCATATGCATTTTTTAAAGCTATTTACTAACAAGGCACAGAGGAACGTGGTGTAACTGTATTCAATTTTCATGAAAATGCTATAGGGGCTTGCTCATATTAAAGTTTTAACTAAAGTAAAATGTATGTGTGGCTTTGAACCAAGAAGTTCATATGTTCTAGCGAAGGGCTGTCCAAGTTCAGACCTCAAGGCCATCAACAGGCAAGGATTTAAGTACTTCCCTGATTCCCTTATATGCTCATGTGAGTTAATCAATAACTCATTCATTTTGATAGGTTCACCTGTGCTTAATCAGTGAAATTCTTGCATTATGGCCTGTTGGTGGCCCTTGAGGACGGAACTTGGGCAGCCTTGTTCTAGTGCATACCCCTATGTGCAGGTACATGAGTAGAAAGCCAAAGGCATAGTGCAGAATATGAGTTGTGCTGGCAGATTCATACATCCCCTTTCCAACCCCAGTGAATAGTTTCCTAGTGATTAAACAATATCAAATTGAACTTCCACAAGCAAAATAAACAGTTAAAAACACCAACAGTTATTTTTTTAAAACAAATTAGATTTAAAAGCCAAAAAATAAGCTTGTAATGTATTAGGAGTGTTTTATTTCATAGTAATTAAAGCTTTAAAATATTATAATATGTATGGGAAACATTTGTAATATGCAAAGATATGTTGAATTAAGTCTTGTCTTCCGATTCAGGGTTCATGTGGTGGAAACAAATGCTTTGGCATCTTTGTAATCATCTTCTTCCAAATCTGTATTATTACATATAATGATAGTTTCCAATGAATGACTAATTTAATTCACTTATATTATTGGTAGCCTTTAAAATTCCTGTTCCATCTGTACTTATCCATAGCAACTATTGGATTGTTTGTAATGCTACACTATTTATTCAGTAGTGGAGGAAATAATCAAAAAGGTTATGTTTCCAAAAGGTATCATAACCTGTTGGATGGTAAAAAAATTGTTCCTGCATGGTGTAAATATGCAGAGGATCCAAGCTATGTAAATGCCAACAGCTTGCAAATATGGTGCAGGTAATGGTATAACAGAAAAAGTGTGCTAATTATGTATAAAAATACAAAGTACAAAAACAACTTTGGCAGCAGAAATGCATAAGCGTATAAGCCAATTTATATTTTTTAAAGATAGTTTATGTTTAGTGTTTTTAATAAAATGGAATTGACAGTATTTTGAAGCCTCCACCTGTTCTATTTGGATATTGAATGCTGTGGTGAACCTTAACGGAGATGGATTAATCTCTACGTTCATATGTGAGTCAGCCAGAATTTTTGATATCAAACATCTGACAACAATATAATGTGAGTATATTACATTTATTGTTCTTAAACTGTTGTGTACATATTGCACTATTTGGTGCTCCTCTTTTAGTTTTTTGGGTTGTGTGTCACTTTGGGAGAGTGAGGGTTCATGAGTGAGCTTCCTTCTGAATATATATCCATAAAAGAGTGAAAATGAGGCATACAGGGGTTGGATTGGACGTAGGTCTTTTCTAGCTCACTTCCTTTGTGAGTACACCCCAATAGGGTGATGGTGGTGGTCTCATTTTGAAAAGTCTGATACACACAAGGGTCTCCCCTGCTTCTTTCACCCTTTTTCTACAATATTGGCAGTAGGGGTGGGCCCAATTTTTCACCTCAAACTGAAATGGGTGAAAAATTGCACTTCCTGCTGAACGTTAAATATCCCACAAAAATGTGGATTTTCTTCTTTTTCCTCTCTTGCTTATTGGATTGAAATCAATGGTAAGACTACATTTCCCCCAGCATGGAAAGTTTCCCATCTTCTCCCACTTGAAGAGTATAAAATGTATGTCAGGTTCCCACAGTCTATCATTCTGTATTTATGAATGAATGTTGGGGACTCCGGAGGAGTGTGAATGGAGAGAAGAGAGTTATCTAAAATATCCCAAAATATTGATTGACCAAGAAGACAAGCAGGTGATCCATATTCCTTCCTGAGCTGCCTATTCTCCATGTTAGGGGAGTGTTGGGGCCCTGGGGGAGTATGAAGGGAGAAATTAGATTTACCCTACCTACCCCAAAATCTTCTTTGACTAAGTACAGATAGGAAGGTGATACAAATGTCTTCCTAAACTGACTAGCAGAACAATTTGTAGACTGACAAAAGACAGGCAAGTTCAACTGACACTGACAACAGCCAGAAGAAAAGGGGCCAGGATACTAAGTAAGGTCTATCATGATCTGTACTGTAAAAAATTAAGACTGTAGTGACATTGGGAAAGAGAGAGAGAGAGAGGCAGCTGAAATCCTCTTTACATTAGCTATAAGCTAATAGGGTAAGAAGCAGTTGCACTGGGAATGTTTTTTTGTAGATAGTTATAGGCACAGTTAATAAAGTAAAATTAAATACATAAATAAAAATAATTTATAAGTGACTCAGAGACAGGGACCCTGAGCTTACCGGTACTTATTGTATATGTTATAGTATTTTGTAAAGGGCAAGACATCACACACAATAATTTCTGTTGTTAAAATTCACACTACTTTGATAATGTCTAACAAACATGCTAGAGGCAGGGGTAGGGGGTGTGTTAGTAGTGATAGTCCAAAAATTTACTTCAGCCATGGTTGCTGCAGCGTGTCCAATAAACACTTATAATCATTCTCCTTCTGATGAGGCTAATTTGTGAAAGTGACATTAAAATGTTCCTCCGTCATCACCAGCAGTATTCGTAAGCCTTTTAAAAACACAGATGATACTGTTGATGGCATAACAGAAGATAGAGCAGTTCAACCGACTTCTGCATCTGACAGTGAGGCAAACAAGTGCAACACCCATCCTGAAAGTAGTAGCAAACATTCTAAGAATTCCTCTAAGGAGAAAAGTAAAAAAAAGAAAATGCTTTAACCTTTAAAAAGTGTAGAGGAATATAAAAGTAGTTAGGAGGAGGAGGTGGGCAGTGCTGATGATGATCTAATTATTGATGATGATGTTGATCTCGAATATCTCTCTCCAGCATCCTCCTCTTCTTCAGATAAAGTTGGAGTTGAGATTAAGAGAGATGATGGCATAGCCATAAAATTAGCTGAAAGCAGAAGGCTCAATCTTACAAAACAAAAGGAGCATTGTGCCTGTTTATAAATTAAATGAGAAATACATTGGAAATTCTGACTCTGGAAAAATATACAATATTCCTGTCAGTCATCCTCAGCATCATCACTGCTTCCAGGTCCAACCCCCACACAGCCACACACCCTATTGTTGAATAATCAGCAACATAGGGTATCAACATCACAACCCTAGCTATGATGAATGATTCGGCATCAGGCGGAAGTGCAGCAACTTTGACACCTACAAGCAGTATAAATGCAATATCTAAGCCTCAGTAGTAATAGTAGCCCCTCAGGATCCTCTCAGTCTATGAAGTTTACAGTACTGAGATATGTCACTCATGATCTAAAAGCTAGACATTTTGCTATCTGTTGCCTGTGTAAGAAGCATGTGAGCAGAGGGAAAGCAGGCTTACACTTAGACACATCCTCATTGAGATCCACCTGTAGCACAACCACAGGAGTGATTGAAAGACACACCATCAGAAGTACCATGGCAAGCAGCAGTAAAAGCAAGATGTCATTCATTTACACTAATACCCACGGCTCCTGCTACTGGTCTGAAAATGCAAAACAGAGGAGTATGACTCTTAATTTGTTGGAGAAGATGAGAAGTAATAGATTATCAATGCCTTCTGCCACACCATCACCACCACCTTCCATGTAACAAGTCATGCTGATGCAATAAAGTTACACAGTTCTTCCAGTATGTGATGCCAACCCACACTTACTATATTCTTAGAAAGGAGTCAAAACATGAACTAAAATTATACAAAAGTAAGCACATGAAACCGTAAACTTGCCAAAATGTGCATGGTTAACACTGTTTTTTTGGTTGAAAGAGGTTTTAAAGAACTGATGTCATGTGTTGTACTCTTCTGTCATATCTAGGGATGGTTGAAAAATTTCACCTCAAACTAAAATAGGCAAATAATGGCACTTCCCGCTTGCCAAATAATTTCCTACAAAAAGTGCAGTTTTTCCACTATTTTCACCTCATTCTATTGAAATCAATGGGATCATTGAATTTATACACAACAAATATTATTTTACTTCCTAAAGACTTAGTATGAAACGAGTATGAGGATGCCTGTGTTGGTGGAGGGAAAGAATCAATTGAACAGGGATTTTTTTGGGAAGGTTGTTTACTGGAATTGTGGGGATAGTTAATAAAAAAAATAAAAAATAAATACAATTAAAAACCCCATAAGATATGCTATAAAAGTGGTCTGAGGAGGGTGCCTGTGTTGGTGGGTGGAGTCTAGGGAAAGAATCAGTTGAACGGGGAATTTGTTTTTGGGGAGTTGTTCACTGGTATTGGGGAACAGTTAATAAAAAAAAAAAAAAAAAAAGAAATTTGTACCTTACGTGACACATACAGGTAGCCCTTATGTAAGTTGTGACTGGAGTAGACTAATACTTGACATGATTGATTATTTTGTAGAGGTTGATTTGTAAGATTTGTTGTTAGAGGCACAAGCCCTAAGAAACATTGATTTGTTGTAGGAAATAAGACTTGTGTTAGGCCCAAGCCCTGAGAAATCATTGATTTGTAGGAATTAGACATGTTTGGCACAAGCACTAAGGAAACATCCATTTGTAGGACTTAGGCTTGTTTGTCACAAGCACTAAAGAAACAATGATTTGTAGGACTTCGACTTGTTAGAAACAAACCCCCAAAAATTGTTTATTGTTTTGTAGGCCTATGGTTTTTTGTGTGGTGTTTTTTTGTTTTGTTTTTTTAAGAACAAGCTCTGAGAAAAAAAAGCCTGCTGTGTCTTGTCGTGTTGGCCAGTGGCCACTGGCAATTGTCAAATGTAGATGCAGAATTTGCAACTGCTGTACTTCCTGCTGCTGAGTTGTTTAAGCAAGATGATTAGGAAGCTCAAAGGGAATGGGATCAACAACATCAGTAATATGGGTGATGGATGATGAAGGTTCCACTTGCCATGACTAGCTCACGTGATGCACCTGAGGCAGTAGCAGCACCATAACTAGACACTACCACTTCAGGTATATGTGGAGAAAAGAAGAAGTTGGCCAATGATGTTTGTCCACCTGCCCCTCCTTCAAGCATGAAGCAGGCCTCTGTTTTATGTGTTTGCTTCCTGTAGTCTCCTCCTACCTACTTCCTCCTACCTACTTCCTCCCTCTTAGCTGCTCCTCCTACCTACTTCATGTGGAAGGGTTTAAACGGCAGACTGAGTCCTGACTCAGTTGCCCTTGCATTGTTGTGCTTAGCAGTTCTGTTATCTTGGGCTCTGTGTATGACCTGGCTAGTCTTCCATCCAACCTGGTGCTGACCTGTGGCTCTGTCTGACTATTCTTTAGCGTAATCCTATTAGTGGACATCCAACCTGCTGCAGACCTGTGGCTCTGGCTGACTACCTGAACTGTGCATGACCTGGCTTGTCTGACTACCCCCTCTGGTGCTGACTTGTGGCTCTGTCTGACTACTCTTATGTTTGCTCCCTTTACCTAGCAGACACCCACCTAGTGCAGACCTGGGGCTCTGGTAGACCCGCTCTGATACTGACTGCAGGCTTGAGTCAGTTATCTACTCCCTCTCTGACTACAGGCTGAGTCAGAGTTCTCTCCTTACTGACGGCAGGATTGTGTGTTGGTACATCTCCTACTTCAGATCAAGATCCTGTGTTCCTGTTCCTGACCCAGTTCCTGCTCCTGTTCTGTTCCTGATTCCGGTAGAGACTACCAGTGGCTGAGGCCTAGTCTTTAGCATTGTGGTCAAGCTTGGCAGCCTATTATTTCTGATAACTGTGCTCATTGGCTTGTAACCATCTGCTTGTTTCTTTGTATATATTTGCCTACTTCCTATTGTATATATTTGCCTACCACTACTATTAATAAATTGCATTTAACTATACCGTACTGACTCCTGAACTTCTTTAGGAACCGTGACAGTACACAAGGGCCATGAGTTCAGATGGTGATAGCAATGCAGTTTTCCAAAGCATCCTGGAGAGGATGGAGACACTGAGTCAACAACTTGATCTGTTGTCTTTGGCCATGCAGACGGTTTCACAGCGCACTGCTCATCTTGAACAAATTTGTACCCAATTGGTGGCCCCTCCTGAGACCTCCCAGGTACCAATGGTTTCAAATCCTCCTGATGCAGGTATGGTCAAGAGGTTGACGGGATCCGCTCAGCTCCCACAGAGGTATGGTAGGGATCCAGAAGGTTGCCGTGGTTTCCTGAACCAGCTAGGCAAATATTTCGAATTGGTACCATATGCCTTTCCCAATGAGCAGAGTAAAGTTGGTTTCCTTATCTCCTTCCTCACTGGCAGGGTGCTGGCAAGGGCCAATCCACTATGGGAGATGAATAAACCCATCGTTCACAATTTCTTGGATTTTGTGAAATCATTCAGACAAGTCTTTGATAGGCCAGGCCGCATAGCCGTGGCATCCAAGCCGACTATGCCATTGAGTTCCATACCCATGCTGCCAAGGTAGACTGGAATAAAGAGGCACTGATGGCCATTTTTTTTCAGGGGCTCTTCGACACTATGAAGGACGAGATTGCGGCATCCGACCTACCTAACAATTTAGACTGATCGAATTCAGACACCAGAATCAGAGAGCGGCCCTCTTTTAACCCCTTAACAACAATTGACACTTATAGTACTTCATGGGTAAATCTGAGTTAACAACCCATGACGTACAATGACCGTCATGGAATCCCAGGCTCCCCTGCGGCTGCACACTGTTCGGGGAGTCCGAAACCGGAAACAACAACAAAAAAGCTCCATGGTCCTTAAGTGGCCGCAACGCGCATCGCGACCAGTCGTTAAGGGGTTAAGGAGTACCTGCAGAGGTCCTCAAACCGAGGGTCTGCTAATTACTCTGGCCCATCCTATCCCTCTTCCCCCCCAATCCTCCGGGACTTGTGTTTAATGATACAGAGCCTATGCAGGTGGATACCATTGTCAGGGGGAGGCCCTTGGTCACTTATGACCTGTGGAGGCCACAAAGAGAGTTGTTCCCTCATGTTTCTGACCCACCCTATCATCCCTCTCCTCCTATGCCACAGGATCTGGTCTCTGAGAGTGGTGAACCCAGGCTGGTGGGTGTCACTCGGCTTTCTAGGGTGGAGAGAGCCTTTAGGAGAAGGGAAGGCTTGTGTCTGTACTGTGGTAAGGTGGGTCATTTGTTTCGGTCTTGTCCTGTTCGTCCCAAGAGACGCCCGAATGCTAAAATGGGCTGGAGACAGATGATAGGGGGCATTTCTTAGTCTCCAGTGCTCCTTTCGGATAAGCCTGTGTTGACGGCTTATATTTATGGAGCTAATAAATCAGTCAGTTCCAGAGTTACTGGATACTGGGGCAGCTGGCTGCTTTATGGATGCGGAGTTCTCTGCCAGTAAAAATATTCCACTGCTGCCTCTTGCCTCCCCGTTGGCCATGGAAGCCATTGATGGCAGACCACTACAACCTCTCACATCACGCATGAGACCACCTTATTAACCTTGAGAGTGGGAACCCTGCATATGAAAACCCTGAAATTTCAGGTAATCAACTCTCCACACTATGCCATGGTCCTGGGGTTCCCTTTGGTACAGAAACATAACCCCAGGATAGATTGGCACACTTGTGAGGTGGTGGACTGGTCACCACTATGTAAAAAGACCTGTCCCGTGAGAGCCACGCCGGCTTCAACTTCCAGAGGAGTATACGTCTTTTATACATGTGTTTAGTGAGAGTCAAGCAGAGCTCCTTCCACCTCACAGACCCTATGATTGTTCGTTGGAACTGTTTCCTGAGACCTCTCCCCCAAGGGGCCATGTCTATCCCTTGTTTGTGGAGGAGAATCGGGCCATGGAGGAAAATGTGACTGATGCACTGGCTAGAGGCATCATTCGTAAATCCACATCTACCCCTGGTGCTGGATTTTTCTTTGTCAAAAAGAAGGACGGAGATCTTCGTCCATGTATTGACTTTCGTGGTTGGAATAAGATTTTGTTCAAGAATGCTTATCCTATTCCCTTGATTACCGAACTCTTTGACCGGGTCAAAGGTTCAAAGATTTTCACAAAACTCGACCTAAGAGCCACGTACAATTTGGTATGGATTAAAAAAGGGCACGAATGGAAGACAGCCTTTAATACCCGGAGTGGGCATTACGAGTACTTGGTTATGCCCTTCGGGTTGTGCAACGCCCCAGCTTTCTTTCAGGAGTTCATAAATGATGTGTTAAGAGAACTCCTTCAAAGTTGTGTGGTGGTATATTTGGATGACATCCTCATACACTCTCCTACATTGGAAACTCATTAGGCTGACGTATCAAAGGTTCTTAGCCTATTACTGGAGAACAAGTTGTTCTGTAAACTTGAAAAGTGCAAATTCCACAAATAGCAAGTAACATTCCTAGGCTATATAATTTCTGTTGCTGGATTTGCCATGGACCCTCAGAAATTGTCTGCGGTTGTAGATTGGCTGCGTCCTAAGGGACTCAAAGCACTCCAAAGGTTTCTAGGGTTTACAAATTACTACCGCAAATTCATTAAGAATTTTTCTACTATTGTCAAACCCCTGACTGACATGACGCGTAAGGGGGCAAACCCTTCCGAATGATCACAACCAGCTATTATGGCTTTTGAAAACCTCAAGGCAGCATTCACTGCAGGGCCCGTATTGGCGCATCCCAATCCCTCCCTGCCCTTTACCTTGGAGGCTGATGCTTCGGATGTCAGCGTGGGCGCCCTGCTATCTCAGCGCACTTCCCCGGGCGAGACGCCACATCCGTGTGGGTTCTTCTCTTGAAAGTTGTCCAAAGCAGAGATGCTTTACCAGATTGAAGACAGAAAATTACTGGCTATAGTCCTGGCCTTGAAAGAATGGAGGCATTTGCTTGAAGGCGCTAATGTTCCTATATTGATCTTAACTGACCACAAGAACCTCATTTACCTCTCTGAGGCCAAACGTGTGTCTCCCAGACAGGCCAGATGTGCACTGTTTCTGTCTCGCTTCAATTTTGTGGTTTCATATCTTCCTGGCTCTAAGAATGTAAGGGCAGATGCGTTGTCTCTCCAATTCTTTAGCTTATCCCAAAAGGAGGTTTCCCCTTCTCAAATCATTTCGGCTGATCGGATCCTTGCTACTATTCATACCTGTATCCAGTCCCTTCTGGGAGAAGAGATTCTGGCAGCCCAAGATTCTGCTCCTATGGAGAAGCCTGAGGGACGTTGCTTTGTTCCCGCACACTTACGTATTTTACTGTTGGAAACGTATCATGCTTCGAAAGTAGCAGGTCACATTGGTCGATACCAACTTATATGGTCCGTGACACGAGTCTTTTGGTGGTCTAGCCTCTGGGCCGATTGTACCGCTTTCATGGCTGCATGTACGACTTGTGCCCAAACTAAGTCTCCTAGGCATTTGCCAGTGGGTTTGCTTCAGCCAGTTGCCAATGGCGAACGTCCCTGGTCACACCTATCTATTGATTTTATGGTTGAACTTCCAAGGTCCATGGGTTATACAGTCATTCTAATGATTTTGGATGTTTTCTAAGACGGCTCATTTTGTACCACTCAAGGGCTTATCATCTGCACAAGAGTTGGCCGTGATATTCGCTAAGGAGGTCTTCTGATTACATGGTATCCCTCAAGTCAATGTATCCGATAGAGGTAGCAAATTTGTGTCTCACTTCTGGAAGTGTTTCTGCACTCAAATGGGAATTCAGCTGGCATTCTCCTCTGCGTACCACCCCCAATCCAACGGTGCAGCAGAGAGGTCTAATCAAGCCTTGGAACAGTTTCTCCGCTGGTATATCTCTGACCATCACGATAACTGGGCTACCCTGTTACCTTGGGCGGAGTTTGCCCAGAATAGTGCTGTTAACTCTTCCACTAAGAGTTCTCCGTTCTTGGTCAATTATGGGTTCCAACCCTCGGCTCTACCTGAGACCTTCCAAGCACAAGAAATTCCAGCTTTGGATGAGCATTTAAGAGAGCTCCCTTTCTCGTGGGTATGGGTACAGCATACCCTACTTGATTCTGTGCAGCAACAGAAAAGGCAGGCTGACCGTAGGTGACTGCCGGCACCTACCTTCCAAGTAGGAGACAGAGTGTGGTTTTCTTCCTGCAACTTGCACCTCCAGGTCCCTTGCAACAAATTGTCTCCTCGATTTATTGGTCCTTTCCGTGTGTTGTGCAAAATTAACCTGGTGGCTTATGCATTGGAACTTCCTGCCAACATGTGCATTCACAATGTCTTTCATGTCTCCCTGCTAAAGCCCTTGGTCTGCAACTGGTATACTTCAGCTTCTGTCCGTCCTCCCCCATGAGAGGAATATGAGGTCCAAACCATTCTGGACTCCCGTGTGAGTAGAGGGTGCTTACAATATTTTATTCATTGGAAGGGCTATGGTCCTGAGGAGCGTTCCTGGATACCTGCAAGTGATGTCCACCCTCCTTTACTGCTACTCCAGGATAGGATCTCCTCACTCTCTGAGGGTATCCCCTGGCATTGCTCTTTGATTATGTGTATCTCATTTAATAAAGGTGGCGTTTCATTACTGTACTGGCTCCTTGTTCGTTCTCGGTTACTGTGACACAGAACATGTGGTGGGTGTTTGGCTTTAATATGTTTCACATAAATGTCATGGTGTCTGTGTTTCATATCTCACAAAATAATAGACGTGGATATACGAATGAGACTTACATGATAGCCACACACATGTACCCACTTCTTGGAGAGCCAAAATATGTACAGAACAGTTCTCAAACAGTTCTAAAAATCAATATTACAATAGCAATACCGATTCCACCTTATTTTAGAATGTTCAGTCCCAGTCACACAGATGTTATATGGATATGGGATAAATGAAGAAATATGACAGATGAATGAATGGATGAAAATGGCCCAATCACTCCAATATCCCAATTCATCACACTCTTCACTGTCCCCAAATTGCTTACGTTGCAGCCTTAAAGGTGTGTTCCTTGGTCACACCACCAGTAACAATTTCTGCAAAAGACAAGGCACGAAACAAAAGACAATCTAAAAGTAGTGTTTATGCAGCACTCCCCCCTAGTAATAAAGGAAATGCACTTACAAGCTAAAAATATAAATAAGCATATAGTAATAATATTTGAAGAGTATATCTTTCCATGTGTAAGTGGCACCTCAGCTTTAAAATCACTTCACCCATTGTTTACTGGCCACAAGCTTAATGATACCTTAACCTCCCTGGGTCATCAGTACATCCGTGGCCTTTAATCCAGATATTCTGGGTGTAGGCACAAGAGTCCAGTAGCCAACAGTTGCAAGGGATCTTCTCTTCAACAGTGTCATTGTTGATGACTGCACCATGCCTTCCCCAAGAGAAAAGTAATCCCGCACCCATGACTTCAGGGTGGAGGGAAAAGTCGGAGAAGAATGGCCTCTTTCTTCTTCTCCTCCACATTCCCCTACACTGACTGGAGCAGAGGATGATGTTGCTGTTGTTGCTGCTACTGCCACCAAATCAGCACTGCAGCTAGGACCAGGAATATTGCTGCTGCTGGCAAGTGGAACCTATCCTAGTCTGCATTACTTGTTGACCCCATTCCCACTGTGTCCATGGTGATCTGTGGCAAACTAGCCTGCTCCTCAGCATCCTACTGTCCTTGCAACTCAGCAGCAGCAGGAATTAGTTGTAAACTCTGCATATTCCGAAAGCTCACTGCTGCTCCCCATTCCTGTCTCCCATTCCTTCTCAGTTTGGGCTAAAAATGCCATCAATGTCTCATCCACCCCATCTTCTCCAACATCATCAGCATCATCACCACTACCACCAGTCCACTGATTGGAGGGGATGATGAGAAATGTGACAGAGGGTCCCCTAATGTCACATCTGCATTTCTTGGTGACCTGAAGAAGGCAGACTGGCAGTAGTAGCAGCAGGCAAAGGCAGATGATCTGTGCTCCTGGTGGTGGTATTATTGCTCTTCCCACAGAAAACTTGTTCGACTTTTCTCCCACCCCTTATTGACAGATAGCCAGTTCAGTAAGGTAGGTGAGAGATTTAGACCCAAGCCAGAAAGACACTTTACACTGAGGAACAACTACTGGTGAGAACTATACTAATATATAGTAACATAGTACCATACTTGATGAGGTTGAAAAAATTGTCCATCAAGTTCAGCCCATACCACATTATCCCTGTTGATTGAAAGGAAAGCAAACAAGAACCCTACTGAATACAGTTCCAGTTAAGCCCCAAGTGGATTAAAAAATCATTTCTGATGACAAAGAGCAGCTGAATATTTCCCTGGACCAACATCCTATCTGTTTTGAAACTAAATGTCATAATTCTCAATATTTTTCTAAGTCAGAAAGGAATCCATTACCTTGTGAAAACAACTACAGTACCTACAAAGAGGGGTGGGTAGAAAAGTTCCCATGGGAATTTTCCTGAAAAAAAGCATGATTTTCCTCATTTCCTATGAAAATTCCAGCCAATAGCTAAAAACAAAGATTTTCTGCTTTTTCACTAACATCACAGACTTTCCAACGAGAACAGTTTAATTTACAGTCTATGTTTTCCAGTTATGGAGAAATTCCCGCTTTGAAGCATGGTATAGTTTAGGAGACAAACAGAATGGAAGTAGGGAGAGAGGGACAGCAGGAGAGATAGGGAGAGAGAGAGAGAAAATAAAAATAAAAGTTAAACTAATAATAAAGTTATTTGGAGTGCTGGCTAGTACTATGACCAGGAGAAGTTGGATGGACCCTGATGCTGTAGATGTTGCTGATACAGAGGAGGGAGAGGAAGTCAGCCACACCAATAGTAAAGAGAACTCACATACCACTGACACAATGATTCCCTTTTCCCTGTCCCTCTGGGGAAGTATATTGACATAGGCAGAACTGGCTAGCAGTATGAGCAGCATCACACAGCTGCCTTTGCCTGCTGCTAATGCTGTCAGTGTGCCTTCATCTGTGAATATCTTGTCATCCCCAACCAGTCACAAAGGGCAGCAATAGACTGGTGATTGTAGTAGTGATGAGAATGAGGCTAATGGTGGAGCAGTTTGTTGTCTAGGAGAGTATAAGAATGCTTTTGGCAGAAAGCAATAAGGAATGAAGGAAAGAGATGAAAATTGGCATGAGCATCATCTACTCTATCATCAGTGACATTCAGGAAATGCTGTAATTCCTGCGACTGCACTGTGCACTATGTGTGATAAGGTTGTAAAAAGGGGAAAGGAGTAGTGTTGAGCGAGCATGCTCGGCCGAAGCTCGGTTCGGCTCGAGCATCGCTCTGCTCGGCACATGGCGGTACTCGTACGAGTACCGCATGTGCTCGCCCGCCATGTTCGGGTCTCCTCCCCGCACGTTTCGCGGCTGCTGCGCAGCCAATAAACGTGCAGGGAGGCTCTGACATCAGTGTAATGCCAGCAGCCATGTTGGCTGCTGGCATTACACTGATTGGCTGGCCAGAACCCGTGATCGGGTGCTGTATAGCACCTGACCAGCGAGTTCGGCTCAGTCTTAGCCAGGGAGAGATGAGGATAGGAAGGGAAAGTCAGTGTAGGGAGAAGACAAGCAATTGTGAAAAAAAAAAAAGACCCAAAAGTCCTTTTTAGGACTACTGTGTGTGGGGGCAGCAGTTTATTTTGTGTGGGGGGGAAAAAAAAAAAAAAAAAAAACTTCATATATTCTGTTTAGTGTGCAAAGTTGCAGATTAGAGCACATTCTGTTTAGTGTGCAAAGTTGCAGATTAGAGCACATTCTGTTCAGTGTGCAAAGTTGCAGATTAGCAGCACATTCTTTTTAGTGTGCAAAGTTGCAGATTAGAGCACATTCTGTTTAGTGTGCAAAGTTGCAGATTAGCAGCACATTCTGTTTACTGTGCAAAGTTTCAGAATAGGAAAAAATTCTGTTAAGTCTTCAAACTGTAAAATATCAAAGTCACATATTCCATTCACTGTGCGTCGCCGCAGTTAAGAAGCAAATTCTGTTTACTGTGCACAGTTTCAGAATAGGAAAAAATTCTGTTAAGTCTTCAAACTGTAAAATATCAAAGTCACATATTCCATTCACTGTGCGTCGCCGCAGTTAAGAAGCAAATTCTGTGTACTGTGCACAGTTTCAGAATAGGAAAAAATTCTGTTAAGTCTTCAAACTGTAAAATATCAAAGTCACATATTCCATTCACTGTGCGTCGCCGCAGTTAAGAAGCAAATTCTGTGTACTGTGCACAGTTTCAGAATAGGAAAAAATTCTGTTAAGTCTTCAAACTGTAAAATATCAAAGTCACATATTCCATTCACTGTGCGTCGCCGCAGTTAAGAAGCAAATTCTGTTTACTGTGCACAGTTTCAGAATAGGAAAAAATTCTGTTAAAGGGATAGTAATACTTAAAATGTAAAAAAAAATATGTTGTAGAGTTTATCGCCCTGAGTAAAACAAGAGTACTCCCACTGCTGAAAGGTGTTTCATTCAAAAGTTATTAATTCTCAAAGTTGATTTTTTTAGGTGCAATATCACAGTGGCCTGAAATTGTACAGTGGCGCTGTTGCTACACGATCCTATGGACAGCTCTGGTCAGTTGACCATAAATCTCCATAGGATGGTGTAGCAACAGCGCCACTGCACAATTTCAGGCCACTGTGATATTGCACCTAAAAAAATCAACTTTGAAAATTAATAACTTTTGAATGAAACACCTTTCAGCAGTGGGAGTGCTCTTGTTTTACTCAGGGCGATAAACTTTACAACATATTTTTTTTTACATTTTAAGTATTACTATCCCTTTAAGTCTTCAAACTGTAAAATATCAAAGTCACATATTCCATTCACTGTGCGTCGCCGCAGTTAAGAAGCAAATTCTGTTTACTGTGCACAGTTTCAGAATAGGAAAAAATTCTGTTAAGTCTTCAAACTGTAAAATATCAAAGTCACATATTCCATTCACTGTGCGTCGCCGCAGTTAAGAAGCAAATTCTGTTTACTGTGCACAGTTTCAGAATAGGAAAAAATTCTGTTAAGTCTTCAAACTGTAAAATATCAAAGTCACATATTCCATTCACTGTGCGTCGCCGCAGTTAAGAAGCAAATTCTGTTTACTGTGCACAGTTTCAGAATAGGAAAAAATTCTGTTAAGTCTTCAAACTGTAAAATATCAAAGTCACATATTCCATTCACTGTGCGTCGCCGCAGTTAAGAAGCAAATTCTGTTTACTGTGCACAGTTTCAGAATAGGAAAAAATTCTGTTAAGTCTTCAAACTGTAAAACATCAAAGTCACATATTCCATTCACTGTGCGTCGCCGCAGTTAAGAAGCAAATTCTGTTTACTGTGCACAGTTTCAGAATAGGAAAAAATTCTGTTAAGTCTTCAAACTGTAAAATATCAAAGTCACATATTCCATTCACTGTGCGTCGCCGCAGTTAAGAAGCAAATTCTGTTTACTGTGCACAGTTTCAGAATAGGAAAAAATTCTGTTAAGTCTTCAAACTGTAAAATATCAAAGTCACATCTTCCATTCACTGTGCGTCGCCGCAGTTAAGAAGCAAATTCTGTGTACTGTGCACAGTTTCAGAATAGGAAAAAATTCTGTTAAGTCTTCAAACTGTAAAATATCAAAGTCACATATTCCATTCACTGTGCGTCGCCGCAGTTAAGAAGCAAATTCTGTTTACTGTGCACAGTTTCAGAATAGGAAAAAATTCTGTTAAGTCTTCAAACTGTAAAATATCAAAGTCACATATTCCATTCACTGTGCGTCGCCGCAGTTAAGAAGCAAATTCTGTGTACTGTGCACAGTTTCAGAATAGGAAAAAATTCTGTTAAGTCTTCAAACTGTAAAATATCAAAGTCACATATTCCATTCACTGTGCGTCGCCGCAGTTAAGAAGCAAATTCTGTGTACTGTGCACAGTTTCAGAATAGGAAAAAATTCTGTTAAGTCTTCAAACTGTAAAATATCAAAGTCACATATTCCATTCACTGTGCGTCGCCGCAGTTAAGAAGCAAATTCTGTGTACTGTGCACAATTTCAGAATAGGAAAAAATTCTGTTAAGTCTTCAAACTGTAAAATATCAAAGTCACATATTCCATTCACTGTGCGTCGCCGCAGTTAAGAAGCAAATTCTGTGTACTGTGCACAGTTTCAGAATAGGAAAAAATTCTGTTAAGTCTTCAAACTGTAAAATATCAAAGTCACATATTCCATTCACTGTGCGTCGCCGCAGTTAAGAAGCAAATTCTGTGTACTGTGCACAGTTTCAGAATAGGAAAAAATTCTGTTAAGTCTTCAAACTGTAAAATATCAAAGTCACATATTCCATTCACTGTGCGTCGCCGCAGTTAAGAAGCAAATTCTGTGTACTGTGCACAATTTCAGAATAGGAAAAAATTCTGTTAAGTCTTCAAACTGTAAAATATCAAAGTCACATATTCCATTCACTGTGCGTCGCCGCAGTTAAGAAGCAAATTCTGTTTACTGTGCACAGTTTCAGAATAGGAAAAAATTCTGTTAAGTCTTCAAACTGTAAAATATCAAAGTCACATATTCCATTCACTGTGCGTCGCCGCAGTTAAGAAGCAAATTCTGTTTACTGTGCACAGTTTCAGAATAGGAAAAAATTCTGTTAAGTCTTCAAACTGTAAAATATCAAAGTCACATATTCCATTCACTGTGCGTCGCCGCAGTTAAGAAGCAAATTCTGTTTACTGTGCACAGTTTCAGAATAGGAAAAAATTCTGTTAAGTCTTCAAACTGTAAAATATCAAAGTCACATATTCCATTCACTGTGCGTAGCCGCAGTTAAGAAGCAAATTCTGTGTACTGTGCAAAGTTGCAGATTTGCAGCACATATTCTGTGTAATATGAAGAAGGCGGGTAAAAAGGGACGGGGAAGTGGACGTGATCCTGATAGTTCAGGGCGCGGGTCAGGACGCGTAGAAACTGCGCCTGGTGCCAGAGCACAAGACAGAAAGACATCCACCATACCTAGCTTCATGTCTCATTTTACAGGGCGTCGCAGGACATCACTCTCGAGGTCCGACCACTGCGAACAGGTGGTCGGTTGGATGTCAACTGATACTGCTTCCAGTCGGTTAAGCACCACCCTGTCTTCCACCAAGTCCACTCTCAGTAGCCAAGAGTCTGGTCAACATAATCCTCACTCTGATCATCCTTCCTCCCACCATAGAGGATCTGGTCAAAGAAGTGATCCCACACAGGGATATAGTGAGGAGCTCGTCTCATCACCAATCCTTAATTTGAACCTCTCTCCAAGCACGCTTGCAGAGGAACATGACATCTTGTGCCCTGATTCACAACCTCTAGAGGGTACCCAATCACAAGAAGATGACAGAGGTGAACGGCATTTAAGGTCAAAGGAAGTGGATGATGATGATGATGAGACACAGTTGCCATTACATCAACCACTATTACTGTCTCAAGACCTTGATGAGGAGGATGATATACAGTTGTCAATGACTGAGTATGTGGTGGGATCAAGACATGAGGAGGATGATCAGAGTGAGGAAGTGGAGGAGGACTTGGTGGACGATGAGGTGACTGACCCCACCTGGGAAGGTGTAGAGCCGAGCGATGACAGCAGTCCTGAGGGTGAGCCATCTGCAGCACCGCAACAGGCTGGAAGAGGCAGTGGTGTGGCTACAGAAAGAAGGCGGACCGCACCAAACCGGCCCGCAAATGTTCCACGGAGCACCCCCTTGCGTAAATCTCCCTTGCCAAGGGGTAGGTGTTCCGCGGTATGGCGTTTTTTTAAGGAAAGTGCGGACGACAAAAGAATTGTAGTTTGCAACCTGTGCCACACCAGAATGAGCCGAGGCATGAACACTAGAAACCTCACCACCACCAGCATGATCCGACACATGGCATCCAAGCACCGTAATAAGTGGGAGGAACGCCTGGATCGCCCATCTGTGTCTGCAGGCCACACCACTGCCTCCTCTTCCCCTGTTTTCGGTGCCGGCCAATCGCCTGTCGAAGGCGCAGGCCCGCATACCTCCCGCCCTGCACCTGTACCATCTGAAGCACCATCAGCGACCACATCCACTTCCCTGTCCCAGCGCAGCGTCCAAATGTCGTTACCCCAGGCATTTGAGCGCAAGCGAAAATACCCAGCCACCCACCCACAGGCCATAGCACTAACCTCACACCTTTCCAAATTACTGGCCATCGAAATGCTGCCATTTAGGCTTGTGGAGACTGAGTCCTTCCGCAGCCTGATGGCAGCAGCTGTCCCTCGGTACGCAGTCCCCAGCCGCCACTACTTTTCCCGGTGTGCCGTCCCCGCCTTACACCACCATGTGTCCCGTAACATCACCCGTGCCCTGACCAACGCAGTTACTGGGAAGGTCCACTTAACGACTGACACATGGACAAGTGCTTGTGGCCAGGGACGCTACATTTCCCTGACGGCACACTGGGTGAATGTCGTGGAGGCTGGGAGCGACTCGGACCCTGGGATGGCACAGGTGCTACCCACGCCGAGGATTGCGGGCCCTACCTCCATCAGGGTTTCCCCCAGCACCTACGTTATTGGCTCCTCCTCCTCCGTTTCCACCTCCGAATTCTCTGCGCGCCGCGCCACTCACCCATCAGCCGGTAGCTGGAAGCAGTGTAGCACTGCAGTGGGGAAGCGTCAACAGGCCGTGCTGAAGCTGATCTGCCTTGGGGACAAACAGCACACGGCCTCAGAGCTGTTGCAGGGGATTAGTCACCAGACCGAGCAGTGGCTCTCGCCACTCAACCTGCAACCAGGCATGGTTGTGTGTGATAATGGGCGTAACTTGGTTGCGGCTTTGGAGCTCGGCAAGCTCACACACGTACCATGCCTAGCGCATGTATTTAATTTAGTGGTTCAGCGATTTCTAAAAACCTACCCCAATTTGCATGATCTCTTGACCAAGGTGCGCCGCGTGTGTGCACATTTCCGTAAGTCATCTACAGCTTCAGCCGGCCTGTTGAAGCTGCAGCAGCGCTTACAATTGCCAGCTCACCGGCTGCTGTGTGACGTGAGCACGCGCTGGAACTCCACCTTCCACATGTTGGCCCGGCTTTGTGAGCAGCAGAGGGCAGTAGTGGAGTACCAGCTGTTACACGGTCGTCGCCTCTCCGTTCAACTTCCTGTAAACAGAAGTGAGGAGTGGGAATGGATGTCAGACCTCTGTGAGGTTTTACGCAATTTTGAGGAATCGACACAGATGGTGAGCGGCGATAACGCTATTATCAGTGTAACCATCCTACTTCTGTGTCTACTGAAACGCTCGCTGCTCACAATTAAAACCGACGCTTTGCATGTGGAAGAGGTGGAAATGGGGGAGGAAGAGCTTACACAAGGTGATAGCCAGAGCACCCTCACTTCGTCTTCTCAGCGACAATTGGAGGAGGCGGAGGAGGAGGAGGAGGAAGACACGGTTGCCTCCACTACAGAGGGTAGCCATGGAACTTTAGTTCCATCTCTTCAGCGTGGGTGGGCAGAAGAGGAGGAAGAGGATGAGGAGATTGAGAGTCATCCTCCTGGTGAGGACAGCGAAATCTTGCCTGTTGGTACTCTGGCACACATGGCTGACTTTATGTTAGGCTGCCTTTCCCGTGACCCACGCGTTATACGCATTTTAGACAACACGGATTACTGGGTGTTCACTCTTCTGGACCCCCGCTACAAAGAGAATTTCTCATCTCTCATTCCTCCGGTGGAGAGGACAAGCAAAATGGTGCAATACCAGAAGGTTCTTGTTGAAAAATTGCTCCAAAATTTTCCATCTGACAACGCTGGCGGCAGAGTACGTGCTACCTTGGCCAACCGAGAAGGGGAGAAAAGGGGAGCACACAGCAGTTTCGACAAAGGCAGGGCAACACTCTCCAAGGCGTGGGACACCTTCATGACACCCCGCCAGCACCCTCACCCTGATGCGCAGCCTAGTGTCACAAGGAGGGAAAAGTTTTGGAAGATGGTGAAGGAGTACGTAGCAGACCGTGTCAGCGTCCTCAATGATCCCTCTGTGCCTTACAACTACTGGGTGTCCAAGCTGGACACGTGGTATGAACTGGCACTCTACGCCTTGGAGGTGCTGGCCTGCCCTGCCGCCAGCGTTCTGTCTGAGCGGGTATTTAGTGCTGCTGGTGGCATCATAACAGATAAGCGTATCCGCCTTTCCACCGAAAATGCTGATAGGTTGACACTTATAAAAATGAACAAGGCCTGGATTTCCCCTGACTTCTCCACTCCACTGGAGGAAAGCCCCGGAGGAACATAAAGTGACTTTATATATGTTATTTTATTTACAATGATTGGAATACTCTGTATTCCCATTCACCCCTTCCACCCAAAAAACGGGTATATGGTTGACTCTCTTCCATATACCTGGTGATATAATTTTTATATAGGGCCAGCTCACCAGCGGGCCCAGTGATATAATTTTTATATAGGGCCAGCTCACCAGCGGGCCCTGTTTGACAATTTTTGTATAGGTCAGCTCACCAGCGGGCCTTCTCATATAATGTTTTATTGGGTCAGCTCTCTAGCGGGCCCTCTCATATAATGTTTTATAGCGTCAGCTCACTAGCGGGCCTTCGCATATAATGTTTAGGATGGTCAGCTCCGCAGCAGACCCTCACCCATAATGTTTTGGATGGTCGGCTCAGCGCACGTTTCCCTCTTAATCATGGCCCCAGTTCAGAAAAATCGAGGACATTTTTGGGAGAATTTGCCTTTGCGCACGTTTCCCTCTTAATCATGGCCTCAGTTCAGAAAAATCAAGGAAATTTTGGGGAGAATTTGCCTCTGCGCACGTTTCCCTCTTAATCATGGCCTCAGTTCAGAAAAATCGAGGAAATTTTTGGGAGAATTTGCAGATGATATACAAGTAAATATACAGCAAATACTGTTTGGTAACAATTTTTCGCCTAAAGTCGTTTTTATCTTCCTTTTTGTGTGTTTTACGGTCAGTCTGTAAAAATGGCGTACTACGGGCGAAACATCGTTCCCAGCAGCGACGTTGGAGTCCAAGATGCATCCAGACATCCTCCCTATGCTGTCCCTGAACCATTTCTGTGGTGTTTCCATCATTTTCTGCCCTTTTCCTATGGACCAGGCACCCTCCCCTCATCAGAGCAGGGGGTGCCTGGTGTAATGCTCGAGTCCTCCCATTGACTTCAATGGGGCTCGGGTGCTCGGCCGAGCACTCGAGCCTCCGGGGGCGCTCGGTCAGAGCACCCGAACACCCGAGCATTGGGGTGCTTGCTCATCACTAGAAAGGAGGGCACATGCCTTGGTACATCTGCCCTCATTAAGCACATGCAACATAAACACCACAACATTCATGTTGAGAATGTCAAAGCCAACTCGCCAAAAACAAAAGTGAGAACTTCTGTCACTGTGCCTTCTGTCCCTTTCCATGGCCACAAAGAACAGGGGTGAAAATACCAATGGAAGACAAGAGAAACCCATACTGGAAGGTTGATGGTGAGCGTAACACCTGCATTGTCATTGTCTTCTTGTGCTAGGGTCTGGATGCCCATTGTCTGTGCTCTGATGCCCTCAGGGACCTCTGTGTTCTCCTCTGGGATACCACCTTTGCCTCCATTACCTTCCCCACCAGCTGATAGTGAGTGTCTAGATGTGAGGATCTCATAGTTCGTGTGCACCCATTGCATATTGCATGGTGCACTAACTACACATGGGAATGTGGAGGAGAGCAATCAAATGTATGGTATCAGGGAGGATCTGAAGACATTCCATCCCACTGAATATGATAAGCTAATGACAAGGATGATTCATGATTTTACTACCTTGTCATTACTTGCCCTTAGTGGAGAAGACAAAGGCCACAGTGACAGTAATACTTGGTTTCTTGCAGGATGGTTTACTTTTCTGACCTAGGCATCAAGGTGTTTGGTCACAGTTGTGCCTGTTACATAATATTAAAGCAGTTATATCAGTGGTCATAGCAGTTGGCCCAACAGTGTTAGATTGTAACAACCCTTCAAATCTATTCTCCTCCTCCTCAGTGCTGCTGTTAATAGCAAATGTGCTGTGAGTTTGTCTGTCACCTATGGATTTGTCCATTTCTGCTATCTAATAATCATATACTATATGATTATATATGTAACCTTTCTTAAACTTCATCCGACTTGAGCCATTGGTCTCCGTACTCCCTTCAGATAATGAAACATTTAAGGTTTCGGCATATGCCTATGATGTCCTCTTATTTTATTTCCAAGCCCTCCAAATCTATTCCCTCCTTACTCAATCTTCTTGACTATACTCTACATTCTCACAAACAGATATTAATCTCTCTACATCTGAAATGCTCAATGTCAATTTAGATTCTTCCATGACTCACAATCTACAACTAATGTACCCCTTCAAAGGAATCCATATCTCCTCTGACATTGCCTCCCTCCCAGAAATCAATTTCAGTTCACTCACTCAGACTATCTCTACTGACCTCAAAATATGGCGCACCCTGTATCTCTCCTGGCTCTGTAGAGCTAATCTTGTTAAAAGTATGATATGCCCCAGAATATTCTACACTTGCAAGAAACTCACATAAAGATATAACATTTTATCTCACATTGTTGAAACAGGAGGTCTAAACTTTCCAGATTTCTATAGATACTACAAGGCAGAGACTATTGCCAACATTTTTGATTTTGCTTCTCCACATCCTAAACATTGGACTAAGTCTTTTACCACATCTGTAAGCCCCATCTCACCTATACAACTTCTGTGGTCTACTCATCATTCCTCATCCTCCAGATCCTTAGATTGCGTGATACTTAGGCATATCATTAAGACCTGGCATGAGCTCAACGACTATGGACCTTGTCCCACCCCATACCCTCTTACATTCCTAGTGGATAACCCAAACTTTCCCCAAGATTTGACACAGCAAATTTTCAAGGTTTGGCAGGAAAATTGTATGGCTACCTGGCAGTCATCCTATATAATAAAATGCCAGCGATGTTTGTCAGAAGCCGTCATGCGCAGTAGAGACTACCCTGCATTCGGGCAGTCTCTACTGCGCATGATTGCATTGCGTGGAGCAGTGAGGTGGCATCAGTACGCAGAGCAGGACCAGAGCAGTAAGGCGGCGTCAGTACACAGAGCAGGACCGGAGCAGTGAGGTAGCAGCAATAAGCAGATCAGGACCGGTACAGTGAGACATCACCCAGACCTTGGCCCATGTACATAGGCTTTTACACTAGTTAACACATAATAGAAACCCTCTCACTTTTACATCCCATCATGAAAGTTTGTCATTCTGATCTGAGAATAAAAAGGGACCTATTAGAAAAGACCTTACGCTTTTTTGAACAACATCTTTCTAATCCAAGCCATTTTTCTTTTGTCATTCCCTCCTACAAGAGGTAGCCTCTCCTCATAAACCATACTTCCTAAACACATGGGAAAATGAACTCTTCCTTTCTCTATAATTTACTCAATGGTCTTCGACTATTCAACATAATTTCAAAAATGCACGTGACTCCAACACTTGTGAACTTAACTACAAAATTCTATCAGGGTGGTATATGACCTCCCTTTGACTCTCATGCATTTCTTCCTCCTCTTCAAACCTTTGCTGGAGATGCCATTTATAGAATGGTTCTATGCCACATATGTGGAGGACCTGCCCTTGTACCATGCCCTACTGGGACCTAGACCTATAACAAACCAAATCTAGCAGAAGGATTAGCCTTCCTAGATACCCCTTATTATTCCTGTGTTCCTACAGACATCATTTTCCCCTCAAGATTCCCCCTAATTTATGGCCAAAGATCCTGCCTTTCTTTAATGTGGAGAAATCCCTCATTCCTTTATTCTGGAAAACCCTGATTCCCCATCGATCTTTCTATTGTTCTCTAAAACTGATAATCTATACATGCTTGAAAAGTATCATTCCATTTCAATTAATACATTTCCTCACATTCATAAACTTTGGTCTTGGTGGCAACACCCTCATCCCAACTTATCTCCTAGCCGCCCAATCTTTCAGATGTATAAACATACCCCTTGTTTCATCAGATCTATGGTATCCTTATCTACTTTGATTACTCATACTTACTTTACTACTGATATCATAAAATGGTGCTTTGCCTAGCCTCCGGAACCCCCCTTTTTTCCTCTCTCTCTACTGACATACCCCTTCCTACCCCCTAATTCCATTATTTCACTTAACACATTTATTCTCTTCGACAGCCCTTCCTATCTCCTCCTTCGATGTCAAGAGAATAATTAATTCCTTCTTTTTCAAACAATGTAATGACTACACTCATTATCAACATGTATTCTTAAACTTGATATTGTAGATTGTACTCATCCCCCAATACCTGATATACCTTATATGTAACATCGTATTTCAAGATATCACCTTCCGATAGCATCACTTACACAATATGTTAATATTAAGATTTATGCAATGTCTCAACTTATTTCAATAAATCTTCTTTGAAAAAGGAAAAAAATATACATCTAATATACATCTATACCTAATATTGTAGGTATTGAAATAATAAACTTAATGGGACAAGTTCGATCTCTCAAACCTTTATGGTTTGAGAGATATAAGCGCTTAAAGTTACCCCCTGCTTTTTTCCAGGTGTCAGCATCTAGCTGACATATACATGAAAGAATGGTCCACACCAGTCACAAATAAAGGCTTTATGTTAAAGGGTTAAATAACCCAGGTGCACCCAGGGCTTAAACAATACTGCTAATACAAATGATGGGAGACACTGTATCCAATATCACCCACCAAAAAAGGGAAGCCCTTAAAAAATGAGCACTACAACAATTAGCCAAAAAAAATAAAAAAATATATTTTATTGAGTAAATATTAGCAAAAGAGAGACAGCTTAAAAACAATTAAAACACAATCAGACAGGCTGTGTCCTTAGTAAGTAATCCATAAAATATGGTTGACCATAAGGATGATACAAATAGTGAAGCTCATAACACTCACTAAAAACATGCTGTGATATAAGTGCTAATAATACAAGTGATGTAAGTACTGAAGTGAACTCAAAATAAAGGAAAATCAGTGGCAATATAATATACTTATCCATAGGATTCAAACGAATGGTCAGATCCACGGATACAGCCGGTCAAACCTCCCACAATCCAACACGTATTGCTATTTACATGGCTTCGTCAGGAGAAGGAATCTACAAACAGGATATTATTTGTTGACCCATGTATCTACCGATTTTAAGAATTCAGTTTGGATTGCCATCGGAATTCCTTAATCAGAGAGGATGAGGGAGATACTGGGGTTTTTACTATCAGCTGACTGATCAACATGAATCTGTGGATTTGAGGAGATTGTTCTGACTGTTCAAATGGATCTATAGTTGTTTCTGGGTCCGCTATTAAACCTGTTATGGAATGTCTTTCTTAGAATTTAAGTTGGATCTTTCTTATGTTATTTATTAATAATTTGTATTATATTTACTTTTTTTTTTTTTTGAAGCGGTATTACGTTATTGTTCATTCTCCTTTTTTTTATCCGTGGATGCATGTGGCTAGTGTTGAGGATCCGCTGTTTTCATCACGATTATTTTATGACTGAGGGTTGTGAGTCTTGGGCATTTTAAGCATGCCTATGGATACATTATGGAGAGGAACAATGATGATTTATTACTGATCCTTTGATCTGTATATATATATATATATATATATATATATATATATATATATATATTGCATTATTATGTTGCATGCCTAATTTTTCCTGTTTTTTGGTATACTCAATTTGTTGGATCCTTAGGTTTTTTTAGTAGCCTATATATAGGTATTCCATTATTGGTGTTATGGATTTTTGTGTCCCACTGCCTACGGATCGCCACCTCATAATTTTATATTAGACAATCAGATGCACATTCCCTGTGCATCTGCTTCTTCCTCTAGACTCCCCCAACAGTCAGTAGAAGGAAACTTGCATGTGTATTCTCAGTCACATAAAATTTTTGGGTTTTGGGGTAAATCTCCTTTGATCCTTTCACACACACCAGATGTCCCTAAGAAATGGAACAGAAATTGTTTTCTTTTCCAAAATTTATGCTGACTGGAAAGAAGATTCCAATTGAGTTTGAGATATAAATTAGTGTAATCACCTCCTGTGTTGCTGAACCAACTGTAATTGGTAACTTTCAAAAAGACATATAATTAGAATATTTGAAATCTGAGTGGACAATAAGCTTGATTGGGTAGTTAACTTTAGATGACTATATCCTGTATATAAAAGATAGGGTGATTAGAAAATGTGAAGATCTATTTATATAAAATTGAATTGGAAACCGAAACCTAAATAGACCTTAAGGTGAATAATGAGCTGGTGGTCATTTTAAACTAGACCACTATTTTTATTGATTTTCATTTTATGTTATGCTAAAACTTTGCCACATTTCAAACCCTTTGTATTCATTTGAAAAGATTAGCAGAATCACAACCTGAAAAGGATAAATATATAAAGGTTTGAATTTAAAGCAGACAAGCTACTTATTGGTATTTTGATGTTCAATATTAAAGACTGGTTGAAGAGCCCGTGTACACGGGTCACAGTGCCACCCAGCAACGGCTGTGCTGCAGTCATGCACAGTAGAGACTGCCCGCGCCGCTACTGATACAGAGCGAAGCGCTCCGAATTCAGACAGTAGTCGAGGACTATGGTCTGAATTTGGAGACCCGCTCTGTTATCAGCTGCGGCATGGGCAGTCTCTACTGTGCATGACTGCAGCACACGCAGCCATCTCTACTGCACATGATGGCTTCTGACAACAATTTAGCAAATTATTATATAGGATGATGTTTTGGATAGCAGTGGGAATCAACAAGGTTTTGTAAGGAATATGTTAAACTAACTGACTTAGAAGACCAGGGTGTTGATGTTGTCTGTATAGTTTTTGTTAACACTTTTGATATAGTGACACGCATGAGGTCAAGTTAAATATTAACCCAATGTATGCCATGTATACCAGGGATAATGGATATACGTTTAATGGAAACACTAGCATTTGGTACATAGAAATTAAAGATATTCCAATAAAGCATTGTACATTAAGATTTTTACTGAGTGAGTACACTCCAGTATTAATGTACTTTTTGACTTAAAGGGATAGTAATACTTAAAATGTAAAAAAAATATGTTGTAGAGTTTATCCCTCTGAGTAAAACAAGGGCACTCCCACTGCTGAAAGGTGTTTCATTCAAAAGTTATTAATTTTCAAAGTTGAATTTTTTAGGTGCAATATCACAGTGGCCTGAAATTGTATAGTGGCGCTGTTGCTACACCATCCTATGGAGATTTATGGTCAACTGACCAGAGCTATCCATCGGATCGTGTAGCAACAGCGCCACTGTACAATTTCAGGCCACTGTGATATTGCACCTAAAAAATTCAACTTTGAAAATTAATAACTTTTGAATGAAACACCTTTCAGCAGTGGGAGTACTCTTGTTTTACTCAGGGGGGTAAACCCTACAACATATTTTTTTTTACATTTTAAGTATTACTATCTCTTTAACATGTTATATGTATTAACAATATGTGAAGTCAACTTGTCTGTAGTTTATATTTTTGTTTTTTTTTATCATCACATATTTTATTTTATTTTGTTAACACTTTTATTTCCCTGATGCTGAGCTGTCTGAATTTCTCCTTCTAGAGAGCTTTCTACAGAGGAATGTAGGAGGAATAATGATACAATGTAATACTAGCCCTGTAACAAAGATGCCTTCCTCCACTATAGCCTACAGAGCCCTCAGTGCTTCAGGGAGAGAATTACATTGTATCACTGTCCCTTCTTTCACAGACCCTGACAGAAAGCTTTCTGGAAACAGAAATTCAGAGAGCTCACTGTCAGACAGAAAAATGTGCAATTTAATTTTACGATTTAGTCACTTACGATGGGCTGTCACACTAACCCCTTAAAGATCATAGAGATGTGCAGAACATTGGTCCATAAAGGGTTAAAACAATACACTTGAAGTGGCCTATATAATCACTGCCTTAGTGTTTGCTGATGTATACAAAATGGTAGGCTAGAATGCAAAATGGACAATAAGGTTCTTTGCAGATAAATGCAATACTATGTATTTGGAAAATGTAAATAAGCATGCAACTTGCACATTAAATGGCATAATATTTGTTTATATGCTAGTTTTGGTACAATTGGAGACAAAAGACTGCAAAAAAGTGTACAATTTAGGCAGGGATTGCAAAAGAAAGTAAGATAATATTCAGAAAAGGAGTTATTGACTAATGGCAGATTTTTTTTCTCTGTATAAACCCTTTGGAAAACTTCACCTTAAGTATTCAGTACAGCTTTGCAAATCAGTTCTCAAAATACATAAATTATGGCACTGGAAAGAGTTTGGAGACTTTCCGCAAAATTAAGGAGATGAAAGATTTTAGCTATAAGGAAAGGCTGTTCAAGTTGTATTTTCTTACACTGGAAAATAGGTTCCTAAGAAGTAATATAATTACATGTACATAGGTATATATTCAAGGTAAAATTAAAGAACTCTCTCTAGGGACCATTTTATCAACAGGGCTATGCAGGTAACACATTATTCAAATGGTATAGAAGAGATTTAACCTTAAGAACTGGAAAGGGTTATTTGCTGTAAGGATTTTTTTCAAATGTGACAGAACTGTAGCAGCCCTCTCACAGGTGTTTTTTCATTCATCTTTTCTTGCATTTCTCCACAGATCAGAAAGGAGTAGGGTATTCTGATGGCTGATGGCCTGCTCATGTTAGTGACAGCCAAAATTATTGGCTGGTGCAGATGTGGGTAGGTCATTCATTGTAGAATGTAAAAATCATAGCAACCACCAATAATACTTAAGTGAAATGTCTGCCGCTTATGCTGCGGCACCAACCTTCATTTCTTCATCTTTACTGGGTTCCTGTGGGAAAGCAGTAAAGATGCAATGTGCTAGAATTTAGTGCGTTCATGTGAGGCAATAGTTGTCTGTGTAAAATGCATCATAGGCAAGCATAATACCTTTCACAAAGGGTGACATCACTAACACAGCACTGATTGTTTGGTATCGTCCAAACGAAAGGGGCCTAAGAGCAGTAAAGAAGCGGGATTTACTGTCATGGAGTTTATGTTGGCAGATACAATAAATATACAGGGTTACAGTAAATAATAAGACACATTAAGTAAAATGTTTATTGAGTGAGAACTTTGACTGACGTTTTGTAGACAGGAAGACATTTTCCTTTTCTATCAGTAGGGATCTGTGAAATGTTCAGCTTGATGAATGTAACCTTTTTCAGCCTTACTAGCCATATAGCTTTTGGCAGGATTATGTCCAAAGTTGTTTTATTGTGTTCATTTGTTGACACTATTTTTATTTGACCCTCTCCTACTGCACAAGAAGCACGTGATTCTAAAGCCAAAAGCATCTGTCCCCATAACACCGCTTTTTAAATATAAACTAACAAATTTAACTTATCAATTATCAATTTCCTTAAGAGAAAAAGAATGAGACTCAATGATTTGTTTTCCTCACCTTTGATACATAACCATGGCAATGGAAGTCATTTTTATAAGAAAATAAAAAAATCTATCTTTAACCCTTTAAGTACCAAAAGGGTGTGCAATGCATTGCTTTGGTCCTTAAAGGGAGAAAACACTTTGAGTGCCAGAAGGAGTGTTACAAACTGTTACTATTACATATATTCTACTCTTTTGTATCTTTCAAACTGTTAGATTTTTATTTAATTAAAATGAACAAAACTAAATGATTTATTTAAAAGGTCTTCTTCCTTCACTTCCACACACACATGCTGAGAGGTGCTTTGCCAGATACTGAATTTCAATGCTGTTTTAAAGATATTGTTGGTCCTTGTACACCCCTTTCATTCTACCCATGTTTCATGGAGGTGGGTAGATAATTAGGGTTATACACTTAAAAGCTTCATAACACTCCATTCCCACTAGGTGTACTAGTAACAACTTAAGAATTCTCACCTATAGGAGAAATAAAAATCCCCTTGCTGGTACCAACTACTGATATAAAAAATGTATCAGTATTGTGACTATGTGCCTATACAAAAACATTATCATCATATATATGGGTATTCCAAGCCAGGGATGTATGAAATGTTTGGCTTCAAAAGAGAAACAGGAGAAAAATGGCAATTCTTGCCAAGGGGTACATTTTCTACAAAAAGTGCAGATTATACTCTTTTTTTCACCTAGCTTATTGCATCAAAATCAATGAATTGATTGAATTCCCCCATCACACGGAAAATGTTTCTTCTTTTTTCACAGGCATAGTGTAAAAGGTTATGAGGTTCACACAGCATGCCATTATGTGTTTGTGAGAAGAAGACAAAGCAGCTCAATCTTGCAGTTAGGTAGGATAAACAAATAAAGTGATTTTGGAGTTTAGTTTAGGGAGTTTTATTTGTTCTCTGTGTTTGGGGAGTCTGAGGGCACTCAGTAGGAGAGGAAGGGAGAAAGGAGGTTGACTCCAAACACACCAATATTCTGTGTGACTGACTGGGAAGACACAGGCAGCCGTGATCCAGGTTTCTTCCTGATCTGGCTGTTATCTCTGGACTAGGGAACTTTGAGAGGGTAAGAAGGGAGCAACAGAGATTCACCCCAAATTCCCCAAGATTTTTAGTTACTGGGTGACTGCAAGGACACAGGCAGCCATGAACAAAGTTTCATACTGATCTTACTGTTATCTGTGTGTTGGTGGAGTCTGTGGAAAAGAACAGTTGAACGGGGAATGTGATATTCAGGTTCTGGCTTTTTAGGGCTAGAGATAGTAGGGACAGTTATTTAAAATAAAAATAAATTAAAAACATAAATAAAGGTTTGACAGGTGAAAGTAGGCTGACACCATCTCACATGCAGTGTATTATCAGTTACCAACCCATACTTTGGGAGCAAGTCCCATAGAGATCTGCCAACCACAAATATTTGAATGCTGTCCCTGAATTGCTTTATGTGGTGATGATGACATGTTCTGAGCTATGTTGCGAATGGAATGCTCTTGTTGATGTTGTTGTTTCTGTTGGTCTAAACCACTTTTGCTTACTTCAATTTCACTATGCTTTCTACAAGTTTTTTGGCCCTAACTTTCCCTCATTTTCCAAAATTCAACCCATTACTCAATCTGTAAGCATATCTTTATACTCTTTGACAGAATCCAGTTTCTCAGAGAGATGCTGCTGATGATGACTCCTTGTTGTAACAAACTAATCACATTTCTGCAGAACTTCTGACATTTTATATTTAACATGGGGGTCCAATAAAATGGCAAGAATGTATTCCTCATTGTTTTTAATGGACATTATGTGAGGATCTTGCTCAAAACATGCTAACATGTCTTTGACCAGCTGGTACATGTCTGTTTTCTCATTATGGTAACAGTCCTCAGCCAGGCTCCTAAGTCAGCAGAAACGATGAACTGATGGACTACTGGCAAACAAAACACCCTTTGAAGGCAAAGGGTGGTCACACCAAATATTAATTTGATTTAGATTTCTCTTCTGTTCACTCGCTATGCTTTTTGTTAATTGATAAAAAAATAACTATTAACATGTCTATATTTGAAAGCGTTCTTACTTTTAATTTTTTCACACCTGCCTAAAACTTTTGCACATTACTATATATATATATTATTATATATATATATACGGGGCTCAAAATTTCAAGTCCTGAGCTACTAGCCAGCCCTGAAAAGTTACTCGCCACCAGTTTCCACGCCTAGCCCCACCCATATCCCCATCTTTAACCCTATCCATACCCCTACTTTTTTAGGAGGTGTTGCACTGGGTGGGTATAGTGGGCGGGGAATTATCAAAATTGTTAAGGTTATTTCTTGACCTATCGAGCAGCTTTTTATAACAGAATAAATGATTAGTGTGCCACTTTTTCCTACATTTTCTAATTTTTGTCAATCAGGTTTTAAATGTATAACTATGGAAATTACAGTGTACAATAGGAGGTGGCGACAAGTCAAAAAGGTGAGGGATATTAAATACTGGAGGGTGGAGACATAGCCGCAATGCTGGTCCTCAAGCTGCTTTTGGTGTTTTGGTGTTCACCTCTCTTTCTCTCTCTCAGTGTCCAACTCTCTCCCCTCTCAATGAGGTGTCCATCTCCTCCTCTTGCTGTCCAGGTGTCCACCTCTTTCTCTCCCTCTCAGTGTCCATCTCCCTCCCCCTCTCATTTATGTGTCCACCTCTATCTCCCCCTCCCATTGTCCAGGTGCCCACCTCTCATTGTCCAGGTGCCCACCTCTCATTGTATGCGTCCATCTTTTATTTCTCTTTCATTGTTCAAGTGTCCATCTCCCCCTTTCATTGTCCAACTATCTTTCCCCCTCTTAGTGTCCAACTCTCTCTATCATTGTCCAAGTATCCATCTCTTTCCTTCTCAGTGTTCATTGTCCATCTCTCTCCCTCCATGTTGTCCAAGCGTTCAGTCCATATTTCTCTGTCCAAATGTCCATCTTTCTCTCTCTCTCATTACCCAAGTGTCCAGCTATCTCCCTCTAATTATCAAAGTGCCCATCTCTTTCACTCTTTCCTTTTTCATGTGTCCATCTTTCTCTCTCCCTCATCATTGTCCATCTCACTCCCCTTCTCACTGTCTAAGTCTTCAGCATGATTTCACAGTGGAGGACCATCACATCTCTCATATCACTGTTTCGGTCTCCGATGCCTATACTTTCATCCCACACATCAGTTTGATAATCAGCATACTAATTTCAAAGTTTTAACATTCTCTTCCTTGGCTTTCTCAACTGATACTGCTGGTCCTTCCTGAACCCTTTTCTTTCAGGCCATCACTGCCTGCAATGGATCTCGTCTTAGTGAATTGTCATCACATGTTTCACCCCCTGTGGAAAGTTCAACACCTCCTAATAATAACTCCCAAAATGATTTAGCTATAGTGTATGAGCTTAGTTGACAGTTTAAATACCAGAACAGAGAACATCACATTGTAAAGAGTTGTGTTGCACACCCCTCTGGTCCTTAAAAGATTAAGATTGCCTTGTCCAGTAAGAAGAGTTTAAGGACTTATGATGCTGGTATCAACTGTCATGTCTGCCTCCATGGATATGACATCAATAAGCACAAGGTGAAATACATAGGAGCTATTTGGATTATCTAACAAAAGTCATCTCCTGGTGCGCAATATTATTTTTTTGGTGTGGCACTCAAAGGGTTAAGCAACATATGGAACAAAGGACTAAAAATCCTACATATGTTTGTTCTATATGTAGTTTAACCCTTTGAGTGCCACACACAAAAATTATATTGCGCATCAGAAGATGACAAGCAGGCACATATTTAAAGATGGACTGGATAACCAGGTCCTGTGTTTGTGTGCTCTTCCCACCCATTGCAGCCATTTTGAGCATGTAAGTCAGCATGTGCCCTTCCATTGTGAGTTCTTAGAGGGGGGTTTGGGGGGTTTTTAATTAGGTTAGAGTATGAGGTTTTATCCCACTTATATAGCCAATTGAGTAACATTTCACAGTATTTTAATATTTTTAGAGATGAACAAGCCAATTGAGTAACGTTTTGCAGTTCTGGGTCCAATTTTTGGACACTTTAAAAATTAGAAAAGATTGAGTTTTTGTTAGGGACTCATCGAAATTGGGGTAACTTGGCGTGGTCAGCGAGCTTAACCATAACTTGGCCATTTTATGTACGAAACCCCCAGATTTAAGATCTTTTTTTGATCATATGAACTATTAAATATTTTTTGATATATGCTGATTACAGGGCAGCTATGTCTTTTAGGTGTTAGAATAGATAAGCGCAGGATATTTTCTTTTTTTCTTCGCAGTCCATAAGCCATCTAAAGTCCCTTGTAATTAATACATTATACAGCAGCAGTACAATGAGGGATTTAAAGAGTCAGGTATGCTGGAAATTTGATGCAGCATTTAAGGGGGTGACATGAGATTCTCATGTTGCCCTTTTCATCCAGGCGACATGTTGACTGCGGAATGCAGCCTCACAATATTTTAGCTTTGACCTATCTATGGCTGGGATGCAAATTGATGTGGGTGGTATAATTATATTAGTGGTCTCCATGTGGAGATCTACCTCCCCTGGGCTAATCTATTTCCCTACCTATATAGATTGGATTGAGTTCATTGACAGGTGAAAGGGGAGGGTGCTACTTTGTTTATTCTGTTGTTTTTAGCCAATCGAGGCTGTTCCTTTTGCTTTGTAGGTCTACAATTAAGCACTACTTAATGCAAACTGCGTTAAACAATTTGTTGGGGCCTGTTCCCTTCATCTTGTTTACCCCCTTACCCCTGCCTTTCCATATATGTATATGTTTCTAACACATACCAATATATTTGGATGTTTTATATTATACTTATTCATTGGATATAATTTCTAAGTCTTAGCGTGTGGTTGCATGTTTTTGTGTTCTCCAGACAGTGGATGGGTGGACCAGGGTCCCACTGTCTAGTGTCAATTCTGAGCTGATGGCACTGCTGGACATCATCTGATTGTGAAGGGAAGTAAGCATGATGTCTATTTGATCTGTTTCCTTGGCCGACCACTGAGTCTATGGTCCTCAACATTGCCTGGTTTTTTGCGCTTCTTCAAAAGAGCTTGGACAGCATATCTGGAAACCCCTGTCTGCCTTGAAATTTCTGCCTGGGAGAGACTTTGCTGATGCAGTATAACTACCTTGAGTCTTGTTGCTGTGCTCAGTCTTGCCATGGTGTATGAGTTTTTACATTAAACTGTCTTCAGCAACCTTACCTTGTTAGGTGTGTTGGCTGTTCCTCACCCAGCTGTTTCTGTTTTGGTTAATGTCTGTGTATCAACCTGCATATTACATTGATGATCATAGCATCTGTTTGGTATAATTGTTTAATCACAAACCTGACTATATGCCTAAAAAATCCCTGACTTTGTGCAAGTTACCTACAGGAATTGATGCTGTTTTGAAGGCAAACGGTGATCACACCAAATATTGATTTGATTTAGATTTTACTTCTGATCACACACTATGCATTTTGTTAATTGATAAAAATAAACTATTAGCATGTCTATTTTTGAAAGCATTCTTGCTTCACAGCATTTTTTCACACCTGTCTAAAACGTTTGCACATTACAGTATGTATTTTGTTAATTGGTAAAAATAAACTATCATCATGCCCATTTTTTTAAAGCATTATTAAGTTACAGCATTTTTTCACACCTGCCTAAAATGTTTGCACATTACTGTATGTATATATGTATATTTATTTATATAGTGTCATACTTGTACACCTTACATAAATAATAATAGCACACTACAAAAATACAGGACAGGTTTAAGAGCATCAGTCTAAAGTGTGATCAAGTGCTGCAAAGGGAATCATACATTGAGAATGATCCCTAGCTCTTGTTGCATAAGGAGAGGTCAGAAAGAAGTTAAGAACCCTTGAGAAGAACACAGGTAATGGAAATAAAGGTGGGCAAAAGTTCTTATTGTGTTCAGCGAGAACTTCTGCAAAAACCACGTTGTTGTCTGCTTTTTCATGGGAAAATCTGCTTTAAAACCAGAGAATAAAATTTTCAAATTTTCACCTATTTGACAAAATTCTTCGCCATTTTTTCAATGGCTAGAAAGTTTCCACCCATTGATTTACATGTTTTTCCAGAAAGTGAAACACAATAGAAGCAGCTGCAGAGTGAGGTAGACGGGCTGTTATGCTTGATTTGTTGGAAAATTGAGGCTGGAGAAGCTCATAGTGATAGCTATCACTATGAGAAACTTTAAAAATAATAAAAGGAGGAACTGGAAGGACCCTTATGTGTCCAATGAGTCTGAGAAGAAGAAGGAAGTGAGCACTTCAGAACCAATGCTATCCAGTCACCCTAAATCACCCCTAGGGATCTTGGGGAAATTAATGTCAAGAGAGGAAGAAAAGGGTAGTAGTGAGAGAAGGACAGGTCCGCTGCCTGTGTCTGCTGCCAGACATGCTGTGTCTGCTGCCAACATTGCTGCATATTCTGCCACTAGTGCTGTGCCTGCTGTCAGACTTGCTGCCCCTGCTACTGTTACCACCATAGCTGTGCCTGCTGTCACACGTGCTGCCCCATCTGCTACAAGTGCTGTGACTGCTGTCAGACGTGATGCCCCTGTTGCCACCAGTGCCATGCCTTCTGCCAGTGCGGAACCTGCTGCCACCAGTGCTGAACTTGCTGCTAGTGTGTCTTGTAATACTCAGGAGGGGGGAAGGAGAAGATGATGCCAAATGTGACAGGAGGGGATCCTAAGTCACACTTGCAATCCCCAAGCAGTCCCACCAGTGCAAGTACTACTATTAAAAAGGTCCAGAAGCTTGTTAGTGTTAGGTGTGAAGGAGGAGGTAATCATAATATTACTAGTGACTCTGAGGAGGAAGACTCAGGGGCTGAACTTAATGTGGTTGGTGTTAGTAACAGTAATGGTGAAGCAGTCGATGGAACTAGTGTTAGGGGAGTGGTAGGGGAAGCATTGAGAGCATCCAGACTAGCAGTCAATGGACCCCGCACCATTCCTCTGGCCCTGGGAGTCCCCTTCACGACATTGTCCAGGTGGAACATGATCCTGAAGAAGCCAGAACTGGTGGTGGATAGCAGGTGCAGCAATACTGCCACCGCCACCAGGACCACAGAACTGCTGGCCTGTGCCTGATGCTACTGATGCCAGTCTGCCTGCTTCCCGTCACCAAGAAATGGCAAGTGTGGCATTAGGGTACCCTCTGTCGCATTTCTCATCACCTCTTCAAACCAGCAGTGAGATGTCTGTAATAGAGCAGCAGCACGTAAGGACTAGTGGTGGTGGTGATGATGATGATGATGATGTTGGAGAATCTGGGGTGAAAGAGACATAGACGTCCTTTTTAACCCAAACTAGAAGGAATGGGAGACAGGGATAAAGTTGGGCATCACCATCACCACCAGCAGTGAGCTTTTGGAATTTCCGGAATTTGCAACTGGTCTGCTGCTGAGTTGCAAGGGCAGCAGGAAGCTAATGTGCCACAGACCACAATGGACACAGTGGAGATGGGGTCAACAAGTGATGCAGGATTTGGAAAGCTTCCACTTGCCAGCTGCAGCAATCCTGGTCCTAGTTGCAGTGCTGATTCTGAAGCAGTAGCAGCAACAGTAGCAACATCATCCTCTGCCCCAAACAGTGAAGGGGAATGTGGAAGAGAAGAAAGAGGCAATTCTTTTCCACCTGTTCCCTATCCCATTCCCCTGAAGTCATGGGTGTGGGATTATTTTTCTCTTGGGGCAGGCACAGTGCAGTCATCACCAACGGCACTGTCCAAAATTTGTGACAAGTCAGTGAGAAGGGGAAAGGAGGGAATACACCTTGGCACAACCACCCTGATAACACACATGAAACACAGACACCATGAAATTTATGTCAAACATGTTAAAGCCAAACACCCACCACAGAAATCAAGCATCACTGTTGCTGTACCCCCTGACTCTCTAGAAAAGCTGCAAGAGGTGAGGAGGAAATCAAAGAGGAGGAAGAACAGAGAAACCCAGGCAGAGGCTGGAAGTCCAGTGACAAGCGAAACAACTAGCTCGCCATCACCTTCTTCCTCTAGGGTAACTACATATTCTGCCAGTCCACCTTGTTCATCATTACCTCCTCTGTAATGATGAACGAGGTGGACTGGCAGAAGATGTAGTTACCCTAGAGGAAGAAGGTGATGGCGAGCTAGTTGTTTCGCTTGTCAAATGATATCCACTCTGTAGATGTTAGGATGCGGCAGTTCGTGTCCACCCTTTGCACACTGTGCGGTGCACTGACCAAACATGGCAGTGTGGTGGAGGAGAATCGCAAGCAGGGCATCAAGTGGCATCTGAGGAAATTCCATCCTGCACAATATGCTAAGATGGTGGCAAGTAGGGTTCATCATTACTTTTAAACTGTCAGCAAGTTGTCATGTGTCCTTAACGGGATGTGGACAAGGGATAGTGATAGCGGCAGTACTTGGGTTCTTATGTCATGGTGTTTGGATACAGTTGTGCCTCCAGGTGTTATTTACCAGTCTAAGTCCTACAAATCAATGTTTCTTCAGGGCTTGGGCCTCTAACAAAAAATCGAACAAATCATCTCCTACAAAATACTCTGAGTCAAGTATCAGTCTACCCCAATGGCAGCTTACATCAGGGGGTTCCTGTCTCTATCACTTTACATACAAATTTCTTATTTTATTTTATTTATTTTCTGTTAACTGTCCCACTCTACTAATCAAGAATCCCCCCAAAACAAATTCTCTCTTCAACTGATTCATTCCCCAGTCTCAAACCACCAACACAGGTGCCCTCCTCAGACCCCTTTTATATCATGTCTTATTTCATCTGCTTGGGACTTCAGCTGATCTACAACCAAAAGCACAGGACAAAGTGGGAAGATTCAACATACCATTCATCCACTCCAGGATTTTAACTCTTTCATTGACATATCATCAGTGGGAATCACCTTTTAATCAATCCTGGCTGCAACTGAATTTACAGATCGTCTGGTCTGGTCTGGAAGGAAAAAACTGTACTACATTCCATCTAGGCAGCTGAAGCTATATGCCTGCAAGTCACTGATCCCCCTCATCACCAACCTCTCACCAATTTGAACTTATAGTGTCACTAAACAATGCATCTCTTAATTTTCTTATTATTGTTTCTGACACCTCAACTGTGTAAAATATCAAAAACATTCAGCCCTCCCACCTGCTCATCAATCTCTATATCTCCATCCCTCTTAAACTCTCCAATGATTTGTTCTCATGAGCTTTTCTGTCACCTCAGCTATTTATATCCATCCACCAAGAAACAGCCCACACCTTCTCACACATGCAAATCCTCCTCTCACCTGCTTTACCTGACTGCAACTCTTCTCATGGCTGCAGGTGACATCTCTCCCAACCCTGGCCCCACTTACATTCCCACCTGTGTCCGTCCTAGATTGCAGCCTACCCGCACCTCTTGCGGGGCAGACCCTAGAAATCTGCTGGCTGTTCCCTGCCTCCCCCCATCCCTTCCAACCTTCTCCTGTGCATTATGGAACGCTCGCTCTCTACTAAACAAACTCCACACTGCCCATGACCTTTTCCTCTCTAAGTCTCTAAACCTATTTGCTATCACTGAAACCTGGCTCTCACATTCGGACTCATCTGCCGAAGCTGCTCTCTCCTATGGTGGCTTATCTTTCTCCCACACTCCTCGCCCTAATGGCAAGGGTGGGGGTGTGGGACTTCTTCTCTCTCAGCTCTGCCGCTCCAGGCCTCTGTCCCTTCCTCCCTCAGTCTCCTTCACCTCTTTTGAAGTGCATGCAGTCCAGCTCTTCTCCCCTGTCCCTCTTCTGGTAGCTGTGATTTACAGGCCCCCAAGCAACCCTTCCTCCTTTCTCTCTGAATTTGAAACTTGGCTCTCTGTCTTTCTGTCCTCAGACACTCCCATATTACTCCTTGGAGACTTCAACCTACACACTGATGATACATCCTCATCTAGTGCCTCCCGCTTTCTCTCACTGACCTTGTCCTTTGGCCTTCAACAGTGGACTGCTGCCAGCACTCACAGGGATGGTCACTGGCTAGATCTAGTTCTAACCAGAAACTGCTCAGTCTCTGACTTCACAATTTCCCCATTTCCACTCTCTGACCATCATCTTATCTCCTTCACACTATCTCACACACCTTCCCCTGCCCTCCCTAAATCATCCTTCCTAACCAGGAACCTACACTCGGTCAAACTACCAGACCTGATATCGACTGTGCAGACTTCCCTCTCTTCTCTCTGCTCTACTGCTACTACTACTAACATAGACACTCTGGTCCACGAATATAACACCACATTAATGTCCTCCTTGGACCTGCATGCTCCCCTTCAACGTAGACACTCCCGCCCCAGGAATCCCAGACCCTGGCTAAATTCAACAATCCGCATGCTACGCACCTGCTGTCGAGCTGCGGAACGTCTTTGGCGAAAGTCTCATTCTTTTGCCGACTTCCACCATTACAAATTCATGCTATCCTGTTTTAACACAGCTCTCACCCAGACTAAACAGAAATACTTCTCTCAGATTATCACTACCCACAAATCTAACCCCCGTGACCTCTTTAAAATCTTCGATTCTCTTCTCAAACCCCCAACCTTGAACTGCTCCTCCTTCTCCAACACTCCACAGGACTTTGCTGACTTTTTTAAAAACAAGGTACAGTCCATCCAACAAACGATGGGCTCTACATCTTCTCCTCCTATGCCTCTGATTCCTAGTCCACCCCGAGCAACCCTCAGCTCATTCTCCCCTATAACAGAGGAGGAGGTATCTCTTTTACTATCCTCCTCTCCATCCACTACCTGCCCCTCAGATCCCATGCCCTCTCACCTTCTTAAGGCTCTTGCAAGTACTCTTGCTCCCAGCCTTACTAATATCTTTAACTCCTCTCTCTCTACTGGAACTTTTCCATCCTCATTCAAACATGCAATAGTCAGACCTATACTCAAAAAGCCCTCACTCGACCCCACCTGCCTTTCAAATTACCGTCCGGTTTCTCTCCTCCCCTTTACATCTAAGATCTTGGAACGCCTGGTATTCTCCCGCTTGATCTCCTTTCTCAATAGGAACTCTCTTCTTGACCCTTTACAGTCAGGTTTCCGTTCCAACTATTCTACCGAGACAGCTCTAACAAAAATCACAAATGATCTACACACAGCAAGGGACAAAGGACACTTTAGTATACTAATCCTACTAGATCTATCTGCTGCTTTCGACACTGTTGACCATGCACTCCTACTGGACACACTTCATACACTTGGCATCCGTGACACACCTCTAGAATGGATTTCCTCCTATCTCTCTAAACGTACTTTCAGTGTTTCTTTTTCTAACACTTTCTCGTCTCCCCTCGACCTCTCGGTAGGTGTACCTCAGGGATCAGTCCTGGGACCACTTCTTTTTTCACTCTACACACTCTCACTTGGTGACTTCATCTCATCTCTTGGATTTAATTACCATCTGTATGCAGATGACACACTAATCTATCTCTCTGTCCCTGACCTCACTCCAGCTGTGCAGTCTCGAGTCATTCAATGTCTCTCAGCCATTTCATCATGGATGGCCCACCACCACCTTAAACTTAATATGGCTAAGACAGGGCTGGTGGTGTTTCCTCCTAAAACCCATCCACCAACCCCCTTCTCCATCACTATAGGAAACTGTGTTATACACTCAGCATCCAAAGCACGCTGTCTTGGGGTCATACTTGATTCTAAATTAACCTTCTCCCCCCATATCCAAGCTGTCACTAGAACTTGTCACTTCTTCCTAAAAAATATTGCAAAAATACGTCCATTCCTCTGCCTATCAACAGCTAAAACACTATCTCAGGCACTTGTTCTCTCTAGACTTGACTACTGCAACATTCTACTCTCTGGTCTTCCTGCTTCTCATCTCTCTCCACTTCAATCTGTTATCAATTCAGCCGCAAGAATCACCACATTTGCTCCCAGATACCTTCCATCTCATCTCCTCCTGAAATCCCTCAATTGGCTACCTATAAAGTATCGTATTTCTTACAAGATTCTCCTCCTCTCCTGTAAGTCACTCTGTTCTTCAGCACCCTCTTACATTTCTGCCCTTATCTCCCGCTACACCCCTTCCCGTCCCCTACGGTCTTCTCAAGGGTTCTTCCTGTCCTCTCCCTACACAACCCGAGCCATCTCTCGACTACAATCTTTCTCACTGGCTGCTCCTCGACTCTGGAATGCCCTCCCCATCACCGTTCGCCAATCATCCACAATCACCACTTTCAAGCAACTCCTCAAAACCCACCTGCTCAGGGAGGCATCTCAATAGCAATGTCCTCCTTCTGCACACTGACAGTCACATCAGAATCCTTCTGCACTTCTTTCACCACACCTTGTACCTGCACTTATAATACTCCTCCTAGTGTGTCAATATGAATTCAGCCTAGATTGTAAGCTCCTTGGGGCAGGGTCCCTTTCCTAGTGTATGATTCCCTTGCTGCACTTTCCCTCACAAATAATGTAATGATTGTACTTAACCTTAATGCTCTTAACCCCAGTTCTGTCATTTTTGTATTGTATTATTTCAACTTCTGTTAAGCGATGTGTACATGTATGGCGCTATATAAATAAAGATACATACATACATACATGGTTTTTTTTTTAATTGTATTTAGGATTTATTTTTTATTAAAGGGATTTGAAAGATGCCGCTGGCCTCATTTAGCTCAGTTTTTTACTGGCTACAATATGCGGTATAGTAATTTTTAAGTATTACTATCTCTTTAACTGCCCCCAATCCCAGTAAACAACACCCCCAAAAAAATTCCCTGTTCAACTGATTTTTTCTTCTCCATACCCCGCCAACACAGGCACCCTCATTCCCCTTTTATACTAAGCCTCTGGGAATTAAAATAATTATTGCTATGTGTTGTGTGGAAATTCAATGTTCCCATTGATTTCAATGGAATGAGCTAGGTGAAAAAAGCGGAAAAACTGCACTTTTCGCTGGAAATTATTCTCAAAGTTGGAAGTGCCATTATTCACCTATTTAAGTCTGAGGTGAAAATTTTCACCCATCCCTAAATGGGAAGGGGTGTAGCAGAAGATAAGTGAAGAAATGTAAAAGGGTGCAGAAGAAGAAAGCAACTTAAAGGAGAAGACAATGCTCTACGGGGCAGGGACCTCTTATCCTAATGTATACTAACCTGTCGTTCCCCTTATGACTGCCTATATAAGCACTTAATCACCGCACTTATTGTACCCCTGCTGTATTAAATGTAATCTGTAAAGTGCCAAGTACACCGGTTGGCGCTATATAAATAAAAATATACAATACAATACAATATACAATACAATACTATATATATATATATATATATATATATATATATATATATATATGTATGTTTTTTAAATACGAGAGCTTATGAGTAGCCAATACAGAGATTTCAGGAGCAGATGAGCTTTAACCCCTTAACAACCCTTGACAGTCATAGTACATCATGGGTCGATTTGAGTTAACAACCCATGACGTTCCTGTCAGGATAACTGACAGGAAAACAAAAACAAGGGAACACGGGCACCGTGATAACCGGCCCGGTTGGGCTCCATTGCCCGTGTATCAGACCTGTCTGCAGCCCCATCCGGTCCTCGGTTTAGGGTTGTCATCCGGGTTCCTCTCTGTCTCCGGACAGAGTCACTGTTGTCTCATTGTCATTCCTGCAGTCTAGTCTCGGTAATCTGTCTGTGTCGTGCGGGTGACATTCCGGTGTGTAACTTCCATCTGTGCACCACGGTACGCTTGACCCTTCTTCCTGCCATAACACTGAGGTTGGTCTTACTCTGGGTGCCTCAGGCTGTTCTCTCGATCGGGCAGTCGACATTGGTCTGAGCATTCGTTAACCCCTTCGGGAAAGGTGCCATATTCCACCGGCTTTCTATCCGTGCAGTCTCCATTGGGTGTCCTGCCGGGCATACAGTCACAGTCCTCCATTACTGCTACGGCAGTCCACAAGCTTGTCCTGGGCCTCCGTTTACTTCTGTGACATTACTCGCTATTTGTGCGCTCTCTGCAGAGTGAGAGTCTTAAGGGCCTTGCGCTATTAGGGCCTGGTCTAATAGTAACCCATTAACTGCTGCCTCGCTTGAGTATCACACAAACTTTACCTGACCTGTGTCAGTATATTGTTGTTGCTGAATTGTACATATACTGGACCCATGTGGGTATATATTACTGTAACCTGTCCTGTGTCAGTACTATATTGTGTATATATATTACTGGACCCGTGAGGGTTATTGTTTTCTAAGTTTGTTCACTAAAACTGTGTTTTACCTAACCTACTGTTTCTGAGTGTCAAATAAAACTGTCACAGATATCTAGCCAATGAGACCACTCCAGCTTACAGACAGAAGGCTCAATCATTGGAGGAGGAGGAGAGCAGAGGCAGAGCAGTCTATGAGGAAGTAGCTGGGGGACAGACTTTCTAAATTAAATTTAAACAAAATAAAACTTAAAAAAATAAATGAATAACATTTTAGAACTATTCAATATGTAGCCTAAATAGTTAGGCTATGTTATATATAGGTGACACTTCCACTTTAAAAGATACTTTTGGGGAGCAAACTAATTACAACACAGAGGAGTAAATCGAAATTTCCATTTATTTAAATTGTGCTTTTAACCCATTGGAAGCTAGATCACTCTGAATGCAAAGCATTTCAGTGGGTTATAAGCCCCATTTAAATTAATGAGAATTTGTTGATTTTTCATTTTAAACCTACATTGCAGTTGCCTTTCTGTCGAACTTCAACTCTTTAGCTTGATCTTATTATTTTAATTATAAGATCTTATGTATCACAAACTATCTTGACTAATAAGCTGCCTTTTATTTTAATACATAAACTTATATAGGCCAAGATTCCAATCAGACCAAGTTTTCCTACAGAGAACAGAAAGTAGTCACCCCCATGATTAGCTGCTGGTGGCAATGTCAGCACAAATACAGCACAAATCTGTACTGGCATAATGAATGTCAAATTATACATTTAGTAAAATACAAAGTGACTATCTCTCTTCAAAAAAATTTCTAAATTATAATTAGGGATGGGTGAAAAGTGTGGATAATTTCCCGTATGAATTTTCACAAAAAGGTACAGATTTTTCAATTTTCCAGCAAAAAATGGCACATTTCCGCCTATGAAAAATGTGCTTCTTTCTCCTATTTTAACACATTTTCTGCCTATTTTAACACATTTTTCACCTATATTTCCAATACGTACTACATTTCCTGTGAGGGCTGAAGTTTAGAAATAAGTGGCTGAAAGTCAAATTTGTGACTTCTACAGCAGCATATGCCTTGAAAAATGTGTTAGCATGCTGTGTGACACTGTTTTGAAACTAGCACATATTCATGATGATGTCAAGTAATAAAAAAAAAAATAAAGTACAACCTAAAATATGGCAGATGAGTATGGTAGTGGTGGTGGGGGGACTGGCATGGTGTGATCTGTGTTTGTATATTGTTTTTACCATTGTCATACGCTATCCTCCTTCTCAGGTTATTGACACACATTACTTGTTACTCATAGCAGTGGTCTCAAGTGGGGTAGATGGTGGCAACCCTTATTCAAATCCCTCCTCTACCTCCTCATCTGTGCTGCTATTTATTTGTCCTGGCTTTGTCTGTCATATGTGGTTTCTGCTACCAGATACTCAGATGGTATGAGATGTTGGTTCATCTTTAACAATGTTAGTCTCCCAACATTGCTGCTTGATAGCATGTCCTGCGTTCATTGGCAATATAACCAGCTGCACTGAAAGCCCTTTCAGACTCAACGCTTGCTGGAGGACAACTGAGGGTTTCCACCACAGTATGAGTCAATGCTGGCCACACACACACTGCTTTGTTTGACAGTAGTCTATGGGGTCATTGTTTCTGCCTAAAACATAGATATCCTGCAAGTATGCAGAAACCATCTCACATGCATGAATTTTCATGAAAGCGTACCGATTTTTAAATTTTCCAGCAAAAAATTTCACCTTTCTGCCTATGAAAAAATGTGCTTCTTTCTCCTATTTTAACTCATTTTCTGCCTATTTTAAAGCATTTTTCGCCTATATTTCCTATAAGTACTACATTTCCTGTGAGGGCTGAAGTTTAGAAATAAGTGGCTGAAAGTCAAAGTTGTGAGCTCTACAGCAAAATATGCCTTGAAAAATGTGTTAAAATGCTGTGTGACACTGGCACAAATTCATGATGATATCAAGTAATAATAAAAAAAAAAAAAAATAAAGTATAACCTACAATATGGTAGATGTGTATGGTAGTGGTGGTGGTGGGGGGACTGGCATGGTGTGATGTGTGTATGAATATTGTTTTTACCATTGTCATACGCTATCCTCCTTCTCAGGTTATTGACACACATTACCTGTCACTCATAGCAGTGGTCCCAAATGGGGTAGATGGTGGCAACTAGTGATGAGCGAGCGTGCTCGGCCGATGCTCGGATCGGCTCGAGCATCGCTCTGCTCGGCACATGGCGGTACTCGTCGAGTACCGCCATGTGCTCTCCCGCCATGTTCGGGTGGCGGGGATCTGTGCCGGAAGAGGCACAGATCACAAGACGCTCCGCTGGACCACCAGGGACTGGAGGTACGGGGGCATTGCGGAGATGAAGGGGGACATTGTGGAAGAGGGGCATAGACTCTATGCCCCTCTTCCACAATGTCCCCCTTCATCTCCGCTATGCCCGTCTTCCACAATGTGCCCCTTCATCTCCGCTATGCCCCTCTTCCACAATGTGCCCCTTCATCTCCGCTATGCCCCTCTTCCACAATGTCCCCCTTCATCTCCTCTATGGCATAGAGGAGATGAAGGGGGACATTGTGGAAGAGGGGCATAGCGGAGATGAAGGGGCACATTGTGGAAGAGGGGCATAGCGGAGATGAAGGGGCACATTGTGGAAGACGGGCATAGCGGAGCTGAAGGGGGACATTGCGGAGCTGAAGGGGGCATTCGGAGATGAAGGGGGCATAGCGGAGATGAAGGGGGCATTGACCAGGCACCCTCCCCTCATCAGAGCAGGGGGTGCCTGGTGTCGCCCCATTCATTCCAATGGGGCTCGGGTGCTCGGCCGAGCACTCGAGCCTCAGGGGGTGCTCGGTCAGAGCACCCGAGCACCCGAGCATCGGGGTGCTCGCTCAACACTAGTGGCAACCCTTATTCACATCCCTCCTCCACCTCCTCATCTGTGCTGCTGTTAATATATTTGTCCTGGCTTTGTCTGTCATATGTGGTTTCTGCTACCAAATACTCAGATGGTATGAGATGTTGGTTCATTTTTAAGAATGTTGGTCTCCCAACACTGCTGCTTGATAGTGTGTCCTGCTTTCATTGCCAATATAACCAGCCGCACTGAAAACCCTTTCAGACTCAATGCTTGCTGGAGGACAACTGAGGGTTTCCACCACAGTATGAGTCAATGCTGGCCACACACACTGCTTTGTTTGACAGTAGTCTATGGGGTCATTGTTTCTGCCTAAAACATACCTATCCTGCAAATATGCAGAAACCATCTCACATGCAGTGGGACCACTTCTAGGAGCTACGTGGTGTTCCTGTGTATCAGTTACCAACCCATACTCAGGGAGCAAGACCCAAAGAGATGTGCCGCCAGACAAAGCACGCTAACATGTCCTTTACCAGCTGGTGTATGTCTGTGTTGTTATTCTGGAAAGAATCCTCAGCCATGCTCCTCATTTGTTTCTGCAATAAAACTGTCAGTGGTAGAATTTCACCAATTCCTGCCCCAATGCGACTCACCAGCATGGTTGCCTCCTCAAAGGGTTTCAGCAGCTCACATACATCGCACATTAGTTGCCACTGGCCAGGTGACAAAGAGGCTCCCTCCAAAGCCTTCCAGTTTTGCATGGTGTACTCGCTAATGGCCTTATTCTGCTCGTACAGACGCTCTAGCATGTACATGTAAATGGGACCTCCATTTTCAGCTGGTGATGGGGCAGGTTGTTACTCTCTTGTATGGAATATAGAGCGTTGCGTTCACTGTAAGAGCAACTAAAATATGCACAGATTTTGCAGGCAATAGTAAGCATCTCTTTAAGGGTTTTAGATTCTGCCAGGAATCTGGTCACAAATAAATTTAGCACGTGGGCAAAGCAGAACACATGCACCATACCACCTATTCTCAAAGCAGCGATTATGTTGGAGCCATTCTCATCAGACACAAAACCAGCATTTAAGGAGCGGGGTACAAGCCATTCCTCTATCACCTTCTCTATCTTACTCAGAACATCTACAGCTTTGTGGGATTGTCTCTGAAAAAACTCGGCATGCACAAGGTGGAGTGACGACGGTATGGGCTATCCTGCTGCCACCTTTTAATCACACTGCCACAACCAGAAGCACGATTACTGGCTTTTACCTGATACTGTAAGCTAGTGTTTTCCACTGTTAGTGCTGGGAGGGAAACCCAGTGAGCAGTCACAGTCAAATAGTTTGTGCTCTGCCCACTTGTCCACATATCTGTTGTTAGGTGGATTTTCTTGCCATGCACAGTTTTAAATACTTTGCCCACCACACTAACCACCTGCTTGTAAAATTCAGGCACAGCCATCCTAGAATACATAACTGCGGCTTGGGATATTCCAGTGTGGAGCTATATATGTCATCAGTTCTCTGAAACCTCGGTTTTCTACAAAAGAATACGGCAGCATGTCCATTGCCAACATCTTGGCAACCTTGTCATTCCACAGACATACTTTGGGATTGTTTTTGTGAAGTTTTTGTCTTCTTCCCAGGAACTCAGTCAGTATGGGCTGGCAGGAAATGGCAGAAGAACCCTGAAACTGTATTGCTTTAACATTACTAGAGGAGTTGGTGGCAGTAGAGGCAGCATGTGTAGGCAATCTATAACTCTTGCCATCTCCTACAGGAAAGCCAGAGTCATCATACTCCTCTGTAGCAGGAGCCATAGGTGTTATTTGGACAGTACTAACTGTTGGCACTGGCAGTAGCACACTCTCTGACACATAAATAACTTCATTACTTCTTTTTTCTGCCCTAGAGCCCTGGGAACATTAAAAGTGCTTCTGATGCTGCTAGTTGTGGCACCTTTGGCATGCGGATAGTGTGTCTCCCAGTCAGACCTGTGGTTGTGCTTCAGGTGGGATTATCACAGTGTCAGTGATTGCCCTCCGAGAGCACTGCTGTGAGGTGAGGGTGACATTGTCTTTCACTTCCTGAGTGTCACGCTTATGTGCATTTGCTATTCTTATAGGCTCATGGTTAATTGCCAGAGTGAGTCTCTGCCTACTTGCTAGGCCTTATAAGCCTCAGTCTACCAGTACTCCTTTGCCCTTTCATGGTGTACCTGCGCATTTGCTCTTGTGTTATTCCTATGCTCTTTTCCATGTATGACCTCTGGCTACAGCTGACTCCAGTTACGTTTGATCCCTGACTTGTTGCCATCAGCTCTGATCTGACCCTTGGCTCCATCTGACTATCCGCTCCGGTCTGACCCTTTGGCTCTGTCTGACCCTTTGGCTCTGTCTGACCACTCTGTGCTGACCCCAGCTTGGCTGACTATCTGATTCAGTACTGATCTTGGTGTGGCTGACTTACCGCTCTGTGTTCTCAACCCTTGGCCTGACTGAATCCACTCTCTCGCTAGACCATACTCTGATCCTGTGCTGTCTCCATACCTGGTCCTGTGAAGGTTGGGGAAGTACTAATCGTATGTTTTCTGTTCTATTTTCAATAAAGATATTGATTTTACTCTATCTGTACTTGTCAGTGTCATTTTTCTTAGTCACTCCATGACAGGGATCTCATAGAGGAGGTGTCTAGGTGTAAGCCTACTTTCCCCCTGCTCACAGGCTTTTTGCATAGACAACAGATAGCAACATGCGTAGCTTGAGGATCCTGAGTGAAGTATCTCCATACTGTGGACTTCATGGAATGAATGGTTCCTGAGGGGGTGCTGCTGCTACTACTACTACTGGAACTAGATGTTGATGCAATTCTACTTCCACTACTACTAGGTGTCAAAGGTGCAGCACTTACAGCACCAGCTGCAGAGGCACTGGTCATATCTAACATTGTGGATGTTAACCTGTGTTGCTGTTTCTGGGTACTCAAAACAGGTGTGTGTGGCTGAGTGGGACTTGGACATTGAAGAGGCGATGATGCTGATGATGACTGAGGTGACTGTGTGCTTTTTGACATATGTGCTTGTCCAGGGTCAGGCTTCCCAATAGATTTCTCAAACATATTATAAACAGGCACAGTGCTCCTTAAAAGTGGTGGAAGATCCAGCCTTTGACTTTCTGCAAACCTTATAGCCCTGTTATCATCCTCACTCTCAACTTCATCTGTATCTGAACAAGAGAAGGATGCTGGAGGGATATATTCTAGATCTGCATCATCATCAGTCATCATTAGGTCATCCTCCTCAGCAGCATCAACATCATCTGACAGTTCTTGCCCACTACTACCCTTGTATTCCTCTAAGCTTTTAGAGGTCTCAAACAATTTCTTTTTACTTTTACTGTAATAAAGTTCTCTACTACTTTGAGGATGGGTGTTTTGGTGCTTGTTTGTCTCACTATCTGATGCAGCAGGCTCTTCAGCTGCTACACCTTCCTCTATTATGCTGTTGCCAGCATCATCAACACTTGAATGCGACTTGTTGTAGTTTTAAGTGTTCTTCTTATATGCTTCTTTATTTTTACTGGCACTGGTGTTGCTAGAACTAGTTTTGCTGGGACCTTGACAAAATGAACTACTACTTTACTCTCACGTCCCTGCACTGCTCCCCCCCCCTCACCCTTCCCCTTCCCCTTGTGCATTTGCTGGACATTACTCAACAACACTGTTTTTTTACTGTACGGTACATAACAAAACTGGTGGAGCTTTATGATGTTTTGCCTAAGCCCAGTCAGCTGTCTGTCACTGTCACCTAATATATTTAGTTCATTATTCTTTTTTATTTATTTTTTTATATATTTTTTTAAGTTATCCACCCTGTTGTCTTATCACAGTCTGTCCAAGAAAAATGATAACTGAAAAACAAAATCAACAACGTCTTTCCCCAGACTTCCCCAATCCCCACCCAGCACAGAGGCAATAACAGCAAGATCAGCAAGCAAATAGATCCCTAGCTAACAGAACAAACGTCCTACCTAAAGGATTCCATAAACCAAACTTCAATTCCCCTCTCTGTTTTCTCTAGCTCAAAAAACATACTACTTTCTCCTCTCACACACACAAAATGGCACGCTGTGAGAGCCTGACAGCTTTTTATATGGCTGAAGAAAACTTTAGTGTGGTGGAGAAATATTTTTCTTCCCATTGATTTCAATGGGCGGGAAAGGCGGGAAAAAGTGGAAAAACTGCACTTTTTGTGGGAACTTATTCGCCAAGCGGAAAGTGCCATTATTCACCGATATCAGTTTGAGGCTAAAATTTTCGCCCATCCCTAATTATAATGTTCTACCAATGAGAACAAAGCATATCACTCAATAACAACCACATATATAATACAAAATGTCTATTTCTCTCTAGAAGAGCCCTCAAGAAACTAACAAGAGCTCCACCCTACTTGTTGTTTGCCTTTTTCTCACTGGTGGAGCTCTTGTTTCTATTTTGAGGGCTCTTCTAGAGAGAAATAGACAGTTTACATTAAACTATATATATATATATATGGTTATTATTGAGTGATTTGTTTCCTTCTCATTGGTAGAGATTACAATATTGTCTTGAAATTCATTTGAAGATAAATAATCACTTTATATTTTACTATATGTATAGTTTGATGTTCATTATGCCAGGATAAATTTGTGCTGTATGATGGTTACTGGTTAACATAGTAAATATTGGGATCTATTTGAGGCATATTTCTTCAACATATAGTAAATCTGGTGCAACAAAATTTTATCCCAGCATTTATTTAAATTAGTCCCAGCATTTAGTAGTATCACTCCTTTCACCTTATTCCCAATATATTTATGATTATTAATATTATATTTGTTTATTAAAAACTAGACGCTATTATATTTTCTTTGTGGTCCTCAATCCTCATTTTATATTTTGCCTCTGGGTGTGCATAGTAAGTCAAGATCTCTTTCGAGTGCCAGAATTTATATTGATTTATTCAAAATTATGTTTGATTTGTAACAATGTAAAAACTAATGTATGCAACATTTCACCATGTTCTGTTCATACCAGAATGCTAGTTCATGTCAATGCCACGATTGACCCTTGAAACAGTTCACTGAGATGTTGCATTTATGTCAATGCAGTACTGTCTGTTGCAGATATTTGCTGAAATGCTCTGATGCTGCCAGTGCAGAATTCCCCATTGCATCTCTTTGCATCTATTTTTCATCAATTTTATTCTAAAAAAAATATATAAAATACATATAAGCAGTATATTGCAAGGACCTAGAGACCCAAACCCCATACACCGATTTTTTGGATATTGGATGTGCTGATTGTGTATCAATATACGAACAAGTCACATTACTTTAATAGTGTTTGCACTCTTACCTGGACCATTTGGAGATTAAGGATATGGTCAGATGCTCAATCCCACTTAACCTATGTAAGAGGGATGCACAGAGTGTGATGAACTGGAGATGAATGATACTACTCTATGATGTGCTTTTTCATTGTTTTTTGTCTTTTTGGTTTGGAGTGAGAACTAGTTGAAGATGTCTGTTTCCCTAAAAGAAGGACTCAATCCACCATTTAGACATACCCTTGTAGACTTAAAAGGGACAGTGAGAACTGCACATTGCATGAAGGTGGTGTGAGCAGTTCTGGACACTTATTATTGTGTATTCTTTCTATACACTTTTACATGACATTGTTATTGACATTTATTTGTACTTGCATTTTTTGTAGGACATCAGATGTAGAAGTGTGTGTAGATATTTTTTTAGTATTGTTGTAACCATTTGCTTTGTGTTCCTTGTTATCTGCTGAGATTTCTACTCTGTTGCCTTGTGTACACAGTGGTTGTCTGTTCATTGTGGCTGCGCCTTCTGATTTATTTTTTTTCCATTGGGTTGGTAGCCATAGAACCACACATAGTGTCCATACTGCCCCCCCCCAGCATTGTCTTACTGCTTCAGTAGCCATAGAAACACATGTATTGACCACCAGCTTTGTCCCACTGCACTGGTAGCCATAGATCTACACATACTGACCTCCAGCCGGCTCCCAACTGCATTGGATGACTTATAAAGTACCTACCACCCACCTGTCTTACTAGTTCAGCTGCTACAGAGCAGCTGTCCAGCCAGGTGCAAGCTGCTTCCTCTACTCAGGACTAAAGCAGCTGGGTGAGTTTAACATCCTACTGTCAGTGGATTGTCTGTCAGGCGAAACATCCCAGCACTCCCATTAGCCAATCCAGACACAGCTGAGGTTAAGTCCACCTGGCTGCTTTACTGTAGTATTTTCAGTTAACATTATCTTGTGATTTTAATGTCAGGTTCAGACCCGGCCTCAGCAACTGTGATGGCCAGGTCTTATCTGAATCAGCATGTTGGGCTTCTGGCACTTACATTTGTGCAGATGAGTAACTAGAAATTGTGAGACCAGGGGTTAAATTTGAGAAAGGACCCCCCTTCTCATACTCAAGCTAAGTATGTCAATACCTGTCATGACATTTGCAATCCATAACAATAGAACCACAGACTAAAAGTTTTCATATAGTAGATTCTGACCCTTGTAGCTTGAAATCAAATGGAAGAAACATCATCAGAGCTTGAAATTGTTAGATCAAGTCATAGAAACTGATAGTGGCATATGAATGAAGACAAAAGTGTAACAACTGTTTGGCAAACATCAGCAAATTAATTAACAAATAAACCCACCCAATGATTTTAATTGGATTTTTACCCCTTAGATTCTAGAAATGCATTTCAGACCTCTTTGGCAAAGGGGTTGATTTTATTAATATTCTACAGTTGCTTGTTGTAGAATTTCTCTAGCTGTGCACTTATGCATATGCTGCATATGCTTTGCAATTTATAGTTTGCAATTTTACAGCATGCTCCTTATGAATGCAGCGGTGATACCCAGAATTAGTATAGAAGCACAAAAATAGCAAAAATCTGGATTCAAACACATACATAAACACAGATGTGTATACTAGTTCAAATACACGCAGCATGATTAAAGGGATAGTAATACTTAAAATGTAAAAAAAAATATGTTGTAGGGTTTATCCCCCTGAGTAAAACAAGAGTACTCCCACTGCTGAAAGGTGTTTCATTCAAAAGTTATTAATTTTCAAAGTTGAATGTTTTAGGTGCAATATCACAGTGGCCTGAAATTGTACAGTGGCGCTGTTGCTACACGATCCTATGGACAGCTCTGGTCCTGGGACCATAAATCTCCATAGGATGGTGTAGCAACAGCACCACTGTACAATTTCAGGCCACCGTGATATTGCACCTAAAAAATTCAACTTTGAAAATTAATAACTTTTGAATGAAACACCTTTCAGCAGTGGGCGTACTCTTGTTTTCCTCAGGGGGATAAACCCTACAACATATTTTTTTTACATTTTAAGTATTACTATCCCTTTAAGTTGACAAGACACACACTTTAGGCTAGATTTAAAGCCAGCCGTTAACATAGCTGGTAGGGCCAAAGTGAATACCGGCTGTTAAACTAACATGTTTAACGTGGTATTTAAAGGTCCTACCAGCTAGAACTCCAAAGGACATTAAGCAACAAAAACAGTCTTGTGGCTGAACGTCTGTTTGGTGTGTTTAGTTCCAAAAATGCTGCTAAAAGCAGCAATATTGGGAACGGAACAGTGAAAAACAATTAACTATCGATGCTTGACATACTGCCAAGCACCAATCATTAACTGATCCCTGTTACACTTACCTGTCATCCAATATCCTTCTGTTCTGTCTTCTTTCTTTTATCTTCTGCCTTGTCTTCTCCCTGTAAAATAAAATAAAAGTGCAAAAATCAAGCATGAACGAATACATTAAAGAACTCTTTGAGTGGCAGAGGGGTGAGCAACGCATTGTAAAGCAATGCTTTGCGTACCTGTAATGGTTTGTTCGACACACAGACACAGTGGTTTAGGATAAAACACAGTTTTATTGAAATCGCAATAAAATAAGAACCCTCACAGGTCCTGTAGTATACAGGCAGTATAATACAGACACACGACAGGTTATATATACATATGCCTACACAGGTCCAGTATAACCATAAAGTCCATAGCAGTCTATACTGACACAGGTCAGGCAGAATATGTTGGATTCCCAGGACAAAGGTACTACATGGGTTAAAGGTCTTCAAGGAGTGTAAACAGTCCCATGTGTTAAGAGTTCTGTGATAGAGCTCTTTCCATATAGAGAGCTTCAAGATACTTAACGCCCAGGAACAGGTTAGCAGAACAAACGTGAACTGCCAGGGTACTATCAGGAATTGAGCAACACAGAACACTGCCGTAGAAGTAACGGAAGCAGACACTTGCACTCTGCAGGAGCAGTAACGGAGACTAGGCCAATGGCACACTGCCTGAGCAGTAACGTTGGCAGACACTTACACTCTGCAGGAGCAGTAATGGAGACTAGGCCAATGGCACACTGCCAGAGCAGTAACGGAGGCAGACACTTGCACTCTGCAGGAGCAGTAACAGAGACTCGGCCAATTGCACACTGCCGGAGCAGTAACAGAAGCAGACACTTGCACTCTGCAGGAGCAGTAATGCAGACTAAGCCAATGGCACACTGCCGGAGCAGTAACGGAGGCAGACACTTGCACTCTGCAGGAGCAGTAACGGAGACCAGACCACAGACACACTGCCGTAGCAGTAACAGAGGCAGCCACTTTCACTCTGCAGGAGCAGTAACAGAGACTAAACCAATGGCACACTGCCGGAGCAGTAACAGAGGCAGACACTTGCACTCTGCAGGGGTGATAACGGAGACTAGGCCAATGACATACTGCTGTAGCCGTAATGGAAACTGACTCTCGCACTCTGCTGAACCAGAAACGGGGACTGGATAGCCTGTAGAATCAGAATGTTGCCAAGGCGACAATAGGCCATCAGATCAGGAAAGCCAACCAAGCCGGGTCGAATCACGGAGCAGGAACGTCAGCCAAGCCGTATCGAATCACGGAGCAGGAAAGTCAGCCAAGCCGGGTCGGTACACAGGAGCAGGAACGTCAGCCAAGCCAGGTCGGTACACAAAAGCAGGCGCAGAAGAATAGTCAGGCAATCCGGGTCGGTACACAGGAGCAGGAGACAAAATGCGGAGTTGTCAGGCAGGCCAAGTCGGTACACTGGGAATTACTGAGCAGAAACTAGCACTGATACAGGAACACCACCAAAGGGCACCGGATGGGTGCTGGAGCCCAGTATATAAAGGCCATACTGGGCGGGACAAACACAGGACAGTCAATGGGAGCACACAAAGTGTAGACTGACAGGAAAACAATAACAAGGGGAGCACAGGCACTGTGATAGTACCTCACTGTCACTCAAAGGGTTAAATATTAGTGCTTCATAAATATACCCATATATGCCTCCATATAATGACCCGAAGGATAAATGCCAATGAATTAAAAAGATCCACATATACATAAATTAATGCGATTCATTAATGTCCAAAATTAACTTCGCTTTAACTGTCTCCGCCACTTGGAGCAGCGGCGAGGGCAGCGGCGGCAAAGACACAAATGACCTATGACACTACTCTTCAGCTGTGTATGGGCCAATGCCCGTAACACACTGAAGGCATTTGAAGTGAGCCTGCCTTTATATATGGGCAGGCTCACTTCATTGACCTCACTGCCATTGGCTGGGATGTTCTTCACATTCCAGCCAATCAGATTCGAGCAGCTGTTCTTGAAATTATATAAAGGTTAAACAGTAGTTAAGCCTGTCAAACACTGAGCTTGAGCTCAACACGCAGTTGCCCTCCCAAATACTAACCCTACACAACCCCTAACAGTAAAGTGCAATTATACTACCCCTAACAGTAGCCTAACACCCAAATCTGTGTAAGATTTACCTGTCATCCACTGTCTGTCATCTTCTGTTATCTTCTATCTCTCTTCTTCTTTCTTCCTCTTTCTGTTTATTGTCTGTCTTTATATGTGGAGCTTTTTAATTCATTGGCATTTATCCTTTGGGCCATTACATGAAGGCATATATGGGTATATTTATGGAGCACTAATATTTAACCCTTAGAGTGACAGTGAGGTACGCAACGCATTTCTTTGTAATACGTTGCGTACCCCTCTGCCACTCAAAGGGTTCTGGAATGTATTCGTTCATGCTTGATTTTTATACTTTTATTGTATTTTACAGGGAGAAGACAAGGCAGAAGATAGAAGAAAGAAGACAGGACAGAAGAACCAGCAAGCTGAGGACTCCGCTGGATATCAGGATTAATGGTAAGTGTTAATGCAATGTTGCGTTACTTAGTCGGGTTAACGCTATGAATGCCGGCAGGGTAATTATACCCCACCATCACTCATAGGGTTAATCCTACTAATTTTGTACAAGTTTTAGGCGCTTTGGATGTATTGATGTAGGGCCCCATATCAATACATCCACTGTGGACATTGGGCTTTTTTGCCAGTTAACAGCTGTGTTAGCTGGCAAAAGATCAGATAAGGGACTTTATGGCTAACATAACTGGGTCTTAAGTTTTGTGCGGTAAGCGAGTCCCTTATCGGGATTTTTCAGCTAACGCAGTGCTTTAAATGGTAAAATGGAGCATTTTTTTTTTTTTAACATGGGCCAAAACACACGTTAGTGTAGCGGCCGTAATACTTGATGAACTGCCGTTAGCAGTTCATTACATGGCCCTTTGTGTGGCTTCCTACACGTTAAAACACCTGCTGGTGTTTTTTTAGCTTAACGGCTGCCTTTAAATCTACCCCTTAGTGTCTTGGTTTCTGTTCGCTGCTTTTTCACCAAATTCATCATGAACCGTGTCAGGGACACATATGTGTTTAACACACACTATAGCACGCAGAGGGTTAAAATGATACAGACAGTTGAACACCTTTAACTGTATATTCACATCTGCAGCAAGAGCTCAGGCACTGTCTCAGCCAAATAGTACTGTGCAGCTGCTGGTCAATCACAGCTCCTGATATTCATTTTGTCTTTAAAAAACTAATGTTCTATGTTAAAAGTGTAACTGTTTTGAAGTAAACCAATTAAATCAGAAGTGCCAAAATCCCCCGCTGATTTAATTGTGGCTTTTAACCCCTTGGATGTAGAGATGTTCCCAGAGGCGTAACTACAAGCCACCAGGCCCTGGTGCAAGAATTGCCATGGGCCTCCTCGCCCACATTGGCCTCCTCGCCCACATTGGCCCCCTCATCCACATTGCCCCTTCCACAATGCCCCCTTCATCTCCACATTGCCCCCTTCATCTCCACAATGCCCCTTCCACAATGCCCCCTTCATCTCCACAATGCCCCTTCCACAATGCCCCCTTCATCTCATCTCCACAATGCCCCCTTCCATCTCCACAATGCCCCTTCCATCTCCACAATGCCCCTTCCACAATGCCCCTTCATCTCCACAATGCCCCTTCCACAATGCCCCTTTCATCTCCACAATGCCCCCTTCCATCTCCACAATGCCCCTTCCATCTCCACAATGCCCCTTCCACAATGCCCCTTCATCTCCACAATGCCCCTTCCACAATGCCCCTTTCATCTCCACAATGCCCCCTTCCACAATGTCCCCTTCATCTCCACAATGCCCCCTTCATCTCCACAATGCCCCCATCATCTCCACATTTCCCCTTTATCTCCACATTGCCCCTACCTCCAGTCCCTGGTGGTCTAGCGGCGTGGTTTGACAGACCTGTGCCTCCTTCGGCACAGATCTCTAGAAGTGAAGCTCCCGCGCGTCGCTCTAGTAATGCAGAGGCTGGGAGATGATGTCATCTCCCAGCGCTCTGTATTACTACAGCGGCGCACCGTGGGAGATCAGGTAAGTGACTGCTGCGGGCGAGGGGGTCGCAGCCGGTGGCCGGGCCCCTGGAGTGATGTGCCCGGTCGCATGTGCGACCACTGCGACCCCTATTGTTACGCCACTGGATGTTCCCAGTGCATTGAAAATCAATTACATTTTAAATAATCGGAGTGCACTACAAATATGACTATAAAAATGACAGAGCTGAAGGGATGATTGTGCACTAGTTGGCATACTTTTCTAATGCTTTGAGCACCACAGTGGAGGCAATGCACATCCCTATATCAGTGAAAGGGTTAAGGGAGTGATGCTGCTCATAGTGCTGAAAGGATCCTCTCCACTTCCCTACTGACCAAGTAAGGAAGCAGAAAGAACGCTCTCAGACTTCAGGATTGTCTACTGCTGGTGCTGTATAAGGGAGGGCACACACATCAACAGCAGTATGACAAACCTACATGCTTATGACTGTTACTCCACAGGATCCCAGCATCTCCAAACTCAAGTAGGTGATGTTGGGACGTTGAACTACTACAGCAGAGGAAGCTATTGGAGCTTAGTGCATGTGTCAAACAGCCACATAAACATATAAACTCACCCACATGAATATGACAGTGGTTCATTATGCTGCATTTCCATATGGAAATAAGCTAATGTGTTTAGTAAACATTTGTAAACCTGGTGAAGGTATGATGGATGGATTTTGATGTGGGCAGATTATTTTCAGATTGACAGGGATATAATGTCAAAGACACATTAGTGCATACTGTCGATGTGCCTTCAACACAGATCCAACACAACATCACCATCATGAGCCCTCATCGGCCTTTAGTGCATCTCCCACTTCTGTTGTTACACAGCAAGGTTTGGGAGAGTTTTATGCTTAGGCATTGGGAGGCTCTCAGTGGGGAGATGGTGTATTTAGAAAGAACTGCTGTAATGGAATCAAGGTCGAGTTTTCCATTAATTGCCTGCCTCATTGCTATAGATCATGCAAGGATTATATTTGCCTCAGGTCAAATTTTTATTATTTAATAGAATTTAGATAAAGGGCTAGATTGGCCATGTACAGAAACTACAAATGGCCCCAGAGCCTTATTTTGGACAATTCAGAACTCATACAGAGGACTGATAGAGTTTCATTGCCTGCAAATGCTTGCAAGTAGCAGGGAAACTGAACATAAGTGCTTATAAGCTATAGGAGAACTGACCCACAGTGTTTACAATGAAATAAAATAAAATTGTAACGTAGACCTTACAGGGAACCATTCAGAGAATGAATTCAGAGAACAATGCAAGGAGATAATCAGGTCTCCACTCTGTCTGCTTTGAAGGTGTAACTAAAAGGCCTATTGAGTCTCATGAGATTCAGGGCTGTCAATTACAGCCCACTCAAGTCACTGATGGCTGGCAGGGGATCTGCTATGACTTCCACCACACCCTCTCATTTAAAGGACTGGGGCCAACATACATACTGTCATTGAGCTTAGGCTCAGTTTAAAATCATATATATATATATATATATATATATATATATATATATAGGCCCGTAGTCTATAAGGGATTATGGTAAATGTGATTACAAAGAAAAATTAATTATACTTTCATTAAGTTAGTTTTTTCACTTCTAAAACCTGCTCATAGGAATGGCTGTTTTGCATAAAAGCTGATCCAACAGTGATGAATGTTAGTGGTTTACTGAGGCTAGATCCCATTTACTGTGACATCAATTAAATAGAGGTCTCAGACTAAATAGAAAGACACCCAGTTCTAGGGCTCTTACCTATAACATCCATATGCTTTCTGAGGTTGAGCGCCAAATTTATGACAATGTCATGTCACTGGCCCATAACTATGCCAAAACATTGAAAGTTCAGAAAGACTTTGCCTGATGAATAGACAATAAATATAATTTCAATTTGCAGGTGGCACATACTTTATGTCAATAATACAAAGTATGATCACAGTCCAGGACAACTGATAAAGCTTCTAACCAAGTAAATATGAAACAGGAACATTGATGCAAGCCCAACAAATCATACTCTTCATTAAACTGTTATGATAATAAATAAATAAAGATGAACACTGATGATATAAAGGTTAAACAGCAGTTAAGCCTGTCAAACACTGAGCTTGAGCTCAACATGCAGTTGCACTCCCAAATACTAACCCTACATGACCCCTAACAGTAAAGTGCAATTATACTACCCCTAACATTAGCCTAACACCCAAATTTGTGTAACACTTACCTGTCATCCACTGTCCATCTTCTTCTGTTATCTTCTATCTTTCTTCTTCTTTCTTCCTCTTTCTGTTTATTGTCTGTCGTCTCCTCTTCTGTCTTCACCTCTTCTGTCTTCTAATTTGCTTCCTTGTTACAAATATGTACATGAAAAGAAAATAAATAAAACATGAATTATGGTCCACAAACATATCTTGGATATATGTGTAGTGGCTAACCCTTTGAGTGCATGAAGGGTATGCAACTTCCAGGATTCTGTAGATTTTTTATTCCCTTCACCTCCTTATATCCTCTATGAAATATTCCCAACAACATTCCTTTTTACTCCATTTTTGGAGTTCTGTTAGGCTATATTTTATATATATATATATATATATATATATATATATATATATATATATATATAAATCTATGGGCAGCACCCGTGGGACTTTTTAAAGAGATTTATTGAGTAAACATGTTGTCAAAATATGGTCAACGTTTCGGTCCCTGACTGGACCTTTCTCAAGAGAAAGGTCCAGTCAAGGACCGAAACGTTGACCATATTTTGACAACATGTTTACTCAATAAATCTCTTTAAAAAGTCCCACGGGTGCTGCCCATAGATTTATTTATATGATAATTCAATTTGGGGATTGTGCACCTGGGCAATCTTTATTTTAAGAGTGAGTGCTTTCCAGATCTGGATTATTATATATATATATATATATATATATATATATATATATATATATATATATATATAATATACTAGGAACTACAAATACAAATATACTATATTACAAGTGAGAGAGATAACCAGGAGTGTCACCTGCCTGGAGTGACCTTATATCCAGTGCAACAAATGTGATTAGAAATGAAGAGGGGAGCAGGTAAATTTACAACTATCATTGAATACTGCTATGCTCAGAAGTGGCCTGCTCTGTTTTTTCCTCTTCTAGGAAGGTTGTGGCCCACACAAATTCAGAGCAAGCCTCTGAATCAAAAAATCTATCTTGTTTATGCCACTATTGCTTACAACTGACTATGAACCCCAGTACCACGATCAATAACTCAAAATAGAATGTTGCAACACTATTTTCTCCTTTAATGCAAAGATAAAGCAATTGTTATTGTGGGTGAGTTTTCCATGTCTGAATCAAGATCTTTGTGAGTTACTAATGCCATGGAAGAATGGGAGAAGATTTTAATCAATTCCATTTATTTACCTGTATCCCATTATTTATATAACTAATAGTCTTTAAGTGTCACAACATATTTTACTTAAGCTCTTATATAAATATCAATATATACTTAAAATGCACTGAGTATTACTACAAAAGAACATTTTGAAATGTGCAGCTAATTACATTGTTACTGAACTGTATCTCATCATTCACAAACTTTCTCATGAAACCAGTTAACCTCTTAGAAGATTAAGAAAAATGTGTGAACTGAAAAGTTTATTTCTTGTAAACATGCCATTTGTGATGTCTCTTTCTATTTTCTGGTATTGTCATTTGTCAAAGTTAAAAGGTTAGTAGATACTATCCATAAGTGAAAGAGATAAAGCATGGGAAAGGAAAGATTTTTCCTTTCTTAAAAAATATCTACTGATTATAAAACTATGAACAATGGTTGGGAGGCTGGCCTGCTAAAGGGGACACCATGGTTATCATTTGTATTGTGCAAAGTCAGTGGGAGTATCCTAGTGTAGATTTCTGACAATGAAAAAACGGAATAATGTAAGTTATAAATCATCCTTTCAAACTTACAGTGAAAGTAAAGTAAATAACTACTTTTTGTTTGCTATTTTTGAAGATGAACTATAATGTTCTGCTATAAGCAAGTGCCTCCTTGATCTAAAAGTATCTCTGAATTCATTTTATTCTTCTTAAGCTGGAGAGGGAAGACTCAGGAATATATAAATATTATTAAGTTATGTAGATTATTTATTACTAACTATATATATATATATATATATATATATATATATATATATATAAAAGCAAAAATAATATGCCATTGCTCAAAACACAGAGGGATAGACCCACTCGTAGACACACACATATACACACACCACAGCCTCACATGAGAAGAGGGAGTGATGTGAGACACACACACATACATACATACACAAACACATACCTACATACATAGTTAGAGACTTACAGACACATTCAAATACACTCACACACATAGGCATGAGAAGAGGGTATGATACATATACACACACATACACAAATGCATGAGAAGAGAGGGTGATGACACATACACACACACACACACACACACATACACACACATACACTCAACACACAAACTTACAGAAACACACATACACCCAGCCATGAGAAGAGGGGGTTATGAGAGACACATACATATATACATAAAACCCTAAAAATAGCATAGTCCACTGAGTGGTATGACATTGGAAAGGAGAACCTAGAATGTCTAAAGGTTAGATAAAAATGGAGGAAACCTGTTGATCCTTAGCTGCTGGACTACAATGCCCATCATCAGCATGGGGAGCCAATGCAGGTCTTGACTGTTAAAATGGTATTCATCATACTCCTATCAGATCAGTCAGTTTCTCTCTTTCCTGGCCTTGTGGAAGCTTCATCTGAAGCTGTGGTCCTCTCATCTAGCATATGTGTAGGAGAGAAGGCGGTGAGTGAGGAGTGAAGACACAACTGTTAATGAATGCATGTGAGTGAAGCTACATCTGAGTACTGTGAAAAAGAGAAGGGAGAGAAACAGGGGGCACCCTTGTGTATATCAACACTCCTTAGTGCTGAACCACCACCACAACCCATAATGTGTGCACTCACAATGGTGATGGTTGGACTATAGCCTACTCTACCTCCAACCAACAGGCCTCTGGGGAAATCACTGCCCCTAGTAACAGTATGGAACCTCAAAGAAGGATAATAGATGGCTGCTCTCCTTTTGAACTCGCTCTTCCATGAAAGAAAGTACCAAAATAGTATAACACCAATAAAACATGATGTTATAATGAAGTAACAAAAAGTACTCACATGTGGTCATGTTCAAACAACTGGTAGCAGAAAGTCTACCTTACAGTCTAGCAGAGATTAGAGCCCAGTCTCCATTCAGGTAATGTACTTAATATTAAAGGGATAGTAATGTTTCATAATAAAAGCAGCTCTAATTAATTATCATAGTATTTGGACTTTGGAGAGTGTTATTTCAATTCTGTCAGAGTTGTAGTTCTAGAGTAATTCAATGACAAAGTATACCCCTCCCGCCCCTTTTACTGATGTAACACTGTTCAGACAGATCAGAAGGGAGGTGCCCAGGTAGACTGCAGAGAGGGACAATCTTCAATTAAGATAAGGGAAAAACCTGAAAAACTTGTCAAGGGGGGCAGGGCTCTCATTGTTTTCATAGGAAGAAGATTGTCCCCTGCTGTTATCTGTCTGGTCTATGGACTGGATTCCACATCTGAGAAGAGATGGCTTACACTAGGTAAAAGGGGCGGGAGGGGAAACTTTGCTTGTGAATATCTCTCAAACCATAAAGGTTTGAGAGATAAGACTTATATCATTCTTCATGTTTTTTTAATGCCTACAAAATAAAATAAAGATAAAACTAAGTATTACTATCCCTTTAACAGTCCAGTTAGACATAAGCAGAGGTCTTCAATAAAAAATATAAAACAATTGTTTGAGGGTGTTAAGTATTAAGCCCACAAACAATTGTTTTATATTTTTAATAAATATTTTATATTGAAGACCTCTGTCTGTGTCTAACTGGGCTGTTAATTTTACCCGAATGGAGACGGGGATGTAATCTCTGCTAGCCTGTCAGTCAGACTTCCTGGTACCAGTTGACTGACCATGATCAAATGTGAGTATGTTTTTGTTACTTTATTATAACATCATGCATTAACGGTGTTACACTATTTTGGCACCTTCTTCTATCTCTTTTGTTTTGAATCTACATCTGAGTAGCCTGCAATGCAGCAGAAATGGCAAAATGGAAGTAGGTGGATGCAAAGTGGAGAATGAGAGGGACAGGGGTAATAGAAGATAAATGGAACATTGTTGCCAGCTCCAACACTGAGGTATGTTTGTGTTTTTAGCCTTTCCATGGCATAGGAGTGCACAAAGCATTCATTAGCAAGGTACAGGAAGGAATGAGGCAAGACCAGGGTGAAAAGTGACTACAGTGTGTGCACAGCAATGTAAATTATAAAATTATTGTAGGAAACAGGTTTAGACACACTGTCCATTACAGCACAAAGTGTTGGAGTTTGGCAGTGGGTTTTAGACCCCTAAGAATTATCAGTAATTAGGGGGATATAACATTGTACCTTCTCTGTACCTCTTCATAGATGTCAGTATCTATACTTATTTGTTGTGGGGATTTTTCTGTCAGGTATAATAATACGGATAGCCTTTGTTCTAAGGTTACTCTTGGTAGCATATGTATTAGTTATTTTATGGGGTATTCCCTGATATTGTTATTATGGAGTGAAAGGATGTTATACTACATGGAGTGGGAGGAGACAAAAGGAGGCTAGCAGAAGAAAGTAGTTAGTGAGATGACAATTATTAAAAGGATTTGGTGCATGTGGTTGGGAAGGAAAATAATTGAAAAACTGGACGAAGTGCAACAAAAAGCAGCTAATGTATGGGGAACAAAATATACACTACCCAAAGAAAGTTCTATGGCACCATAAAATGTTGGAGTATACTCCAAATAATTATAAAGTACAAACTAAATCTATTAAATTTGCACAATAACTGGTGGTGATAGAGATATCAAGAAAGTCCTCAGACGTTTTTTCATCCTTCATTCTCTGAAGGGTAATAAATGTCCTTTTTGCATTTCCTTTTTCTTGTGAATCTCCTGGGGGTAAGGTTCTTTTAAAAAGTTCCTCAAAGATAGTCTGTCATGTAATTATAGAGGTCACTGCCCTTCAAAGATACCAGTGGAAGATGTATCTTCAACTGAAAAAAGCAAAAGTTAAAAAAAGGGAGCAGATTCCTCTAAGTGTAAATCTGTATGACAATATAATTAATAAGCCTTCTATATACAGAAGTTCACCAGATAGGAAACCAGTATCAGCATATGTGGTTTCTAATGATCATCCGATGGGATCTTCTCCAAAACCAAAACTATATTCTACTCCAAACCACAGGATTCAAGGAGCGATAAAAGATTATATTAATTTAAGTCTTTAAAACTTGTATTCCGCGTAAAATATTTTGATACAAGTATATACTCAGGGCTTACAATTTGAAGTCCTTTGCTACTAGCCAGACCAGAAAAGTTACTCACCACTGCAAGCCATAGCATACCCACCAGGGCTGAATTTCTACTCACCAGAGCAAAATTTTCACTCGCCATTGGCTAGTGGAGAGTGAAAATTTTGAGCCCTGATATACTTATATAATTGGCAGACTCATTTCGTATCTCTTCTAGACACTTTATCAACAAGGATATTTGCACAGCATAAGAATTTATACCTTTTAGCTCGTTAGTTTGAATCCCATAGCCGTCTCAGTTTTAGTATACAATTAGGAGGCTTCCAGCATGCACACCGCCACTCCTCACTTCCTGCCAGACTAGGCATCTTACGGAGGGTAAAAAACTTGTGTTTCATCAGTGGAACTCATAATACAAGATAAATATAAATATCTAAAAACCAAGACCTATTAATAAATAACACACTTACAAAAAAAAGCTAATAATAATCATACATTTTCAGAAAATTATATTAATAAATAAATACCTCTCAGTCGATACAAAAAAGTGATTATTAAGAGACTGAGATAAGAGTTCCAGGTACAAAACACAGCAATAAAAGTACAAACCTAATGATCAGGTATCAATAGTTTATAAATTAAATTCTGAATGTTCCCCTATGTTCCCCTAGTCTCTCTCTTACTGTCCTTGTGGTATGCCCTACATAATTTCCGCCACATCCACATGATTAGGTATATGACATAAGATGTATCACAACTGATGAAGTGCTCAATGGAATATTAGTTTTGCGAGTTCAAACCTGAAAAAACCTTAGCTTTGTCGTTATAAATGTACAGTAATAGCACAAGTGTATATTGCATCTAAAGCTTTCTTTGGTGTTATTAGTTGGTTTCAACTAAGATTGTTTTGCCTCTTTAGCAATTCTTTCGTTTTTACATGGGGCAATATATGATTTAATATTTCTGGCCTTACGAAAAATAACTTTACTTTTCTACGAAATCTCACTAAAAAGCAGTGGGTCTTCCTTTAAAATATTCCAATTCTGGGCTGGAATCCTTTGGATTTGATTTGGTGACAAACTATATTGAGTAATGAAAACCATCTGATATTCTGGTTTCTGTCATTTTTGGTTTAGATATCAAGCAACTTTCCCTGTCTAATAGTCAAACTTTCAAAACAGCTTGATTCAAAGACACCATATTTTATCTTCTCTCACATTGGTTGTCAAATTCTTCTATAGTACTGCAATTTCTTCTTAACCAACTAAATGGTTAAAATTTGCATTTGATGAGGAATTAGACTTGTAGCATTTAGTTTAGGATTCTCCTGTGTAAATTAGGGTTTTATGCTATTTTATTGCTATTTGTCTGTTTTATATATATATATATATATATATATATACATACGTTATTTTAACATGATTAATATATAATCTATTTGTTCTTGATCACTAGGCTTGTACTGTTATTGCTGGTTTTTTTAACCTGGATTTCTTATCTGAACTCCTTAAATATATATATATATATATATATATATATATATATTTCTGAATATGTATGGTTATTATTATTTTTTTTGCAAAGTATGTTATTTATTAACAGGTCATGTTTTTTAAATATTTTTATTTATATCTTCTATTATGTGTTCCACTGATGAAATGCACGTTTTTTACCCTCTCTATGATACCTTGCCTGGCAAGTAGTGAGGAGAGGTGGTATGCATGCCAGAAGTCTCCGTATTGCACACCAAATGGAGACGGCTATGGGATTCAAACTAAGGAGTGAAAAAGTATAAATTCATATGTTGTTTTTATATATGCAAATATACTTGTTGACTGTTTTGGCCCTTGACAAAGTGTCCAGAGGACATATGAAATGCTTCAGGCAATTATATAAGCATATACATGTATCACAATATTTCATGCGGTATACAAGTTTTAAAGACTAAAATAAATATAATCTGTTATCGACCCTTGAATCCTGTGATTTGGAGAAGGATGTAGTTTTGGTTTTGGAGAAGATCCTATCGGATGATCATTAAACTCCATATTTAATGATATTGTTTCCTATCTGGTGAGCTTTTGTATGGGGGGGTTATTAATTATATTATCATACAGATTTACCCTTAGAGGCATAGGTGCAAATGTGAGTGTTAGTGTGACAATGGCTAATGGACAATGGCATCATTGGGTGGAAGGATGAAAATAGATGGGTGAGTAGGAAGCTGAGAACAGTTAGGGACAAAGTTGTGTGGGATGTGATATCTGATATTGGTAGTGTATGAAAGGAAGGGATGGTGGACACTGTGGAATGTGTATACAGTATTTGCACGCACTGATATTAGCACTGTGTAGCTGTGTGAGTCAGTTTTGCATATTGGATATTTCTTTTTGATTTTTTTGGTGAAGAGGAGAAAGTGAGGGTGGGAAAACTCCTTGCAGAGATTTTTCCAAGAGTGGCCAAGGGAACCCTCCACTTACCAGTGTTAGAGGGAATTGAAAGCAAAAGAGGGGAAAAGGTTCCTGCAAGCCCCCTTTACTTTTTATAATATGAGTTAGGTGGTAAGGATGATGAATTAATTAAAAAAAAGAACTGGTTTAACAAAGCCCTATGTCCATAAAGTGGTATAAATCAAATACCTACTCCTGCTAAAGAAGAGAAGACTGCATATTTTCAAATAAACTGTTTATGTCAGATCTCCTTCTCCTCTCAAGTCTTAGTAATACTGGAATGTTGATAAGTAGGGATGGGCGAAAGTTGTCGACGTGTTCCCGCTAGAAATTTCACGAAAAGTATGCTGTTATCCGTTTTTTCTCAGGAAAATCCGCTTTAAAACTAGCAGTTAAAATTTTTGTATCTTTCACCCATTGGCCAAAATCTTTCGCCATTTTTTCAATGGCTAAAACGTTTTTGCCCATTGATTTACATGGTTTTCATACTTCCGCTATAAAAACGTGATGTTTTCGCTGAAGACACAATAGAAGCAGTCACGAGACAGATGTGCTGTGCTGTTCTCTTGTGATATTTAGCAAAAATTGAGGCAGGAGAGGCTCATAGTGCCTCCTATCACTATGAGCAGCAAAAAGAAGAACTGGAAGGACCTCTATTATATGTCCACTGAGTCTGAGGAGGAGGAGGAGGAAATGACTAACAGTACTGAACCAATGCTGTCCAGTCCCCCTAAATCACCCCAAGGGATCTTGGGGAATTTAATAAGAAGGGAGGGAGAAAAGGGAATGGGAAGGAAGGGAAAAAAGGAAATGGAAAGGGAGGGAGAAAAGGGTAATACTAGTGAGAGCAGGACAGGTCAGCTGCCTATGCCTGCTGCAAGCCATGCTGCCCCTGCTGCCAGTGCCACAATTTCTGTAACTGCAGCCACTAGTGTTGTACCTGTTGCTAGATGTGCTGCCCCTGCTGCCAGTGCCACCATTTCCGATCCTGCAACCACTAGTGTTGTACTTGTTGCCAAATGTTCTGCCCCTGCTGCCAGTGCCACCATTTCTGTAACTGCAGCCACTAGTGTTGTTGTTACGTATGTAAGCTATTTGGAAACTTCACTTCTGGGCAAGAGGAAGCCCAGAGGATAGCAAATAGCTAATTTAATGAAATAAAATAGAAGAAGATAAAAAGGAACCCGCGCAAGAAGAAGGGACTAGCAGGCCTAACCCTACTGAGGACCGAAAGTACAGCAGATAAGGAGGACAAGCTACCGAATTAAATAGGGGCTGAGGAGGGACCGAGGAAGGCCAATGACAAGCCCAACAAAATGACTGGCAAAGACCGGGGCAGAGAGGAACTAGGGGCCGACTGGCAGGAGAAATCCCGACGAGTGAGCAGGGAGGAGGGGGAGCCGAAGGTATAAAAAACCCCCCAGGCGTCTGACGTCACGCCGCCCGACGTGACAAGAACCCGGAAGAAGACCGCGCCGACTAACGCGCATGCGCGCGGAGAAGCCCGGAAGAAAAGGACAGTGGTGACCGGAACGGCAGGGAAAGGTGACGGGGAGCCGAAGGTAGGGACAGCGAAGGAGGCGAAAACATAACAGCTACCCCCCCCCCCCCGAACGGACGACCTCCAGGCGGACACAGGCATAGGGCGATCAGGGTGCGCGGCATGGAAGTCGGTAACACGAGCAGGAGCATGCACGTTGGAATCAGGTTCCCAGGATCGTTCTTCCGGGCCATAGCCCTTCCAGTGGACCAGATACTCCAGCCGTCCCCGTCGGAGTCTAGAATCCAGGATTCGGTCTACCTCGTACTCCGCGGAGCCATCCACAAGAAGAGGTGGAGGACAAGTTGGTTGACGATCCGGAAAGGGACTGGCCCTCCAAGGCTTAAGCTGAGAGGCGTGGAATGTAGGATGGATCTTATAGGCCTCCGGCAGAGCAAGACGGAAGGTAACTGGATTGATGATCTTAGTGATTGGAAAAGGACCAAGGAAACGTGGGCCCAGCTTCTTGGAAGGACAGGACATTCGTATGTGCGTGGAGGAAAGCCATACCTTGTCTCCGACTTGATAAGCTGGACAAGCAAGGCGGTGTTTGTCTGCCTGAAGTTTGGATGAAGCCTGGGCCTGATGCAGGAGGCTACGCAGTTCATGATGTAACTGTTGTAGAGCCACAACATGCTGGTTGGCATCAGGAACGGATGACGTAGGAGGAACATCAGGAACAGCCGCAGGGTGGAAACCATAAGAGGCATAGAAAGGGGAAGTCCGAATGGCCTGATGATGGTGGTTGTTATAGGCAAACTCCGCCTGAGGAAGTAACTGCAGCCAGTCGTCTTGCAAATGTGTGGAGAAACATCTGAGATATTGTTCCAGGGTCTGATTGGTTCTCTCTGTTTGTCCATTTGTTTGTGGATGATAACCGGAAGAGAAGTTGGTCTTGATGTGTAGGTTGGAGCAAAGGACTCGCCAGAATTTGGATGTGAATTGGGATCCACGATCGGAAGTGATGGAGTGAGGGAGACCATGAAAACGGAAAACCTCTCTGAGGTATAGGTCGGCAGTGTGAGCTGCAGTAGGCAGACCCTTGGCAGGCAGGAAGTGTGCCATCTTCGTAAATCGATCCACTACCACTAAGATGGTGTTATGGTGGCCAGAACGGGGCAGGTCAACGATAAAATCCAGAGAGACTTCCCTCCAAGGGCCGGAGGGGACTGGCAAGGGACACAAAAGACCTGATGGTCTGGTACGACAAGTCTTGGAACGGCAGCAAATGTCACATGTAGTCACGTAGCGAGACACGTCGGAATTCATGGAGGGCCACCAAAAATACCTCTGCAGTCCCTTGAGTGTTTGAGTTATACCCCCATGTCCGGCTGTGGGCAGGTCGTGGTAGTGGTAGAGTACCTCCTGACGAACAGAGTCAGGGACGTAAATTAGGTCTTGCTTGTATAGAAGCCCATTACTGTATGTCAAGGCGTGTCTTTGTATGAGCCTTGGTAGAGGTTGGGACTCCAACCGTAGTTTCACTAGTAAGTCACTAGAGAGGGCTAGGAAATGATGGGCCTGCAGGACTGTATCAGGCGGACCAGGAGCTGGTGTGTTAGGGCAATACATCCTGGACAAGGCGTCTGCCTTTCCGTTTTTGGAACCCGGTCGATAAGTTATATGAAGGGAAAATCTGGAAAAGAACAAGGCCCATCTAGCCTGCCTGGGACGAAGTCTTTTAGCGGATCGTAGGTATTCCAGATTTCGATGATCCGTGAAAACCGTAACAGGAGAAGAGGACCCCTCTAATAAATGTCGCCATTCCTCTAGCGCCAGCTTGATAGCCAAAAGTTCCTTATCCCCAATGTCGTAATTCATTTCAGCTGGGGTAAGGCGTCTAGAAAAATAGGCAATAGGGTGGTATTCCCCCTTAGGGCCCCCTCGTTGAGATAGTATAGCACCTGTGGCGACATTAGAAGAATCAACTTCGAGGAAGAAAGGAGCAGATGTGTCGGGTTGGTGTAAAACAGGAGCCTGTGTGAAAGCCTCTTTCAGTGAGTCAAATGCTTCTTGGGCCTTTACGGACCAAGCAAACCGGGAGTCCTTCTTTGTCAAGGCAGTTAGGGGTGCCACAACCCGGGAAAAGTTCTGGATGAACCTCCTATAAAAGTTAGCAAAGCCAAGAAAACGTTGTACCGCTCTCTTATCCTTTGGGATAGGCCAATCTAGAACTGCTGTTATCTTGCGGGGATTCATTTGTACTCGACCAGGAGAAATCAGAAACCCTAAGAAATCAATCTCACTGGTCTCGAATACACACTTCTCTAGTTTGGCAAAGAGACTGTGGTCTCGGAGACGCTGAAGGACCATCCTCACATGTTCCCGATGGTGTTGCAGAGTAGGAGAGTAAATGAGGATGTCGTCCAGATATATGATAAGAAACTGGTCAAGAAGATCGCGGAAGACGTCGTTAATGAAATGTTGAAAGGTAGCCGGGGCATTACACAATCCGAAAGGCATGACTGTATACTCGTAGTGTCCATACCGAGTGCGAAAAGCGGTCTTCCATTCGTCCCCCTCTCTGACACGCACCAGATTGTAAGCGCCTCTGAGATCTATCTTGGTGAAAACCTGAGCCGAAGAAACCTGCTCTAGTAAATCCGGTATGAGTGGAAGAGGGTAACGGTTCTTTATAGTGATTTTATTCAGATCCCGGTAATCAATGCATGGACGCAGACCCCCATCTTTCTTGGGAACGAAGAAGATCCCTGCTCCGGCAGGGGATGTAGAAGGGCGTATGAAACCCTGTCTCAAACTCTCCGAAATGTAGTCTTTCAGATGGTGTGCCTCAGGGCCGGACAGGGGGTATATGCGACCGTAGGGTATTGCTGCTCCAGGAAGTAGATCAATCGGGCAGTCATAGGACCTATGGGGCGGTAGAACAGTTGCTCTCTCTTTGTCGAACACGTCTGCATATTCCCTATATGGATCAGGCAAAAGAGGAGAACAGGGAAGAGACAACAAGGAGGTCTCCTTAGGTGGGAAGCACTGCTCCTTGCAGTAATCGGATTGAAATGAGATAGTAGTAGAAGACCAGGATATGAACGGGTCGTGTAAACGGAGCCAAGGGAGACCCAGGATGACTGGATAGAGAAGGGATGGCATGACATTGAGGCTTATCTCTTCTGCATGTGAATTAGAGGCAATGAGAAGGACAGGTATAGTCTCCATGTTGATAGGTCCCGACTGAAGAGGAGTTTGATCGGCCATGAGAACAACAAGAGGATGTGTCTTCGGCCGTATAGGAATCCCCAACGTCCGGGCGAACTCCTGGCTGATAGAACAGCCGCTAGCCCCGGAATCAATCATAGCGGCCACGTTGCTCCACTGTTCCTTCCACTGTAATGAAACGGAGATAGACAAATAAGATGGTGCAATGGTAGAGCAAGTGTGAGAAAGAGGAGAATAATCGTTATTACCTGGTGAGAGTAGAGGTCTCACCGGACATGATCTCAGCAAATGCCCAGCCCCACCGCAATACAAACAGAGGTTGAGGTTCCTACGGCGGACTCTCTCAGCCCTGGTGAGGGGACTGCGGACAGCTCCCAGCTGCATGGGTTCCTCAGATTGTTGGGTGGTCGTTGGTGGGGAGAGATCCTGGATAGGAACAGGAATCGCGGCGGTTCTTCTAACGACCACTGGGTTGGAGGCCTGACGTTCCCGCCGACGCTCCCTCAGACGGCGATCTATCTGAATGGATAGACGGATGAGACCCTCTAAACCAGAGGGAAGACTTACTCTGGCCAATTCATCTTTGATAGCATCTGACAGCCCATAACGGAACTGGTCAAACAGTGCTGCTTCATTCCAGCGGGAATCGCTAGATAACCGGCGGAAGTCGGTTACATACTCCTCCACTGGTCTTCTTCCCTGGGTAAGGGAACGCAGGGCACTCTGGGCAGTGGTGGCCCGGAAAGGGTCATCATACAGATCTTCCATGGCTTGTTGGAACGAGGTCCAGGAATCCAGTATAGGGCTCTCAATGTGCAACAAATGATGAGCCCAGGCTTGCGGTTCGCCAGAAAGCAAGGTAATGGCTGTTCGTACCTTCACGAAGTCCGTGGCATACGTGTAGGGGTTCAAAGTGAATAACAGACCGCAGGCGGTCACAAAGGACCTATACTTAGAGCGGTCTCCATCAAAGCGATCTGGCATGGGAATCCGTGGTTCAACGGGGTGGGGACCCCCACTGGCGGAGGACACGGAGCCACTAGGCGCAGGTGCAGCAGGAGGGGGAGAGATGCTAGGCTGCAGGTCTTGCAACTGCTGCTGAAGTTGAACTTGATTAGCTTGAAGGTCCTGGACTGAGTGAGCGAGAGCTGACAGGCGGGACCCCAAAGAGTTAAGTGCGTCAATCAGGTTAGCAGGTTCCATCTTCTTATATATATAGGCTCACTCGTACTGTTACGTATGTAAGCTATTTGGAAACTTCACTTCTGGGCAAGAGGAAGCCCAGAGGATAGCAAATAGCTAATTTAATGAAATAAAATAGAAGAAGATAAAAAGGAACCCGCGCAAGAAGAAGGGACTAGCAGGCCTAACCCTACTGAGGACCGAAAGTACAGCAGATAAGGAGGACAAGCTACCGAATTAAATAGGGGCTGAGGAGGGACCGAGGAAGGCCAATGACAAGCCCAACAAAATGACTGGCAAAGACCGGGGCAGAGAGGAACTAGGGGCCGACTGGCAGGAGAAATCCCGATGAGTGAGCAGGGAGGAGGGGGAGCCGAAGGTATAAAAAAAACCCCAGGCGTCTGACGTCACGCCGCCCGACGTGACAAGAACCCGGAAGAAGACCGCGCCGACTAACGCGCATGCGCGCGGAGAAGCCCGGAAGAAAAGGACAGTGGTGACCGGAACGGCAGGGAAAGGTGACGGGGAGCCGAAGGTAGGGACAGCGAAGGAGGCGAAAACATAACAGTTGTACCTGTTGCCAGACATGCTGCCCCTGCTGCCAGTGCCACCATTTCTGATCCTGCAGCCACTAGTTTTGTACCTGTTGCCAGACTGCTTCCCCTGCTGCCAGTGCCACCATTTCTGTAACTGCAGTCACTAGTGTTGTACCTGTAGCCAGACATGCTGCCCCTGCTGCCAGTGCCACCATTTCTGATCCTGCAGCAACTAGTGTTGTACCTGTTGCTAGTACTGAACCTGCTGAGAGTGTTGAACCTGCTGCTAATACTGAACCTGCTGCCAGTGCTGAACCTGCTTCCACCAATACTTTGCCTGCTGCTAATGTTTCTTGTAGTACTCGGGGGGGGGGGAGGTGAAAATGATGCCAAGTGTGACAGCAAGGGACCCTAAATAACACTTGCCATTCCCAAGCAGTCCTGCCAGTGCTAGTACTACTGCTACTAAGGGCAAGCAGCTTGTTAGCCTTAGGAGTGAAGGAAGGGATAATCAACAATATCCTGATATTACTAGTGACTGTGAGACTGAGGAGGAAGACTCTGAGGCTGAACTTGATGTGGTTGGTGTTAGTAGTAGTAGTAATGGTGAAGTAGCCGGAGTGTGAAACATTTCACAGCATCTAGACTAGCGGTCAAGGGAGTCCACACCATTCTCCTGACCCTGGGACTGGGAGTCCTCCTCTTCTCTTCACTACAGTGTCCAGGTGGAACATGAACCTGAAGAGGCCAGAACTGGTGTTGGGGGAGGATAGCATGTTGAGAATTAATACCACCACCACCAGCAGGAGCACAGATCAGCTGCCTGTGCCTGCTGCTATTTCTGCTATTACTAGTCTGCTTTCTACTTCAGGTCAAAAGGCAATGGCAAGTGTGACATTAGGGGACCGTCTGTCACATTGCTCGTCACCTCCTCAAAGCAGCAGTAAGATGTCTAGAATAGAGCAGCAGCAGCAACAACAGCATGTAAGGACTAGTGGTGGTGGTGGTGATGATGATGGAGAAGCTGGGGTGGAAGAGACATTGATGGCCTTTTTAGCAGAAACTGAGAAGGAATGGGAGACAGGAATGAGGATGGGCATCACCACCACCACTAGCAAGGACATATTGGAATTAGAGGAATTTGCAACTGCTCTAATTCCTTCTGATGCTGAGATGCAAGGGCAGCAGGATGCTGAGGAACAGGTCAGTGTGCCACAGACCACCGTGGACATAGTGGAAATGGGGTCAACAAGCAATGCAGGACTAGGACAGGTTCCACTTGCCAGCAGTAGCAATAGTCCTGATCCTGGTTGGAGTGCTGACTATGAGGCAGCAACATTATCCGCTGCCACAGGCAATGAAGGGGAATGTGGAGGACAAGAAGAGAGGTCATTCTTCTCCACCATTCCTCTTCCCTCTGAAGTCATCATGTGTGTGGGACATCTTTTTCTGTTGGGGCAGGCACAGTACAGTCATCAGCAATGGCACTGTGCACAATTTGTGATAAGACAGTGAAAAGAGGAAAGGAGGGAACCCATCTTGGCACAAGCGCCCTCATACCACACATGAAACACAGACACCATGACATTTACATCAAACATGTTAAAGCCACCACAGAAATCAAGCACTGCTTTTGCTGTCACTGACTCACCAGAAAGGCAACAAGAGGTGATGTAGAGATCAAAGAGGAGGAGGAATAGAACAACCCAGGCAGAGACTGGAAGTTCCAGGATGAATGAAACAACTAGCTCGCCATCACCTTCTAGGGTAACTACATCTTCTGCCAATACTCCTCGTTCATTACCTCCCCCGTCAAATGATAGCCACTCTGTTGAGGTTAGGATGTGGCAGTTTGTCTCTACCCATTGCACACTGTGTGGTGCACTGACCACACATGCCAGTGTGGTGGAGGAGAATCGCAATCAGGGCATCAAGCGGCATCTGAGGAGATTCCATCCTGCAGAATATGCTAAGATGGTGGTAGGGAGGGTTCATCACTACTATTAAACTGACAGAAAGTTGTCATGTGTCCTTAGCAGGTGTGGAAAAGGGTTACAGTGACAGCGGCAATACTTGATTTCGGGTGTCATGGTGTTTGGATACAGTTGTGCCCCCAGATGTTATTTATCACACACACACACACACTGTGCACATTGCAGTTGCTGAGGAGACCCACTGATCCTGCTCTCAAGGGAAAAAATATATTCTAATAACAACACACCCATGGTGATCTTGAAGGAGGGGCAGGTGGAGAAGATTTAATGGCCAATTTCTTCTTTTCTCCACATATACTGGGGGCTACTTATTCTGCTGCTACTGCCTCAGGAGCATCACTGGAGTCAGTTGTGGCAAGTGGAACCTTCATCATCCATCTTCCATGTTAATGCTATTGTTGATCCCATTCCCTTTCAGTTGCCTAATCATTCTGCTGCTTAAACAACTCAGCAGCAGCAGTAAAAACAGCAGTTGCAACTCCAGACTCAGGAGGACATTTGACAGTGGCCACTGGCCAACATGACCTGCTGGCATTAGGCCAGTAGGGCATTTTTATTTTTTTCTCAGGGCTTGTGTCTTAAAAATAAATAAATAAATAAATAAATAAAAATAAATAAAAACTAGTCCAACAAAAAATAAACAATTTTTTGGAGGTTTGTTTCTAACAAGCCTAAGTCCTACAAATCAATGTTTCCTTAGGGCTTGTGCCAAACAAGCTTAAGTCCTACAAATCAATGTTTCTTCAGGACTTGGGCCTCTAATAAGTCTAAGTCCTACATAGGCCTTTAACAACACATCAAACAAATCATCCTCTACAAAATACTCTATCAAGGCAAATATCAGTCCATCCCAGTGGCAGCTTATGTCAGGGGGTTCCTGTCTCTGTCACTTTAAATACAAATGTCTTATTTTATTTTATTGATTTATTTTTTTATTAACTGTCGTCCCAATAGCAGTCAAGAAAGTCCCCCAAAATAAATTCCCTGTTTAAATGATTCATTCATTCATTCACCAACACAGGCACCCTCCTCACACCCCTTTATACCATGTCTTATGGTTTTTATTTTCTTTTAATTTTTTTAGGATTTCTTTTTTATTACGTGCCCCCCAATCCCAGTAAACAACCCACCAAAAACATTCCCTGTTCCGCTGATTCTTTCCCCTCATACCACCAACACAGGCACCATCATGCCCCTTTTATACAATGCCTTTAGGAAATAAAATGTTATTTGTATTGTGTTGTGTGAAACTTCTATCTTCCCATTGATTTCAATGGGCGAAAAAAGCGGAAAATCAGCTGGAAATTTTTTGCCAAGCGGTAAGTGCCATTTTTCGCCGATTTCAGTTTGAGGCAGAAAGTTTCGCCCATCCCTATTGATAAGACTAAAACTGACATAAATACATCAAATCTAGTAATTGCCCTATCACCTTTTTCATCCAGATAACAAAAAGAATTTCCTACCTGATTCAAAAAGGCAGATGGATATTTTCCTGGATCAACATCCCATCTGCTTTAAAACCAACAATCATAATTCTTAATATTAATCTGAGCTACAAAGGTTTACACTACCTTTTTGAAAGCATCTATAGTATTTGCAAACACATCTTCCTGAGGAAAAAAAATCTACTTCCTTTCTAGCCTTATTGTAAAAAAAATGAATGCCTTTGTTTTCATCTACAGATCCTTGCCTATAGTCTATGATCTTTTTTTTGTTCAGCTTTTTTGTAAATAGTTCTCCAGATAATTATTTGTTTTGGCTTTGACTATATTCATAAATTGTAATCATATCACCCCTTAAGTATATCTGCTCTAATGTAAAGTGTGACCAGATGGAGTGATTTAGGACACTTGCTGGAGAATCAACACAGGGCAGTGTGATGACATTCACCTCCGGGACTATAGCATTTGAAATATTGCTCATGTTGCAGTGCATTATGTGGTATAATATAATAGTTTGTATATGTGTGGTATTATTATGTAAGTCCTGTAAAGGGATTTGGATGTAGGGAACCAGAGTGCAGAGAAAATAAAGATTAATCCCAGCACTCTGGCTTGCTTACAATATACTGCATGTCTGTGTACGTTGTGCTAAGGAATGGTTGGAATTTTGATTGATTCCTGCTGTTCATCCTTGATCAATCAGAGGAGATTATTTATGGTCCCATTAGAATGCCCCCTTGTGTGCCCTAATTTGTATTCTTATCTTGATAAGAGTGTCTGGATTGATCAAGTGTACCAACAATGTTCCAAGCCCTAGTTTCTAATGAATTCTAATCTAGATAAGAATGTCTGGAAATGTATATAAGCAGTGTGTTTCCCCAATAAAGTCTGTCCTGTTCTACTCTCCTTAATGAAAGTCTCGGCTGTATTTCAGGACTGGGGATTCTCACCTCAGCCACTGCAAGAGTGAATTCACTTGCCTCTCCAGTCTACTGGCATAGGGCCCCTGGAAACCTCACCTGCAGCTGAATTCACTAGCTCCTCCAGACTACCAGTGAGCAGCATCCTGTTGTTCCTGCCTGAGTATCCAGGACCTCCAGACTGCATGGAAGTAGCAGGGCTCCAGTCGGCCATGGAAGGGGGACAGCAGCAGCACTGGTTCTGGAATAGATTATCCCAAAATGGTCCAGTACATCCTGGTACCATCACATTTGGAGGCAGCAGTAGAATGCCCTCTTCCTATAGGAATCCAAACAACCACTGGTACAATCTCTATTGGAATATTCAGCTAGAGCCAGTGGTAGGTCTGTGGAGGAGCCCTACAAGCAGCCAAAACAATCCACCCTAAATGAGATCCCAGCTGCCAAAGACAGAAAAGCAAGTGGCCCCAGGAAGACTGATATGGTTGAGGCTTTGGTGCAGATTGACCATCTATCAGTTAGAACCACTGGCCCTGCAGCCTGCAGTCCAGCAAAGGATCTGGGGAGAGACATGTAGAGCCTGTGGATGCTTTCACGCAAGCTGTGAAAATCTTTCACCCATCTGCTGAGGGGGTGGATAGAGTCATCTCAATGGTGACTCAGGACCAACAGACGGTGAGGGACGAGGAAAGGGAGGAATGCCTGAGGATGGCTGAGCTGGAGAGAGGACTGAGAGATTCAGAACCTCTAAGGAGCTGTGAGTCCACACATGGCAAACTTCCTCATAGAGCCTTCAAGGTGTTTGAGGAGAGCACAGGTGACATAGTCTGGTACCTGCAGGATTTTAAGACATAGTGTGCCCTTCATGGGATTGATCAGAGAGAGACTGGGTAACCATTCTGGAGGGCAAGCTGACTGGACAGACAACCAAGGCATATTCAGCCCTACCTGATGAAGTCACAGTAACTGATTGGTCAAGCATACCAACACTGTCCCAAGCCCTAGTTTGCATTCTAATCTAGCTAAGAGTGTCTGGAAGTGTATATAAGCAGTGTGTTTCACCAATAAAGCCTGTTCCATTCGACACTCCTTAATACGTGTTTCGGCTGTATTTTTCGAGGGGGCTTAGGCTGGGGATTCTTACCTTAGCCACTGCAAGAGCGAATTCACTTGTCTCACCGGTCTACTGGCTTAGGGACCCTGAAAACCCCACCTGGGTTTCTGCACCTGAATTCACTAGCTCCACCAGTCTACCAGTGAGCAGCATCCAGTTGTTCCTGCCTAAGTATCCAGGACCTCCAGACCACCAGGAAGTAGCAGGGCTTCAGCCAGCCATGAGATATGGACAGCAGCAGCATTTGTTCAGGAACAGTTGATCCCAAAAGGGTCCAGTAAATTCTGGTACCATCACATGAACAAACCCAGTTTAGCTAGTCTCTCATTATATTTAAATGTCCCAATACCTTTACCAGTTTGGTGTATATGCCTGTACTTGTTCAACTCCAATAATGCATTTTTTAAGAATTGTTGCTTTTTTTTCTCTGGATGCTGTGTTCCTACTGGCCGCTATCTTGGCAGCACTGCTATTACAGGGTTTTTTCAGAGCTCTCTCCATCTCCTTTACTTTTTGCCACTTACGCCACCTTTAGTGACGTCCATCCCACACTTTTGGGTTTATTCTTTATAAGACTGCATGATGGCTCATCTGGCACACAATTATAGATTTTTCTGTAGTGTCCCAAGTACCTTATTCCTCTTTACAGGTCCATGGTAAGACCCCATTTAGAATATGCTGTTCAATTCTGGGCGCCCTTTCTGAAAAAGGACATTATGGAACTAGAGAGAGTGCAGAGGAGGGCTACAAAACTAGTAAGGGGAATGGAAAGCTTTAGTTATGAAGAAAGGCTAGAAAAGTTAAACTTGTACACACTAGAGAAACGGCGTCTTAGAGGGGATATGATAACACTGTATAAATATGTTCAGGGCCCATACAAAGGACTCTCCAAAGACCTGTTCATTAACAGAACAGTACACAGGACAAGAGGTCACCCGCTTAGACTTGAGGAAAGGAGATTTAATCTACAACAGCGGAAGGGTTTCTTTACAGTAAGGACAATAAAGGTATGGAATTCACTGCCTGAGGAGGTGGTGCTATCAAAAACATTAGATGCCTTTAAAAGGGGCCTGGATACTTATTTAAAAGAGCATAACATAGAGGGCTATGTACGTTAGTATTGGGATGAATATTTAGTTGGGGCTTGTTGATCCAGGGAGGAATCTGATTGCCATATGGAATCAAGAAGGAATTTTTTTCCCCCCATTCAAGGCAGAATTTTAAATTGCTAATTGAGGGGGGTTTTTTGCCTTCTTTTGGATCAACGATGGTAAACAGGAATAGGAAAAAGTTGAACTAGATGGACGCAAGTCTTTTTTCAACCTAAATTACTATGTTACTATGTTACCTTGTTATCCTTGTCTTTGCCTGCCTTATGGATTTCACCCTGCCTTTTGACCTTTCTACTGGCTTCCTGACCTTGTACTGTGCTGACCTGCCATTGCTGACCTGGTCTGCCGCTTTGACCATTCTACTTGCATGCTGATGTTGTGCTGTGCTGATCTGCCTGTTGCTGACCTGGGCTGTACCTTGACCACTTTACTAGCCTGCTGATTCCATTACTGTTTTGACCTATCTGTTGTAGACCTTGGCAGCCCCTGGACTCACTCAGTGTTCCTGTTTCCTTGCCTGAAGAGCTCAGAGAATTCTCCAGCTGTTCGTTCATTTCTGTGTGAGACCTCTATTATTACTTTATTGGAAATATTCTCCTGAGGTTGATAGTTAGTCCCTAATGCGGTGGGTTATCCTGGGCCTTCTTCAGCTCAGCTGAAGTGGTAAACTAGCTTTGCGGCTAGCATTTATATGCTCCTGGCCACAGCACAACCCACCATGGGGGGCCTACGTATACCAGCTACAACCCCTAGCACCACACCCTAGCCTTCACTCTATCAGTCCTTGTTGGAGGAGACTGATCTTCTCCAGCACTACACTCACCCACTTGCCTACCCTTCAGCACTGTCCAGGTCAATTTAGCCAAAGATTCTGACAGAGACCTTGTCAATGATTTATAAGGAGGTAGAATTATATTCCTTTTCCATGCATCTATACCCTTTTTTATATACATGATAGTACCTTGTTGGTCAAGATGAGCAAAAAGGATTGTATTGTATGGGAATTTTCATGGAGAAAACACAATTTACCACTAATGTCAATCCATTTATCTGCAATTTTATGCTTATGCGTTCTATGATTTCAAGAATTACCACTGGGGCATGGCTGAGGCATCAGTATGAGTGGTTCTACGGCTGCCAGTCGGACTAGACTGGGCAGGGCATCTACAGATACCTGTGCAGTAGGACAAGGCTGTGGGGTCAGTATGTGTGGTTCAATATCTATGGCACTAGAGTGGGATGGATGTGGGGTTAGTATGTGTGATATTATTGCTACCAGTGGGAGAAGGCTGAGGGGTCAGTATGTGTGATATTATTGCTACCAGTGGGAGAAGGCTGAGGGGTCAGTATGTATCGTTCTATGACTACCTTGCAATAGGATGGTAGACTGTATTTTTCCTTTGAATGTGATGGTACAATTCAACAAAAATAATGAATGGTAACTCATCTGAGAATTGACAGGTCAGGATGTAAGGCCTTTTTCAGATTATTACCAATAATTAACACAACATTTGTACATTTCTCCCAATAGGCATGGATTCTAAAGAAAAAAAATGAATGCATCTGCTTCTTATTAAAAAAAGTAGATGAATACATCTTTTATTAGGCTTATTATATTTTTTTAGGAATTTATGCTGTATTGAAGTGGACAGGCCACAACTGCAAAAAGATCTCAATAATAAAAGTATATTTTTTTAGGAAAGAAGAGAACCAGGGGAATTTCAGATGTGGTAATTACATTTTTAGAAGCTGGTTTGGCCACAAATAAATGGCAAAATTATTGGAGATTTGTAGTATAATAACACATAAAATACTAACTTATTTTCCATCTCCAGACAATTGAGCATATAAAATCAGACAAAATAAAAGCTAACATGATAAAAAAAAATGTAGTATTTTAAAACAGCATAGTAGATTTAGATGCAACCTGTAACGCAGAGGACTGGCTTGGAAGGGCACTTGGCAGAATGGCAACTGTTGATATTGTTTATACCCCTTTTCAAACTAAGCCACTATCTCTTTTGTGCTTGATTTGTTTGGAGTGTAGGTGGGATTAAAGGGATAGTAATGTTTCATAATAAAAGCAGCTCCAATTAATCATCATAGTATTTGGACTTTGGAGAGTGTTATTTCAGTTCTGTCAGAGTTGTAGTTCAAGAGTAATTCAATGACAAAGTATCCCCCTCCCGCCCCTTTTACTCATGTAACACTGTTCAGCCAGATAAGAAGGGAGGTGCCCAGGTAGACTGCAGAGAGGGACAATCTTCAATTAAGATAAGGGAAAAACCTGAAAAACTTGTCAAGGGGGGCAGGGCTTTCATTGTTCTCATAGGAAGAAGATTGTCCCCTGCTGTTATCTGTCTGGTCTATGGACTGTATTCCACATCTGAGAAGAGATGGTTTACACTAGGGAAAAGGAGCGGGAGGGGAAATTTTGCCTGTGAATATCTCTCAAACCTTAAAGGTTTGAGAGATAAGACTTATATCGTTCTTCATGTTTTGTTAATACCTACAAAATAAAATAAAGATAAAACGAAGTATTACTATCCCTTTAAAATAGGGATGTGCCTTGCAAAATGTCTACAAACATTATTAACCCTCTGAGTGCCTGAGAGGTATCAAAGGAATTGCAATGCAATGCATTAGTTACTCTCTGGCACTCAAATGGTTAAATGTTCATAATGTTCTATTGTGTATTGTTGAGCATCCATCTAGATTGACCTATGATCTAATTCCCAAAACATATTTAAATGTAATCTCTAATAATTTATAAAGAACATAATAATAATAACAGCAGATGCTACTTTCTTCAAATTTATTGCAATTATCATCACAGCTTATAGAGAATAGCATGTAACATCGTTGGTGCCTATCTATATCCAGAGGTGCAGTTATTGGGACATGGTGTCCCTTGCTGTTACTCATAAGTACAGCTTGATAATGCACACAGCTGCATTTCGAGGCATGCCAGTATTTGTAACTTTTATTTTTTCTCCAGAGAGATAGAGAGAGAGACTGAGAGTGTGCAAGCCCTCAATGATTTAATTAAATGCAATATATATTTGTTTGCTTCTCAGTGTCGAAATAACTCCACTTCTGACTCAACAAGTAAAACACAGAAGTTTGGAGCACAGGACAATGCAAACACTTGAAACATTCTTGGCAAGATTGTATTTATGGTGGTATTTTGATACACAACATTATCCAGCAAACTCAGCCAATTATTCAGTATTGTCCAAGAAAGCTTAGCTTAAAATGAAGTGAGGCATGAATTTGCAAGTCACAAAATGATTTTGTTGTAGGGAAAAATAATGCAATAAAAGAAATATCAATTTATTCACCAGATATTGTTGTATAGTATATTCTAATTAAAATAAACTAAGAGTTCATATAAACAGGGAGCTATGGAGTGCAGTGGCAGATTTCAGAAATGTTTTCAACTACTACATTCAAAAAATGCAATGAACATTATGAAAAATGTTTACTTTTATCATGTATTTAAACAAACAACAACAAAAACAATTTTGAGAAGTTAAAGAAAAACAGATGGTTATCAAGTTACCTCTTTTGGGGATAGCATGTTTGGTATAGTCCATTATTGGTATTATAGATTTGGAGCGTGGAAACAGATGTGAACACCACTGGAACAATCAGTTCTCATAGAACAGAACAACCACAGATATGTTATAATTTAATAACAAACAACACTGCAGTGAACAATAAAAAATGCACATTCACATCCCAATGTGGTACCCAGCATCCAATCATTCCAAAACCTCCTGACAGCCTTATATGGATTCCTCCTTTGTAAAGCTGGACCCGTCTTCTGGGCTGAAGCTGCAATGCATTTTATGAACTTTCTTCACACTAGGGCCTCCTCGATTCAATTCCCCCAAGGCCAAAAAAACAGGCAGCAGCATTTTTTCAAGCACGGTAAGCTATTCAATTTCCTGTGATATGAAAAAATGCTGGTAAAAAAAAAAAAGTTTGGCGATAAATGTAACAGTGTTTTTGCTCACTGGAAATAAAAAGAGCTGCAAGATGGAATTAAGTTGACTGCACTAGCCCCAAGCTCCATTAAGGGACCCAGTTTATTGTGGGAAAATGTACACCCATTTTTTGGGGGCGCATAGTCCCTTATCAGATTTGGAAACAGCCATTGCATCAATTGAAAATAAAAAAGTTAAAGGGATAGTAATGTCCCAACAAAAGTATCCGCAAAATGGTAGCTTGAATAAAATTATATGGCCTTACTCATATCTCTCAAACCTTGATGGTTTGAGAGATATAGGAAAATTAAGTCCTCTGCTCCCTCCCCCTTCTCATGCGTCAGCTGTATAGCTGACGGCATGAGATCCTGCTTCCGGGACCAGACGTCTGCTCTTCAGGAGTGCTGTCATCCAGATATCTAACTATGAATACCTCATCAGAATGGTCTACAACATGTGCCTGGTTAGGAATGTAGACCATTCCAATGAGGCATTAATAGTTAGATACCTCGATGCCAGCACTGCTGAAGAGCCGCGTCTGGTCACCCGACCAGATTCTACCTCTGACAGCTTTACAGCTCGTCAGGCAGAAAGGGGAGGGAACTGAGGACTTTATTTTCTTACATCTCTCAAACCATCAAGGTTTGAGAGATACAAGTAAGGCCATTAAGTATTCTTTTATTCCAGCTACCATGTTGGTAATACTTTTGTTGGGACATTACTATCCATTTAAAAAAGTACCCAGTGGAGGTATTGATTTGGGGTCCAGTGTTAGTAGAATTAACCTTGTGAGTGCCAGTAGGGTATAATTACCTCTCTGGCACCCACAGAGTTAAGCCACCTAAGTTACAAAGCAACAGCCCCTGAAAAGAAACACTTACCATTAATCCTGATGTCTAGCGGAGTCTTCAGCACCCTGGTCAGCTACTGTTCATCTTCTTCTGTCTTCTCTCTTCCTTCTTCTTCCTCCCCATCTTACAATTCTGTCATTACTGTGAAATAAAGAAAACAGACATATTAAATGTGTGCCCCGAAAATAACATTGACATCTATGCATAGTGAACCCCCTTTAGTGCCAAAGGGGTATGCAACACTCAAAGGGAGAAATATAAACATCTGCCAACTTTCCATTTTGCCAGTCTCATATCAGAGATGGTTAATTCTTTTTATTGAGTGATAATGATGCTTTGGAAGTGTCAGTGATTCACCACCACAAATCACTTGTTTTTTGAGGGAAAAACAAGAGATCCAGTGACTGACACAAGATAATTTCTTGTCATCGCTGGTGCTTATGGTTCCACCACACTCTTGGCGATGATGATTACAGTCCCACTCCCACTAACTCTACTTCTACCCACAGACATGGTGAATACACCAACCTGATAATGTAATGTAACATATGATGCTCAAAAAAAATGGCACATGGGAGTGAAAAATGTGAGTTGTAGCACCATTGAGAGGCTACCATGCCTAGAACAAGACACTTTATCTTGTTCGTCCTGGATGGGTTCTCCTCACAATTTTTTGTCTCCCTAAGTATAAGGGCATCCCAGGCATGGGCCCTTGCTTCCATGTACCTAGAGGGATTCAGCTGCACCACACCGATGAGGCCCACATAGGCCGAAACGTACGTCTGTGGTTATACTGTTTCTCTCGTGTGGAGAGGATTTGACTGACATTTTGGAGCTGGACTGTCTGTGGGCGGGACCAGTCTGATATGGATATGGATATGGAAATGGAGATTTCCTCTCTGCAGTGGCACATGGGAGTGAAAAATGTGAGTTGTAGCACCATTGAGAGGCTACCATGCCTAGAACAAGACACTTTATCTTGTTCATGCTTGATGGGTGCAATTTTTTGTCTCCCTAAGTATAAGGGCATCCCAGACATGGGCCCTTGCTTCCATGTGCCTAGAGGGATTCAGCTGCACCACACCGACGAGGCCCACATAGGCCGAAATGCACGTCTGTGGTTATACTGTTTCTCTCGTGTGGAGAGGTTTTGCCTGACATTTCGGAGCTGGAGTGTCTGTGGGCAGGACCAGTCTGATATGGATATGGAGATTTCCTCTCTGCTTTATCTTGTTTGTGCTTGATGGGTGCAGACGCCCGCTGCACTGGAGTCAATAAGTGCCTCAGTAGTAATGGAAAACTCACCCCCAAGAGAGCCCAACGGAGACTAGAGATTTATCCTTCTGGATAGCCAGGGGCGCTGAGACGCCACCTAAGGTCTGTCCCCTATTGGACCTTAGGTACAGGCATTTCCCGGACGTGTGGGGCAAGTTAGCAGCATATGCCCTGCCTTACCTCAGTAAAGGCACAGGCCCTCCTTCTTCCTAAAGACCCTTTCAGCAACCGAAAGGCGAGTGAACCCAAGTCACATGGGCTCCACATCTCCTGAGGTCTTGAGACTAGGAGGGTAAATGGATGGGATGCCTCCACAGGCGCTCCCTAAAGGAAGGTCCCTCACGGATACAGGAGTCAATCAATATGCAAAATGAGACCAATTCCGCTAAATCTCTGGGAAGGTCCCTGGCTGCAATCTCATCTTTAATTGTAGCCAAAAGACCATTAGAGAAAGCAGCCACAAGAGCCTCATTATTCCAATCAACCTCAGCTGCCAGGGTACGAAACTCTATGGCATAATCCAAAACCATCCTTGTACCCTGTTGGATGGACATTAGTTGCTTGGCAGCTGAGGTAGAGCGGCCCGGTACTTCAAATACCCTTTTAAAGGATGCCACAAACTAAGGGTAATTATACACTATGGGTTTCTGCGTCTCCCAAAGGGGATTAGCCCATGCCAAAGCTCTGTTAGCGGGTAAGGAAATCACAAAGCCCACCTTATTCCTATCAGATGGAAAGGACTGTGGTACCATCTCCAGATAGATACCAACCTGGTTCTGGAAACCTCTGTACTGGTTAGGGTCGCCCCCATAATGCTGGGAAAGCAGGGCTGATACAGTAATGCTTCTCGCAACATTGGAATCACTATTGACAGCCAGAGCAGGAGTGGCAGCAGCTATAGGGACAGATTGCACCGGGGGCTGCTAAGGCAGTGGAGCCAGTACAGATCTACAAAGTCTGGAGGGCTAACGCAAACTGGTCCATGCGCTGGTCTACCTGGTCAAGCCTGAAAAAAATATTTGGTGGATTGCCTGCGCCTTCTGAATTCATGGCCCTTGTGTTCTGTTAGGGACCAGGAACCAGACAAGACACAAAAATGCAAAACACCTTTATTGAAATAACAAAAGCAAACAAAACAAAATCGTGATCCAGAAGCTTAAACCAAAAGACAAGCCGGGGTCAGGAACCAAGACAGGAACTCAGCCAAGCCGGGGTCAGGAATAGGTAGATCAGGGAAGTCAGGAACAAAGCCAGCAGTCAGGAACCAGAAGGGACATCAGTGGAAGCCAGATCATACACAGGTAATCAGCAACTCAGGATAACAAGCTTGATCCAGAATCAGACACAAGGGCAATCAGGTAGTGAGCCAAGATGCTTTAAATACCCTGAGAAGGTTGGTTGTTGGCTGATAGTAGTCAGATGAGCAAACACAGAGAGGTCAGCTGATTCAGCAAAGGAAAGGCATCAGTAATAGATAGCAGAGCACTGGATTAGCTCAGACAGCAGAATTGAGCAGCAGTGCTCAGCCAAACCTTGGCACTTTCATTTTCAGGTATGTCCTGGGTACTGATTTTATCTACCTCAGAAGGGAGAAAGGCTGATTTGACCTTACCAGGACTAGAACCTGTGGTCTTGAGGTTTAAACAGATTCTACAGCTAGTGCACTAACCAACTGTTGATTTATGTTTAGAATTTTCTTCTTTCTGTTTCTCTGCAGTTTCTACAATATAAATTAACATTCTATTAAATTTCAGCAGGTACACAAAATACAACGAGTTATAGGTATGAGAAAATCAGCCAAATTCTTGGTCTCTGTTTAATTTAGGCACTTGTGCATTTTCATTATTCTCTCTATCAGTGTATAAAAGCTGTTATGTGGAGACCTGGTCTAGTGCCTAGTTGTGAATGTTGGTCAACTTCATATATTGAGACAGCAAGGACTTATTTAGCAGCATCCTAAGTAGTTTGAAAACAAACCAATGGTCTAGTGGCTCACAACCACCATCTGGGTTACACAACATATGAAAATAAATCTTAAAGGGATAGTAATACTTTATTATTACTATCCCCCATATTGTAGATGTTTGCAAAATAATTTAATAGCCCCAGGTTCATCTCGCAAACCTTTATGGTTTGAGAGATAACCAAAAGCAAAGTTCCCCCTCCCTCCTTCTTCCTTAAGTCAGTGTTGTACTGATTGCAGGGATATCCGGTCTGACTTTCATCAGGCGGCTCTGCAGCAGAGCCATGATCGCTTTAGTGAAAAATAATTATTTCACTGAAACGGTCTTCTACATGTGATTGGTTTGCAAGCACATGTAAAAGACCGTTTCAGTGAAATAATTCTTTTTCACTAACGAGATCTCAGCTCAGCTCCAGAGCCGCAAGCCTGTTGTATGACGGACTTCCCCTGCAGTCAGGACAAAGCTGACTTCAGGGAATAGGGAGGGAGGGGGAAACTTTGCCTTCGGTTATCTCTCAAACCATTAAGGTTTGAGAGATGAACCTGGGGGCTATTAAATTATTTTGCAAATATCTACATTATGGGGGATAGTAATAATAAAGTTTTACTATCCCTTTAAGTACCTGCTTTCAAACAACTGTCTACTATCGCAAGCAAAATATATGGCTGCTTTTACTGGGATCACTGGTTTTATCTTTCACTAATACTCTACTACAACTTTCTATGCACCTTAACTTCTAGCATTGCCAATAGAGTGAAAGAAGAAATAAATCTCTAAATGCCTAAGCTATAGATCCTATGTTTTATCTAGGAATAGGATCTAGATAGAATAATCAATGTAGAAAAAATGAAAAGGCACTCACCAAAATTGGGAAATCTCCAAAGTTTTATTCAGTCATTGACAGTTGATTAACATTAAGGCAGAAATGCAGGTAAAACCCCTGAAGAGGGTTGGCAATAGGGATAAAGTCCTCCTTCAGAGGGAAACAAGATAGACTTCACTTTAGGCACTGTAACTCCACATGGTCTTAAAGTGTTAGTAATGTCCAACAAAAAGTTTTTTGCATATAGAAGAGTTTAAAAAGATGAGCTATATGCAAAAAAAGTATCTTTCAAACCACTATGGTTTAAGAGATACAGGCGTTTAAAGTTCGATGTCTCCTACTGACAGCTGTAAAGCTGTCAGCAGGAGATTCGTGTCGGTCGACACGGAGGCGCTTGAGAAGTGCCGCAGTCTCGTTACTTACAAGGAATCCCTTCATTGGAATGGTCTAAAACGTGTGCTTGAACACCAGGCACATGTTTTAGACCATTCCAATGAAGGGATTCCTTGTAAGTAACAAGATTGCTGCACTTCTCAAGCGCCTCCGTGTCAACCGACACGGATCTCCTGCTGACAACTTTACAGCTGTCAGCAGGAGACAGCGAACTTTAAACACCTGTATCTCTTAAACCATAGTGGTTTGAGATATACATTTTTTTGCATATAGCTCAGCTTTTTAAGCTCTTCTATACGCAAAAAAATTTTTGTTGGACATTACTAACACTTTAATGAGAGTATTGAACATAGATGGTTTTTATTACCCTATTCTTTGATGATAGGTCCAGTGTATTGTGTTGCTTGTAGCCGTTTTTGAATTCTTTACAAGAGTATTATTGGTTGCAGGCCCGTTTCAAAATGCACATTTAAAGGGATAGTAATGTTTCACAAAAACAGCAGCTCAATTAATCTTCATAGTATTTGAGCCATAGCGAGTGTTATTTCAATACTGTCAGAGTTGTGATTCAAGAGAAATTAAATGATAAAGTTTCCCCCCTACCTTCCCTTTTACCTAGTGTAAGCCATTTCTTCTCAGATGTGGAATCTGGTTGCTAGACCAGACAGATAACAGCAGGGGACAATCTTCTTCATATGACAACAATCAAAGCCTTGCCCCCCAAGTTTCTCAGGTTTTTCCCTTATCTTAATTGAAGATTGTCCCTCTCTGCAATCTACCTGGGCACCTCCCTTCTGTTCTGGCTGAGCAGTGTTATTTCAGTAAAAGGGGCGGGAGGGGGATACTTTATCATTCAATTACTCTTGAACCACAACTCTGACAGAATTGGAATAACACTCTCCAAGGTCCAAATACTATGATGATTAATTAGAGCTGCTTTTATTATGAAACATTACTATCCCTTGAAGTCTTTTAATATATATTCTATTGTTTTTATTCTTTTCCAGATTGCCAATTATGGGACTGCATGCGGAGAATATAAGTGTACAGCGACATCTGTTTTGTTTACACAGATTAGGGATTGACGCATGCGTCCTGTGGCTCTCCATTCTATGACTGCCTGTGTTTGTTTATGTAACTATGGTTACTGTTATATGCCATCCCGCTCTGATGACACGCCGGATCCATCAAGGGAGGGTACTTAAAGGTGGTTATTTCCATTTTGTATATGTGTATAGCGGCCGAACTGAGGAAGGGGGCTTCCCCCGAAACGTCCATGGCCTGTGAGCATTTCTGCCTTAATGTTAATTAACTGTCAATGCCTGAGTAAAACTTTGGAGATTCCCAAATTTTGGTGAGTGACTTTTCATTTTCTCTACATTGGAAATTGAAGCTCTGGTTGGAAATAAATGAGCTGTGATAAAGAGCACTCAGCTAAGAGACTGTATATGTTGAATTTTATTATTGTGACCTGTGAGTGTGTCTATTCCAGTGCTATCTAGATAGAATACAAATAGCTGGCATAAATAAAGTTTAAAAAGTTTGTCAAAAATCATGTGTCCTGCTTATATGCAAACACAAATGAATTGCCCAGTGTCAAGCAATGATGTAATTTAAGCCACTGGACCAATATAGTTGCTAGCAATTCAATATTCTTATTTATACAAAGGAAGTCAAATGAGGGCACATGAGTTTCCACTTGAATAATTTTGTGCTACTAATTTTAAATTCTTCAAAGCTTAATTTATTTGTACGAGAACAAGAGCTAAACAGAAAACTAAAGCATACATGTACAACATGTCTCTGTTCAAAATACACATCCTTCCCTGTCTTGAAGCACCAATTTCTTTTTTTAACTTAGCATTATACCAATTGGAAGAAGAAAGTTCAAGCTTCCAGGGCCTTTTACCTGTGTTGACCCATTTGGATTTTACCTTAATATAACTACATTCAGCATCTCCATTTAAGATTCAATGGCAGAGGCAAGTTCCCTGTTGGCATCAGTCTATAACTGGCACCAGGTATCACTTGCAATGCCAGTTTGAGGATGAGTTGCATCAACAGACCCATTCAGCTTCCATTAAATTCAGGGCAGATGGTGAAAGCAAAAAATGCAAAGAGCTTGTAAGTATATTTCCTGTTGTACCTTCCAAACATACTCATGCATAGTCTGAAAAAAATATTTTAAATAAAGAATACATAAAAACATATTACAAATAATTTCTAGATATAAAGATTTAATGCATTTAAACTGTAATATCTATCTATCTATCTATAAAAACTGTAATATATCTATATAGACACATGCACACACGTGTGTTTGTGTGTATATATATATATATATATATATATATATATATATATATATATATACACACACAAACACACTTATGTGTGTGCATGCATATATGCACTTGTTAAACACACATCCATCTTTTCTTTTAAATGGTACACAAACTTGATTGTAATGTCATCTTATATAGGTTCTGTGGATGAATGTGAATATTAAACCCTAATAAAACTCAGTTTTTCTCTTTGGGTGTGTACTGTGTGATAGATTGGTGAACAATATGTATCTGAATAGCGAAACGGAGCTCTACTATTCAGCTGCATAGTGTACATGGTCATCTGGGATAAAATTCACTAAAAAATTAGTTAGGGCTCAGTATGATCTCTTTCAAAGGCACTTCACTAATATGCACTAACATATCTTTGCCATCATATCCCCATCAAGCTGCCACCAATCCTCTGTCATCACTAGGAATTCACCATGTCTTAGACAGTTTAGCAATTTTTCACTTAACACATTTTGAATTGCTCATTTCCATATGGAAATGCTGATTAATGAGCAATTGTTGTATTGATGTGATGTTTATATGTTAATGTGATTGTTCGCCACATGCACTAAGCACTAAGAACAGCCTCTGCTGTTGGAGTTCTCAGTCCCAACATTGCCAACCTCAGGTCTACATATAAATAACAAAAGAGTTGAATACCCTTCTCTTAGAATTAATATATATGTGAGGTTTAATACATAAACCAAATCAAAGCACCAACATGAAGATACAATTAAAATAGAGGATATAAGTCTGACATTATAATCTCCAAACAGACAGTCCCAGACCAAATAGATAAATATAAAAACAAAGAAACAACACACAAAAAGTGCCTAAGTAACAAGTGTAGCAAAGGGAAAATAGTAGAAGATACATAAATATCTAAAACAAAGTTCACTCCCTAGGGTCTCCTATTTATTCATGGTGACCAAGGACACTGGAGTGCACTGCTTGAGGATGGAGGCAGTCACACTTGTCCCCTTGCTGTGGCCAAAGCTGAGTTAAAGATGTTGGCCATGAAGCCAGATGCCCAATTCCAGTTGAGCCATGACCCTGGCCAGGATAGGGACAATTATCCAGACCCTTCAGGCACAATCTGGAAATCAGATGGATGAAAAGATGAGTAGGCTGGATAAACCTGGACCCCCAAGTAGACAGGTTACCTGAGACTAGGGCTAACCAATAGTCAGTAATAAGGCAAAGGCCAAAGTAACCAAGTGATTGTGGTCAAGGGGAGTAGTGACTGTGGTCCTCGGACTTGCTACTGTCACCCCTGAAGGTGCAAAGGATACAGAGGCAAAAGAGGGCACCAAGTCACTCTACTGGAAGGAATCCCAACAGAATGGCTCCTTAGGCAAATAATCACAATAGAATGAGACAGCTAAACCAACCAGCGGGCTAGGACTGCAAAATCTCTTTGCTATATATACATATCTCACAATATATCCTGGTGGTAAACCCCCAGTGAGGAGTAGTATCACTGCCCAAACCAGCAGGCTGAGACCATCACTAACTCTCAGAACTGTCCAGATGGGTCTATAGCCTTAGCAGGGTAATACTGCTAATCACAGAGTTCTAGGTGAAATGCTCCCGCTAGTGACTATACACCCAGAGGATAAACTAACCTGTATCTCCACGGATAGCAGATCCGTACTACTACAGCACAGAAAATGCGAGCCAGGACTATCAGGAGTGAAATCCTTGAAGCACCACAGAAATACCCCAGATCCACCAGCAAACGGCAGACAGGATCATCGCGGAACCAGAGGACCCGATGAATCAGACAGGTCAGTCCAGGGTCTGGGCTAAAAGGCCGCTGCTCACCTATCAGCCCCAGTGCCCACTGAGGATAAGACTGGTTGCATCACTGGTATCCAGGCTGCAGAATGGGAATGGAAAGGGACAGAGAAAATCAGGAAGCAAAGCTGAGAGCCTGGAGTACTACAGAACACTCACTTAGACCAGCGGGAACTATCTTACACCATGGCTGATACAAAACACCCAGGTTCAGAACGTGTGATAACATGGAGGGTAACAAACTCAGATAGGTAGATCCCTGAGGCCACTGTGAGACTCACAAAAACCCGAAATAGGTAAATGGGAGACTAAGAGCCAACAAAAGTGACCAGGATAAAGGGGAGAGGAGAAAACAGTCAAAATGAGACAACTTACCTGGAGCAAACAAGGACAATGAAGGTAGAGGAGAGAATGGTCGAGAACAAGCGAATGTAACAGGGAGAGCTTGAAGGCAAAATCAGGAGTCAAAAACTGGCCAAGTCGATAAAGGATAACTCAAAGAACAGGAACCACCAAAACCTCTAACAAGCACTAGCACGAATAATCGAGCACAGAGCAAAAGGCTGGCTAGTAAGGGTGGGCGAAAAATGTGAAACATTTCCCACATGACTTTTTGAGAAGATTGGCAGATTTTTCGATTTTCCCACGAAAAATTTAGCTTTTTCCACCTATGTAAAAATGTCCTCCTTTTCACCTATGTTAACAAATTTTCCTCCTTTTTTAAAACATTTTTCACCTCTTTTAACACATTTTTAACCTATATTTCCTATAGGTACTATATTTCCCACTGTAATATTACTTCTTCTGAGTAGGGGTGGGTGAAAAGTGTGAAAAAGTTCCCAGGAAAAATTTCACGTTAACGTGCCAATTTTTTGTTTTTCCTGCAAAAAATTTCACCTTTCTGCCTATGCAAAAATGTCCTCCTTTTTGCCTATTTTAACAAATTTTTTGCTTATTTTAACACATTTTTCGCCTATATTTTCTATAGGTACTACATTTCCCACTGTAATATTAATTCTTCTGAGGGCTGATGTTTAGAAATAAGTGGCTGAAAGTCAAAGTTGTGAGTCCTACAGCAAAATATGGCTTGAAACGTTTGTTAGCATGCAGAATGCATTTGTCCTTTGTCCACAACACTTTCTTGCTTAAGTGACACTGGCATATATCCATGATGATATCAAGTAATAAAAAAAATAAAGTACAACCTACAATGTGGTAGATTTGTATTTTAGTGGTGGTGGTGGGGGACTGTCATGGTGTGATTTGTGTATGTATTTTTACCATTGTCATACTCTATCCTCTTTCTCAGATTATTGATGCACATTACTCATCGGTCATAGCAGTGGTCCCATCTGTCCTCCACCTCCTTATCTGTGCTGCTATTAATATATTTATCCTGGCTTTGTCTGTCATGTGTGGTTTCTGCTACTACTACTACTGGAGCTAGATGCTGATGTAATTGTACTGCCACTATTACTAGGTGTCAAAGGTGAAGCACTTACAGCAGCAGCGACAGAGGTACTCTTCATATCTAACACTGTGGATGTTAACCTGTGTTGCTGTTGCTGGGTAGTCAAAACAGGTGTGTGTGGATGAGTGGGACTTGGACTTTGAGGAGGAGATGATGCCGATGATGACTGATAGGGTGACTGTATGCTTTTTGACATCTGTGCTTGTCCAGGGTCAGACTTTCCAATGGCTTTCTCAAACAGTTTATAGACAGGCACAGTGCTCCTTAAAAGTGGTGGAAGATTCAGACTTTGACTTTCTGCTAATCTTATAGTCCTGTCACCATCCTCACTCTCAACTTAATTTGTATCTGAACAAGAGAAGGATGCTTGAGGCATATATTCTAGATCTGCATCATCATCAGTCATCATTAGGTCATCCTCAGCAGCATCAGTATCACCTGACAGTTCTTGCCCACTACTACCCTTATATTCCTCTAAACTTTTGGAGGCCTCAAACAATTTATTTTTACTTTTACTATAACAAAATTAACTACTACTTTGAGGACAGGTGTTTTGGTGTCTCACTGTCTGATGCAGTAGGCGGTTCAGCTGCTACACCTTCCTCTATTATTCTGTTGCCAGCATCATCAACACTTGAATGACTTGTTGTTGTCTTCAGTGTTCCTCTTATATGGTTCTATATTTCTGCTGGCACTGGTGGTGCTGGACCTAGTTTTGCTGGGACCTTGACAAACTGCATCCTCCCTTGGAGTAAAGGGATCATCTTTATTGATTGCACATGCTGCAACAATCATTGCAGCAGTAGGTTTTTGGACTACTATGTTACACTCACGTCCCTACACTGCTCCTCCCCTCCCCCTTCCCCTTGTGCATTTGCTGGACATTCTGCAACTACACTGTGTTTTTTTACTGTACAGTGCACAACACAACTGATGGAGATGTATGATAATTTGCTTAAGTCCAGTCAGCTGTCTGTCACTGTTACCTAAGATTTTTTTATTTTTTTAGTTTATTTATTTTATTTTTTAAGTTGTCCACCCTGTTGTCTTATCACAGTCTGTCCAAAAAAATTATAACTGAAAAAGAAAATAAAAAATGTCTTTCCCCAGACTTCCCCACCCAGCACAGGGACAATAACAGCAAGATCAGCAAGCAGTCACATGGAATTTTGGAGTATTTGGGGGACAACCTCCTTCCTCCCCCAGACTCCCCTAATACAGAGAACAAATGTCCTACCTAAATGACTTCCGAAACTAAGCTTCAATTCCCCTTTATTTGCCTATCTCCTCTAGCTAAAAAAACATGCTGCTCTCTCCTCTCACAAACACGGAATGGCTGCTATGAGAGCATGACAGCCTTTTACATGGCTGTAGAAAACTATTGTGTGATGTAGAAATATTTTTCTTCCCATTTATTTCAATGGGCAGAAAAGGTGGGAAAAAGCAGAAAAACTGTACTTTTTGAGGGAAATTTTTCACCAAGCGGAAAGTGCCATTATCCGCCAATTTCAGTTGGAGGTGAAACTTTTCACCCATCGCTACTTCTGAGGGCTGAAGTTTAGAAATAAGTGGCTGAAAGTCAAAAGCTGTGAGTCCTACAGTAACATATGGCTTGAAAAATGTGTTAGCATGCAGAATGCATTTGTCCTTTGCTCACAAAACTAACTTAAGTGACACTAGCACATATTCATGATATCAAGTAATAAAAAATATGAAGTACAGCCTACAATGTGGCAGATGTGTATGGTAGTGGTGGTGGACTGGCATGGTGTGATTTGTTTATGTATATTGTTTTTACCATTGTCATATGCTATCATCCTTCTCAGATTATTGATACACATAATTTATTGGTCATAGGAGTGGTCCCAAGTGGGGTAGATGGTGGCAACCTTTCTTCTCATTCCTCCTCCACCTAATCATCTGTGCTGCTGTTAATATATTTGTCCTGGCTTTGTCTGTCTTATGTGGTTTTTGCTATCTGATACTCAGATGGTATTAGATGTTGGTTCATTTTAAAGAATGTTAGTCTCCCAATGTTGCTGCTTGATAGCCGTGTCCTGTGGTCATTGACAATATAACCAGTTGCACTGAAAACTGTCTCAGACTCAACGCTTGCAGCAGGACAAGTGAGGGTTTCCACTGCAGTACGTGTCAATGCTGGCCACACAAGTTGCTTTGTTTGCCAGAATTCCATGGGGTCATTGTTTCTGCCTAAAACATAGCTGTCCTGCAAGTATGCAGAAACCATCTCACATGCAGTGGGACCACTTCTAGGAGCTACACCGTGTGTGTCAGTTACCAACCCATACTCAGGGAGCAAGGCCCAAAGAGAAGTGCCGCCACCACCACTAATGCTGGGTTTTTGCCACACCTGCTGAGACCCATGAATTGCCCTATGCTCCAAATGGGATATTCTGGTTGATGATATAACTGGTTCTGCTGGCTGAAATGCTTTGCTGTCTTACATTTCACTATACTGCCTAGATGTTTGTCGTGCCCTCACTTTCTCCCCCTCATCCTCCACAATACAACCCTCTACTCAACCAATAAGCATGTCTCCATATTCCTTGACAGAATCTGATTCCTCAGAGAGCTGCTGCTGAACACCATGACTCTTTGTTGCGATAAACTTTTGATGGCCCTTTTCCAGAAATTCTGAAATTTTGTGTTTAAAGCGGGGATCCAGCAAAGTGGAAAGAATGTATTCCTCATTGCTTTTAATTGACACTATGCAAGGATCTTGTTCAAAATACACTAATGTCTTTTACCAGCTGGAGCATATCTCTATGTTGTCATTCTGGTAAGAATCCTCAGCCATGCTCCTCATTTTTTTCTGCAATAAAAATATCAGTGGTAGAATTTCACTAATTCCTGCCCCAATGTGACTCACCAGCAGCTCGCATACATCGCACATTAGTTGCCACTGGCCAGGTGACAAAGAGGCTCCCTCCAAAGCCTTCCAGTTTTGCATGGTGTACTCGTTAATTGCCTTATTCTGCTCGTACAAACGCTCTAGCATGTCCATGGTGGAATTACATCTGGTAGGGACCTCCATTTTCGGCTGTTGATGGGGCAGGTTGTTACACTCTTGTATGGAATATAGAGCGTTGCGTGCACTGTAGGAGCGACTAAAATGGGCACAGATTTTGCGGGTTATAGTAAGCATCTCTTTGAGAGTTTTCGGATTCTGGTCACAGCTAAATTTAGCACATGGGCAAAGCAGGGCTCATGCACCATAGCACCTATTCTCAAAGCAGCAATTATGTTGGAGCCGTTATCAGCAGACACAAAACCACTTTTAAGGGGCGGGGTACAAGCCATTCCTCTATCACCTGTTCTAGTTTAGTCAGAGCATCCACATCTTTGTGGGATTTTCACTCAAAACTCTGCATGCACAAGGTGGTGTGACGATGGTATGGGCTATCCTGCTGCTGCTGCCGCCTTTTAATCCCACTGCCACAACCAGAAGCACGATTACTGGCCTTCACCTAATGCTGTAAGCTAGTGTTGTCCACTGTTGGTGCTGGGAGGGAAACCCAGTGAGCAGTCACAGTCATATATTCTGTGCTCTGCCCACTTGAACACATATCTGTTGTCAGGTGGATTTTCTTGTCATACACACTTTTCAGCCCTTTACCTACCACACTAACCACCTGCTTGTACAATTCAAGCACAGCCATCCTGGAAAAATAACTGCAGCTTGGGATATTCCAGAGTGGAGCTACACATGACACCAGTTCTCTGAAAGCTCGGTTTTCTACAAAAGAATATGGCAGCATGTCCATTGCCAACATCTTGGCAACCTTTCCATTTCACAGGCATACTTTAGGATTGTTTTTGTGAATTTTTTGATTCCTTCCTAGGAACTCAGTAAGTGTGGGTTGGCAGGACATGACAGAAGAAGCCTGGAACTTTATTGCTTTAACAACATGACTAGAGGAAGTGGCGGCAGTAGATGCAGAATGTGTGGGCAGTCTATGATGACTCTTGCCATCTTCTACAGTAAAGCCAAAGTCATCATGCTCCTCTGCAGCAGGAGCCTTATGTGTTGTTTGGACTGAAATAACTATTGGCACTGGCAGTAGCACACTCTCTGACACATAAATAAGGGCTCGATTCAAATGTTGGCGTTAAAACCAACGTGAAGAAAAAAACTGCCTTCGCTCGTTAAGCAAGACCAGGTAACGTGAGATTCAAATCTTCGTTACCCAGAAGAGTTAACGAGCGACGGCCTACAAAACACACGAAGACTACAAAACTGGAGTCGCCAAATATTTGACCTCATCGTCGACGCCAAATACACGATAAACGCGAGAAACGTCTCCAAAAAAAACCGAAACACGCGAAACGTCCAACGTGACCCAGTCCCAGCCAATCACAGCACCCCAAAGTATCAAGTTGAGTCGAATAAACTATAAATAGACCCAAAATCACCTACGCACCTTTGTCTGTTATCGAGTTCCCAAGAGCTAGATATCAGGACCCAAGGAGCAGAGGTTAGTTATTCAGAGAAAGGGAGTTTAGGCGGCACACACACAGACAGGTAGAAGGAGAGTTTGGCAGCACACAAAGCGACACAATACACTTTTGAACATACAAATACACGCATCCAAACACACATACACACATACACATAGCCCATATTTTTTTTTGTAAAACACACACACACTTTTTATCTTTATTTTGACAGTGTGAGTCTGTGAGTGCAAGTGAGTGACAGAGAGTGAGTGAGTGAGTGAGTGAGTGAGTGAGTGAGTGTGTGAGGGCCTGAGTGAGTGCCTGGGTGTGAGTGGGTGAGAGAGATGGAGAGGAGAGGAGAGAAGAGAGGGGTGGGGAGTGTAGGAGGAGAGGAGGAGGAGATTCAGGGGGGCAATCCTGGTCAGGGTAGGGGAGGGAGAGGGAGATCTCTGGGGCGGAGGGGCAGCCACCCAAGACCAGGCACATCTAGTGCAGGGGCAGACACAGTGGGACGAGGGGTAGTCCCCCTGCACCACACACAAACAGGGCCAGTGCAGGCAGGGCTGGGGAGCCACAGCCAGGGCTCTCAACCAACCTCTGGGGGTGAGGAGGAGGAGAGGTTTAGAGAGCCCAAATACACAGAGGAGGAAAACCTGGTCCTCTGTGAGGCTGTGGTTGCCCACTACAGGTACCTCTTCCCCAAGGGGCCTAAAGCTGGCCTGTCAGCGAAGAGGAAGGCAGCCTGGAAGGAGGTTGTGGCTGCTGTGAATGCAGTGTCCTGCCGCAGCCGGTCGTTGGATTCTGTGAAGAAAAGATGGGCAGACTGCAAGGCTAAGGTAAGACAGTAACATAGCAACACAGTAATCAATGTTGAGAAAAGACCTGTATACATCTAGTTCAACCCTTTTCCCATTTTTGTCTACCATTATGAAGGTGAAGAAGAAGATGGGCAAGCAGGCCTTGCACGCTGCTGGCACAGGGGGTGGTCCTCCCCTGCGGGTGGAATACAGCCAGTGGGAGGAGGCTGTGCGTCAGACCATCTCCTCCATCATGGTGTGTGGGATCCCTGGATGGAGTGACACCGGGGATGAAAGTAGCCTCCAGTCCACTGGTAAGTGCATCAAGACCCACACACACATCACACCAATCCTGACACCCACCAGGCAGAGGCCAACACAGTGACACATGGACAGCATTCCACAACACAATTCAGTCACACAGCTTGGAGGGACGTCAAACAAGGACAGAATACATGACCAACCTAGCCTGAATGGTAATGGTCAAGTCCCTGTTGAACCCCCTTTATGCTGTCCAAAACGACATCATGCACAGCACAAAAACAATGCACAATGTCATGTGTCAGTCACAGATCCAACTGTTATGTGTATCACAATGTCATACACAGAGTGACAAAGAGGTCAGCACACAACCCCTTGAATGCCACAGGGATAAGTAATTCGTTGGTTGACAATACATTGGCTAGTCCCTTGGCACCCAATGGGTTACCGGAGAATAGCAAGGAGGGGACTTGGTGTGTTTCCTATTGTATTGTTACTGCATGTCAGGGCTAGACGTTGTACATGTAGGTAGTTAGTCTAAGTGGAATAGTCAAGGTTCAGTTTTCTGCATCATATGTAGCCTGCAGAGTGGGGATGGCCAGGGGGCATTCCCCGCCATCCCCACTCTGCAGGACATATGTGATCCACAGGACTCAACCATGATGGGGGGGGGGCATTCACTAGGATGTCAGAAAGAGGTGACAATGTGTACATGACAACTGCAGTGTCATCACACCTGAAATCCCTGTGTTGTTCTGTGGAGCCAGTGCACTGAGATCTAAACAACACGTGACATACCAGTGCTTAGGCTCCATAGCATAACAAACATGTGAAAAGGTAGAAACAACCTCCAATAGTACATTCTAACAATGCACTTGTTTGCTGTGTGTTAGGATTTTAGCTGTCCTGGGGTGTGTTTGTGTGTCCTCCAGCTGTTTGGGTTCCTGGGTTCCACAGATCATGTTGGTTGGCGTGCTTGGTGTGGTTATTCCTGCTGCCGACATCATTGACTGATTGATTGGCCTCTGTAGTCATAGGTCCTCACTGGTGCATTGCTGTGTTTAGAGGTCCTGGTGTGTTTGCTGTTGAGGCCTAGGTGTAGAATGTGCAGTGGGTTCGTGTCACTCAAGGTGTGATAGTTCAGTGTTGCTCACCACATGGATCCTGATGAATGGGGATAGCAAGGAGGTATATGCCTTGCCATCCCCATTGCTCAGGATACACATGATGACCAAATCACATCACTGCAGGTTACTGTAATCAATGTATGTGATCACGTCAAACCTAGCAAAGTGTGTTAGGATGGTAACCAATGCATTGCAAAGAAATGCAATGGATACCATCCTGCCACTCAACGGTTTGCGTGTCAATGTAATAGTCTTGCAGCACTCCTGTCATAGTTCACATCACTGATTACATCATGTAATTTCCCCACACAGCACACCAGACAGCAGGAGCGGAGGACACAGGAGGTTCCTCCACTGAGGAGGCCAGCACCTCCAGTGCACTACCACCACCACCACCACACCAGCAGAGGCAGCAGCAGCAGTGGCCCCAGCATGGCCCCCAAGGCCCACCGCCCCACCAGCAGCAGTGGCAGCAGCAGTGGCCCCAGCATGGCCCCCAAGGCCCACCGCACCACCAGCAGCAGTGGCAGCAGCAGTGGCCCCAGCATGACCCCCAAGGCCCACCGCACCACCAGCAGCAGTGGCCATACCATGGCCCCCAGGCTTCACCCCACCAGCAGCCGCAGCAGCAGCAGTGGCCACAGCATGGCCCCCAGGCTTCACCCCACCAGCAGCCGCAGCAGCAGCAGTGGCCACAGCATGGCCCCCAGGCTTCACCCCACCAGCAGCCGCAGCAGCAGCAGTGGCCACAGCATGGCCCCCAGGCTTCACCCCACCAGCAGCAGCAGCAGTGGCCACAGCATGGCCCCCAGGCCCCACCTCCCACAGTCCAGCACAGGTACACTCCCCTGCAGGATGTGCCGACAGCCATGGGGAGGCACCGGATGCCAGACATAGTGGGGATGCCACAGCATGGGCCACTGCAGGCAGCCACCAGGCCACAGCCGAGGGACACTAGCCAGTGGCCAATGGATTATGAACATTTTGGACTCATTGGCCAGCCACAACGGCCACAGGCCCTGGTGGTGGTCACCACACCATCCCCGCCCCAACACACAACATCCATGCAACCCATGGCAGCCACACATATGGCGGATGTGCCATCCCCAGGGGCTCACTCATCTGGGGATGCAGTGATGGGCTCCCCATGCTCCCTCCACATCCGGACCTATGAGTCCACCCCATCTCCCCCACCACCTGTGGTGGAGCCACAGGACAGCCAGAGGGCATCCCCACCACTGTCCCGTTCCCCCTCCACACCACACACTCCTGACAACACCATGGTGATGGATCAGGAGTGTCTGGTACTACAAAGGAGGCAACTCAGGGTGGCCAGGAGGTGTGCCTGCTCACTCAACAGGCTTGAGCAGCATATGGCACACCTCCTGGACAGCATGAGGGCACTGGAGGCCCATCACGTTACTCTCAGCAACCACCTGGTCACCCACACCAACAGGGTGACAGCTTCAATTGACCAGGTGGTTGCTGAGCTCCGTGAGAGTAACAGGCTGGAGACCATCCGCCAGGCCCAGGCCTCCAGTTCCAGTGCCTCAACCCCTGTCAGCACTCCACCAGTGGCACCCCCAGCCCCCAGAACCACTAGAGCCTCACGGCATCAAGTGCAGGAAGCCACCCCTGCAGCCCCGCCCAAATAACCCCCCAAAAAAAGAAAATAAATGTGCAGTTGTTGCTTCAGAACATATCAATGTCTGTGTTTTATTCAGATGATACAGTTAGAGGGGCAGAGTTGTCTCCAATGCATTGCAAAGCTATGCATTGAACACAACTCATTCACATCTAACATGGGTGTCAAGTAATGAGTTGTCTCCAATGCATTGCAAAGCTATGCATTGAACACAACTCATTCACATCTAACATGGGTGTCAAGTAATGAGTTGTCTCCAATGCATTGCAAAGCTATGCATTGAACACAACTCATGCACAATGAATGGTGTCACAAGCTTTTACAGCAGGGTGAACACACACATCACATTCAGACATGTTTGTCCAAGTTCAACTCACAGACATCTGAAAGCCGAACAACATCAGGGTGTTGTTCCATGATGTGACTTGAACTTAAACAACATGAACACATTAGATATCTCAACAGATCAACCACATGATCACAATTAAGGGGTTAGTAATGCTTAGGATGTGTCAAGACATATGTAGTTGGGTTCACCCCCCTGATTGAAAAAGGGAACTACCACTGCTGAAAGGTGTTTCATTCCAAGGTTATCCCAGCTCAAAGCTTGAAGTCATATAACAAATATCCCAGTGGCCTGAAGGTGTCAAATGGCACTGTGACTACATCATCCTATGGGGATCCATGGTGCAGGGACCGGAGCTGTCCATAGGATGGTGTAGTAACAGTGCCATTTGACACTTTCAGGCCACTGGGATATTCAATCTATGAATGTAAAGTTGGAGTTGGAACAACTTTTGAATTCAACACCTGTCAGCAGTGGGAGATCACTTGTTTCACTCAGGGTGATAAACTCTACTGCATGGATTTTCAAACATTCAATGTATTACTATCATCTTTTCAAAGAACATGAAGAGGGAGAAGTAATCAATGACACAAGATAGATAGTTATATACGATCATATGTTTTATTGATATCAACACTAACAAACAGATGATCCTCATGGATGTGGAGTAAACATGTCACCGGAACAAACTTCTGGACCATATGAAATCATGGCCTGGATGCCTGCAGAGAGTGGAAACAAGATTGAAGGTGCACTATGAACACAACAGTCATGCTATTCCTTTGCCATCATATTTTCTTTCTCTCTCTCTCATATAAATATTTATATATATATATATATATATATATATATATATATATATATATATATATATATATATATATATATATATATATGGTGTGTTGTCCATGAACAGTCATGTGGGTTATGATGGACTAATGGTAAGGTGTGTGTTATCCAGGTAATTATTTTCTGGTGTGTGGTTAGTGGTGTGATGTGTTGTAAGTGGTATGTACCTGCCAGGTGTGTGTTTTGTCTCCATGGACTGCTGAGGTTACATAGGTGAGCTTGATATGTTGTTGGAGTGACAGGTGTGCATGTGGTGTTGTGTGTTAACCCCTGTTGGTCGGAGGTGTTTTGGGATGGCTTATGTTGTGCTGCTTTGTGTTCCCCTGGTCCCTGTTGGGTTGCTTGATTCTTATGGTTTGTCTGTGTAGGGCGGTGGTTCCCAACCAAAGTGCATTCCTCCCAACATTTCAAATGGCGAAAGAGGGACACTTCTGTTTTAGGTGGCATTTCTGGGGGCACGTCTGGTAGGTGAGGCATTGCCAAGAATTTTTAAGTTATTTCTTGACCCATCTGCACCTCTTTGTTTAACTGATGGATGATTTAGAAAAAGAACAAAGTATTTTAGTTGCCAATATTAATGTATAAACACATATACTGACAATTAACAACACATTTATGTATGTTTTATTGCTGTGGACCAATGTAATACACATCACTCATTCTGATGTCCGAAAAAGTGGGACAAAAGGGTAGAAAAGAGGGACAGAGGGATTTGGATCTCAAAGAGGGACTGTCCCTCCTAAAAAGGGACACTTGGGAGGTATGAGGGTGTCATGTGATGTTGGTGCCCCATGTGCACCAGCTCAGGATGCATCACTTTTCCCATGTTGCTATGTTCTGCACTGGTGATTGGTAATATTGACTTTACACATTTTTGGGGGGATGTGTGTATGGGACATTTGAAGCACTATTCCTCCTCATTGCCATTGACAAAGTGGTACCTGATGCTGGCCATATGTTATTTTTATTTGGGTATTCCCTTGTGCCCGCTTCCTCCAATACCTCTCCTCTCCTCACGCGTTGGCATTGTGCCAACGCATCTGCGAATTGTAGAATAGGCGACGCCAGGCAGGGGACAATGGCGACGTGTGGGCACAATGCCAACGCGCCTGCGAATTGTAGTATAGGCGACGCCAGGCAGGGGACAATGGCGACGTGTGAGGAGAGGAGAGGTATTGGAGGAAGCGGGCAGCAAATACAAGCCTGCCACCCGCTTCCTCCGATGTCTCTCTTGTCCCCAGCCTTTTCTTATGCTGCAGGCTTCACAGCCACCCGCAGCAATGGCACTTTTATGAATGAAGGGAAGCGCTGCAGTCAGAGTGCAGCCTGCTTCCTCAATTGTATTTTAACCCTTTGAGTGCCAGTGTGGAATGCAGCGCACGCCTTTGCAATGCGTTGCATACCACTCTGGCACTCAAAGGGTTAATAATGTCCTACTTACTGTGTCCCATTGTTATTTGTGTGTTTGCTTCACTCTGCATTGGAAGGAGAGTGGAGCAAAAATAATGATAGCAATGGGACACAGGAGGTGGGCATTACAAATGAATGGATCTAAGTCAATCTACGTTTCATGATAGTATTTAAATTATACAATGTATGAAACACACCCACCCACACACATACAGGCATACCTTGCCTATTAACCCTTTGGGAACCAGAGGGCTGGGAGACATGCTATGCAATGCTTTCCTACCTCTCTGGTAATCAAAGGGTTGATTGTGGAGTAAAAGACAGATTTGTCCACTACATGGGAGTCCATGAGGTGGATGTGGATGGGGTTAGTATGTCCCATATATGCAATATATGTGACATATTAAGGGGGGTGTGGAAGGGGGCATTGTGTAGTGCTTGGTGTACTAGTTTTCTTTATTGTAACCCTTTGAATGCCACAGGGGTGAGCAGTACACATCCCTATGGCATTCAAAGCTGTCTATGGTGCTGAAAGCCATCTCTGTGTTCCCCTAGTAGCTGGGTAGGGAAAAGCACAGAGAATGCTGTTCAGAACTGGAGACGTGGGTATTTTTACACTGCCTCCTGTGCTATTCTCCAAAAAAAGTAGGCGTTAGATTTCTGGCCTGAAATGTTGCAATTTAACGAGCGTTAGCCCTAACTCCAACATTTGAATCGCTTTTGGCGTCGCTTGTACATTATCCTCTATGGGTGAGATCTTGCTGTTCTGGCGACGGGCGACGTCTGTTTCAGAACTGGCGTCGCTTGTTTCTAGTAGAACATTTGCATTGCTCAGTTGACGTTAAAAGCAGCGTCGCCAGTTTTTTCTGGCGACGTCAACATTTGAATCGAGCCCTAACTTCACTACTTTTTTCTGCCCTAGAGCTCTGGGGACTTTTTAAAGTGCTTTTGCTTCTGCTAGTTGCGGCACCTTTGGCCTTCTGATATTGTGTCTCACAGTCAGACCTTTGGTTGTGCTTCAGGTGGGATCTCATAGTGGAGGTTTCTAGGTGTGAGCCTGCTTTCCCCCTGCTCATGTGCTTTTTGCACAGACAACAAATAGTAACATGCTTACCTTGAGGATCCTGAGTGAAGAATCTCCATATTTTTACTTTTACTGTAAGAAACTTCCCTACTACTGTTTTGGTGCTTGTTTGTCTTACTATCTGAAGCAGCAGGCGGTTCAGCTGCTACAATTTCCTCTATTATCCTATTGCCAACATCATAAACACTTGAATGTGACTTGTTGTCTTCAGTGTTCTGCTTATATGGTTCTTTATTTCTACTGGCACTGGTGGTGCTGAAACTAGTTTTGCTGGGACCTTGACAAACTGCATCCTCCCTTGGAGTAGAGAGATCATCATGATCACTGCTTCACCCCTCCCCCTTCCCTTTCCCCTTGTGCGTTTGCTGGAAATTACGCAACTACACTGTGTTTTTTTACTTTACGGTACACAACACAACTGATGGAGCTGTATGATACCTTGCTAAGCCCAGTCAGCTGTCTATCACTGTCACCCAATATATTTAGTTCTTTATTGTTTTTTATTTATTGATTTTATTTATTTATTTTTTTTTAAGTTGTCCACCCTGTTGTCTTATCACAGTCTGTCCCCAAAAAATTATAACTGAAAAACAAAATCAACAACTTCTTTCCACAGACTTCCTATCATGGTGCCATGATTACTTGCCTGTTGTGTCAGTGCAGTGACCTGAGTGTGCTACATGCTGCTTGCCTGATCCAGTGGCGTAACAATGGGGGTTGCAGGGGTCGCACATGCGACCCGGCCCATCACTCCAGGGGCCCGGACGCCACCTGTGACCCCCGCCCGCAACTAGCAGAGGCAACTGAGCGGCCTCTTCCGCACACTAGTAATGCAGAGCACTGGGAGATGACATCATCTCCCATAACTCTGCATTACTGAAGAAACCCCCGCACGAGAGTTCAAGCTGAATAGAGGTCTGTGCCGAAGTAGGCACAGACCTTTCCTGCCCAGGGAGGTAGGAGCTTGGGGGGCAATGTGGAGAAGGAGGCAGTGTGGAGACTGGGAGCAACGTGCAGAAGGAGGCAATATGGAGATTGGAGGCAAAGGGGGGGCATTGTGGAGATTGGGGGTAACGGGGGGCAATGTGGTCAGGGAAGCCCATGGCAATTTCTGCACCAGGGCCCAGTGGCTTCTAGTTACTTCTCTGGCCTGATCTGTCTGTGGGCGCATGTCTCTGACATTGCGATCGCTATTTTGTAGCTTCCTGCTTATTGGCCAATCAGGCTTTGCCTCGGGTGACGGCTTTATATGCTGGACACAAACTGAGCTTAGTTACCCTTTTGTGGTGTTCCTGTACGCATCTAGTTTGTTCCCATAACCTTTGCTTGGCTTACGTTGTCTCCTGGTGATCGCTCCTTGGCTTGTCTGACTACTCGCTCCGGTTTTGACCTTGACTGTGGCTGACTTCCTGATCTGTGTATGACTCTGGCTTTTCCGACTACCCACTCCATGATGACCCTAGTGTGGCTGACTACCAGATCCGGCTCCTGACTGTGGCCTGTCTGACTGACACTCCGTGTTGTCCCTCGCTCCTGTCTGACTACCACTGGGCCGATCTAAGAGCACGCTCCATTACCCTGTTGCTCAGGTACCAAGCTGGTAGCTTTGCAGGTTACCCTCGCTCAGTGCATTCCAATTGCCTTCAGGGCAGTAAGTGCAGCTTAGTCTCTCTCCATTGCTCTCGCTCAGTGTGCTACCTACCAGCTGCCTTGTTTAAGCACTTGTGGTACCACCTACGCTCTGTGCTTCTCAGTTACCTTCAGGTTGGTAGATTGCAGCTTAGTCTCGCTCCTTTGTCTCAGCTCTGTGCGCTCCTATCTGGCTGCCTCTATCTAAGCACATACTCTGCTACCTCGAGTAGTGCTATCAGTATACTGTCCTGGTATCTGCTGGTTATCCTACGCTCTGTACCTCCGCTGGGTATTACTCATATTTGGGCTACCCAAGTCCTCTACCTGACATTCCTTCCCGTAGGACTGTCTGGGTACGCTCATATGCTAGTCTTGGCATTCTAATTCCTATTCGTGGTGACAACCAAGTTGGTTCTGAGACTCAGTACAATATATACCTGCGGTGGTTCATTGTCAGCTCCTGGGTTGTGGACTAGACACTGTCCTTATGTCTGTCTCACCTTTGACTGAGGAAGTGTTTGCTATTATTATTATTTTACTCAATAAACTAGTTTAAATTCACTTTCACTGTTTCGTGTGATTATTTGCTTAAGTGACAGTGACACTTCCCCACCCAGCATAGAGACAATAGCAGCAAGATCAGCAAGAAATAGGTCCTTAGCTGCCTGTGTCTTGCCAGTCAGTTACATGGAATTTTGGAGTATTTGGGGTCAACCTCCTTCCTCCCTTCTTCTCCCCAGAGTGCCCCACTGACTCCCCTAACAAAACTAATGTCTTACTTAAAAGATTCCCTAAACTAAACTTCAATTCCCCTCTCTGTTTTCTCTAGCTCAAAAATGTACTGCTCTCTCCTCTCACAAACACAAAATGGCATGCTGTGAGAGCCTGACAGACTTTTATATGTCTGTAGAAAACAATCCAATTCCCTCAGGTAAAACCCACAGAAGGACAAAAATTAACACCAAATGGCACACACACAGTGTTACAGTCAGAATTCAATTGCCCTATCAACATGAACCACGACGAACATTGGGACACAGAGTCTGACTTGTGGCCCTTCGTTCATTGTGTTTTTTTTATTCCCATAACTCATACTATATATTTGATATGGTCAAAAAGCTTGTCATGTTCCCATTGGCTGGGATGTGGGGTTACTCAGTGCACACCTCCAAGCCAATCAGCTTCAAGCTGGAGGGATGACACAACACACTAGATGCTGATTGGCTGGGAGGTGTAGTTATTGTGGGGCACGTTCCATACCCTGTGTAACCCCACATCCCAGCCCACTGGAGTGTGGCAAGCATTTTGAATGGTGACTGGCCATATAAAAGGCAGTCCACATTCAAATTTCATTCAGTGCAGATTGGGCAAAGGTCCGAAAGGTACAAGGAGGGGGAGTTTTTTCCCTTTTTTTCTGTGTAACTTTAAGTATAGATTCATTTTAAGAATTATATATTTTTCTTTACAGGTGAAGCACTAAGTTTAAAGAAGAAGACTAAAAAAGAGCACAGATGAAGAAAAGACAGATAAAGACGAAGAAAGATAGAAGCCTACTGAAGAAAAAGACCAGGGTGTAGAGGACCCCACTGGACATCGGGATTACAGGTATTTATTTTAATTGTATGGTATTAGTTTGGGGGTATTAACCCTTTGATTGCCAGTGGGGTAAGCAATGCTGTGCAATGTGTTGCATACCCTTTTGGCACTAAAAGGGTTAATTATTTTTCCTTTACACACATTTTTTGGATACTTTGGATGTATTTATATGGATTTTATAGCTCCATTTCAATACATCCACAGGTCATTTGTGTAGGGATCACTACTTTAGCACTTTTTCATATCTTTTTTTGACTCTTCACTTACATATCGGTGGTAGCCACACGTAATTTAATCAATATTCAACTACCTTCCATTGCTTCCAATAGGCTGATATTCTAAACACTTTTGTTGCATCGGTGTCTATAACAGGGAACAACAAACAGTAGAAGAGCCTCAAAAAGTAACAAACAAAACCATACCATTATCAGATACTGTAACACTAGAGGTGGGCGAAAAGGTTTGCCTTTTGGCAAATAATGGCACTAGCCGCTTGGTGAAAAGTGGCGATTTTCTGCTTTTGTCACCTAGCTCATTCCATTGAATTCAATGAGGACACTGAATTTACACACAACAAATAACGCAGGGTTCAAAATTTCCACTCGCCACTAGCCAATAGCTAGTGAAAACTTAGTCCTGGTGAGTAGAAATTCAGCCCTGGTGGGTATGTTTTGGCTTGCAGTGGCGAGTAACTTTTCAGGTCTGGCTAGTAGCAAAGGATTTAAAATTATAAGCCCTGACATAACGCATATTATTTTATTTCCCAAAGGATAGTATAAAAGGGGCATGAGGGTGCCTGAGTTGGTGGGGTGTGGAAAAAGAATCTGTTGAACTGGGAATGTTTTTTGGGGAGGTTGTTTACTGGGATTGAGGGGATAGTTAATAAAAAATAAATACAATTAAGAGAACCCCATAAGACATGGTATAAAAGGGTCTGAGGAGGGTGCTTGTGTTGGTGGGTGGAGTCTGAGGAATGAATCAGTTGCAAAGAGCTAGTCAGAGACGCTCAACTAGGAATGAGCCTGCCCTCAAAGTGATGAGGCTCTATAGGATAAGTATCCTACCCAGGGTGCAATCTCTTTTAGCTCACTAGTGCCTTTCACAGAGAGGAAATATCCTAAAGCATATCATACTGATCCTACCAAAAGGCAGTCCAGCCACGAAATTCCAGGCAATTCCTCTCTGAACAAGAGAAGCAGCCAGCCCCAGACGTATGTTTTGGCCTTGTTGGGCCTCATCAGTGTGGTGCAGCTGTTCTCTCTAGGCACTGTGAGCAAGGGGTCAACATCTGGATTACCCTGTTACCCTTAGGGTGACTAGTCCCAAAGATAATTTGCATATGCAAGAGCTAGTCAGAGACGCTCAACTAGGAATGAGCCTGCCCTCAAAGTGATGAGGCTCTATATGATAAGTATCCTACCCAGGGTGCAATCTCTTTTAGCTCACTAGTGCCTTTCACAGAGAGGAAATATCCTAAAGCATATCATACTGATCCTACTAAAAGGCAGTCCAGCCACGAAATGCCAGGCAATTCCTCTCTGAACCAGAGAAGCAGCCAACCCCAGATGTACGTTTCGACCTTGTTGAATCAGTTGAACAGGGGATTTGTTTTGGGGGGTTCTTGACTGGTATTGGGGGGGACAGTTTTATTAAATAAATTAATAAAATAAAATAAGAAATTATTATGTAAAGTGATAGAGACAGAAACCCCCTGCCACTGGGGTGGACTGACACTTGACTTTATAGAGCATTTTGTAGCGGATGATTTGTTATATTTGTTGTTAGAGGCCTAAGCCCTGAGAAAACATTGATTTGTAGGACTTAGACTTATTAGAGGCACAAGCCCTGAAGAAACATTGGTTTGTAGGACTTAGGCTTGATAGAAACAAACCTCCAAAAATTGCTTATTTTTTTGTAGGACTATGTTTTTTTTTTTTTTTTTCAAAGCACAAGCCCTGAGAAAAAGATGCCCTACTGGCCTAGTGTCTGCAGGTGAGGTTGGCCAGAGTCCATAATTGTGGAAATTGCAATTTTGTAGAGGATGATTTGTTTGATTTGTTGTTAGAGGCCTTTGTAGGACTTAGACTTATTAGAGGCCCAAGCCCTGAAGAAACATTGATTTGTAGGACTTAAGCTTGTTTGGCACAAGCCCTAAGGAAACATTGATTTGTAGGACTTAGGCTTGTTAGAAACAAACCCCCCCAAAAATTGTTTATTTATTTATTTTTTTTTTTCAAAACACAAGTCCTGAAAAAAAAAATAAAAATGCCCTACTGGCATAATACCAGCAGGTCATATTGGCCAGTGGCCACTGTCAAATGTCCTCCTGAGTCCTGAGTTGCAACTGCTGTTCATACTGCTGCTGCTGAGTTTTTTAAACAGCAGGATAATTAGGCAACTGAAAGAGAATGGGATCAACAACAGCAGTAACATGGAAGATGGATGATGAAGGTCCCACTTGCCACCACTGGCTCCAGTGATGGGCCTGAGGCATAAGCAGCAAAATAAGTAGCTCACAGTCTATGTGGAGAAAAGAAGAAGTTGGCCAATAATTCTTGCAGGTGGAGAAGAATTATTGGCCAACTTCTTCTTTTCTCCACATAGACTGTGGGCTACTTATTTTGCTGCTAATGCCTCAGGCCCATCACTGGAGCCAGTGGTGGGAAGTGGAACCTTCATCATCCATCTTCCATGTTACTGCTGTTGTTGATCCCATTCTCTTTCAGTTGCCTAATTATCCTGCTGTTTAAACAACTCCTCCAAAATCATGGGTGTGTTATTAGAATATACATTTTTTCCCTTGAGAACAGGTACTGTGGCATCCACCACCAACTGCAATGTGCACAGTATGTGTGTGGTAAATAACATCTGTGGGCACAACTGCATCCAGTCACCATAACACCTGAAACCATGTACTGCTGCGGTCACTATACCCCTTGTCCAGACCCCTCTAAGGACACTTGACAACTTGCTGACAGTTTAATAGTAATGATGAACTCTCCATGCAAGCATCTTAACATATTATGCGGGATAGAATCTCCTCAGATGCTGCTTGATGCACTGATTATGATTCTCCTCAACCACACTGACATGTGTGGTCAGTGTATCACACAGTGTGCAATGAGTAGAGACGAACTGCCACATCCTAACATCAACAGAGTGGCTATCATTTGGCGGGGAAGGTAACGATGAATGAGGTGGATTGGCAGAAGATGTAGTTACCCTTCTCAACCAGGGTGCCGTGGCACTTTGGTGTGCCACGGACATCATCTTAGGGTGCCTTGTGGTTTCTATAAACACTAACAAAAATGGAATTTTAAATAAAGATTTATAGAAATTGTTATGCACAATATGTTTAGTTTTGGTATTATGGATTATAAGACCTAATAATACTGTATATTTATGCAGTACACCCTTCATTATGCCCTTGGTAAAGTACATTAAATATGTTAGGGGTGCCCCGAATGTTCTAGATTACGTGTTAGGGGTGCCCCGATCAAAAAATGATTGAGAACCACTGCCCTAGAAGGTGATGGCGAGATAGTTGTTTCACTCATTATGGAACTTCCAGTCTCTGACTGGGTCGTTCTATTTTTCCATCTCTTTGATCTCCGCCTCGCCTTTTGTTGCCTTTCTGGACAGTCAGGGACAGCAAAAGTTGTGATTAATTTCTGTGGTGGGTGTTTGTCTTTAACATGTTTGGATTAAATGTCATGGTGTCTATGTTTCATGTGTGATATCAGGGTGCTTGGCTAAGGTGTGTTCCCACCTTTCCTCTTCTCATTGACTTGTCTCAAATTGTGCACAATGCCCTTGGTGATGACTGTACTGTGACTGCACCAAGAGAAAAATAGTCCCACACCCATGATGACTTCAGGGGGAGTGGAACAGATGGAGAAGAATGGCCTCTCTCTTCTTCTCCTCCACATTCCCCTTCATTGTCTGTGGCAGTGGATAACGTTGCTGCTGTTGCTGATACTGCCTCAGATTCAGCACTGCAACTAGGACCAGGAGTATTGCTGCCGCTGGCAAGTGGAACCTGTCTTAGTTCCGCATTACTTGCTGACCCCGTTCCCAGTGTATCCATGGTGGTCTGTGGCACACTAGCTTGCTCCTCAGCATCCTGCTGCCCTTGCAACTCATCATCAGAAGGAATTAGAGCAGTTGCAAATTCCTCACTGCTAGTGGTGGTGGTGGTAATGCCCACCCTCATTCCTGTCTCTCATTCCTTCTCAGTTTCTGCTAAAAAGGCTAACAATGTCTCTTCCACCCCAGCTTCTCCAGCATCATCATCATCACCACCACTCCCACTAGTCACTACGTGCTGCTGCTCTATTGCAGACATCTCACTGCTGCTTGGAGGAAGTGACAAGCAATGTGACAGAGAGTCCCCTAACGTCACACTTGCCATTTCCTTTTGACCTGAGGAAGAAGGCAGACTAGCAGCAGTAGCAGCAGGCACAGGGAGCTGATCTGTGCTCATGCTGGTGGTGGTGGTATTAATTCTGAGCCTGCTCTCCTCCCCCAACACCAGTTCTGGCCTCTTCAGGATCATGTTCCACCTTGACACTGTAGTGAAGGGAAGGTGAGGAGGATTCCCAGAGCCAGAGGTATGGTGTGGGCTCCCTTGACCGCAATCTGGAGTTGGACGCTCTCAAATGTTTCCCCTACCACTCAGGCTGCTTCACTATTACTGATACTACTACTACTAACACCAGCCACATCATGTTCAGCCATAGAGTCTTCCTCCTCAGTCTCACAGTCAGTAGTAATATGAGGATATTGTTGATTACTCCCTACTTCACTCCTAACAAGCTGCTGGACCTTAGTAGCAGTAGTATTAGCATTGGCAGGACTGCTTGGCAATAGCAAGTGTGATTTAGGGTCCCTTGCTGTCACACTTGGCATAATTTTCTCCTTCCCCCCCGAGTACTACAAGAAACACTAGCAGCAGGCAAGTATTTGTGGCAGCAGGTTCAGCACCGGTAGCAGGTACAGCGCTGGTGGCAGCAGGGGCAGCAAATCTGGCAGCAGGTACAGCAATGGTGTTTGCAGGCACAGCACTAGTGACAGCATGGGCAGCACATCTGGCAGCAGGTACAACACTAATGGCTGCAGGTACAAAAATAGTGGCATTGGCAGCAGGTACAACACTATTGGCTGCAGTTACAGAAATGGTGGCACTGGCAGCAGGGGCAGCACGTCTTTCAGCAGGCACAGGCAGCTGACCTGTCCTGCTCTCACTAGTACTACCCTTTTCTCCTCCCTTCCCATTCCCTTTTCTCCCTTCCTTCCAATTCCTTTTTCTCCCTGCCTTCCCATTAAATTCCCCAAGATCCCTTGGGGTGATTTAGGGGGACCGGACAGCATTAGTTCAGTAGTGCTAGTCACTTCCTCCTCCACCTCAGACTCAGTGGACACATAATAAGGGTCCTTCCAGTTCCTCCTTTTGCTACTCATAGTGATAGCAGTTACTATGAGCCTTTCCTGCCTGAAAGTTGACAAAAAATCACAGCAGAATAGCACAGCACATCTATCTCGCTCTGTAGCTGCTTCTATTCTGCCAGCCTTCCGCAAATACATCACGTTTTTATAGCGGAAATGCAAAAACAATGTAAATCAATGGGCGGAAACTTTCTAGCCATTGAAAAAAATGGCAAAAGATTTTGGCCAATGGGTGAAAGACTCAAAAATTTTAAGCGCTAGTTTTAAAGCAGATTTTCCCACGAAAAAGCGGGAACACGGTGACAACTTTCACCCATTCCTAATGATTAGGCAGCTGAAAGGGAATGGGATCAACAACAACAGTAACATGGTTGATGGATGATGAAAGCTCCACTTCCCATGACTAGCTCCAGTAATGCACATTAGGCAGTAGCAGTACAATAAGCAGCCTCGAGACTATATGCCCCTCCTCCAAAAAAATGAGTGTGTTATTATTAGAATATAAATTTTTCCCTTGAGAACAGGAACTATGCCTCTCATCAGCAACTACAATGTGCACAGTGTGTGTGGTAAATAACATCTGGGGACACAACTGTCTCCAAACACCATGACACCAGAACCCAAGTACTGCCACTGTCACTATAATCCTTGTCCAGAACCTGCTAAGGACACATGACAACTTGCTGACAGTGTAATAGTAATGATAAACCATCCCTGCCAGCAACTTAGCATATTCTGCAGGATGAAATCTCCTCAGATTCAGCTAGATGCCTTGGTTGCGATTCTCCTCCACCATACTACCATGTGTGGTCAGTTCACCACACAGTGTGCAATGGGTGGAGACGAATTGCCATATCCTAACATCAACAAAGTGGCTATCATTTGGCGGGGGAGGTAACGATGAACAAGGTGGATTGGCAGAAGATGTAGTTATCCTAGAGGAACAAGGTGATGGCAAGCTAGTTGTTTCACTCATCATGGAACTTCCAGTATCTGCCTGGGTTTCTCTGCTCTTTCTCCTCTTTGATCTTTGCCTCACCACTCGTTGCCTTTCTGGAGAGTCAGGGGTTACAGCAACAGCAGTGCTTGATTTCTTTGTTGGGTGTTTGGCTTTAACATGTTTGGCATAAATGTCAGGGTGTCTGTGTTTCATGTGTGATATCAGGGCGGTTGTGCCAAAGCGTGTTCCCTCCTTTCCTCTTCTTACTGACTTGTCACAAATTGTGCACAATGCCCTTGGTGATGACTGCACTGTTCCTGCCCCAAGAGAAAAATAGTCCCACACCCATGACTTCAGGGGATAGGAAACAGGTGAAGAAGAATGGTCCATTTCATCTTGTCCTCCACATTCCCCTTCACTGTCGGTGGCAGCCGATGATGTTGCTGCTGTTGCTACTACTGCCTCAGATTCAGATCTGCAACTAGGACCAGGAGTATTGCTGCCACTGGTACGTGGAACCAGTCCTAGTCCCACATCACTTGTTGACCCATTCCCACTATGTCCACTGTGGTCCGTGGCACACTAGCTTGCTCCTCAGCATCCTGCTGCCCTTGCACCTCATCAGCAGAAAGAATTAGAGCAGTTAAAAAGTCCTCAAAGTCCAAAATCTCACTGCTAGCAGTGGTGGTGATGATGGCCATCCTCATCCCTGTCTCCCATTCCTTCTAAGTTTCTGATAAAAAGGTCATCAATGTCTCTTCACCCCAGCTTCTCCAGCATCATCATCACCACCACCACCACTAGTCCCTATATGCTGCTGCTGCTCTATTGCAGACATCTCACTGATGCTTGGAGGAGGTGACAAGCAATGTGACAGAGGGTCCCCTAATATCACACTTGGCATTTCTTTTTGACCTGAAGAAGGCAGACTGGCAGCAGTAGCAGCAGGCAAAGGTGGCTGATCTGTGCTCCTGCTGGTGATGTTGGTATTAATTCTGCACCTGCTCTCCCCCAACACCAGTTCTGGCCTCTTCAGGATCATATTCCACTTGGACACTGTAGTGAAGGGAAGGGAAGGACTCCCACAGCCAGAGGAATTGTGTGGGCTCCCTTGACCGTTAGTCTGGACACTCTCAAATGCTTCCTCTACCACTCCCCTAACACTACCTAAATCACTGGTCGGAAACTTTCTAGCCATGGAAAAATTGGTGGAGAATTTTGGACAACTGTCAAAAACCGCAAAGATTTTAAGTGCTGTTTTAAAAGCAGAATGAGGACAATAATGTGGTTTTCGCGGGATTTCGCCCCCACCGCTAGTTAACACAAGAAAAGGTCATGGGAAGACTAATGAAATTAAGACTAACAAAGCACCAGGTTCTGATCGTATTCATTCAAGGGTTATTCAGGAACTCAGTGTAGAGTTAGCCTCTTTTTTACTCTTTAAAAATTGAGTTTGACCTCTGTAGTGGTAAAAATTCTAGAACGATAATAAGGGATTATATTCAGGCTACACTGCAGAAAATAATATTATTAGCAGGACTCAACATGGTTTTATGAGGAATTGATCGGGCCAAACTAGTCTTTTGAGCTTCTATGAAGAAGTAAGTAACAACCTAGATAATGGTAAAGCAGTAAATATAGTATATCTAGATTTTGCAAAGCATTTTGATACTATGCCACACAGGAGGTTGGGGGGTATAAAATAAGGACATTAGGGCTAGGGGATAAACATTGCAATGGTATAGAAAACTGGTTGAAGGATAGGGAACAATGTGTTATAAATGGAAAATTCTCCAATACAATTAAAGTTGAGAGTGGAATATCTCAGGGTCCAGTACTTGGGCCTCTTCTTTTTAACACGTTTATAAACAACCAGGAAATGGATATAGAAAGCAAAATATCAATATTTACAAATGACTCGACATTATACAGGGTAATAGGTTCAGGATATTTGTTCTCTACGGAGGGATTTACATAAAATGGCAGATTGGGCAAACAAATGGAATAAGAAGTTTAATGTAGGAAAGTGTAAAGTTATGCATTTGGGAAAAAATCCCAATGCTACTTATGACCTTAGTGGAAAAATGTTAGGGGACTCACTGCTAGAGAATCCTTGTAAACAAATGGAAGCAGCAACCAGTGTCAAATAGCAGTAGCAAAAGCAACCAAAGTCCGAAAAATAAACTGTCTTCATCAGCATCATCCCCTAAACTTCCAATTCCAAGTCACACTCAGCCACACACTACTAGGGTACAGTAACTAGCAGCAACAACGCGGGTTACCAACATCCAAAACCTTAGCTATGATAAGTGCTTCTGCTGCTGTTGGAAATGCAGCACTTGTGACACCTAGTATAATTAAACTTGCAGCAACATCTAGCCCCGTTAGTACTAGCAGCCCCTCAGGAATACCTCAGTCAATGAAGTCCACAATAAGGAGATACTTTACTCATGTTGCTATCTGTTGTCTGTGTAAAAAGCATGTGAGCAGGGGGAAATCAGGCTCACGCCTAGGCACCTCCTCTATGAGCCACACTATCAGCATGTCAAAGGTGCCACACCTAGCAGGAGCAGCAGCAGTAGAAGCACTCCAAAACATTCCTGGGGCTCTGGGGCACAAAATAGTAGTGATGTTTATATGTCAGAGAGTGCACCAAAAATGCCTTCAAGCTCTCCTCTACACCAGCTGCTTTGCCACCACCTTCACTCTCATCAATACCTCCACCAATCTCTAGCTACTCTATGCTGGTGGGTCTGCTTGGGCATGAAGTGTGGCTGAGGGTCTCTTACAGTCACACTAGCTATGTCCTATTGAATAACATAGGTGGAAAAAGGAACCATTCTCATGATATCTTCTGTGGTCTTGGCGAAATCTATGGGTTCCTCTATGGCTAAAATTTTCAGCAGGAAAAGTGGAAATCCCTGTGTATGCTGCAAAAGTTCCTGTGGAAACAAAACTGAACTTTTCACCCATCCATGCTAATGATTCCTCTTTCTCAGAGTCACTAGCTTCAGGGTCCATTCAGCTTCTCTTTTTTTTTCTTTTGCCTACCCTTCTGCAAATTAAATTTGCCAGGAAAAAGACAAATTTTATACAATACAGTGAATGTGCATCTTGGAGAAAAAGACAATATTCAAATATTTCTCTTTCTGACATCAATCCCCAGAGATTCAATACCAACTACCCAGCACATTACATCAAGTTTCTGACCTAAGAATTGATTCAGTCATTTGAACACATCTTCACCAGATTGGGTTCTCAGTAGCAGCCTATTCAAACAAATCAGTGCTTGTAAAGATGACCAGATAACACCTTTCAAGAGTAGGGAGGGGCGAAAGTTGTCACCGTGTTCCAGTGAGAAATGTCGCAAAAACCATGTGGTTATCTGCTTTTTCGCAGGAAAATCCTCTTTAATACTAGAGGTTAAAATTTTCGTATCTTTCACCATTGGCCAAAATCTTTCACCATGTTTTCAATGGCTAGTAATTTCACACTATAAAAACGTGACATTTTCGCTGAAGGCAGACACAATAGAAGCAGCTACAGAGCAAGATAGACGTGCTGTACTGTTCTCGTGTGATATTTTGCAAAAAGTGAGGCAGGAGAGGCTCATAGTGACTCCTATCACTATGAGCAGCAAAAAGAGGAACTGGAAGGACCCTTATTATTTGTCCACTGAGTCTGAGGAGGAGGAGGAAGTGACTAGCAGTACTGAACCAATTTTGTCCAGTCCCCCTAAATCAACCCAAGGGATCTTGGGGAATTTAATGAGAAGGGAGGGAGAAAAGGGAATGGGAAGGGAGGGAGAAAATGGTAGTACTAGTAAAAGCAGGACAGGTCAGCTGCCTGTGCCTGTTGCAAGATGTGCTGCCTCTGCTGTCAGTGCCACCATTGCTATACCTGCAGTCACTAGTGTTGTACCTGCTGCCAGACATGCTGTCCCTGCTACCAGTGCCACCACTGCTGGACCTGCCACCAGTAATGTACCTGCTGCCAGACCTGCTGCCCATGCTGCCACCAGTGCTGTACCTGCTGCCAGTGATAAACCTGCTGTCAGTGCTGAACCTGCTGCCAATGCTTAACCTGCTGCTAGTGCAGAACCTTCTGCCAGTGCTGAACCTGCTGCCAACAACACTTTGCCTGCTGCTAGTGTTTCTTGTAGTACTCGGGGGGGGGGGGAGAAAATGATGCCAAGTGTGACAGCAAGGGACCCTAAATCACACTTGCCATTCACAATCAGTCCTGCCAGTGCTAGTACTACTGCTATTAAGGCCCAGCAGCTTGTTAGCTTTAGGAGTGAAGGAGGGGGTGATCAACAATATCCTCATATTACTAGTGACTGTGAGGCTGAAGAGGAAGACTCTGTGGCTGAACTTGATGTGGTTGGTGTTAGTAGTAGTAGCAGTAATGGTGAAGCAGCCGGAGTGGTAGGGGAAACATTTGAGAGAGTCCAGACTAGCGGTCAAGGGAGGCCACACCATTCCTCTACCTCTGGGATTCCCCTTCCCTTCACTACAGTGTCCAAGTTGAACATAATCCTTAAGAGGCCAGAACTAGTGTTGGGGGAGAGAAGGCTCAGAATTAATACCATCACCACCAGATCAGCTGCCTGCTGCTAGTACTAGTCTGCCTTCTTCTTCAGGTCAAAAGGAAATGGCAAGTGTGACATTAGCGGACCCTCCGTCACATTGATTGTCACCTCCTCCAAGCAGCAGTGAGATGTCTGGAATAGAGCAGCAGCAACAACAGCATGTAGGGAATAGTGGTGGTGGTGATGATGATGCTGGAGAAGTTGGGGTGGAAGAGACATTGATGGCCTTTTTAGCAGAAACTGGGAAGGAATGGAAGACAGGGATGAGGATGGCATCACCACCATTAGCAATGACATCTTGGAATTAGAGGAATTTGCAACTGGTCTAATTCCTTGTGGTGCTGAGATGCAAGGGCAGCAGGATACTGAGGAGCAGGCTAGTATGCCACAGACCACCGTGGACACAGTGGGAATGGGGTCAACAAGTGATGTGGGACTAAGACAGGTTCCACTTGACAGCAGTAGCAATACTCCTGATCCTAGTTGCAGTGCTGAATCTGAGGCAGTAGCAGCAACAGCAGCAACATTATCCGCTGCCACAGACAATAAAGGGGAATGTGGAGGACAAGAAGAAAAAGGCCATTCTTCTTCATCTGTTCCCTTACGCCTGAAGCCATCATAGGTGTGGGACTATTTTTCTCTAGGGGCAGGCACAGTGCAGTCATCAGCAATGGCACTGTGCACAATTTGTGACAAGTCAGTGAAAAGAGGAAAGGTGGGAACACACCTTGGCACAAGCGCCCTCATATCACACATGAAACACAGACACCATGACATTTACGTCAAACATGTTAAAGACAAACACCTACCACAGAAATCAAGCACCTCTTTTGCTGTCCCTGACTCTCCAGAAAGGCAACAAGAGGTAAGGAGGAGATCAAAGAGGAAGAGTAATTGAACAACCCAGGCAGAGGCTGGAAGTACCATGATGAGTGAAACAACTAGCTCTTCTGCATCTTCTGCCAATCCACCTCATTCATTACCTCCCCTGCCAAATGATAGCCACTCTGTTGATGTTAGGATGTGGCAGTTCATCTCTACCCATTGCACACTGTGTGGTGCACTGACCACACATGTCAGTGTGGAGGAGTAGAATCGCAATCAGTGCATCAAGTGGCATCTGAGGAGATTCCATCCTGCAGAATATACTAAGATGGTGGGATGGAGGGTTCATCATTACTATTAAACTGTCAGCAAGTTGTCATGTGTCCTTAGTGGGTCTGGAAAAGGGGTACAGTGACAGAGGCAGTACTTGGTTTCAGGTGTCATGGTTGGATACAGTTGTGCCCCCAGATGTTATTTACCACACACACACACACTGTGCACATTGCAGTTGCTGGTGAGGCCTGCTGTTCCTGCTCTTAAGGGAAAAATATATTCTAATAACAACACACCCATGATGTTTTTGGAGGAGGGGCAGGTGGAGAAGATGTAATGGCCAACTTCTTCTTTTCTCCACATATACTGTGGGCTACTTATTCTGCTACTGCCTCAGGTGCATCACTGGAGCCAGTTGTGGCAAGTGGAACCTTCATCATCCATCTTCCATGTTACTGCTATTGTTGATCCCATTCCCTTTCAGCTGCCTAATCATCCTGCTGCTTAAACAACTCAGCAGCAGCAGCAGTACGAACAGCAGCTGCAACTCAAGACTCAGGAGGATATTCAACAGTGGACACTGGCCAACATAGCCTGCTGGCATTAGGCCAGTAGGGCATTTTTATTTTTTTTTCTCAGGGCTTGTGCTTTAAAAAAAAACAAAAAAAAACATAGTCCTACAAAAATTAAACAATTTTTGGGGGGGTTATTTCTAACAAGCCTAAGTCCTACAAATCACTGTTTCCTTAGGGCTTGTGCCAAACAAGCTTAAGTCTTACAAATCAATGTTTCTTCAGGGCTTGGGCCTCTAATAAGTCTAATTCTAAGTCCTACAAAGGCCTCTAACAACAAATCAGACAAAACATCCTCTACAAAATACTGTATCAAGTCAAGTATCAGTCCACTGTCCCCCCAGTATCAGTCAAGAAACCCCCCCAAAATAAATTCCCTGTTTAAATGATTAATTCACCAACACAGGCACCCTCCTCAGACCCCTTTTATACCATGTCTTATGTTTTTTATTTTATTTTATTCAGGATTTATTTTTTATTAACTGCCCTCCAATCCCGGTAAACAACCCCTGCAAAAATCATCCCCTGTTCAACTGATTCTTTCTCCACCCCCCACTAATACAGGCACCCTCATGCCTTTGGGAAATAAAATAATATTTCCTATGTGTTGTGTGTAACTTCAGTGCTCCTATTGATTTCAATGGAATGAGCTAGGCAAAAACAGAGGAAAAAAGCAGAAAGTCAGCACTTTTCGCAGGAAATTTTTCGCCAAGCGGAAAGTGCCATTTTTCGCCAATTTCAGTTTGAGGCTGATATTTTCGCCTCTCCCTATTTGAGAGGTTTGACTTTCCATGTTCTGATAGGTAAGCTTGATCTTTCAAAAGTAATGAATGTCTATCACAAATCACGACCACTGTGCCATGGACTGCCATCCACAACAAAGAAGCCACTGCTGTAATGGATAGTATTGTCCCTATTAAACTTCAACCCCTCATGCAGCCTCTCTCCCTTGTTTGACAATGCTATTAAGGAATTAAAAAGAAGGGGTGGAGGATTGACTGTCATTGGAAGAATAGTCAAGATACTTAAGACAAGATTAAACTGTTGGAACATGCTGCAAAACACAAATGTCCAATCACCTGCATAAAATCAATAATCTTTTCTAGAGAGATCTTGCTAGAAAAAATAGATCAGCTAAGCTCTTGGAAAGATTTTGCAACACAATTTTTCTGCAGTCTAGTGCAGCATGGTCCCAGTTTCAGTGCATTTCCCATCTATTTTGCAGGCAAGGTATCCTCCATTTGTGCTAGAATTCCAAGGGTGATGTCTTGTGAATGTCATCAACCTAGCCATGGAAATCTGGAATTTCTAGCATTTAACAAAGAAAATATGGTACAAATAATTCAGCAGCTGCACCCACAAACTGCTCTCTCCATGCAGACATTTTTCTACAACCACTGAAATAAGCAATTCACCAAACCAGTTCTGAAAATGCCATCATTAGATCCAGACTTAATGGCAAACTATAAGTCTGTCCCAAACTTCCCCTTAGTAAGGCAACTGGGAAGTCACTTTCAAACCATGTGTCATCCATGAACCAGTACAGTCTGGTTTCTAGAAAACACACAGCAGAGAAACATGCCTGGCTTGTGGGTCAGATCTCTGAAGCATATGATACTGTTGAACATGGAATATTAATAGAGCTACTGAACAACTATTGTGTACTGAGTAGAACAGTTCTCAGTATGTTTAATTTTTTTCATTCTGGAAGGTCAAAGAGGGTTTCTTTAGGTGTATGCTCCAAATGACCCATGGTCCAGTCAAGTGAAGTTCCACAAAGCTCTTTTTACCACCAATGTTGTTTGCAGTATACATTTTACCTCAGGAAGACATCATCAGTAGGGGTAGGGGAAAGGTCCTTCAGAATAAATCTGAGAAAACCATGCAATTTTCCGCCTTTCATGGGAAAATCTGCTCCGTGTAGAGAGATTAAAATCTTCAGTGTTTTCACCCATTGCCAAAAATATTTTTCTGTTTTTTCAGTGGCTACAAACTTTTCACCCCTTTTCTTACATGATCTTCGCATTTTAGCTATAAAAACATGACTTTTCCAGGAAGTGGAACACAATACAAGCATCTAGAGAGAGAGAAAGAGAGAGGGTGTTAGGCTGTTGTTATGTGATTTATATAGCAAAACTGAAGCAGGAATGGGTCATACTGTGTGCTATCACTATGAGCACCTGGAATATAAATAAAAGGAGGCGCTGGAAGGAACGTAACACTTCCAGTGAGTCTGAGGACTAGGAGGAAGTGACCACTACCAGCATTGAAGGGTCTGCATGCTCTGATTCCCCAGACCCAATAAGTCCCCCTATATCACCCCTAGAGATCCTGGGGAAATTTGTATCACGGGCAGAGGAAGAAGAGGGTAGTGTGAGCAGGACAGGTCAGCTACCTGTGCCTGCTGCCAGCGCTGCTCCGGCCAGTGTCTTGTGATTCTCAGGTGGGGAGGGAGATTATGCCAAGTGTGATAGCAGGGGATCCTAAGTTATAGTTCACCTAAAAAGAAATAAAGTGCACCAGTGAGTGTACACTGTAACTGGGAACTTTCTTGGACTATTTTACCCTTTCACCGAGTTAATTCTTTTTTAAAATGTTACCTCCTCCACCGTGAAGATCACCTTGTAATGGTTCAGGACTCACCTTTTCAGGAGGCAGACCAGCCTCTTGGTGTGTAAGCTTTCACTGGATAACCTCCAGTGTAGGTTCCTTTACGTCTACTCCTTCCCCTCTCTTGCCTGGCGGGTCCCCGATATTCGTGAAGACTCTTGCTCCTGCAGACTAGATATAATACTCTGCAGCCCTCTATCTAAGACTAGGGCACAGTCTATGGGACCTTACTCAGCTATGGGGATTCAGGACTCTAACCCAGGTTTTTGTAATAGACACTGTAGTTTATTAAGTAAAAAAATATGTATAAAAAACTTTATACACTGGTCACCATTACATTACCTGCTGGCAGTAGACCAGAAGGGCATATTTTTTTTCTCAGGGCTTGTTCTTTCCACATCATAGGTCTACAAAACAAAAACAATTTTGGGGGGCTTGTTTCTAACAAGCCAAAGTCCTACAAATCAATGTTTCATCAGGGCTTGGGCCTCTAAATCAAGTCTAAATCCTACAAATCATCCTCTACAAAATACTCTATCACATCAAGTATCAGTCTACCCCAGTCACAGCTTAGGTCAGGCGGTCCCTGGTAGATACCAATTTCATATTTTATTTTTATCTATTTATTACTGTTTCCCCAATCCCAGTCAACAAAGCCCCCCAAAAATTCCTGTTCAACTTATTTCCTCACAGTCCACCACAACTTATTTCCTCACAGTCCACCAACACAGGCACCCTCAGACCTCTTGTACTATGCTTTTGGGGAATAAAATAACATTTGCTATGTGTTTTGTGTAAATTTAATGATCCCATTGATTTCAATGCAATGAGCTAGGTGAAAAAAGTGGAAAAAAAATCCCAGCCCTTTTTGGTGGGAAATTAGTCACCAAATGGGAAGTGCCATTATTAACTGATTTTGGTTTGAAGCAAAAATTTTCGCCCATCCTAATAATCAGGAACAAAGCCCTGTTTTTTTTAACATATTCAGCAAGTATAAGAAATGTAAAGTGAAATTGTCTATATTTTTTTGTGCCTGATAGGGAGCTCCCTCAATTTTTGGTTACCGAGTCAAACATAAGGATGACAGTCACTTAAACCCATAGGAGCAGATTTGGTAAATCATAAAAGCTGAATTTTTACATTTTATTGACAAATTGGCAGTATAGCTTAATTGTAATTTATAAAGCCATCAATCATCTTTTACTGGTGCTTAAAAATGTAAACATAAAATCATTATACCATATAGTGAGCTTGGTTATATTACTGATCTGTGACTCATTTGACAAAATTATTTTATGTATAGAGTCAAAACCAGCTCTTGGCTGAACATTTGTATGAGAAATGGAGGGTAGATATGATATTTCATAGATACATAATCTTACACATTCAGATACAAATGTCTGTGATCTTCAGAATCATTACAATATTGACTCTGTGTTTAAACATTTTTATATTTCTTTCATATAAACTGTATATTTTACAATCAACATTGTCTTAATTGAAATAATGACTTCAAATTAAATAAGGTCAGGACTTGTTTAACCCTTTGAGTGCCATAGTGGTATCCAACGCACTGCTTAACGTTGTAACCAGTCAAACTCTGTTCTGTGCCTCTGTAAATAATCCACTACAAGTTAATATCTGATAACAGATTTAGTGGTTACCATTGTCTTCTAAGGGACTTTCAAATAGCACTGGGTATTTTTTTCAACAGATTTTACAGCAACAGTCGCATAAACAAAAATAAGTAAAATTAATCCTGAAATTTAGTCTAGGAAAGAAAAGCAGAATTGTTAATTAATCATTTACAGCACTTGTACCTGTGGAAAGGGGAGTGACATTCCTCCTGATAATTCACATATATTTTATACTTACAGCGACTGATTTTTGGTGGGCTGTCAACTTGCATTTCTCCAGCAGTTGCTAAAAACTATTTTCAGCTTCCATGGACTAATCAGAAATGGTAAAGGCTGTTTTAGACACTTTCTTAACCAATATAGATTCTGTAGGCCATGATCAGTATCAAAGAAGTTAATCTACAAGTAGGTTCTTCTGACATTATTTGATAAATGCTTTGACTTATTAAATCCTCATTTACCAACATAAAGTGAGATGAGATTTTAAATGTTACTGTAACCTCTGGCTTGCTTTCAAAGAACCGATGACTGACTATAAAGCATCCTGACTTGCCATTTCAGTGTTTGTTTAAAGATTTGTATATATGTGTTTGTGGATACTAGTGCAGTGTGGTTAAACATATTAGATTCACAATGACTTAATACATCTATAGATGATGAAAACTGGTGCCAGATAAATGTCTTAACTCCTAACATGGCTCAGTATTGAACCACTTACTAATTGTATATATTACCTCTTTTATACCATCACAACTAGACATCGTTAATACATAAGTTTGCTAGTTTCTTGGTTTCATCAAAGTCTAATAATATTTATTTAAAGGCTGCTTTAAGAACCTTTTTGGCCCCTGGCAAAATTGTGACTGGAGGCCCACAAATATAGGAATACATTTAGAATCCTTTTACGTTTCATTGTTAACTTCCTTTGGCTTATTTCTGTTTGTAGGGAAAGCAGCCATATTGGTGTGATTTGCATCCAGGATAGCCTTTATCCCTTCTGATCATATGATTAAATTGGTTCATTCTGAAAACCAGGGGACCTATGCAAACTCAAAGTGAGATTCCCTAAAACTGCAGCCTACAGTGAACACTCGTTATCCCCATGTATTAAATTTGATCTTATTTATTTCATTCACAAATAGTTTATATTCCCTATAATTATATGATATAATGACATTGTCTGTTTTATAGCAGAAGATCTCCTCAATTTACGTGTTATCAGTCACCTTTACTGATTACCACCTGCTTGTACATCTATTGCAGTCTTGCTAAAAATTTAAACATATGTGCTTATACTGAGCTATGATCATTACAACTTTGAATAGTGTTTCTAAATGTCATGTATATGTGTACATTTATATGCACATACTTGCCCCTGCCCCTTCACACAACACACACACACAGAGGACCTTATCTATTAAGCTAAAGAGGTGCATTGGTGGAGCAAACCAGCTGCACTAGATGGAGGGTAAATGAAAAATCCCTTTTTATATAAATGTAGTTTTAATCTTTTGAAGGCTAGAGAAGCAATGTAATGGAAACCTCTCTAGAATTAATGTGTCCCTACTTGTGAGCCTTCTCCTCTCACCTACGTTCCATCCATTCCTTATCTTGATTGGACTTTGGGCCTTTAAATTCCAGATCCACCTCCACCTTTTTGCCCTATCCTGGTCCAGTGTGCCTGAATATTTTAATTTGTTGTCCTTTTGCTGCTGCTGATTCCTCTTTCCTGACCTTTGGCTCTCTCCTAGATGCTGCTTCTGGGGTTCAATTTGATCCTTCACTGATATTGATGTTTCCATCTCTGAACCCCTGGCTAGCCTAAATATAGCTACATAGTTGATGAGGCTGAAAAATGAGGTATCAATCAAGGTCAGCCCATGTCATATCACCCTTGTTGATCCAGAGGAAGGCAAAAAAAACCCATTGAAACCATTTCCATTTAAGCCTCAAGTGAGTAAAAAATTCTTCCTGAAGCCAAATGGCAAATCCTATTTTTCCTGGATCAACATTTTATTCCTTGTGAAATAAACTATAATAAGCAACAATATGTTCTATGCCAGAAAGGTATCCATTACTTTTCGAAAGCAATGACAGTATGTGCAAGCACATCATTCCAAGGCATTACATTCCATAACTTTACTGCCCTTACTGTAAAAAAAATCCCTGTTTTGGTAAAAAGCAACTTTCTTCTTGTTTTTTGAGTAATATCCTATATAATAATTTGCTAGGATGTTTGTCAGAAGCCGTCATGCACAGTAGAGACTGCATACGTTCGAGCAGTCTCTACTGCTCGTGATTGCATCACGTGAGTGAGGGAACGCAAGACTGCATCACGTGGAGCAGTGAGGTAGTGACCGCTTAACCCTTTGAGTGCCAGAGGGGTACGCATGAGTTGTACACCCCTCTGGCACTCAAAGGATTAACATGACCCGGACCTTGGCCCATGTACACAGGCTTTTACACTAGTAATAAATAATTCCTTAGACCATTCTTTGTATTGACCTCAGATATATTTGCAAATCGTAATGATAGCACCCTTTAGACAAGTCTTCTTTAATGAGAAAAAACCCAGTTTGGCTTATCTCTTTTATGACTCCGATCCTCCAATCCCTTTATCGGTTTTCTTGAGCACTTTTTCCACTTCAGTCATATCTCTTTAAAGACCTAGTACCCAAAACTGTACTCATTATTCCAGATGAGGCCTTACCAAGGATGTATATAGAGGTAGAATTATATACTCATCCCTGGCATCTATAACCCTTTTTAGACAAAAAAATATCTTATTGGTTCTTTCAGTAATTGAGTGAAACTGCACACTGCTGTGAAGTCTATTGTCTATCAGTACTCCCAAATCTTTCTCTAATGAGGATTCCTCAAGTGGTTTCCTATTTAGTGTATATGTATAATTTTTGTTTATGCAGCCAATATGTACAACCTTTGATTTGTCTATATTACACTTCATTTGTCATTGTTCTTCCCATTCACTCAGTTTATCCAAATATTTTTCAGAGAAAAAACTTCCTGCTCTGTATGTATTTTGATTACATAGGTTAATAATTAATAAACATGTTAAAAAGCATTGGACACTTGACCGAAGCCTGTGGCACCCAATTACAACTTTAGACCAACTTGAAAAGGTTCCTTTGACAAAAACTCCCTGCCATGTATCATTTAATCAGTTCTCTACACATGGACAGATATCTTATCCCGAACCAAAGCCTTTTTCTGGATAACAGTAATATATCTGATTCCCTCCAACCACAGAGAATTATGCCTGGAGATAGTGAATCAATAAATGTTAAAGTGGAACTATCACCCTATTTCAAGCCCCCCCCCACACACACCTGTAGAATTGTTTAGGATTTTTCTTGCTCTCTTTTGCAATCATTTTTTCATTTTCAATTTTAGCTAGACTAATTGCTTGTGTACATATTCTGTTACATTCTTTATATTTTTAAAACAATGCATCTGACCATTCTGATATAAACAGTTTAAAAGTCTGCTTCTTATTTCTCACTTCACTGGAAACCTTTTTATTAAGCCACATTGGTTTTAAATTGCTCCTCTTTATTCTCCAATGGTATACTGTGACACGTATATTTATCTAAGAGTATTTTAAACAAATTCCAACTTTCTTTCACATTTTCATCTCTGAAAATTATATCAATTTAATATCCTTTATAACTACTTTTTAACATTGTTAAATGTTCCTTTTTAAAGTCTAATATTTTGGTTAAACTCTGCCAAAAGGTTCTTTTATCCGTATAGTGGTTACCATTCCAGAATTGTTTGAGACCACTAGGTCTGGCAAGAACTCTTTTCTAGTTGTCTTCCCTACTAATTAAAAAATTACTTCCCATTGTTGTGCTTGAAGTCATATTTTTGAATTAGTTTCAGTGTAGTTGAATATCTCTTTATTACTGTTCTTCCTGATTAAGAAGCCTTTTCTATTTGCAGTAAAGTTGTACTTCTTCAACCTCCCATATTACAGGTGTCTTGTGGTAAATTACCATTAACATGCTTTAAAAATGTATGCTTGGAATGTATATTTTAACACAGAGAGCCACTGCATTCTGACTAGACCCTTAATATTAGGGATGGATGAAAACATTTTTTTCTGTGAGAAATTTCACAAAAAAAATTATTTTCCACTTTCCTTGTGAAATTCCAGCAGAATTTTTGTAGGGGAATTTTCGTTCTGTCGTATGTTTCACGACTAATTTTCCCACAAATTAGAGTTTTTCGCCACCCTATATTATTAATTTTTGAAGGCAGGAATTTCCTGCCTCATAGAAAAAAAAGCCCTTAATTTCCTGAATGTTTCTACTATAAAAGCCCAGAATTTACTGCATTTCAGTGTGGGTTTTGTTAGTAGAGAAAGAGAGGAGTAGAGGTGTTTCAGTAGAGAAGAGAGCTGATTATAATAAAATGTTCAGTTTCTGTAGATTGTGAAGTGTGTGTAACTTAGGGTTAGGTTAGAGAGGGTCAGTCAAGTGAGATTTAGTATTAGGACAGTGAGGGACTTTCAAATTGTGCAAATTGGTGTGAGGGTCATTCAAACTGAGTTTGTCTTAGGGTAGTGAGGGCCATTAAAATTTTGTGAGCAGTAAGGGTCAGTGAAGTATATAGTGTGAGTGACTTTTTTTAAAGTATTTTTCTCTTTAATAATACCTTTCTCTAAAAGCGTATTTTTATTTATAGTATATTGTTTTTGTTTATAAAAGAGGTATGCTCATGTCTACCAGACAGAGACAGAAGGCAGAAAGACTTGGAGGGGATGGAGAGGAACTGGATAATTATCCTCATCAGTGGGGCCTAGGCCATGCCTAAATCTGCCTGCTCTCTGATGATGATGGGAGTTGTAGTCCACTACAACTGGAGGATCTCTCGTTTCTTGCCACTACAATTCATAGAGTTTATTATTGTTGTTAGACTAGCAAAATATAAATGTTTAGCAGTAATACCCTTTATATACAATAAAAACGGGTATACTGTCAGTGTTAATAAGGCTGACATGTTTGACTCCCAGCATACCCTTCTGGTTAAACACCTATACTGTATATACTATTTAAAAATTAAGCATAATTGGAAAAAGTCTATATTGTCTGTTTCTATTAGTAAATTAGGGACTCCCAGTGTCATTTTCATTTCCCCAATGCCCAGGCATAAGAGGAGCAGGGTGAAATGCACAAAGGGTCAATAAGGTATGCCCACAACCTTCCTTCACTCTACACTCTACACTCTATAAGTAAGGTTGTTCACCGGCTTGCTGTTCTCCCTTGTATGCAGTTGATCCATAAGTTCACTCTTTACATGACTTCAGAGCTGCACTGACATTGAGGGGACATCAACGTAACTATAAACTATAAGAGGAAGTGATGAAGATCCATTGGCTTAGCTTCAAACTCTGTGCAAGGGTGGGGCAGAATGCTACTAACAAAAAATAGATCTAAAGAAGATATGGAGAGCGGGTGGGAATGCCACTTCTTATCTCTGTTTTACCCTTGTTTCTTCTTTGTCCCCTTTTGTTTCAAATATTGCCATTTGCATCCCTCTGATTCACCTTTAGTTCTGCTGTTTCTCTTCTGCATCCAGGTGATCTTCCTCCCCTTCCCCCAGTGTGTCCCTGTGGCTCCTTCTCTTGTGCCTTTTATGCCGACATGAGTCTCTCTTGCCTACCATCAGCTTCCCATTGCTCCCAATAGCTCTTGCTTTTACCACTTTCAGCCCTGCCACTCATGCCTTTACTCATCCTTCCTACAAAACCTCTCTCTCAGGTCATCCACAACCCTCTCTCTCAACTCCTCTTCCCATCCTCTCAGTCCTTCTACTCAACCCTCTCTCTCTCACCAGCTCTCCCACTTTCATTGCCCTCAACTTCCCAATTCTGCTTCTTTCCTCTGCTCATTCCATTTCTAGTTTTTAATCTCCCATTCTTCCATCCATCCCATTATATGCATCCATTCTCTCTTTTTTTCATCCCTCCATTTTCTATATTTTTTCTTCATCAACCATTGCCCCTATCATATGGCTCTCCATAGAGGAAATATTGAAAATGCAGCCCTGGATTATAAATGAGTTTGACATACCTAATGTAAAAAAAAACTTGTAAGGCACACTGCAACAGAATACTCTGTTCACCTGAATCTGCTGATTGGTGGATAGTCTGCTGTTCATCTGATTCATTAAGCATGGAACTTGCAAGGCACTTCATTGAAAAATGTATTTAGAGTCCTTTGTTTACCTGAATCAGATGATTAGCGGATAGCCCGATGAACAGCTGATTCAGTAAGTACAGAATGGAAGAGAAGCTGTTATATATTACAGCTTCTCTAACAGCATCCAAGCATCCCTCAATCATTTCCCCTAATAATAGTGCAGGTGGCATCAAATAACTGATCGGTCTCCACAGAATAGACTATATATTGGGATACATTTTCTAAAATTTAGTACCCACTCCATAATCGACATTGTGAATTCAGTGGTCTGTAGAAGTCCAATTAATTTTTATTACTTGGGGGTAATTGTTCTTATGTATTATCACCACTCTTTCATAGGGGCATTAATAAAGTGTATCAATTGTGTTGAAAGGGTGGAGGGAAGTGCAGACAGGGGAGTTGATAGATAGACCACTGTGTATTGAACATTTTATTGGGATACTTTTTTTATTTATGAACAACTTTATCCTTTTTTATGTGCATTCCCTGCAACATAAAGTGAAAGGTTTCTCTGTCACAATACATGGACACAAAGCTATTAAGCTTCTAATACATTTTATTGCCAAGGTTGTCTTTCTTGCATTTATGGAGCACAGTCCGTTTTATACTTAGCACTCATTGGGTATTGCAGGTTTCAGAACAGTGGCAAATTCACTCTAGTTTAACAAAATTAACAAGAGGGCCACAAAGAAAGTGAGTCAACTGCAATATAGGAAACAAATAAAAATTCAAAGCTTGCCCTTTTTAATGGGGCTTTTAAAGTGATAACATTACCCTAGGGTGAATTTGCTCTTAATTTATTTAGCAGAAGGAGTTATTCATGTTGGGAGGTGTCCTTCAAATAGCAGTCAGTCACATGGATATACTTTTAAGATGTATTTGATCATTGTTGTAGTCCATTGATAACTGGTTCAGTTTACAACCTAATAAAGATGAGTGACCCTTATAAACAATTCAGATCTTTGAAGCCCATTTTTTTTCTGGGAGCAGATGTGGCCTAGACACAGACTTTATCTGAGTTCACTATACACAGCAAACTGCAGATACAATTACTAAAAAGATAAACATACATAATTACTGCATGAAGTAAATTAACACTTTGAGTGCCAAAGGGGTGCATTGCACTCCCCTCTGGCATTCAAAGGGTTATTCTGTTAAAAAATTGAGAACAAACCCTTTTAAAACCGTAATTGCTAGACAGGTCTCCAAAGCATTGCTTAGGAATTTGTTTGAGATTGCTCTATCATTCAAGGGGTTAAAAACTCTGTTTAAAGGAGAATGTTTTTCATTTTTATTTTATGTTGAAGTCTTGTCCTGTAATTGCTCAATTTTTGTTCTTGGCATAGTATAAGCTTTATGTATCACTGCAAACCAGAGCAAATAAACTGCACCACGGGTAAAAATAAAACAGATCTAAAATTACCTTTGATTTAAAGAGACAGTAATGTTACACAAAAACAGCAGCTCCAATTAATCTTAATAGCATTTGAGCCATAGAGAGTGTTATTTCAATACTTACCTAGCATAAGACACCTTCTCTCAGATGTGGGATCTGGTCTTGAGACCAGACAAGCTCGTAAACAAGGGACAATAGTCTTACTGTGAGAACAATGAAAACCCTGCCCCCCCTTGACAGGTTTTTCCCTTATGCTAACTGAAGATTGTCCCTCTCTGCGATCCATCTGGACAATCTTCCTGCTCTGAGGTGAGCAGTGTTACATCAGTAAAAGGGGCGGGAGGGGGATACTTTACCATTCAATTACTCTTGAACTACAACTCTGACAGTATTGAGCTAATACTCTCATGGCCCAAATACTATGAAGATTAACCGGAGATGCTTTAATTGTGAAACATTACTATCCCTTTAAACATGACGTTTAACCCCTTGAATTGTAGAGAGAACTATTGGAGACCAATCTAGCAGTCAAAGGGTTAAAAGCCCCAATTAAATGCTTGTAACTCTTGACTTCTCTCTGAGGGTTTACTTGGCTTGCCCCAGATTTACTCTGCTTTATTTTGACACATAAGGGCTAGTATGTGTATATATTTTTATAAGACTAGAATTAAATCAGTGCTAATCTCTTTCAACTCTTTATTGATGTACTAAGAAGAAATGGAGCAATTCTGGAGCAAACCAACCACAACATAGGGGATAAAATAAACATTCCTAATGATTTAAAAGGAGATTTTAATCTCTTAAAGGCCAGAGGTACACTTATGGTGTAGTTTATTTGCACCAGAATTGCTCCACTGCATCCTAGTACATTCATCTAATTATCTATATACCTATTTATCTGTTCAGCCCTAAATTACATTGCATTTTGATACATTTTATCTCACAGATTCCAACAGAGGTCCATGGGAAATTTGTAGCTAAACACAATGATACATTTATCAAATACAATGGAATCCAGCCCTCACTAAGCAAGCTGGTGCTATGTTCCATTATTCAGATTTTTTTTAGCAAATAAACTTTATCTATATTTACTAAAGATCTGTGGACATTTCCACAGTAGAAGGAAGCTGGCATAAAAGAGGGCCTTCTGCCTATCTTTGTGGCCACTGAGGCCTCTACAACCACTTTCTCAGTACTACCAGATTGATTGAATGATTGAGTGTGCATGCATATGTCATTCATACACTGTGACACCAAGAGAATCAGAATGGTTGAGCGGGAACAGAAAAGTTGGAATCCAATGCAGGAAGTTTTGTACTTATTTTCTGTGTGGGGATTTCTGCAAAAAGTATGACTATAGAACCTCCTTTTTGGAAATTCCCCTCAGAATAAAATAGACTTTCTGCATATCCATATTACTTACCACTCAATCGAACCATTTTGACCATGGTGCTGTCGATTTGTTGAAAATATATATATGAAAGTATGGATTGTTATATTTTGTCAATATTCCCACAATTCATTGTGTTTTTTCTATTTATTTAAATGTGTTTAATAAATATATTTTTCTATGAATACATTTAAAAAGTCACATTTTGTGTAATTTTTTTTTAACAAACCACATACTTTTCATCAGCATTTAATATTGCTTAGTTGTTATCAAAGTCAGTTTTTGGGAAATATGTCATCTTTAAATTCAAATGAATCTTTGTAAATGAATACACACATACACATTTGTTTTTAATTTCCCTTATGTTCCTGATTTTTTTACAGGGTTTCAGAGGATTTGGAGCCTACATTTTCACTTTGACTTTAATCTAAGAATTAGTTGTGAATGTGCTTGCTTTAGTCTTGTAGTCAATTACTTCAACACCCAAGTTTTTGTGCTGCTAATTCTGTTGTGTGACCCTTCAGTGTTTACACAGTGATCACTAGTGCACCGTGTAGTTGACATAACCTTTGAACAAACTAGGAGAACCCTAATTTAACAAAACCTGGGTCATGTTTATGCACATGACTAATAGGAGTAATCAGAACCCAGCCTGCTTTCACACACGAAGCTGGTGTGTATGAACAGGCTGCTGTGACTACTGTGCCTGAGTATGAATTAAAACAGGTTGCCCATTCATAGATGGCTTCAAAAGGCCCATTTGTTCAAGTATATACTAAAGCTTCTTGTTCTGTGGCATACGGTTTTCCTAAATCTACTTTAAAAGAAAATATAAAAGGAGACATCACTCATTACTCTTGATGTACCAGATTTAATCCATCCGTATTAGTTCTAGGAGACTTTTTTTTAGTTTTTTTCCCTTTTTTTAACTTATGCTTAACTATTTCAGTACTATGACAATACATTTTGGAATAATTCATTTAAAATTTTGACCCACCAAATATGACATTCAATGCAAACTGGTTTGTGTGGTTGACAGCTCATCTCAGCTATAACATTTCAATACATTTCAAAATGGAAAAGGAGAATTTTGGCAAATGGTTTACATATTTCATTATCATTGATTCAATTTGATTCACTTTCAGGGAATTTAAACAATCCAAATGGTTCTGTTTAGTTAAAAAACAAACTCACAAATTGAATAGTTAAACATAATCTTCCTCATATAAATTCTTTGTATGCAAATGGGAAATATGGAGTTCTAAAAAGCAGAATTCTATGATGTACATTTTAAAAGTTTATTTAAGTGTAGATGCATTTAAAATCCACTGAGGCTGATATGCTAAGAGAACTGAGGCAAACCAACTACAACATGGGGAACAAATAATAAAATCCCATTAATTTAAGTGAAGATTTTAACAGAAATACTAGAGAGGATTCAAACACATTGTGAAAGCAATATGTTTGAGCTATATTTTCCATTAAAAGAGTTAGAATCCCCATTTAATTCAAATTGCATTACAGATATGATTATTTTATTTGTGCAGTTGGTTTGCTCCAAAATTACCCCAGTCCCACCTAATACATTGCTTCTACAGTTTAGTAAAAGTCAATGTTATGTCAAACGTTAATTGCTGTTTTATATTCATTTTAAAAAAACAATTTGTCAGAATAAAACCTTAAATGCATCATGTGTATTATTTACCCTTTGAGTGCCAGAGGGGTATGCAATGCATTGCATACCCCTCTGGCATTCAAAGGGTAAAATAATTAACCTCCTGAATGCTAGAGAAAAAGTCCCTTTTGGGCACCCAAGCAGAACATTTAAAAGACAATGCAAAAAGTAAAAAATGTAAACATTTGTTTTTTAAAAACTAATTCAAATTAATTTAAATAGGACATTTGACCTCCTGAATGCTAGAGTTTTACATTGTATTGTTCTAAAATGAGCTTGAGATTTTTGACAGTAAGGGCAGTAAAGTTATTGAATTATTTGCCTCAGGATGCTGTTTGATACTGTAGTTGCTTTCAGAAAAAGTAATGGATACCTTTATAGCTCAGAACAATATTGAGAAATACGACAGATGGTTTCACAGAAGTTTGAATGTTGATCCAGGGAAATATGCGACTGCCATTTTGAGTCAGGAAAACATGTTTTTACCCACTTTGGGCTCAATCTGAAATGGCTTCAATTTTCTTTGTTGCCTTCCTCTGGATCAAAAGGGGTGATATGGCATGGGCAGAACTTGATGGATGCTTGTCTTTTCTCAGCCTCATAAACTGTGTACTGTGAAGATCTATCTAGCATTCAAGGGGCTAAAGCCCATTTAATTCACTTTTTTTAAAACATCAGATAGTTTCAACTTTTATTTCAAGTTTTTTAGTAAATAGAGGTGTTATTATTGTGCGTCCAAAATGCAGGTTAAGTGAATTTTGTAAAGATGGTTTTTAAAGAGGATCCTATTGGAAAGAATTCTACAGTTCATACCGCTGTAATTTGATAATCTATAATCCAGAAATGTCTTGTGTTCGGGCATTTTTTTAACTGATAGACTGACATTGAGAGGCATATAGAAATAAACATCCATTGTAAAACCAGTTCAAAGTACTGACTGGTTTTGTGCACTGAACCTACCTAATACCTATTTACTAAACCTTTTATGTGAAAAAATGGCCACTTGCATCAAAGGGTAAGCAGTATAGAAGAGTATGAATGATTCCGGGGTAGCCATTCTTCTGCTTCCTGTTTAACACCATGTGATTATAGGGTGCAGAGGAAATCACTGCAAAATGACTCCCTATTCTATGAGTATCATACTTCTTGTTCACATTACAGTTGTGCTCTAGCAGCATCCATGGTGTACATCCATAAACACAAGTGTTGGACCTGAATTTGCAAGTTTTTATACAATTGCAGTAGATGAGCTGCAGTATGTTGGTAGAGTCATTCATTCCTCAATGAGGAACTCTCTAATTAGAAACTCTCTAATCTGGCTTCCTCGTCTGCATCTTCTTTTATACTCAAACAGATGCCGAAGGGAAAGACAATAGCCTGCATCAATAAATATCTCTCTGGAACTACATGAATGAGGTTAGCAACATCAACTAGAGCATCACTCCATGAACAAGGTAAAAAAGGATCTTGCTTGCATGCTGTTCATCTGTTAGCTTCCAAAGAGGAAGCCCATGGCCTACATCACTAAGCATTTGTCTGGAAGTATGTGAAGGAGATTAGAAACATCTACTGGAGCATTACTCCAGGAACAAGATGAAACAGGATATCTCTGATGCACACCATTCATTAGTATACTCTTGTAAGCTTTGGAGGCTGGTGAATGGACAATATTTCAATCTAACATCATGTTTTTAACTAGTAAATGTAGATCCTTGTTGATTGTACTGTCCCTGTGCTAATTTTAGTTTTTTTGAGGGGGTACCTACTTACCTTAAGGGATCTAAAATATTGTGACCAGCAGCATTTTCTCCGAGAACTGAATGTATTTTTCCTTTCCTGCACTAAAACTGCATTATGTTACATAAGCAAATAAGGAATGACCATGTAGAGGCTTTAAGTTGGCTACTAATTCATCATACTCCATTTACATCATTCTGCTAATTCAGTCCATCCTCATTTTCTCATCTCATTCATTCTTCCTCTTTCCATTCATCTCAATTATGATTTTTACAAGAAGGACTCAAGTCAAATTACTAAAATCAATGGCTAGACAGGCATATCAATCTTTATTATGATGGAATTCCTCCACACAGTATCTCCATCATAACTGGCTTCACCTTCTTAAGATTATCTGCAAAACACCTCCATAGCTGGTCTTTGTATCAATAAAGTTCCAATATGAAGGCGAGATGCTCTGAGTATCCTGATATTTGTATGGTATGTTACACGCACAAACAATGGAAGCTGCATTTTGGACAGGATGCGGTCCTTTCTCAAGGCTAAAATCAAATTATTCTACCCACCTTCTTATATAACCAATCCTATACCTTAGGAGAGTCCATCATCAATTCTCATCATAATTAGCAATCACAAGAAGACCCCTGTAAATATAAGTCTTAAATAAATCCTACAAATCCTCTAAAATATTCATCATATGAAAATCCTATGATGAATGGGCAATATGACGAACTATAAACTATATAAGAATAAAAATGAGGTATTCACAGAAAACCAGCCAGATATATATATATATATATATATATATATATATATATATATATATATATATATATATATAGTGCGATGAGATGGATAAAGCGCTCTGAGTCCAGATGGCAGGTGTTTTATGAAAAAGATAAAAAGATAACAATAAAAGAAATCGAAGAGTAGTGTTCAGTTTGAATCATAGGTTTATGTATATCTGGGTACAATCTTAAATTGAGTACAGATCATAACATTTCTGCATTTAAAAAATTAGTCTTTATTGTACACATAGGGAATAAACAATGCAATAAAAATACAAAAAAATACACACATAGATATCCCATTAAGGAATATGTATGACTATGGAAATAAATTGATTTCAGTACAATATAAAGTAGTTCCGACTGCCATGATACGGATGCTATATAAAGTGTCTTCGTAGAAAATAATAATACCCAAAGTTGTGTTTTGCTTAATATTGTTAGAATGTACAAGTTGGATTAATTGAAGCACATTTTTTGGGGGAGCTTTATGAGAAGCAGTATTCCTCATGTTTGATGATTCAGCCCACTGGTATCAAGATCTAATTACCAAAGTATGGAGACATTGTTGCATATGGTAAAACATACAATGATCCCAATGCTTCTCTCGTCTGGCCCCCTATATAGTTGCGCTTACTTGTTTCTCCTCTTGTATAGAATGCCTTTAGTAGTGATAATTTCACAAAAGTGGCCTCTGTTGCCTCAATCCCTCTTTCTCTGATGACACCGGCTCAGCGTCTTCCTCGTTGATAGGATGTGGGAGCAAACCTGGTGGGCCTCCAACGCATTTCGAGATTAACACCTCTTCCTCAGGAATAGTATGATTGATTTTGAAAGGGTTTGCTAGAGTTACAGGCCCCTATATGAGACCTCTTCCATGTCAGTCAAAATAAATGACTGCTCAGAGTCCCAATCAGAAATGTTGTTGGTTACAACTTAACAGAGTTTAACATTCGTTGTATGTTATCCTAAATATAATCTACCTATGTCAATAGTTGCAAATAAAGATTAAAATTATAAAGTAATATCTGCTATTCTAAATCTCTTGATGAACTTCGAATGTATATTCCCCATACTGATATATTTTGTAAATACGTACATAGCTCATGTGGTATATATATTTTTCTATATACATTACTTGAAATATATATATCCCATTGATTCAAAAGTGGATTTATATATAGCACTGAATTTTCATTTACTTTCCTTGCAGTAGCAAGTGCTCTATATGATGCAGTGGAGACAGGCTTTTCTGTAACAGTGATAGTCTTACATTCTATCATAATCCCTGACAGAATAAGTTCAGCTCCATGCATTAACCCTAGTGATAGTGACTGTACTTCAGGGTATGCACTACAAAGTATGATCGCTGTAGTATATTATAGTAGTAGTAGTAAGCTCTGCCAGTGTTATCTCTTTATTGCCAACGATCCCTGCAGGCCAATTTCATAGCATGCATGGGGAAACAGCATAAACTCATACCATTTCATCTACACTGTGTTTAAGACTTTGGCCTAACTAATAGGGTGACCACATTTCCCTTCTGCCATTCCGGGACATGGTCACCCTATTGCCTTACCTTGAGTCCCTGGTGGTCTAGCGGCGTGGAAAGTGCTCTGTGCCTCCTCCGGCACAGAGCTGAAGCTCCCGCACGCTGTGCTCAGTAATGCAGAGCGCTGGGAGATGATGTCATCTCCCAGCGCTCTGTATTACTAGAGCGCTTACCTCCAGGAGATCAGGTAAGCTGCATTGCCGCCGTGGATGTCAGCCTGCAAGCGGCGTCCATGATGTGACACACCGCTTGCAGGCTGACATCCAGGGCGGCTTGGCTTCATTCCGGGACACTTCATTGTCCCGGTTGAAGGGGACCCGGGACGCGGGACATAGCCCTGAAATAAGGGACAGTCCCGGACGTTCCGGGACCCGTGGTCACCCTACTAACTAAGGGTTAGAGAAAAGGAAAGGCCTGAAATACCCAGCATTAAGGAGATGTATTCTGGTGAATGTAGCTTCGTAAATTGAAGTTAGGCAGGAGCAGAAACTGTTAATTGGTTCAAGTTCTAAGTACCAGATGCCTTTGTTTATTTTGGCACACAACTGTCCCAGTGCTCACCACAACTCCTTTACACTATCTTTATAGCAAGTGTAAAAGAAAGTAAGAGTCTTTCACTAATTTTTGTACACACACACACACTCCCCTTGCTGTGCACTACTTGGAGTATACAGAACAAAACAGACATTTAAATCCTCAAATATCTTTGTACACAGATGTTAAAGAAAAGGATTTTCTATTTCTCCCAATGTGTTGCATACCATTGTTGCACTTGCAGGGTTAAATGGTACTTTTAATCCTTTTAATGCTTGCTCATTCTCCAATGAACTGTGAAGCAATATATTGGAGACTTCAACAGCATTCAAGGAGTTAAAAACCCAAATGAAATCAAGAAAACTATGGGGACGTTTGTGTTTTTCCCTTATGATGTAGCTGCTTTGCTCCAGAAGTGCTTTAATTTTTCTTAGTCAATAGCCTTCTTGTATTAATCCATTTTCTTTTAGGTTGGTGCTAAACTTAATTCATTCATATAACTAAGCTCTTTAATACCTTAAAGGAACAGTATACATCATAATAATAAACTTTACTTATCTTAAAAGGATAGTAATGCTTAAAATTAAAAAAAAAAAATGTTGTAGGGTTTATCCCCCTGAGTAAAACAAGGGTACTCCCACTGTTGAAAGGTGTTTTATTCAAAAGTTATTACAGCTCATAGTTGAATTTTTAGGTACAGTTTCAGGCCACTACAACATATTTTTTGTTTTACATTTTAAGTGTTACTATCCATTTAATGTCTTCAGAAAATCCTAACTACTATTACAAATCAATTCTGCGTAGATTTGTTATTTAAATGTATCTTTAATTAGTAATTAGCACAAACATGATTCTGTATTTCAGTACACAAGGTTGCAAGACTCCTCTCATTAAATACTTCTTAGAAAAGACTGGGAGTGGTCTTGGTGTCCTTGGGGGAGATTCACTAAGTGGTGATAAAGATGTGATAAAGAGGTGATAAAATGGGGATGATTTTTCCAGTTTATCACTTGTCCAATTCCTATGTTATTCTATGAAGCCTATGCACTAAGATTTCTTCAGTTTTGGAGATTGTAGTGAATAGGCTCCATAGAATAACATAGGAACTGGAGAAGAGATAAACTGGAGAAGTCATCTCTACTTTATCACTACCTAGTGAATCTCCCCCCCTTGAGTCCTGCAACAAGAATCATGTCTGTCTCCAGGGACATGATATCTAGCTCTAATAAAAATTAATTTTAAAGAGCCAATCCACAGAAATGATTAATAGTGGCCATTTGGATTTTCTACACATATGATTATGACAGTCTTTATGTTTTAGTGTTCCTGTAAGGCTCATTCACTTGTATGAAAAGAGCTTAATGTTATTTAGTAAATCTGGCCTAAATGACTTAATGAACTTTCTTAAACCCACAAAGATAAAATATCACAACAAAGTCAACCACATTTACTCAGCTGTGTATCCATTTCTGTTCTGTTTTCATTAAGGTGAGTGCTGGGAGCGTTAGCAAAACTGCTGCCACCCACAATAAATCTGGTTTAAGTGTTAAATATGTAGAAAAGACAAACTAAAGGAGCTTAGTCAGCATTTTAGCATCTTAAAGACTTCTTTCTTTAATGAGCAAAAACTTAAATGAAGCAAATTCAACAAAGTACATTTTAGTGTATTTATATTATGTGGATTTTTTCTGAAGTAATTTAGGATTGGCTTCCTTTATACTGTAATAGTAATTGTTCTGATATTATTTATATGTTAATTGGCATGATGATTTGCAGATGTTCTAAATAATGACTTCCATACCTAACTCACAGAACAAAAAATGTTATAGCTGATTTTCTTTAACTCTTTGGATGCAATAAAAGTCTCCAATACATTGTAACATATCTAATGTGACAAGACCCACCATTTTAATTCGGGTAACTTAGGAAAATATAATTTGGCCTGACTGCATAGGAACCAGAGCAACAGTGAAATTTGTTTTCTTCATAACCATCATATATTAAAATGGCGACATGTCTACTAGTGACCAAAGGGCTAAAGAAGATGCCATGTTTGCAGAAGTATCACATAGTGAGTGCAGCAGGCAACATAAAAATTAGTAAAATATTAAACATTGGGTCATATATAAAAGGAAAGTGGATCAGTTCTGGAGAACACCATCTGAACATTGGGCATTAATAAAAATTCCCATTGCACTAAATAGATTAATAACAGGTGATTATGTGATAACTGGTGTAATCTTACATACAAATATGCAATTTTATACATATTTGTGCATTTTATTTCTTTAGAAGCTGGAGAATGGCTTCTATTATGTCAGAATACCGTTGCTCTAAGAGGGAGACTCTCTCCTTTCCAACTCATCCCCCCAACTACTATCATGACAGGAGTACCCTATGTTGTAAAAGGAAAAATCTCCCTCCCAACTCCTATAATGACAGGATTATACTTGTAGGAAAGGGTAGTGTCTCCATTTCCAGCAAGGCTAGGCATGAAAGGGTCAATACCATGTGATAATGTGATCAGCTGGTATAAATGTATTATATAATTCCTGTTATTCCTCTTTAAGAGCATTATCTCAGCCGCCAATATAATGACAGAAGTCCCTTTTTGGACTCCTGGTATAAGCCTATACATACGAGTTAATTTTTATTACAAAAAAGAAAAGTATTAAGTATAGATTAGTGCTTTAGGAATCTCCTACCATATGTCAAGCCACAAAATTGTGGTACCACTTGTGTCAGGTTTGGAATACGTGTATTAAGAAATTCCAGTATTTTTAGAAATCCTTGTACCTTTGAATTTGTGGAAGTGTAAGAAAAAAAGGAAATATAAATAAATATATATTGCTATAGCATCGAAGCATTTGCACACGCCTAGCAGAAAGGCAAGTTCCTCCACAATTAATGCAGTGGGTTGTTGCTTTTCCAAAATAGTATGACTTCACTAGCTTTAACCCACTAAGGACCCATGACGGTCCATGACCATCATGGGTAGATTCCAGTAAAGGACCCATGATGGTCCTGGACTGTCATGGGTTAAACTATCCCATCGCCACCTCTCGGAGCGATGGGATAGCGCAGGCTGGCTGTAACTAAGCGGTCTAATACCGGGGCACTTAATTACAGCCAGTAGCAACATTGTTGCAACATGTGATTCGCTAGATTAGCGAATCACATGTTGCAGAAGCAGAATGACAGGGATAGTATTTACAAATACTGTCCCTGTCACATCTCTCTGCCTCCCTCCATCTTACACACTTCTGACGTGGAGAGAGACAGAGAGACATCTTGCTGCTGTGTTCCAGAGACTGTTCCAGAGTTCCTGTACAAAAAAAATCCAGTTAAAAAACAGAATTAACCCCTTGATCACTGTGGCTGCAGTGATCAACACATTTCTCCCCCTCTGATCACTATTGTAGTGATCAGATTGCAGCAGATCAGCTTTTGCTGATCTGTGGTACATCCCCCATCCCCCTTGTATTTTTTAAAATTAAAAAATATATATATTTTTTAAATAAAAAAAAAAATCTGATTATTTAGTGAATTTTAGGTAGTTTAGGTCAGTAGTTGGGTAGGTTTAGTCTACATGTGTTAGGGGAAGGTTTAAGGTAAGATTTAGGTTTAGGAGTAGAGTAGGAAAAAAACCCCACAAAAAATATAATAATTATAGTTTAGATAGGTAGTTGACTTGGGTTAGGTAGATTCAGGGTATACGTGGGTTAGGGTAAGGTTTAAGGTTAGATTTAGGTTTAGTAGTAGCGTAGGAAAAAAAATAACAAAAAAAAAGCTTATTTAAAAATTTATATTATAACTAGTGTTGAGCGAGCGTACTCGGCCGATGCTCGGATCGGCTCGAGCATCGCTCTGCTCGGCACATGGCGGTACTCGTCGAGTACCGCCATGTGCTCGCCCGACATGTTCGGGTGGCAGGGATCTGTGCCGGAAGGAGGCACAGATCTGAAGACGCTCCGCTGGACCACCAGGGACTGGAGGTACGGGGGCATTGCGGAGATGAAGGGGGCATTGCGGAGATGAAGGGGGACAGTGTGGAGATGAAGGGGGATAGTGTGGAGATGAAGGGGGACATTGCGGAGATGAAGGGGGACAGTGTGGAGATGAAGGGGGACATTGTGGAAGGGGGACATTGCGGAGATGAAGGGGGCATTGCGGAGATGAAGGGGGCATTGCGGAGATGAAGGGGGCATTGAGGAGATGAAGGGGGACAGTGTGGAGATGAAGGGGGACAGTGTGGAGATGAAGGGGGACATTGCGGAGATGAAGGGGGCATTGCGGAGATGAAGGGAGACAGTGTGGAGATGAAGGGGGACATTGTGGAAGGGGGACATTGCGGAGATGAAAGGGGCATTGCGGAGATGAAGGGGGACATTGCGGAGATGAAGGGGGACATTGTGGAGATGAAGGGGGCATTGACCAGGCACCCTCCCCTCATCAGAGCAGGGGGTGCCTGGTGTAGTGCTCGTGTCGCCCCATTGAAGTCAATGGGGCTCGGGTGCTCGGCCGAGCACTCGAGCCTCCGGCGGTGCTCGGTCAGAGCACCCGAGCACCCGAGCATCGGGGTGCTCGCTCAACACTAATTATAACCTAGTTTAGATAGGTAGTTGGGTTAGGTAGGTTCAAGGAATATGTGTGTTAGGGTAAGGCTTAGGGTTACATTTAGGGTTTAGGAGTAGCATAGGAAAAAAACAAAAAAAAAATAAATAAAAGTTTATTTTATTTACAAATGTATTTTATATTATAAGCTAGTTTAGGAATAGCATAGGAAAAAAAAAACAAAATAAAAGTTTATTTTATTTAAAAATGTATTTTATATTATAAGCTAGTTTAGATAGGCAGTTGGGTTGGGTAGGTTCAAAGAATACGTATGTTAGGGTAAGGCTTAGGGATAGATTTTGGTTTAGGAGTAGCATAGGGGAAAAAAATACAAAGTACAAAAAAAATTTAGCATAGGAATAGTGACCATTTGAGGTGAGAGTTAGGTATAGAAGTTAGTAATTTATTTAGTTTAGAGTAGGCGTGTACAATACAGCGGAGGTACACTTTAGAAGAGGCGTATTCCTTTTTGGCATCTGACTCAGAAGCCACAGACACTGTGTCAGACTTCGACATCACTCAGTTTTCTGAGAGTTAGAGCAGCTCTAGTGATGACACAGGGCCTTCTGTAAAAAAAAAAAAGATGCACTGCTCCAAGAGCTGTCCCAGCAACTGCCCCAAGAGCTGCCCCAGCAAATGCCCCAAGAGCTGCCCAAAGACCTTCCCAAAGAGCTGCTCTAAGAAATACCCCAAGAGCTGCCCTAAGAAATGCCCCAAGAGCTGCCCCAAGACCTGCCACAAGTACTGCCACTCCTGCTGATGAATGGGTATCATCAGCCAATTTATGCCCACAAATTCCTGAATTCACAGGCAACCCTGGAATTCAAGTGGATGTGGCAGGATTTACCCATGTTCAGTTTTTTTATTTATTTTTGGGGGAAGACATTTTGGGGGAAATCGTGTCCCAAACAAATTTATATGCAGCCCAATATATTGCCGCCAATCCATCAACGTTCGTTTTCTAGGAAGAAATATGGCATCCCACCGACATTTTAGAATTTAAGAAATTCTGGGCCCTTACAATGACAATGGGAATAGTTAAAAAAACCAAGTATTAGACCAGACTGGAGTAAAAACCCCATATATGATACCCCTATATTCGCCAAAACAATGACCAGGACTAGGTACAAAATGATTTTGCGCTTTATGCACTTTAGTGATAAACCCCTCCCAAAAGAACACCCCCAGTATGACAGACTGTTCAAAATTCGACCCCTAATAAATCATTTACAGGAAAAGTTTACCCAAGTATATACCCCCAAAGAACACATAAGTATAGATGAATCCCTTTTGAAATATAAAGGCAAGTTAGGTTTCAAGCAATACATCCCCTCCAAGCGATCCAAATTCATCTTTAAATTTTATAAATTGTGCGAAAGAGCCACAGGCTATACCCAGGCTTTACAAATTTACGAGGGCAAGGACAGCCAATTTGACCCTCCTGGTTGCCCCAAATCTCTGGGAACAAATGGAAAAATCATTTGGGATCTAATTTACCCCTTATTAGCCCTCAAAGGGTTAAATAAAGGATATAATTTAGATGCTGACAACTATTACACCAGCCCCCGTTTATTTAAGTCACTTTTTTATTTTGATACAGTGGTATGTGGCACTGTCAGGCACAATTGCAGGGAGATGCCCAAAGAACTGGTAGCAAAAAAATTAAAAAACGGGACGTCCTCAGCTTTGTGCCAAGAAGAGCTGCTGGCAGTTAGGTTTAAAGACAAAAAAGAAGTATACATGCTTTCCACCATGCATGAGGACAAAACTGTGGCAGTCTATGTTCGTGGCAGAAGGGGGGGGGGTATTAAAAAAGCCAGTCTGCATCAAAGACTACAATAAGCAAATGGGGGGAGTTGATCTGTGTGATCAACTCATACAGCTGTACCTCACCATGTAAAAGGTTGCCATTTACATGATGCAGACTGCAGTATACAATTCTTTTTTTCATTTTCAAATTGGCAAACCCCACTCTAAAGTTTAGTTTTCTGCAGTATCAGCTCCAACTTATTTCTCAATTTTTGTTTCAAGGGGCAACAGAAATAACTCCATAAAAACCTGGGGTAGTACACTTTATTTATAAAATCCCCCCAACCCCCCAAAAGAAAAATCCACAAAAGCACCGCAGAGTTTGCTACATCAAGGGAATACAGAGAGAACCCCTACTTACTGTCCTGATTGCCCTTCCAAACCTGGCCTCTGCATGGGTGACTGCTTCAAGCAATACCATGCAGGCACAATGAAGTAGTGCTGTCAAGTTTATTTTATTATTTGGCTACTTTTTGCCCCTGAAATATCCTATGTTTTTATTTTTCAAAACGCATCCCTCCTTAGATCTAACGCTATCAAAATATAATGGGAAGCAAAGCACCCTAAGTTTTTTTCAATCTCTGATAATGGAAACACACATGTTCCCTACTGGGCCAAAAATATCATCTGATTGAAATCCAGAGCAACACTAAAATATGTGTGGAAAAATGGTGTTTCTCTGCCTTACTGAAGGTTTTAGGAGGGATTGGTGATAGAGTGGCAGTGAAAAAATTTGTAAAATGCAAATAGAATGAAAGCCATGGTTGTCTACTCTTCTACAACATATACTTTTCAGGGTAAAATTAATTGCAGCATTGCCAGACAGTCCGAAATGAGACAAGGCACCAGCTGTAAAAATGACATGTCCGTAAAAGGAAACTAACATGTTCCAACTGGGCCCAGTAGCTCCCCCAGACCCTGATAAACCTGTGCATATGGCGCATTGCTGTACTTAGAAGAAGGAGCCAAACACTAATCAATGCAGTTTATAAAATCTTCACCTATTCTGTGCTGAAATTCACATCAACATTGAAGTCTAAGTGTGAAGAATTCTGTTTTTTTTACTTACGGCAAATGTTACGACGGATTGGTGGTAAAATGGTTGTATACAAAATTTGAAAACATACATAAAATGAAAGCCTGGGGAGTCTACTTTCCAAAGATATAAACTTTTGGGGGGAAATCTTAGAGTGGAGCACTGTTACACAGCCCAAAATAAGACATGGCACCAGTGACGCAAACTGTGAAAATTCTAAGTGTGAAACTGGAAAAGCGCATGTTCCAATTTGGGCCCGGTAGCTCCATATGGGGTATTGCCGTACTCAGAAGAAGGAACTGATCACTAAACAATGCATTTTTAAAACTCTTCACCTATCATGTGCTTGAAATTCACATCAACATTAAAGTCAAAGTGTGAAAAACGCTGTTTTTTTTACTTACGTCAAGTTTTACGAGGGATTGGTGGTAAAATGGTTTTGTGAAAAATTTGAAAACATACATAAAATGAAAGTCTGGGATGTCTATTTTCCAAAAATATACACTTTTGGGGGGAAATCTTAAAGTGTGGTACTGGTACACAGCCCCAAATGAGACATGGCATCAGTGATGCAAGCTGTGAAATTTCAAAGTGTGAAACTGGAAAAGCGCATGTTCCAATTTGGGTCTGGTAGCTCCCCCAAACCTTGAGAAACCTATGCATATGGGGTATTGCCATACTCAGAAGAAGAAGCTGAACACTAATCAATGCATTTTTTAAAATTTTCAAGTATCCCGTGCTTGATATCGACAGTGATATTGAAATGTAAATGTGAAAACTGCAAAAAAACAAAATATTACCATAATTTTGAAAAATATTTCTGGAAAAATAGCTGCATGAAAAACTCCAAAATTCTCCTGATTATTTATCTTATGTTGTCTAATTTTCAGAAACATATACCTTTGTGGGACATTCTTGGTTCTGGCACTGTCAGTTAAGCTATGATGCTCACATGCCAATTGTTGATAAATTACAGGTTGGAAGTAATGGTGTCCATCTTGTAATATTTACCTTGTAAATGTGAAAAAGGGAATTGAAATACTAGGCATATGGGGTACTCTTATATTCAGGAGAAGCAAATTAATATATTTAGGGGTATTTTTTTGTAATGAACTAATGGTATGCTAATCCTGACAGGAATATGTAAGCAAAATGTTGTTGTTTTTTTATTTTTTTTGCTCTTTTTTTCTATTTTAATCAAATTAAACGATGAGGTATTCATATAATTGTGGTATCAAAAGAAAGTCCTACTTGTGCTTAAAAAAACAGTTTACAATTTGTGTGGGTGTACAAAAGGAATTAAAGAGAAAATATGGTTGAACGACGACATAGTCAAAAAAGTCAAAATTGCTCCGGTCCTTAAGTGAAATCCACCTCAGATTTTCTCGGTCTTTAAGGGGTTAAGTATAGGTATGTCATTAAAAATGAAAGCAAACTGACATGCTATGGTTTGTGCATTTTTTTTTTGGCCGCCACCCAACATGGATTAGCACCTCATAACAATGGGGTATCATTTAACTCAAGAAGACTTTACCTATCTATGGTTTTCAAAGATTTCTATATATTTTAAGTACTGTATATATGAAAACAGTAGGCAGTTTACATTTTAAATTGCAATTTTATATATGTGAATTAATATATTCATGAACCATTTGCTAGTGGAACACAGAATGAATACACTCTGAACAGAGTTTTTGGCATTTATGTTATTTCAATAAAGAATTTTTTGTACTGGATAAAATTTCTCGGTCAAGTTATGGGATATCCACAATCCCAAAATGTATTTTGAAAGTACAGGTTCTGTTGAAAAATATCAGTATGATATCAGTGGGTTGTTTATAGAAAAAAAATAAAAATTGTCATTTGACATTAAAGTGAAAAAAAGTGAAACATCCTTAGCACAGGGAGAAGGAAATAGCTTAGCAGTGAATGGTTAAAGTGGATGTGTCACTTTGAATTCAACTTTGCATATCTGAAAACAACATTAGAAAGTGACTATGTGTCATATAAGCCAAACGACCATGGGGGGGGTAGATACACTAAGGTGTGATAAAGTGGAGATTACTTCTACAGTGATATCACTAGGGATGGGTGAAAGGTTTTGCTTAACACTGAAATAGATGAAAACTGGAGCTTAACACCTAGTGGGACATTTCCCACAAAAAAGTGGGTGGAGTCTAGGGAAAAAATTAGTTGAACAGGGAATTTTGAGGTTTTTGTTGACAGGGAGAGGGGGGACAGTTAATAAACAAACAAAAAAAATTGAAGAAAAAATTGGTACATAAGGTGATAGAGGCAGGGCCCCCTCTGATGTAAACTTTGACTGGGGCAGACTGACACTTGACGGTATAGAGTATTATGTAGAGGACAATTTGACTTGTTAGAGGCCCATTGATTTGTAGGATGTAGACTTGTTGTTAAAGGCCCAAGTCCTGAGGAAACATTTATTTGCAGGATGTAGACTTGTTGTTAAAGGCCCAAGTCCTGAGGAAACATTGATTTGTAGGACTTATATTTGTTTGGCACCAAACAAAATATTGTTTTGTAGGACATAGACTTGTTCGAGGCCCAACCACTGATTAACAATTGATTTGTAGGAATAAGACTTATTAGGCACAAGGCCTGAGGAAACATTGATTTGTATGACTTAGACTTGTTAATAGAGGCCCAAGACCTGAGGAAACATTGATTTTTAGAACTTACATTTGTTGGGATCAAGTCCTGAGGAAACATTGATTAGTAGAACTTACACTTGTTAAGCCCAAGCCATGAGGGAACATTGATTTGTAGGACTTAGACTTGTTAGGCTGAAGTCCTATGGAAACAATTTTTCATGGGACTCAGGCTTGTTGTTAGAGTCCCAAGCCCTGAGGAAACATTAATTTGTAGGACTTAGACTTGTTGTTAGAGGTCCAAGACTTGAAGAACCATTGACATGTAGGACTTAGCCTTGTTAATCCCAAGCCCTGAGGAAACAATGATTTGCAGGACTTAGACTTGTTGTTAGAGGCCAAAGACCTAGGAAACATTGATATGTAGGACTTGGAGTTGTTAGGCAAAAGCTCTGATAAAAGATTGATTTATAGGGCTTACACTTGTTTGACACAAGCCCTGAGAAACAATATATTTGTAGGACTTAGACTTATTTGAGACCCAAGCCCAGAGGAAACATTCATTTGTAGGAGTTAGACTTGTTGTTAGAGGCCCAAGCCCTGAGAAAACATTCATTTTTAGGACTTACACTTGTTTGGCACAAGCCCTGAGGCAACATTGATTTATAGCTCTTTGGCGTGTTAGAGGCACAAGCCCTGAGGAATCAGTTATGATTGACTGGACTCAGGTTTGTTAGAGACATAAACCATGACGAATCAGTGATTTGTTGGAGTCAGGTTTGTTAGAGGCACAAGCCCTGAGAGACCAGTGATTTGTTGGACATATACTTTTTATCATGGTGCCCGTGATTGCTGCTTTTTCCTGTCAGTTATTTGTGAAGGCTCTCCATTGACTGCCTGTCTTGTATCCGCCCAGTATTGCCTATATAGACTGGGTCCTGGCTCCCTTTAGTTGCCCTTTCCTGGTGTCTCTATGTTTGTAGCCACCTGCATCCTGTTCCTGAGTTTCCTGGGCCTTGCTGCATACACCACCTTCCATATTCCATCTGCTTACCTGCCTGACAGCCTCCTCTGCTGAAGTGGTTCCTGCCTCCGTTCCTGATCCGTTTTGGGCTGACGTTCCTGCTTCCGTTGCTGATCCGGACGACTGCCGTTACTGTTCCAGCTTCCTGTCCCGGCCTGGCTGCTTGTTCCAGCTTCTGGATAGTGTGCAGCGTGTTCCATCCTCATGTCACCTGGGCGACATTTTCATCCCTGAGTATCATTGTGTACTCCAGTATGCGGGTACTGGTTCGCTCCATCTATCACCGGTTGCTTGCTCCTTCCCATACAGCACCGGTAGTGTCATTGTGTACTCCAGTACGCGGGTACTGGTTCGCTCCATCTATCACCGGTTGCTTGCTACTTCACATACAGCACCAGCAGTATCATTGTGTACTCCAGTATGCGGGTACTGGTTCGCTCCATCTATCACCGGTTGCTTGCTCCTTCCCATACAGCACCGGTAGTGTCATTGTATACTCCAGTATGCGGGTACTGGTTCGCTCCATCTATCACCGGTTGCTTGCCGGTTTTCTTATAGCACCGGTAGTGTTCACGTGTACTCCAGTACGCGGGTACTGGTTTGCTCCATATTTCACAGGTTGCTTGCTGCTTCTTCTACTGCACCGGTAGTGTCTATGTGTACTCCAGTACGCGGGTACTAGTTCGTGCCATATATCACCGGTTGCTTGCTGCTTCTCCTACAGCACCGGTAGTGTCCATGTGTACTCCAGTACGCGAGTACTGGTTCGCTCCATATATCACCCGTTGCCTGCTGCTTCTCCTACAGCACCCGTAGTGTCTATGTGTACTCCAGTACACGGGTACTGGTTCGCTCCATATATCACCGGCTGCTTGCCGTTTCCCATACAGCACCGGTAGTGTCAATGTGTACTCCAGTACGCGGGTACTGGTTCGCTCCATATATCACCGGCTGCTTGCCGCTTCCCATACAGCACCGGTAGTGTCATTGTGTAGTCCAGTACGCGGGTACTGGTTGCTCCTTATTCACCGGCTGCTCGCTACACCTATATGCACCGGTAGGCCTCTGTGTAGTCCAGTTGTGTGACTGGTTTGCTCCACCTTTTCTCAGTCGCTGAGGCCACTTTAGCTCTTGTACCAGTTCTTGTCGCCTCTGGGCCCAAGGCTGCCTTGCCCAGTATATTGGCAGGGCCGGTAGAGCCTTCTCTCTCATTGTACCAGTCTCCTGGCTGCCTTGCCCGGTATATTGGCAGGACCGGTAGAGCCTTTTCTCTCAATGTACCAGTCTTCTGGCTGCCTTGCCCAGTATATTGGCAGGGCTGGTAGAGACTTTCTTCTCGTTGTACCAGTCTCCTGGCTGCCATGCCCGGTATATTGGCAAGGCCGGTAGAGCCTCTCTAGTATTATTCACCATACCACTGATCACTATAGCTTGTACTATTACGTGTTGATATATTTATTTATTTATTTAGAAAATGTTTTACCAGGAAGAATACATTGAGATTTCTCTCGTTTTCAAGTATGTCCTGGATAGTTTTCAGTAAAAGGTTACATATTTACACTAATTGTGAGACATTATATACAAACATACAGAAATATACATACTTATTAAATAATGGGATTATTTGCAGTTACACACTGTTTGTAGATATAAAGAAACATTTGCTTTTAAGGATTTTAGACTGGGTGCAGATGTGATTTTTTTCCGGCAGATTGTTCCAGATTTTTGGAGCTCTGAAGGAGAAGGCAGATCTTCCTGCTTCTTTCTTGTATTGTGGTATACGCAGTGAGTTGTTAGTAGTGGAGCGGAGGTTATAGTCAGTATGGAGAGCTGGGGTGAGCATACTGCTTAGGTATTGTGGTAGTTTTCCAGAGAAGTGATTGTGTACTAAGCAAGAAAGATGAAGGTCACGTCTAGATTTGAGTGTTAGCCAATTTAGTTCTTTTAGCATGTCACAATTATGGGTAGTGTAGTCACACTGGAGGATAAAGCGGCATAATGAATTATATAGAGTGTCAAGTTTACTGAGGTGGATTTCTGGTGCTGGAGCATATACTACGTCACCATAGTCTATGACTGGCAGCAGCATCTGTTGTACAATACGTTTTCTCACCTGGGTACTTAGACATATATATGTGTATTGTCAAACCCGTGAGGGTTTTCTTTCAACTTTCAATAAAGTTGTGTTTTTATCTTAACTCTGTGTCTGAGAGTCAAAACAAACCGTGTCACTTTTAGGCCCAAGTCCTCAGGAAACATTGATTCGTTGGACTTATATTTGTTTGGCACAATCTGTGAAGAAACATTTTTGGTAGGATTTACACTCGTTTGGCACAAGCCCCAAGGAAACATTGATTTGTAGGAATTAGACTTGTTGTTAGAGGCCCAAACTCTGAGGACACATTCATTTGTAGGACTTAGAATTGTTGTTAGAGGCCCAAGCCCTTACAAAACATTCATTTTTAGGACTTACCCTGGTTTGGCACAAGCCCTAAGGAAACTGATTTGTAGTATTTTGGCTTGTTAGAGGTACAAGCCCTGAGGAAACATTGATTTGTAGGACTTGGACTTGTTAGGCACAAGCCTTGAGGAAATATTGATTCATAGGACTTATGCTTGTTAGAGGCCTAAGCCCTGAGGAATAATTTATTGCAGGACTTAGACTTATTAGAGGCCCAAACCCTGATGAAACATTGATTTGTAGGACTTAGACTTCTTAGAGACCCAAGCCTGAGGAACAATTGATTTGTAGGACTTAAACTTATTAGGCATAAGCCCTGAGGAAACATTGATTAGTTGGACTTAGACTTGTTGTTAGAGGGCCAAGCCCTGAGGAAACATTTATTTGGGGCTTACACTTGTTCGGTACAAGCCCTGAGGAAACACTGATTTTCAGGACTTTTCAGTTGTTAGGCACAAGGCCTGAGGAAACATTGATTTGAAAGACTTAGACTTGTTGTTAGAGGTCCAAGCCCTGAGGAAACATTGATTTGTAGGGCTTACGCTTGTATGGCACAAGTTCTGAGGATATGTTGATTTGTAGGACTTTGGCTTGTTAGAGGCACAAGCCCTGGGGAATCAGGGATTTGTTGGACTAAGGTTTGTTAGAGGCACACGCTCTGAGTAACCAGTGGTTTGTTGGAGTCAGGCTTGTTAGAGGCACAAGCCCTGAGGAACTAGTGGTTTATTGGACATAAACTTGTTAGGTATAAACCCTGAGGAAACATTGATTTGTAGGACTTAGCCATGTTGTTAAAGGCCCAAGCCACTGTGAAACATTGCTTAGTAGAACTTACACTTGTTAGGTCCAAGTCCTGTTGAAACATTGATTTGTAGGACTTAGACTTGTTAAGCACAATCTCTGAGGAAAAATTGATTTGTAGGACTTAGACTTGTTTTTAGAGGTCCACGCCCATAAGAAACATTGATTTTGTAGGAATTAGCCTTGTTAGGGCCAAATCTTGATGAAACATTGATTTGCAGGACTTATACTTGTCTGACACAAGCCCTGAGGAAACATTGATTTCTAGGACTTACGCTTGTTAGAGGCCTAAGCACTGAGGAATAATTTATCTGTAGGACTTAGACTTATTAGAGTCCTGAACCCTGAGGAAACTTTGTAGGAGTTAGACTTCTTAGAGATCCAAGCTTGAGGACTTATAATTTTTTTTAAACAAATAATTTTTATTGAAATTTAGTATACAGCAATGAATAAATCATTCAACAATTATATTACAAATGACAACAGAAATAACCTAAGAACACAGAATAGCAATTAATGAAAAACTGTCTAAAACATATGTTAAACGAGGGAGAGAAGGCACATAAAGGGAGACACAATCCATTATTAATTTCTAACAACCTGGGTGATTATTTTATGTCTTTTGGCATAATTGCTAGGGATACAGCCACCATTGCTGTACCTGCTGCCAGATGTGCTGCCCCTGCTGCTACTAGTGCTGTACTTGCTGCCAGAAGTGCTGCCCCTGCTGCCACCAGTACTGTACCTGCAACCACCATTGCTGTACCTGCTGCCAGATGTGCTGCCCCTGCTGCCACTAGTGTTGTACCTGCTTCCAGAGTGCTGCCCCTGCTGCCACCAGTGCTGTGCCTGCAGCCACCATTGCTGTTCCTGCTTCCAGACATGCTGCCCCTGCTGCCACCAGTGCTATACTTGCAGCCACCACTGATGTGCCTGCTGCCATATGTGCTGGCCCTGCTGCCTCCAGTGCTGAGCCTGCTGCCACCAATACTTTGTCTGCTGCTAGTGTGTCTTGTAGTACTCAGGAGGGGGGAAGGAGAAAATTATGCCAAGTGTGACAGCAAAAGACCCTAAGTCACACTTGTCATCCCCAAGCAGTCCCGCCAGTGCTAATACTACTACTACTAAGGTCCAGCAGCTTGTTAGTGTTAGGAGTGTAGGAGGGGGTAATTAACAACAATATCCTCATATTACTAGTGACCGTGAGACTAAGGAGGAAGACTCTGTGGCTGAACTTGATGTGGTTGGTGTTAGTAGTAGAAGCAGTAATGGTGAAGCAGCCGGAGTGGTAGGGGAAACATTTGAGGGCATCCAGACTAGCTGTCATGAGAGCCCACACCATTGCTCTGACCCTGGGATTGGGAGCACTCCTGTTCCCTTCACTGAAGTGTCCAAGCAGAAGATGATCATGAAGACTAAGAGGCCAGAACTGCTGCTGGGGGAGAGCAGGCACACAATTAACACCACCAGCTGGAGCACAGATCAGCTGCCTGTCCCTGCTGCTACTGCTGTCAGTCTGCCTTCTTCACGTCACCAAAAACTGGCAAGTGTGACATTAGGGGACCCTCTGTCACATTGCTCATCACCTCTTTCAAGCAGCAGTGAGAAGTCTGTAATAGAGCAGCAGCAGGGGCTAGTGGTGGTGATGATGATGATGGTGGAGAAGCTGGGGTGAAAGAGACATTGATGGCCTTTTTAGCAGAATCTGAGAAGGAATGGGAGAAGGGGATGAGGATGGGCATCATTTGGGGATTTTGCAACTGCTCTTATTCCTTCTGATGCTGAGTTGCAAGGGCAGCAAGATGCTGAGGAGCAAACTAGTGTGCCACAGACCACCGTGGACACAGTGGAAATGGGATCAACAAGTGATACGGTACTAGGACAGGTTCCACTTGCCAGGGCCAGCAATACTCCTGGTCCTAGTTGCATTGCTGAATCTGTGGCAGTAGCAGCAACAGCAGCAACATTATCCGCTGCCACATGGAATGTGAAGGACAAGAAGAAAGAGGCCATTCATCTCTATCTGTTCCCTTCTCCCTGAAGTCATCACTGGTGTGGGACTATTTTTCTGTTGGGGCAGGCACAGAGCAGTCATCAGCAACAACACTGTGCACAATTTGTGACAAGTAAGTGAGAAGAGGAAAGGAGGGAACACACCTTGGCACAAGCTCCCTGATATCACACACCTTCATCTGCCAAATGATAGCCACTCTGTTGATGTTAGGATGTGGCAGTTCATCTCTACCCATTGCACACTGTGTGTGGTGGAGAAGAATCGCAAGCAGTGCAACAAGCGATATCTGAGGAGATTCCATCCCGCAGAATATGCTAAGATGTTGGCAGGGAGGGTTCATCATTACTATTAAACTGTCAGCAAGTTGTCATGTGTCCTTAGAGGGGTGTGGACAAGGGGTATAGTGAAAGCAGCATTACTTGGTTTCAGGTGACATGGTGTTATTTACCACACACACACACGCTGTGCTCATTGCAGTTGCTGATGAGAGCCACAGTTCCTGCTATCAAGGGAAAAAAATATATTCTAATAACAACACACCCATTATTTTGGAGGAGGAGCAGGTGAAGACGAATTAATGGCCAACTTCTTCTTTTCTTCACATAGACTGGGGACTACTTATTGTGCTGCTACTGCATCAGGCGCATCTCTGGAGATAGTCATGGCAAGTGGAACCTTCATTACCCATCACCAATGTTACTGCTATTGTTGATACCATTCCCTTTCAGCTGCCTAATCATCCTGCTGCTTAAACAACTCAGCATCAGCAGTAAGAACCGCATAATTATGGACTCAGGAGGACATTTGACAGTAACCAGTGGCCACTGGCCAACATGACTTGCTGGCACTAGTCTAGTAGGGCATTTTTATTTTTTTCTCAGGGCTTGTGCTTTGAAAAAATAAATACATTAATTAAAACAAAACCACACAAAATAATCAATTTTTTGGGGGTTTGTTTCTAACAAGCCTAAGTCCTACAAATCAATGTTTCCTTAGGGCTTGTGCCAAGCAAGCTTAAGTCCTACAAATCAATGTTTCTTCAGGGCTTGGGCCTCTAATAAGTCTACATCCTACAAAGGCCACTAACAACAAATCTAACAAATCATCCTCTATAAAATACTCTATCAAGTCAAGTATCAGTCCACCCCAGTGTCAGCTTATGTCAGGGGGTTCCTGTCTCTATCACTTTATATACAAATGTCTTTTTTTCTTAACTGTCCCCCCCAATACCAGTCAACAACCCCCCCAAAACAAACACCCTGTTCAACTGATTCATTCCCCAGACTCCACCCACCAACACAGGTACCCGTCTCAGATCTCTTTTATACCATGTTTTATGGGGGGGGGGGTAATTGTATTTATGATTTATTTTTTATTAACTGACCCCCAATCCCAGTAAACAACCCCCCAAAAATCATCCCTTGTTCAACTGATTCTTTCCCCACACTCCACCAACACAGGCACCCTCATGCCTCTTTTATACTATGCCTTTGGGAAATAAAATAATATTTGCTATGTTTTGTGTGTAACTTCAATGTTACCATTGATTTCAATGGAATGAGCTAGGCGGAAAAAGCAGAAAATCATCACTTTTCGCAGGAAATCTTTTGCCAAGAAGAAAGTGCCATTTTTCGCCAATTTCTGAATGAGGCAGAAATTTTGCCCATCCTTAATAATTACTATCCAACCAAGGGCACCAGGTTATCAAAAATGTGGGATAACAGTAATTTTCAACAGAGTTAAGGTATTCTTAGAAGCACATCTGGAGAATTTTATTTAAGACACTAGACCATGGGATTCCTTGATCTCTCCAAAGGGCTGTGATAGACATTCATGTGCTCAACAATATTAAACCGAGGAGACTGTCTTGGGCTTTCGTGAGGGCTCGAGGCCTCTTATCCAAAGGTGCCTCTCATGTGTCGAGTTGTAATGATTTGATAAATAAACTGGTTAGATAGCTTATCCCATATTAACCTTAGGGCATTCCCACCAGATATGTATTACGGTGCCATGATTTCTTGTTTGTCAACATTTCTACTTCCTGTCGGTGCTTGCCGATTCTTATTGGAAACTGGGCTTTGCTCCGCCCAGCACTTGCCTTTTTAAAGTCTGTTCTCACTACCTTGGGTGCCCTTTCGTGGTGTTCCTGACCAGACGTTTGTTGCTGTGTATCCTGTTCTGTGTATGATCTGGTTTTGCCTGACCTTGCTCCTGTCTTCGCTGCCTATTCCGTTGACAACCCGGTTTGCCTGACTAACGCTATCTGTGTACCAATTCAGCTTGTGCCTGACTACCGCTCTCTGTGTACTGATCCAGGCTTTGGCTGACTTCCGCTGTCTGTGTACCGATACAGGCTTTGGCTGACTACAGCTCTCTGTGTACCGATCCAGGCTTTGGCTGACTTCTGCTCTCTGTGTACAGATACAGGCTTTGGCTGACTACCACTCTCTGTGTACAGATCCAGGCTTTGGCTGACTTCTGCTGTCTGTGTACCGATACAGGCTTTGGCTGACTTCTGCTCTCTGTGTACCGATCCAGGCTTTGGCTGACTTCCGCTGTCTGTGTACCGATACAGGCTTTCCCTGACTACCGCTCTCTGTGTACCGATCTAGGCTTTGGCTATTACTTCTCGCTGTGTACTGAACTAGGCTGTGCTTATATGATGGTGCCCATGCTATTTGGCAACATTCTGTCAGTTTCCACTCCTGCCTAACGCCTATTGGCTGCACTGTTATTGTCCCGCCCAGTATTTGTCTTCAAATACTGGGTTCTGGCACTTCTCCGGTGCCCATTTGTGGTGTTTCAGTACCAGTGCTTGTTCCTGTTATTTGTGTGATCTCAGTGTATCGACCCGGCCTGCCTGACGACTTTGCATATTGTTCCTGCCTGTGTACCGACCCGGAGTGTCTGACTATACTGCATCTCACTTCTGCCTGTGTACCAACCTGGATTGGCTGACATTCCTGCTCCGTGTACCGACCCGGTCTGGCTGACGTTCCTGCTCTGTGTACCGACATGGATTGGCTGAAATTTCTGCCCTGGGGACCGACCCAGCTTGGCTGATGTTCCTGCTTGGCGTACAGACTCGGATTGGCCTACGTTCCTGCTCTCTGTGTGGATCCTGCCCGGCTGGGCTACTGTGGTGGCGTACCTCCACTGCACCCCTTATCCGGTCTCCAGTGAGGGTGGTGTTTAGATCTTCTCTGTCTCCGGACAGCTCGCTGCAGTCTGGTCTCCGTTGCCTCAGTGTCACCCAGGCGACATTTCTGTACGTCTGCACTCCCGTGCAGTACCCAGTTGGGTGCCTCTCAGGGCAAGTTGCTCAGTCTCCGTTACTGCTACGGCAGTGCTCAAGTTGCTCAGTTTCCATTACTGCTACGGCAGTGCCCAGTTGCTCAGTCTTCGTTACTGCTACGGCAGTGCTCAAGTTGCTCAGTTTCCGTTACTGCTACGGCAGTGCCCAGTTGCTCAGTCTCCGTTACTGCTACGGCAGTGCTCAAGTTGCTCAGTTTCTGTTACTGCTACGGCAGTGCTCAAGTTGCTCAGTTTCTGTTACTGCTACGGCAGTGCTCAAGTTGCTTAGTCTCCATTACTGCTACGGCAGCGCTCAGTTGCTCAGTCTCCGTTACTGCTACGGCAGTGCTCGAGTTGCTCAGTCTCCGTTACTGCTATGGCAGTTCACAAGTTGCTTAGTTTCCATTACTGCTACGGCAGTCCACAAGTTGTCTGTCTCCATTATCTCTGGGCGTTACTCGATTTGGTGCTCTCATCTTTGTTTGAGCTTCTTAAAGGGCCTCGCACTATTAGGGCCTGTCAGTACTCTCAGCCTAATAGTAACCCATTCAGTTCTGTCCAACTGAGATTCACACAAGAACTGCCTGACCTGTGTCAGTATATTGATCTTTGGATTATCTGCATATACTGGACCCATGTGGGCCTACCTCTGTATAACCTGTCTTGTGTCTGTACTATATTGCATAAATATTATAGGACCTGTGAGGGTTATTGTTATTATCATTGTTCAATAAAATTGTTTTTTATCCAAACCTACTATGTGTGTGTGTCAAACAAACCGTTACAGCTTACCTCTCTCTGGGTTACTCTGTATCCGCTGGCTCACGTCTCACTGACTCGCTAGTTCCTAGCACTTACCATTCTCTGGGCCTGTCAGTGTTGCCGTTAGTCTCCTAAATCCGAGAGTAAGCATGTGCCTCCACTGTTGCCTCTGGTTTCGGTATACGATAGCCTGTGCCTTTACTGTTGTCTCCGGTTGCGCTACTTATACAGCCTGTGCCTTCTCTGCGGCTTCCTGGTCGCTAGTGCCTTATAGTCTGTGCCTGTCCATATTGCCTCCGGGCATATACCATATAAGAGAGATAAGTCTGTGCCTGACCGTATAGCCTCAGGGCTTATATATCTAGAGATAAGCCTGTGTCTGACCATGTAACCTCAGGGCTTATCAACCAAGAGATAGAGCCTGTGCCTGTCCTTGTTGCCTCTGGCATATACCTTTAAGTGTGTGAGTCTGTGCCTGCCACTTTGCCTATTACCAGCCTGGTCTTCTGGGCAAGTTCTGTTGCAGGTTGTCTAGTTCCTACCTAGACAATCTAGGGTCAGTCTCTATGCTACCCGTTTCCTAAGTCGGGCCTCGTCTTAGGGCTCCTGTTGCCTTGCTCTTGTTCCCCTGTTCCATTGGGGATTTAGCCTTGCAGTACCTACCTCCACTTGTGGGCCACTTCCTTGTTGGTACTGTTGAGGTCCAGTTCCAGTTCCAGTCTACTGCTATTGCATTTATCTGTGTTATACTTGTTGCTTTTTGTACCCTGACCTGTGTCAGATCTAGAATTGCCTGGTCACTGTCTGGATCTGGACCTGTGAAGGGTGTCTCTGTTCTTTATTTATTCAATAAAGCTGAGTTTTACCTTACACAAATTGTCTGAGTGCTCAATAAAACCGTGACAATATGTAAGAAAGAACCTAGATCACTTCAACCTCTAAGAACGTCAGCAGGGTGGTCCGGTAACATTTTAGCTAGTCTAGTTGGTACCAAATAAGTAAGATGAAGCATCCTGAATGTCTGATCTCTTAAATTCGAGTTGCTGCAAGCCTTCAAGATTCTTGTAAGAATTTCCAACCATTCCTCAACTTTACGAACTTCTCCCACCAATTCTTCCCATTGATCCATACACTTTATTCTGACCTTGTCTATTAGAAACATTTTATACAATTGGGAGATGGTTTTACTACCTATTTCCCAGTATCTAACAAAGTGCTCAAACAATAAGAAATTATATTTTATGTAGTCATCTAGATAATTAACAATTATAGCCTTAAATTTTAAATATATTTGTTGGTAAAATGGGTCCACTTGTATGTCTATTAGAAAAGCCTGAAACTATATAAAATCCTCTCTAAAAATTACATCCCTGCTTGAGTTAAGGTTGTTATAATGCCCTTCCGTTCATTTTCATTCCATTGGAATAGGTTTAAGTTAGAGAGGGACAACGTTTTAGAACAGAAGTCAATTAATTTAAATAGGGCTTTAACCCTGTCCCAAACTTTGAGTGCCACTTTTGTACATTCTAGACTGTTTATAGCTGTATTGCCCCTCAGAGATTTTCTTGCCCACACAAAATGATCAAAGTCAGGACTGCTAAAAAAAACTGCGCTCCTGAGATACCCATTTTGGAGTGATCCAAACATCAGTGGTTTGGAACTTAGGAACAAAAAATGTGTCAAGACACATGCAATAAAGTATTTGTATAGATTGGGAACCATCAAACCTCCTAACTCTTTAGGTCTATACAGAATCTCCCTTTTTATATGTGGATGCTTTCCTGTCCAAAATGAAACTGAGCAATCTGTTCTAAAGACCCATCAAGTCAGAGCACCTAACTTCCAGAGGAAGGACCCTAAAAAGGTAAATGATTAATTGCATTAACTCTTCCTACCAGGGACAAAGGGAGCATTCACAACAATGAATGAATCAATCAATTTTCCTAACTATGTTTTTATAGTTAAGATCAAAAGCTTTTTTCTTAGCCAGGGAGACTTTAATTCCAAGGTAAGAAAGATTATCCAGGAAAGACCTAATGCATAAATTCTTAACATTTCAACATCAATATCTTTATTGAGATCAAGTCCTAGATACTCCAATTTATCCTTATTTATTTATAATCCAAAGATTTCTTTGAATTTACTTAAAATTGGTTCTTCAAACTGGATAGGGGATTGGTCAGAAACAAATTAGGTCATCTGCATACAAACTGACTTTATCAGTGTCTGCCGATTTTAAATGAATGCCTTTGACTCCCCTGCTCTCCCTAATTGTTTAAGGTCTCCAAACATAAAGCAAAGATCATTGGGGAAAGGGGGCATCCCTGTGTAACCCCTCTCCCCAATTTAATAGTATCAATCTCATAGCCCATGTCTCTCAGTATCCCACAAGAGGATCTGTGAGACGCATCTAAGAATTTTGGGCAGGGCAAAATGTTCAAGAACTTTCCCCATGTAGGACCAGTCAAGAGAGTCAAAGGCCTTTTTAATATCAAGCGATAATAACAAAACATATTCTAGGCTGGATCTTTTGCAAATTGATATGACATTTTACACCCTTCTGATACATTCAGCTGTCTGCCTATTAGGGATAAAACCACACTGATCTCTGTGTATTAAATATGGAATAAATAAACCAAGACGCATTGCCAAGATTTTAGACAGAATTTTCACAATGAAGTTTAGCAAACTAATGGACCTGTAATTCTCTACTTTTTCTTGGTTTCTACTGAGCTTCCCAATTACTGTTATGAGAGGTAAGAAACAGGTCCCAGATTCTGGGTTTCAAATATAATAGAAAAAAAGCTCTTTAATTAAGGAGATATTTCATCCAAAAAACTTTTATAGTAGAAGTTGGTGAATCCGTCCTTACCAGTGCTGGAGGAATTTTTTAAGTTGCTTTTTGGATTTCCTCTATTTCAGTTTGGTTACTTAATTTTAGTTTACCCTCATTATTTAGACTATGAAGGTTGATTTTGGATAAGAAGGAGTCAAAATCAGAGGATTGAAAAATTTCTTTTTCACTAAATAAATTACACTTATACTTGTTAGGCACAAGCACTGAGGAAACATTGATTTGTAGTACAACTTTATTATGAAAAGCAAATACTGCCATCCACATGTTGTCCTGACAGCTCATCTATAGTTCTCCTATGTCCATACAGAAATTATGTTGTATTCTATGGGACAAGACAAGATCTCACTCCACGTTCAGACAAGAAAAAGACAAACATATGTTTGTCCTATCATTATGTCCACCAAACATGGTATAGGTAAGTTAAAAGACATAAAAGGATGAGTGCATGGACAGGTTGATGATAGAGAAAGTAGTAGTCCTAAAAAACTGACTGTGTATGTGGTTGATGTGGCTCCTGCAATAAATACTTATAATCTTCCTGCTCTTGTGGAGCTTGTTTGTAAAAATGAAATTGAAATTTCCATAAGTTATAGTAGTACTAAACCTTTTAACACTTTAGACAATGAAGGGCTGCATTCATGGTCAAAACAAGGCACTCTCTGGGAAATGCTTTACTCAGTGAACCAAGAAAAAAACAAAATGTCATCCTTTAAGACTATAGGAAAGGTGCTTTTGTCATAAACAAAGCCAGGGGTTTTTTACATTAAGGTAGGTAAGGATGTGGAACTCTTTGCCCCAGGCTGTATTTGCAGATAATGTAACTACTTTCAAAAAAGTATTAGGTACTTTTTTAAACTCAGGACAATATAGATACTTATGACAGTTGTTTTCAATGTACAGAGGATGTTGATCCAGGGACATTTCAGAGTTCCTTTTGGAGTCAAGAAGGATTTTCTTTACCAACTTGGGGAATAAGTGGAAATGGTTTAAAAAACTTTTTTTTTTGCATTCCTCTGGATCAACAAAAACAAGAGTGATAAGGCAAATGTTGAACTTGAAAGATGCATGTCATTTTTCAACCTCATTATTAACTGTTTTATATTTGAGTGCTGTTGCTGCCATAGTGGAGTATTTAGAAAGAGTAAGACCAGCTGATCTGTCAGACAGTGACACCCTACCACAAGCTAGTGGTCAATGTTCTATAAATCCTCCTAAAGTGAAAATTAAAAATAAACTGTTTCAGACTTTAAAAAGCTACAAGAATATGAAGTAGTGGGGAGGAAGTTGCTGACCAGATAATTGCTGACTTTGATTTAGATTATGGCTCGCCTCCTCTTCTTCTGGTACAGATCAAGGAGAGGTTGATTATGATATGGCAAAAAATAGTTGCATCTGAAAGGAAAAGGCTCAGTCTTACACCACTAAAAAGTAACAAAATTCCTATTTATAAACTCTTTGTGAGATCAGCTGGAAAGTCTGGACAAGTAAACATGCCTAAAAATACACAATCATCTTGGCCATCATCATAATCACTGCTTCCAAGTCCACTCCCACCCACTCATTCTTAATTTTATTGACTAAGCAGATCAACATAATCAACCCTGTCTATGAGCGAATCTGATGATGTTCAAGTTGCAGCGCCACTGCCACCTTCTATTACTTTTATTATTGCAAAATTTAGCCCGTGTGTTATTGATGATGTAACAAGTAGAAGTCCCTCATGAAAACTATTGATGCAGTAATTTGTCATGGCCATTGAAAGCATAGGCAGAAATTTACACGTTTTCAAGTAAATTTCATTGGAGGCTGTGAAAAGGAGGACATTTTAATTACTATTTTTAAGAAAAAGAGAAACATTTTATTTTTCTTTGAAAATTACATAAAAAGAAAATTATACTTTTCACACATTCCCTATCTTGCTAGCAGCAGATTTGCCCTACAAGCCTGGATTTTAAGTTATTAAAGTAATTAGACCTACAGAGCAGAGTAGTTTGCACTAGTATACATTTAAAGACATAAGCCCATATTTATAAAACTGGAGTTATTCTGGAGTAAACCAATTGCACCATATGGGACAAATAAAAATTCCTAAATACCCATGCATTGGAACTGAGCTTTGTAACCCCTTGAATGCTAGAGAGGTCTCCAAAACATTACTTTACAATGCATTGGAGACCTAGCTTTCATACAAGGGGTTAAAAGTCCAATTTAATTTATCAGGAATGTTATTTGTCCTCTATAGTGAAATTGGTTTATTCCAGAATAACTACAGTTCAGCTTTATAAATAGAGGCCTCAGATATAATTGCCAAGGTTGAACAAAGACAAGTCTTTCAAGTTCAACCATTACCAGATTTCCTTTGTGGATACAGAGCAAGGCAAACAAAAATATCTCATTGGAGTCATTGCTAATTATGCCCCAAGTCAGTAAAAAAAATCCTTCCTGACTTCAAATGTCAATTGGATTTCTCCCTGGATCAACATCCTACCTGTGTTGAAACCAATTGTCACAATTCTCTGTGTTATTCTTGGCTAAAAGTTAACCAGTACTTTCTTGCTGTTATCTGATAACACAGCATCCAAACTACCTTTACATCCTTACTGCCATTACTGTAAATAAAAATCATGCCTTTGCTGTAGTTGCAGTATATTTTGGAATTGGAATCATATAATCCCTTAGATACCTCTCTTTTCTATCGTACACAATTTGCTTAGTTTCTTGTAAGTAAAAGATTGAAATCCCTTTATCATTTTTGTTGCATGGTTCTGCAATTTTTAAATTCAATAATGAGTTTGTCATGAACTAGTGACAATAACCGTGCAGAAGAACATGAGAACCACAGCTCCGTAACAGAAGACTTAGGAGTTCATCTGTCACAGTTCCCAGGAGTCAGTACGGTATAGTTAAATGCAATTTATTGATAGCAGTAGGTAGGCAAATATATACAGTAGTAACAAGCAGAGGGTTACAAGCCAGCGAGCACAGTTATCAGAAATAATAGGCTGCCAGGCTTGACCACAATGCTAGAGACTAGGCCTCAGCCACTGGTAGTCTCTACCAGAACCAGGAACAGAACAGGAGCAGGAACTGGGTCAGGAACAGAAACACAGGATCTTGATCCGCAGTGGAAGATGTACCGACGCACCACTACCATCAGTAAGGAGAGGACTCTGACTCAGCCTGCAGTCAGAGAAGAAGTAGATAGCTGACTCAAGCCTGCAGTCAGTATCAGAGCTGGTGTACCAGAGCCCCAGGTCCGTACTAGGTTGCATGTCTGCTAGGTAAAGGAGCAAACATAAGAGTAGTCGGACAGAGCCACAAGTCAGCACCAGAGGGGGTAGTCAGACAAGCCAGGTCATACACAGTTCAGGTAGTCAGCCAGAGCCACAGGTTTGCACCAGGTTGGATGTCCACTAATAGGAATATGCAATAGAATAGTCAGACAGAGCCACAGGTCAGCACCAGGTTGGATGGAAGACTAGTCAGGTCATACACAGAGCCCAAGGTAAGAGAACTGCGAAGCACAACAATGCAAGGGCAACTGAGTCAGAACTCAGTCTGCCTTTTAAACCCCTCCACAGGAAGTAGGTAGGAGGAGCAGCTCAGAGGGAGGAAGTAGGTAGGAGAAAGTAGGTAGAAGGAGACTACAGGAAGCAAACACATAAAACAGAGGCCTGCTGCATGCTTGAAGCCTCGCACCTGTAGATGATGCTGAAACTAAGGTAAGCTGTAACATCTTCATGATATGGTAAAAATCTTGTTTTGAAATGTGTTAAGGACACTTAGAAAAAACAGACATCATAGTTGGCAAATGAGTTCTGCACATCATGGTTTACTCACAAAACATTAGTCTACTAGTAACCAGCCTTTTTTGGGAGCCACTAAAATAAATTGCCACCAATATGCCCTCATTTCACGATGCCTTTGAAGCAAAAGAAAAAAAATGCACTCATCGAGTCAGAGAGATCTGGATAAAAGCAGCTTTATTTCACCATCAGATACGGGCGACACACACACATCCATATCTGATGGTGAAATAAAACTGCTTTTATCCAGATCTCCATGTCTCGATGAGTGCATTTTTTTCTTTTGCTCTGTATATCTTCAAGGTTTGTAATCCCTTAAACCAGCACCAAGTACAGCAGTGAGGAATGGTGGTGGGTGTGTTTTACTGTTGTCAGTTGGACTGATTTATAATGTCTATACCAGATGGTGCCACCAGTCCACTTCTTCATATACTCATGATGCCTTTTACAGGTTTACGATTTTCCACAAATTTATTGTGTTGTTATATGTTAATGTGACACTTCTCCACATGCACCAAGCTCCAATAGCTGCCTCTGCTGTCAAAGTCCCTACCTGAGACTGGTGATGATGGGATTTCCCCTTAGCTCCCAACTGAGCCGGAGGACAGTTTGCTGTCTCTGCTAAAGTGTAGAGTGTGTATACTGCTCTGCTAGGCAAAGTCCCATTCCCTCACATCACCAGACACACTGTGCAAGTGCTGCCAGTGGTGAAGCTTGGTGACCAGAATAGCTTACGTTAAGAAATACCATTACACTATAAATAGTAACAAGTCTTCTCTGCCTCTGTACAGCTATATGTTTCACATGCAAATTGTATTTGAATTCTTTAGGTAGGCTTCACATCTTAATGTGTCCCCATCTAGCCTCTCATCTTCAGCTGTTACTACAAATTTTCTACCACTTTCAATGCCACAGGGGTATGCAAATCACATCCCTATGGCACTGAAAGAGTTTATGGTGCTGTTTGTGGTGCTTAAACATGAGTACATTCCCTTCGCTCCCCCAGTGTGGGAGAAGGTAGAGAGAATGCACTCAGACTTCAGCATTATCGAATTGCTGGTATTGTTTAAGCGAGGACAACTGTAGATGCTAATGAGACAATTCTCCAGAGCCCCCCACACCTTGCATCTCTAATGCTTAGTGCATATGGCAATGTGTGTCTCCATCACCAAAGTGATGTGCTAGCCACATATCGACCCTTAGTGCATTTCCACCTTGGAGTACTTAACCCCCTTAAGGTCCAAGGATGTACATGTACATCAGGAGGTCAATGTGCCTAAAGGACCCATGCCGTATATGTGCGTCATGGGTTTCAGGGCTACCCGCATGGGTGCATGCAGTTTGGTGAGCCCTTACTCGGATCGTAAAAAAAGAATGCTACGTGTTCCTTAAGGGCCAGCCTCGCGCATGCGGGCTGGTCCTTAAGGGGTAAAGGACAGGGAACACTGGTGCCATCCAGATATGTTTAAGTTCCTCCCAAAAGAAGAGTGGGTTTTCTCAGTATATGCACATTTTCTGGATAGTACCTTCCAGTGGGCCTCACACTTCAATGTTCTGCTGTACTGTTCAAATATGATGTGTATACACCATCTGTACTGATCATTAGTGCTCCCTTTGTTTATAGTTTGCATTCAATACTATGATCCATGATGGACTCTCTGTGGTGTTGGTAATCTTCTAAGTGCAAGTTCCACTATGTGACATTGAAATGCCGAGTGGCAATCTTAAAATGAGGTTGTGTTTGTCTCAAATGTTGGAATTTACCCTTCATGTCAGCGAATGAAAATAAATGTTTTTGAACTTTTACTTTTGAAATTATATTATCGATTTTATTTCCATTTTCACTTCTTAAATTATTTAAAGACATGCTTTTCTGAAAACAACAGTTTGGTGACATCAGTATTAAGCATCTTATTTTGTAAGAGAGTACAGTGTGTGTGCATGTGTGCAGTGTGCACATGTGTGTCTGTTAGTGTGTTTTGGTGAAGTTTTCAACTATATCAAAGAACATTTGGGATTGCAGAACATGGACATACAGGTCTCTTTGTGGTTTTCAAGCTATCCTATCAATTCATATCAAATCAGATTAAAGGATAGTAATGTTTCACAAAAAAAACAAAATTAATCTTCATAGTATCTGGGTTTTATTTCAATACTGTCAGAGTTATAGTTCAAGAGTAATTGAATGATAAAGTATCCCCCTCCCTCCCCTTTTAGTGATGTAAAACTGCTCACTTCAGAGCAGCAAGACTGTCCAGAAGGATCACAGAGAGAGTGAGCATAAGGAAAAACCTGAAAACCCTGTCAAGGGGGGCAGGGGTTTTCCTTATGCTCACAGTAAGAAGATTGTCCCTTGCTGTGAGCTGTCCGATCCCAGGACCAGATTCTACATCTGAGGGGAAGCAGATTACACTAAGTAAAAGGGACGGGAGGGGGATACTTATCATTCAATTACTCTTTAACTTCAACTATGACAGTACTGAAATAACAATCTCCATGGTCCAAATACCATTAAGATTAATCGGAGCTGCTTTTATTGAGAAACATTACTATCCATTTAAAGTAAATTCAACACATTAAATTTCCTAATATTAATTGTATGGCTTCACAATTTAGTCTTAAGCTTTAATGTACCAATTACTTAAACTATGCTAAAACAAAAATGCAATCTGCCCTTGTCTTGCAAATTATTTTAAATATTGTGAGTTGACCCGGAGACTGTGTTTGTTTCCTTGTATCTTCTTATTGAATAGATCTTTTATTTGCTTCAACTGGTTTGAAGCAATTGATAAATCTTTCATTCACCTACGTTTAATCCAGAAAATTAATTTTCCACATGTATGTATAAGTAAACTTTCAATAGACCTTCTTTTCCATGTTCCTATTTCTCATCATAAAAAGTGAAAACCCTGGCCTCTTTCATCTAAAAAAAAGCTAAGAAACCCTGTTAAATAGTCCTTCTTAGTAGTGACTAGTTGTTTAACTCATTAAGTACTTGATGGAACTATTTCATGTTATGTGACCGCAAAGGAGTCACAGTCTATCTTCTGTTTCATAAATATTTTCAAGCGTGACTGACAAAATGCAGCTCTTCTACCTGGCACCACTTACTGACACTAAGAACAGCCACTGTGTAGGAACATGAAATGTTATGCATTTAAGTGATTTGAACTGGCTTTCAACAGCCTCAGTTTTTCATCTGTCCTTTCATCTGTGCCAGCCAATGGTGCTTACAAAATGCAAAAATAAACCAGTCAAAAATTAAATACAGCACTCTGTGTTCTATACATTAAGTGTGTGTTTCCAGAGGCATGACTTTCCCTGCAGCATGGATTGGTCTATAATACACAGTAGCATTGTAATTTCAATACATTCAGACATTCAAAAGATATACTAAATTCAACAATTATTGATAGTTTTGGAGATTTTGTTTAGCAATATTTGATACTTTATGATATCAACATAGAAAGATTTAAATGATTTAATAAAAGAAAACTATTTTGTAGACTTCATAGTAGATGTTCTTACTCTTGACTTTTAACTCTTTTCATGTAGACATATATACTTCTTAGAGACTATCTACATTTTCTGCATTTTGAATATAGTCTTTTGCCACATGGGACATTCTATGGCTTCAGGAATCATGGGAGAATGATGAAACACAAAGATCAAACCCCACAAGAGGCAGTAAGCACATTTATTTATGAGTGTACTAGTGTAAAAGCCTCTGTACACGGGCCAAGGTCCGGGGGATGTTAACTCTTTGTGTGCCTGAGAGGTACGCAATGCATTGCTTTGCAATACGCTGCATACTCCTCTGGCTCTCAAAGGGTTAAGAGGCCGGTCCTGCTCTGCATCCTGCCGCTGATGCAGTCATGCACTGTAGGGAAAGCACAGAATGCTCCCAGCACAGAACTCCCAGCATTCTGTGCATTCAGGCAGTCTCTACAGTGCATGACGGCTTCTGACAAACATCATAGCGAATTATTATGTAGGATGGGAACAATATTTTACATATAAAAAAAATATTCTTTACAAGAATGTGATCAGCCAGTACACAAAAATTAATGTGGAATAACAATGGATTAATTATCTGGCAAGTGTAAAATAATATAATTTGTGTCTTACCATAGAAAGTAAATATGATATCCCATCTGGTGTATCATTTGTTTTTCTTGTTATTTTACTTATTGTTACTCAATTAAGGGTACATACCACTGGCCTTCAAAGTCAGGATATTACTTCTGAATCACATAGTAATAATTCTGCGGCACCCTGATTATAAAGGGTTGGTTATGTTTTAATTATTTTTTTAATTAAAAAGACACTAACACATTTTAGGAAAGGTGCCCTGCTCTGAGGTGAGCAGTGTTACATCAGTAAAAGGGGTGTGAGGGGGATCATTTATCATTCAAATACCCTTGAACTACAACTTTGACAGTACTGAAATAACACTCTCCATGGCCCAAATACTATGAATATTAATTGGAGCTGCTTTTATTGTGAAACATTACTATCCCTTTAAATGAAGACATTTGGTTCTGTGTGAGCTGTTTCAAGATATATATATATATATATATATATATATATATATAATAAATTGGAAAATGGTGATAACCCTTCTCTATAGCCCAAAATAGCAAAATAAGATAATTTATAAACGAAAAAGAGCAATGTCGCTACTATCCTTACTCTCTGATAGCGCCCAGAACAAAAAAAAAAAATAGACAATAGAGATATAGAAGGAGAGCTCTATATACTCTTAAAAAGTTTTATTTTTAATACAGAATATAAAAAGGGAACACAGATAATGGATAAACAATACAATGCAATAATATATTAATATTGCCTAATATGAATATATTCCAAGATAAAAATGATATCACTCAAAAATAAAAATACTAGAAATACACCCCCAAAAAATTGTAATGAAGCTTGTAATGAAAGTACGGGCAGTTTTGTTAAATTGTCTATTTTTGAGTTGAAAGCCAGCTGTTGGTGTCAGATAAATTCGCTCCTGTCTTTAGATGGTATTGGTGTTCACTAGGTAACCAGGTGTATACAGGGAGCAGAGGTAATATTTGTAGCACAAGAGCTCTCCCAGTATATTTGTATTTATATGGGAGTGATAGGCCCAAGTAAATAGTGTCCAAGTCCCAGGTGTGACTTCCGTGTTGGTGTGTATGCAATATACCTGAATCGGTTGTTGTCTGTCAGCTCTGCTCTCACCAGGGCTGTCTGACACCAACACGGAAGGCACACCTGGGACTTGGACACTATTTACTTGAGCATATAACTCCCACATATATATATATTGGGAGAGCTCTTGTGCTACATATATTACCTCTGCCCTCTATATACACCTGGTTACCTAGTGAACACTAATACCATTTAAAGATGGCAGAAAATGTAACTGATACCAAGGGCTGGCTTTGATCTCAAAAATAGACAATATAACACACCTGCCCGTGCTTCCATATATAAGAATTACAAGCTTCATTAAAATTTCTTGGAGGTGTATTTCTACTATTGAAGAATATATCATTATATATATTTTTACCTATATTTTTATTTTTGAGTGATATCAGTTTTATATTGGAATATATTCCTATTAGGAAATATTAATATATTATTGCATTGTATTGTTTAGCCATTATCTTTGTCCTCTTTTGTATTCTGTATTAATAATAAAACTTAAGAGTATACAGTGCTCTCTATCTATCTATCTATCTATCTATCTATCTATCTATCTATCTATCTATCTATCGATCGATCTATCTATTATATATATATATATATATATATATATATATATATATATATATATATATACAATTTGTAGAAAATGACGGCACTCACAGGATCCTTTTACCAAAACGAACAAACAGTTACATTTTATTGCAATCGACGTTTCGGCTGTCACCGCAGCCTTTCTCAAGATTTCTCAAGTAATCTTGAGAAAGGCTGCGGTGACAGCCGAAACGTCGATTGCAATAAAATGTAACTGTTTGTTCGTTTTGGTAAAAGGATACTGTGAGTGCCGTCATTTTCTACAAATTGTATGTATGCTAATTTTTCCTTCGATGTGCACCCGGGTCAGAGTGGATCGGTTTACAGTGAGTGCATCCGAACATCTATTGTTTGATATATATATATATATATATATATATATATATATATATATATATATACTAGCAATGTAGGACGGCATTGCCCGTCATGTTATGCAGGGAATATTGGGTTTATAAATGTTATGATAGTGAAATATAGCGTAGGGTTTACGTGTCAGAAAGGTACACACGGTGATACACAGATACATTTGCAAACACACACATATACAGGGGGACACACAGGGATAGACAGAGATTCATGCAACACACATACATACACACACATGCACTGACATACAGTGCACACACAGTGACACACAGATGCAAATCAGAACATACATACATACAGTGTGAGCAGTGTAAGCAACATACCTCCCAACATTTCAAATGGCCAAAGAGGGACACTTGTGTTTTAGGTGGTTTTCTTGAATATATCACATCACATCAATAATATTGAACACTCTGCATGTGTTATCCTCTCCAGCTCTACCGGACATAAAACCTACTTGGTGTGGGTAAATAAGGTCCAAGATCACAGAATTCAACCTTTGTGCTAAGATTTTAGAATACATTTTTAGATCTATATTAATTAATGAGAATGGCCTGCAATTCATAACAATGGAAGGGTCTTTACCCGGCTTCAATTTTGGAGCTATAGAGGCCTCCAACATCTCTGCTGGAAGTCTCTCAAAGTTACCAACGGCGTTGTAAATATGTTCCAGAAATGGGGAAATCACCGGTCGTAATACTTGAAAAAAACAAAGAGGTAAACCCGTCTGGTCCCGGGGTCTTCCCTTTACGTAGCTCTTTAATCACATTAGAAATCTCATCAACTGTAAACGGTTGATTCAATTCTTTCAATTTCTCCTCAGACAATGAAGGTAACTTTAAATTACTCAAAAAATCCCTTATTTCAACATTCGCCTTTTGGGGTTCAGAGAGATTATAAAGCGACTCATAATATTGTCTGAAAGCATTGCCAATCAGAAGGGGGGAGATATAAGTTTTACCATTAAACTTAATCTGTTTTATTCTATTTTTTTGGTTATAAAATTTTAATTTATTTGAAAAGACCTTACCTGCTCTATTATTCATATAATACCACTGTTGTTTTAATCGACTCATGCTTATATATGCCTTCCCTTCCAACTGTTTTTTCATTTCCTTTTGCACCTCTAATATCTCCTCACCCTTTAGACTAGCTGGACTTGTTGTTTTTTCATATAGGCTCCTTGCTTTATTAAGTGACCTCTCAAATAACTTTTCATCAAGCGCCATAAAATCCGATACTGCACCATTATCATTTTCAACCAAAAACATTTCTGCTGCTTTAGAAAATTCCATTCTACTAGCCTCAGACATTAACAAACTTTCTTTTAATTTCCAATTAAATTGTACATTATATCTAGGATTATCTCTAACAATCATAAATACGGGTGCATGATCCAATCAGTAGGGGTGGGCGAAAGTTGTTGCCGTGTTCCCACAGGAAATTTCGCAAAAACCACATTGTTATCTGGATAAAATGTTTGCATTTTTTGCTCATTGACCAAACTTTTTCACCATTTTTTCAATTGCTAGAAAGTTTCCGCCCGTTGATTTATGTTGTTTTTGCACTTCCGATATAAAAAGCTTGATGTTTTTGCTGAAGGCAGACACAATAAAAGCAGCTACAGAGTGAGATAGCCATGCTGTTTTGCAAACAGAGAGGCAGGAGAGGCTCATAGTGACTCCTATCACTATGAGCAGGGTAAAAAATAATCAATGGAGGAGCTGGAAGGACCATTATGTATCCACTGAGTCTGAGGAGGAAGGGACCACTACTGTACCAATGCTGTCCAGTCCCTCTAAAACACCCCAAGGGATCTTGGGAATTTAATGGGAAGGGAGGGAGAAACGGGAATGGGAAGGAAGGGAGAAAAGGGAATGGGAAGGGAGGGAGAAAAGGGTAGTACTAGTGAGAGCAGGACAGGTCAGCTGCCTGTGCCTGTTGCAAGACGTGCTGCCCCTGCTGCCAGTGCCACCATTTCTGTACCTGCAGACACTAATGTTGTACCTGTTGCCAGACATGCTGCCCTTGCTGCCAGTGGCACCATTTCTGATCCTGCAACCACTAGTGTTGTACCTGTTGCCAGACGTGCTGTCCCTGCTGCCAGTGCCACCATTTCTGTAACTGCAGCCACTAGTGTTGTACCTGTTGCCAGATGTGCTGCCTCTGCTTCTAGTGCCACCATTTCTGATCCTGCAGCCACTAGTATTGTACCTGTTGCTAGTACCGAACCTGCTGCCAGTGCTGAACCTGCTGCCACCAATACTTTTCCGGCTCAGGGGATGAAGGAGAAAATTATGCCATGTGTGACAGCACGGGACCCTCTGTCACATTGCTCATCACCTCCTCCAAGCAGCAGTGAGATGTCTAGAATAGAGCAGCAGCAAGTAGGGACTAGTGAGGATGGGCATCACCACCACCACTAGCAGTCAGCTTTTGAAATTAGTGGAAATTGCAACTGCTCTAACTTTTGCTGCTGCTGAGATGAAAGGGCAGCAGGGTGCTGAAGAGCAGGCTAGTGTGTCACAGACAACCATGGAGAAAGTGGGAATGGGGTCAACAAGTAATGCGGGACTAGGACAGGTTCCACTTGCCAGCAGTAACAATACTCCTCCTGATCCTAATTGCAGTGCTAAAGTCATGGGTGTGGGACTATTATTCTCTTCCTGCAGGCACCGTGCAGTTATCATCAACAATGGTACAGTGCAAAATTTATGATAAGTTAACGAGATGGGGAAAGGAGGGAACACACCTTGGCACAACCGCCCTGATAACACACATGAAACACAGACACCATGACATTTATTCCAAACATGTTAAAGCCAAACACCCGTTACAGAAATCTAGCACCGCTGTTACTGTACCCTCTGACTCTCCAGAAAGGTGGAGATCAAAGAGGAGGAAGAATAAAGAAACCCAAACAGACACTGGAAGTTCCATGACGAGCGAAACAACTAGCTCACCATCAACATCACCTTCTTCCTCTAGGGTAACAAGTACATCTCCTGCCAATCCACCTCATTCATCGTTACCTCCCCCGCCAAATGAAAGCCACTCTGTTAATTTTAGGATATGGAAGTTCATCTCTACCTATTGCACACTGTGTGGTGCACTGACCACACATGCCAGTGTGGTGGAGGAGAATCGATACCAGGTCATCAGGTGGCATCTGAGGAGATTCAATCCCACAGAATATGCTAGGATTCTGGCAGGGAGGTTTCATCATTACTATTAAACTGTGAGAAAGTTGCCATGTGTCCTTAGTGTTGCTGATGGAAGCCACAGTTCCTGTTCTCTAGGGAAAAATATATATTCTAATAACAACACACCCATGATGATTTTGGAGGAGGGGCAGGTGGAGAAGATTTAATGGTCAACTTGTTCTTTTCTCCACATATACTGGGGGCTACCTATTCTTCTGCTACTGCCTCAGGCTCATCACTGGAGCCAGTCGTGGCAAGTAGAACCTTCATCATCCATCTTCCATGTTACTTTTAATGTTGATCCCATTCCATTTCAGCTTTCTAATCATCCTGCTGCTTAAACAACTCAAAAACAGAAGCAGTACGAACAGCAGTTGCAACTCAGGAGGACACTTGACAGTGGCCACTGACCAACATGACCTGCTGGCATTAGGCCAGTAGGGCATTTTTATTTTTTCTCAGGGCTTGAGTTTTGAAAAAAAAAAAAAAATAAATAAAAGAAAAAAAAATAGTCCTAAAAAAATTAATGTTTAAGCTTAAGTCCTACAAATCAATGTATCCTTAGGGCTTGTGCCAAACAAGCTTAAGTCCTACAAATCAATGTTCCTTCAGGGCTTAGGCCTCTAATAAGTCTAAGTCCTACAAAGGCCTCTAACAACAAATCAAACAAATCATCCTCTACAAAATACTCTATCAAGGCAAGTATCAGTCCACCCCAGTGGCAGCTTATGTCAGGGAGTTCCTGCCTCTGTCACTTTAAATACAAATGTCTTATTTTATTTTATTGATTATTTTTTTATTAACTGTCCCCCGATAGCAGTCAAGAAAGCCCCCCAAAACAAATTCCCTGTTCAAATTATTCATTCTTTCACAAACACAGGCACCCTCCTCAGATCCCTTTATACCATGTCTTATGGTTTTTATTTTCTTTTATTTAGGATTTGTTTTTTATTGTGTCCCCCAATCCCAGTAAACAACACCCCAAAAACATTCCTTGTTCGGCTGATTCTTTCCTCACACCCCACCAACACAGGCACCCTCATGTCCCTTTTATACAATGCCTTTGGGAAATAAAATATTATTTGAAATGTGTTTTGTGTAACTTCTATGTTCCCATTGATTTCAATGGGCGAGAAAAAAAGGAAAATAGTGCTAAATCCACACTTTTCGCTGGAAATTTTTCACCAAGCGGAAAATGACATTTTTTGCCGATTTCAGTTTGAGGAGGAAAATTTGGCCCTTCCCTATCAACCATCTTATATTCCCTATTTGTGAGCTAGTACATTTCTCCATTTTGCTTTCATAAAAGAAATCTATAAGAGAATACGACACATTTGGTTGAGAAAAGAAAAGAAAATCTTTCTCTTCTGGATGTTGCATTTGCCAAACATCATACAAATTATTTCTAAACAACAATGACGAGAAAGCATTTGCCTGAGCCTTAATTTTTGCATCTACACTATAGTTTTTGGTTGCACTTCTTTTATCCAGATTATGATCACAGAAACAGTTCATATCTCCTCTCATTATTAATAACCCCTTACCAACTCTCTCACAACTTTTGATTTTGGAATCCAAAAATGAGACAGGATGATCTGAGGGAGCATACATATTGACTAAAGTAAATAACACATCATTAATTCTGCACAATAATATGATAAATCTCCCCCCATCTATCTCCTGATATAAATAATCAAACTTTACTCCAGCTGACACTATTATAGCTACTCCCCGTTTTTTCTTATCCATTAAGGAAGATGTATATATATGGGGATATTTAAGGTACCTCCATAATTTTTTCTGAATAAAGGCTACATCTACATGATTTCTAACTAATAAATCATATAGACCAGCTCTTTTAAACGGTGAATTTAATCCCTGTGAATTTATAGTCACAAATTTTAGTGGCATCTATCCCCACTCTCCCACCACCCACCATCCCTCCTCTATCCCGACCCCACAATGTGTACCATATATCTGAACCCTTAACCTGCCATCCATACACAAAAAAACACTCAATCCCCATTTAGCCTTCCCAATCACTCTCTTATCGCTCAAGTGATATCCATCGCCCACTATCTCATGACACGCAAATCCCATAACCATCGGGGACTAATATGTGATCATTCCAGCAGAGCACCCGCCCACCCAACCCCTAATCCATCAATACAATACAGATAAGCTTCCCAATCTATGGTGCGAGTCCAATAAAGACCTGTCCCGGCCACCCGGAGGCCCACAACCAATCGACCCACTGGACAGTCGGGGCGGGCCCACACCAGATACAGTGCCATACAAAAGAGTTCTACCATCAGGCTATCCTTTACTTACTTCACTCTCAGCAACTCCTCACACACAAAAAAAAAGAAGAGTGAGAGAGAACAAGAGAGAGGTAACAAAGAAGAATAAGGGAGAGAGGGAGAGAGGGGAAAAAAAAAGAATAAATAACACTGACAACCTCCATCTTTAACAACTTCCCAATAAATAATAATGTGTTTTCTATTAACTCCCACATTTGCCCCAAACATACTCATTAATGCTTCTAACAACCAAATATTTACTTTATATAAAAAATATCATTACCCCTCATGTGTTCCTAATATCAGTGCCTGTCTCTAAATACACATTACAATAAAATATCATTGTGCATATCTTCACAAACTTAGAAAGCATCTTTTCTCCCGTATCTTAAAGCATCTCATTCCCAATTCTACATTTATAACTACCAAAGTAATATATCGTCTACCAAAAATCTAACTACTGTGCAAATATACCAAAAATAAATTTACTACTACTACCCCTCTTCTCTCCTTCCCCTCCCTCCTTATATACATATTTGTCAATTAAACATTTAACCATTATCTCAGTTTCTCTTTACTACCTCAGCCATGCTTTATAGACTAACATTAAATGTTCCAACATAATATATTAGGCAGTATAAACTCTCAAGTTTAACCAATAAGACTTCCTTTCTTTATACCCCTTATATCTACAGTCTCACCATGCTAGATCTTACCCTTCTTTTCAACCCATAAATTTCTCCGCTTCTCTCTACCCATCTACAAGTCAAATTTAAGTCTACAGATCTTTATTTAATCCAACCCATTACACTGCAATAACCTTATACATACTCATTCCTGCATCAGCCTCCACTTCACCAGCTTCCTTTTAGCCTGTAACGGAGTTGTACAGAGATGAGTGGCTTTGTTATATAAAATATAAAGCTTAGTGGGAAAACTCCAATTATATACAATCTTATTATTACGAAGGCATAAAGTACACTCATTAAATGTCCGTCTGGCAGCTCTTGTTGCAACAGACAAATCTGCGTGAAAAGATAACAAAGAATATTTCAAATTTTTCGAGGGATTTTTTCTCTGTTCCTTCAAGAAAAGGTCTTTAACATGGCAATTATTGAAACAAATAATTACATCTCTTGAACCCTGTGTAATATTAGCTGGCTTAGGAAGCCTGTGAACTCTCTCGACTGGCATTTCCCCCAACAATTTAGGGTCCAAATAAAGTTACAAGTCCAGTCTTGTACAACAAGTCTCTATCACTTTACATACAAATGTCTTATTTTTTTATTAACTGTCCCCCCAATTGCAATCCCCCAAAACAAATTCCCTGTTCAAATGATTAATTCATTCACCAACACAGACTCCCTCCTCAGACCCCTTTATACCATGTCTTATGGTTTTTATTTTATTTAGGATTTCTTTTTTATTAAGTTCCCCCCAATTCCAGTAAACAACCCCCAAAAATCATCGCCTGTTCAACTGATTCTTTCCCCACACCCCACCAGCAAAGGCACTCTCATGTCCCTTTTATACTGTGCCTTTCTGAAATTAAATAATATTTATTGTATGTTGTGTGTAACTTCAATATTCCCATTGATTTCAATGGAATGAGCTAGGTGAAAAAAGCAGAAAATCAGCACTTTTCGAGGGAACATTTTTCGCCAAGAGGAAAGTGCCCTTTTTCGTCGATTTCAGTTTGAGGTGGAAATTTTTGCTCATCTCTAGTCTCTTCCTACAGTCATTACTTCTGGAAGTCTGCTACTGGAGTTTTATACTGTTGCTGGCGGTCTCCTGTAGGCTTGCTTCCTGTGGTAGGCTACTGGAGTCTACCTCATCTGGCATCTTGGGCAATTATGAGTTTATTTTTTAATTTCACACCTTTTTTGGACATGTTATATGATCACAGAGAACCTTTTGGGTATATTACTAAGAAAACACCTCTGTTTAATCAGTCAGCAATGAGAATCTACATATCTCAAAAATTAGGAGAATTCCGATTGAATACAGGTAGGGGAAGGGGAGAAGCCATCACAAGATTCAATACATGTCAAGGGGATCCACTGAAGTTAGAACCTATACAAGGGTCAAATGAAACAGGCATAAGTTGACAATGTTTACCCACCCTTGCTGGGGTCAAATGAGACACACATAGGCTGGCGATGTTCCCCAACCCATGCTGGGGTTGAATTGGACAGACATAGATTGGTGATGTTCACCAACTTATGTTGGGGTGAAAGAGACAGGCATATGTTGTCAATATCTGCCAAACTATGCTCTAGTCATAACTGACAAAAATGTGTTGGCAGTGGACATCGCCAACCTATGCTCTGTTTTAATACAACAAACATAGATCGGTAAAGGCTATCTCCAACCTATGCTCTGTTCAAATATAACAAGTATAGATGGGTGATGTCCTCCAACCTATGTTTTGGTGGAATACAAATATGTTCGCCAACCTATACTGAGGTCGAATGAGACAGGCATAGTTTGGCATAGTTTGGTGATGTTTGCCAACCTATGCTGAGATAGAAAGAGACAGGCATAGGTTGGCGTTGTTCACTAACCTATTCTGGGGTCACTTGAGACAGTCATAGGTTATAGATGGTTGTCAAATTATACTGTAGGTCAAATAAGACAAGTATAAGTTGGCGATGTTTGCCAACCTATGCTGGGGTCAATTGAGACAGGCATGTCTTGGCAATGTTGACTTAACCTATGCTGAGGTCAAAAGAGACAGGCATAGGATGGCAATGTTCAGTAAACCTTTGCTGGGGTCGAATGAGACAAGCATAGTTTGACTATGTTCACCAACCTTTGATGAGGTGAATGAGACAGACATAGGCCTGCGATGTCTACCAACCTATGCTAGTCGTACGTGACAAGAGTGTGTTGGCAGTGGACATGACAACCTATGCTCTTTTACAGTAAAACAAGCATATGTTGGTGAAGACTAACCTATGCTGTGTTCAAATGCAGGCATATGTTGGAGATGTCCTCAAACCTATGCTTTGGTGGAATATGACATGTCTTTGCTAGGAGCTCATGTTAATGAGAATGAGCGACAAGTAAATCTGACATAAATCATGTGGACTACTCCCCCTAGCACATTGCAATGTTTAGGGAATATGTGTTCACCACATATCACTAGATACACATTGCCATGACATTGACCTTTAGCTCATCTGACCACAAGTCTTATGGTTAAAGCCCTGAGTTTTGTTTTCAACTTGGTGCAAGTAACAGTGCTATTCTTTATTTTAGTAATGTTTCATGTGGGCTACATGGTGCACTACAGCATAAGGCTGGATCAAGCTCCAAGTTTTTTGGAAACCTAGAAATTCCCCTAGGAGTAAGAACCCAAGAGAACCTATACAACCCTGTGCAATGGTCCTACAAAATTTGGAACCCTGGGAGTTCACAACTCTGCCAGCATTTAGAAATTCTTCTGATAATTAATGGGGATTGGTCCTTGTCTTACTAGGTCAATAACATGTACTGATTGTGTATAATTATGAGTAACACTAGGGGATATGTACTAGATTCCATGCTAATTAAGTGTTGGAACTATATTTTTGTGATTGTAACTTTCTGCTGCCTATGTACTAAGTTTTCTAGGCCAAATGGTCTCCCATTAAAGCTGCTTGCTCCACCTTTTAGGTTGTTCCTCTGTGACTAAATGGATAGTAATTCTTAATATATAAATATATTGCAGAGTTTATACTGTTCAGTAAAAAATGGGTACTTTCACTGCTGAAGATTTGTTATTCCATAGATACTGCAGTACCTCTATGGCCTGAAATGTTGCAGTGGTATTGTTGCTGTAACAGCCTCTGGGGATTTACGGTCAGCTGATAATAGCTGTGTGTAGATTGTGATAGGAACATCACCAACATAACATTTCAGGTCGTTGAAGTACTGCACAAAAAGTGCAAACTTGAGCTTCAATAACTATGGAATAAAACATCTCTCAGCAGTGGGAGTACATATGTTTTACTCATGTTATAGGGGAGTTGTTCCACCCTTGATCTCTTTAAAGTATCAATATATTCTGGTGCACACTCAGAAAAGTAGGTGCATGGTTTCTATTTCTGCATCCTTCTACATGCAGGTTGAAAAACCGATCTGTTTTGGTAGGTTTGAACATTCCCCCATTGTGTTTGCATTACAACCAACAAGAATTTTGCTTTGATGAACATTGAAGAGTTTTAGTGTAAATTCACCAGTGCTGCTGAAGTAGCATTAGCCTCTAACACCTGTGGTGGCCTTCAGGATATGCACTACAGTGTGTGATCATTGGATCGTTGTAGTGCATACCAGTGACCAACCTTCACCACCCCCGTTTACCTGTTCCATAATATAATCATGGAAATGGCTAAAATCACACCATTTTCTCTATGTTTTGTTTAATAAACAGCATTAAACAAGGTGTAACGGAAAGAAACATCCTGAAATGCATGCTCCACAGACCTCCACTTGACAAAAGCAATTTTAAGTAAGATGATCAATCATTTCTTGGGAGACGTTTGGTCATGTAGAATTGACTAGGGATAGTATAACTCTTGCAAGGGGGATACAGAAGAATTCCAGCAAAGGTGGCAAATGGCAAACCATAAAGTCCCATTGTTGCCCTATGGGTACAGATCTGGGAATCCTGCAAGGCAAAAACTGTGTCATTTCCAAGGAGGTTGTACATGGTAGCATGTGTGATATGTGATCGGGCATTGCTATACAGAATTAAAATGAAGTCATGTTCTGGGAATTATTCTGATTATGTTTTTTACAACCAGATCTACTTGCTAGAAGGTTTTGAGAGTGCTCAGAATGTATACTAGGTGTGTGTCTAATACTTCCCCACACCATTATATTGGGAGGTGACCCGGGGTGGCAGCTGGTCCTTGATTGCATGCATCCGCATCCTGCTGGTTAGCACTCTACAAGATAATTGTCCCACTATCTTTACATTCTAGGCAGAACTGGAACTTGTCTGTGAAGAGAGCTTATAGCCATTTCTGCTACCAGTGGCATTGTGTTTAGCATCATAAATGAGTCTTGTGTGTTTACAGGCAGGCTAGGCCTTAGCATGTTTATCCTCGACACTGATTATCATGCATGTGATGTTCAATGGTTTGGGTTTACACAGCTGTGCCAGTTGCTCTCTGGAGCTCACCTTAGAGTGTTAGAGTGAGTGGGAATTTCAATGTTAAATATTTTTTGCATTAGAAAGTATATTCATAATCAATTATTTAGAGCGCTTTAGATACATAATTGTTTAAGTAACACCAATATAATAACAAAATTACAACAAGACAACCCCTCAGAGCTGATTTAATAGGTACTTTTAATAGGTACTAAGGAGAGCAAGAGCAACCCAAAAAAATTCTTTAAATACATTAATGGCAAAAAAGTAAAGTCTGATAATGTTGGGTCTTTGTTATCTGAAAAGGGTGAGATGGTCAGTGGGGACAGAGAGAAAGCAAATATTTTAAATAATTACTTTTCTTCTATTTTTACCAAGGAAAAACCAATGGACAAGAACCTGCAAACATGGGATTGGCTAACACAAGAAGAAGTGTTATAACAGTTAAGGTAATGGTATTAAGGTAGACAAAGCCCCGGGGCCAGATGATATACACCCACAGGTACTTAAAGAGCTAAGCCAGGCCCTGACCAGACCATTATTTTTGCTTTTCAGGGATTCTTTTATTTTGGGTATGGTGCCCACGGATTGGCATAAAGCAGATGTGGTGCCTATATTTAAAAAGGGATCAGATCCCAAACAGGAAATTACAGACCTGTAAGCCTGACATCTCTGTTAGGGAAGCTGAGGGAATATATTCAAGAATTCAGCTTGAACAGGAATATCATTAGCAGGAGCCAACACGGCTTTGTGAAAGACAGGTCTTGTCAAACTGACTTGATTGCATTTTATGAAAAAATTAGTAAAAATATAGATGTGGGAGCGGCGGTTGATGTGATCTATTTAGACTTTGCCAAGGCATTTGATACGGTTCCACACAAGAGGTTACTGTACAAATTGAATGAAATAGGCTTAGGGGAAAATGGTTATGCATGGATTGGAAATTGTCTGAAAGATAGAATGCAAAGAGTGGTAGTAAATGGGAAGTTCTCCAGTTGGATAAATGTGATAAGTGGATTAGCTCAGGGATCTATCCTGGGTCCTCTTCTTTTTAATTTGTTTATTAATGATCTCCCAGAGGGCATAGGTAGCCATGTATCAGTGTTTGCTGATGACACAAAATTAAGTAAGGTAACAAAGTCTGAACTGGATGTGTCTTCATTACAAGAGGATTTGAGTAACTGGGCAGGCAAATGGCAAATGAGATTCAATATGGACAAGTGTAAAGTTATGCATTTTGGTTATAATAATAAAAATGCAACATATAGTTAAATGGTGTTTCTCTGGGGAAATCTACTAATGAAAGGATTTGGGAGTAATGGTAGACAATAGACTTAGCAGTAGCGTGCAGTGCCAGCCGGCAGCTGCAAAGACCAATAAGATATTGACATGTATTAAAAGAGGTACTGACTCAAGTGAGGAAGATATTATTATGCCTCTTAGGTCCATGGTAAGACCCCACCTAGAATATGCTGTTCATTTCTGGATGCCTTTTCTGAAAAAAGACATTATGGAACTAGAGAAAGTGCAGAGGAGGGCTACAAAACTAGTAAGGGGAATGGAAAGTTTTAGTTATGAAGAAAGGCTAGTTAAACTTGTACACACTAGAGAAACGGCATCTTAGAGGGGATATGATTAATATATCATAAAAATATGTTAAGGGCCCATACAAAGGGCTCTCCAAAGACCTGTTCATTAACAGAACAGTACAAAGGACAAGGGACCACCCGCTTAGACTTGATGAAAGGAGATTTAATCTACAACAGCAGAAGGGTTTCTTTACCGTAAGGACAGTAAAGGTATGGAACCATTTTGAACAGGGACCAGCCTTAAAAAAGTCAGTCTCTGTTCAAATTTCCCTCAGTATGGCTCAGGCAAGGGCCCAAGTGGTATCTGAGGGGGGATGTTTTTGCCCTATTTCCTGTCGCCACCACCAGTGGTAGTAGAAGTAGCAGCAGCAGTTGCAGATATTTTTTAAGGGTTAGTACATCTTTGGGGACATTAAGAATTTGAGCATGTCATTTTTTTTTTACAATTAAACTATTTTCAGGCAGACGACGAAGGATGAAGATCAGAAGATAAAAAGATGAGAAGAAAGAAGGCAGAATATAGAAGGTTATAGAAGAAGACTTACAGTGGATGATAGGTAAGTGTTACAGCTATGGGGTATGGGTGACAGGATGGTGTTGGGGGGAGTGTAGGTTAGTGTTTGGGAGGGTTACTGTGTTTATAGCGCACTCTCGTTGTAGACACTGTGTCAAATATTGAGAGTTAGCTAGTTTCCTTTCATGTACCTACAAATCGTGCTATTTAGAGTGCATTGTGGGAACAAAAAGCTTTGAAGAGTGTTTGCCTGCAACATGGGTTTTGGCAATCAATACTTGTTGCAGTGGATGCTGGACAAGTGATAGAATTCTGAAGATACAACTGTGTGTTTTCCATTCGGAACTCCTTTGGCCCCTACAGACACTTTTAGAGCCTTTCATATTATCAAGCCCTATCAACTATATCTAGCATCAATTGTTTTGAAAGCATTAAATGTTTATTGGAAATCTGTGGCTTTATAAAATTAACCCTTTGAGTGTCAAAGGGGTATACAATGCATTGCAATGCAATGCGTAGCGCACCCCTCTGGCAGTCAAAGGGTTAATGTTAGAATGGATTGACCTCAGGAAGGCCTTGTCAAATAAATCTTATTGATTTTCATAGCTTTGAAATTAAAAGTGTAGACCAGGGTGGGACACTAGAAGTAACTTAACTGGATTTTAGCAAATTTCCACAGGATTAACTTAAACGAGTAGTGATATTAAAAACAGTTGAAGGAATGGAAAAAAAAGCATAGGATTTAAAATTGAATGCCAAAATAGAAGAAAATAAGGCATATCTGACACATAATAAAGTCAGTACAGTACAGCAGGAGTTGCTATATCTGATGATTAAAAGTTAAGTAACCCAGCAGGATACTATGTTCTATAGGAAGAGGCATTAGGAGCAGAACTAGAGAAGTCCTAATCCCACTTAATAGATCGATAGTTAGACCTCATCTACAGTACGTGAACAATCCTAGAGATCATATCTCCATAAGACCATCAATAAAATAGAGACTGTTCAAAGAAGGGCCACTACAATGGTGCACAGACTAAATAAAATAAAAACTTATGAGGAAAGACTCCAGCTCTTTAATATGTACAGCTTGGATGATAGAATGGAGAAGGGTGACATGACTGAAAATGTTGCAGCTGTCAAAATGGCACTCACAATATGTTGCCATTCATATTGTTGCCAGGTTAGTATCTGTTAGATTAATATATGTTAGGTTTCGGGATTGGTTTAGGTTACTTCTTATGCTGCTATCTTTTAGATTAGGTTAGGTTATGGTCATGATCTGTCAGGTTGTTAGGTTAGCTTAGGTTCAGTCTCTGTTAGGTATGGAGGTGGTTTAGGTTACTTGTTAGGTTAAGATTAGTTGTGAGGTTAAGGTACTTAGATTAGGTTATGGTCAAGCGGGGTGGTTTGGGGGTAGTTAGTAGGGGGGGGGGGGCGAAAAGTGTGAAAAATTTCCCGCAAAAAATTTCACCTTTCCGCCTATGCAAAAATGTCCTCCTTTTTGCCTATTTTAACAAATTTTTTGCCTATGTTAACACATTTTCCGCCTATTTTAACACATTTTTTGCCTATATTTCCTATAGGTACTACATTTCCCACCGTAATATTACTTCTTATGAGGGCTGAAGTTTAGAAATAAGTGGCTGAAAGTCAAAGTTGTGAGTCCTACAGCACAATATGGCTTGTAAAATGTTTTAGCATGCAGAATGCATTTGTCCTTTGCCCGCAACACTTTCTTGTTTAAGTGACAATGGCACATATTCAGGATGATATCAAGTAAAAAAAAATAAAATACAGTAAAGTATGTATTGTAAACAAAGATAGAAAACCCACAGCTCTAAACCACCATGATTAATATATTTAATGGAAAGGATGTGAATGAATCTAGTGATTAAGGTATGGAACGCTTGTCCCCAAACCCCAAACTTAGGAAAAACCTAGAAGAAACACAAAAGCAAAAATTAACCTGCGTTGATCCATACTGATAATATAAATTGTAAACCCTGTAATAAGCCTTTATCATAATTGTTCTGTGCACATATACAGGATGATATCAAGTAATAAAAAAATAAAGTACAACCTACAATGTGGCAGATATGTATTGTAGTGGTGGTGGGGGGGACTGGCATGGTATGATTTGTGTCTGTATTTTTACCATTGTCATACTCTATCCTACTTCTCAGATTATTGACACATATTACTTATTGGTCATAGCAGTGGTCCCAAGTGGGGTAGATGGTGGCAACCCTTTTTCACATCCGTCCTCTACCTCTTCATCTGTGCTGCTGTTAGTATATTTGTTCTGGCTTTGTCTGTCATGTGTGGTTTCTGCTACTACTACAACTGCTGGAGCTGGATGTTGATGTAATTCTACTGCCACTACTACTAGATGTGAAAGGTGCAGCACTTATAGCAGCAGCACCAGAGGTACTCATCATATCTAACACAACCTGTATTGCTGGGTACTCAAAACAGATGTGTGTGGCTGAGTGGGACTTGGACTTTGAGGAGCGATGATGCCGATGATGACTGATAGGATGACTGTGTGCTTTTTGACATATGTACTTGTCCAGGGTCAGACTTTTTAATGGCTTTCTCAAACAGATTATAGACAGGCAGAGTGCGCCTTAAAAGTGGTGGAAGATACAGCCTTTGACTTTCTGCTAACCTTATAGCCCTGGCATCATCCACACTCTCAACTTCATCTGTATCTGAACAAGACAAGGATGCTTGAGGGATATATTCTAGATCGGCATCATCATCAGTCTTCATGAGGTCATCCTCAGCAGCATCAGCATCACCTGACAATTCTTGTCTACTACTACTACCCTTATATTCCTCTAAGCTTTTGGAGGTCTCAAACAATTTCTTTTTACTTTTACTATAGCAAAATTCACTACTACTTTGAGGACAGGTGTTTTGGTGTCTCACTGTCTGATGCAGCAGGCGGTTCAGCTGCTACACCTTCCTCTATTATGCTTTTGCCAGCATCATCAACACTTGAATGTGACTTGTTGTCATCTTCAGTGTTCTTCTTATATGGTTCTATATTTCTACTGGCATTGGTGTTGCTGGACCTAGTTTTGTTGGGACAAACTGCATCCTCCCTTGGAGTAAAGGGATCATCATCATTAATTGCACACACTGCAACAACCATTGCTGCAGTAGATTGATGGACTACTACTTTACTCTCATGTCCCTACACTGCTCCACCCCTCCCCCTTCCCCTTGTGTGTTTGCTGGACATTCTGCAACTACACTGTGTTTTTTTACTCTACAGTGCACAACACAACTGATGGAGCTGTATGATGCCTTGCCTAAGCCCAGTCAGCTGTCTGTCACTGTCACCTAAGATATTTGATCTTTTTTAATTTTTTTTTATTTTATTTATTTATTTTTTTAAGTTGTCCACCCTGTTGTCTTATCACAGTCTGTCCAAAAAAAATTATAACTGAAAAAAAAATCAACAATGTCTTTCCCCAGACTTCCCCACCCAGCACAGGGATAATAACAGCAAGATCAGCAAGCAAATAGGTTGCCTGTGTCTTGCCTGTCAGTCACATGGAATTTTGGCGTATTTGGGGGACAACCTCCTTCCTTCCTTCTTATCCCCTAGAGTGCCCCCAGACTCCCCTAATACAGAGAACAAATGTCCTACCTAAATGACTCCCTAAACTAAGCTTCAATCCCCCTTTATTTGCCTATCTCCTCTAGCTAACACAGAATGGCTGCTGTGAGAGCCTGACAGCCTTTTATATGGCTGCAGAAAACTTTTGTGTGGTGTAGAAATATTTCTTCCCATTGATTTCAATGGGCAGAAAAAAAAACCTGCACTTTTTACGGGAAATTTTTCGCCAAGCAGAAAGTGCCAATATTCACCGTTTACAGTTTGAGGCGAAAATTTTCACCCATCCCTAGCAGTTAGATTAGAGTACACTCAGGTTATGGTACTTAGGTTAGAGTATTTAGGTTGCAACATTTTTAATGGCAACATTTTAAATACACCATTTTCACTTTGGCAATGGGCACACACTATTAAATTTCAATAGTCATCTGCCATTATATTCTATGTTTCTATGTTAGCATACTCCTTTAAAACAATGGAAATGTTGATTTGATCCCTCACCCATGGTGCAGTTGGCTTGCCCTAAAATTACTGTAATTCTCCTTAATCTAGTACTCCAAAACACTGCTTTACAATGCTTTGGAGATCTCTCTAGCATTCAGTGGGTTTCATGCATTTAAGCACGCTCTTGTAAATCCTTATTTTTTTATCTATTGTTAAATCTTTTAATAATTTGAAACTATATCTAGATTACTTTGTTTTCATCTCTTTGTAGATAGCATATAATATGAAAATGTTCAAATTGCAACATTTTAAACATTTCATATCATCACATAATTAACAGTTTCAAGAATTTTACGTATGCTTTTTGTTCTTCCTCTGCCATCTGTTATGGTGATCACTGTTCAACAAACCCAGGATGTATTCAAATAATTTGCCTGCAGTGAATTTCCTGAGCTCCCCTTTATACTCAGTCTGTTAGACTACAGAGGACCCTCACCTGAACTAATGGATCATTAGTTCTTCACATTACCCATGAAAGTATTTATTATTTTAACCAATTACTTTCAGGTGGCCTAGTTACTGTAGATAAAGCAAAATACTGTGTTGCTGGTATTACAGTAACTACAAAGAGTTTTATAAGACAACTACTATTATTTTTCCAGTACTGCATAATATAGGATCTTTGTATTTTGAGGATATTAGTGCAGAAGCTCAATTAATTTTACTAAAACATTTTGATTTGTTTAAAGTGATTTGCTGTATTCTGGAAATAGTAAGACCAGGTTATATAATAATTAATTAAAGAAACTGCCTAGCTGTTACAGATTTTTATAAATTAAAAAAAATGTGAATTATCAAGTTTATATAGGTATATGTGTATAAACCAAAACATTGACTATTTTATTGTCAACTAATGTGCACAAATTCAAGATCTGTGAGTTAGTTTGGATATGATTATTGTATTGCATATGATTCTATGATTCATTTCACACAAACAATTAAGGTAATGTATTTTCATATGGTATGTGCATACTGAATGTGCACCACATAGGGCAGTGTTTATGAGATGTTGAGCACATGTATAATAGCTGCCATTACAGACATACATTCCTTCCACATTGGGAAGTATTGGCAAAAAAACAGAAGGTAGTATTGTTTAGGATTCCTGAGCACCTGTGCAATGGCTTCCGACAGTATGTTATGTGGTCAGGATCAAAAGAGTCATGTGACTTATTCAAGTAACCTGACTGGACAATACTTAGGCAATATTGTGAGTCCTCCTTTGCATTCTAGAGACTGTATTGTGGATTTTTTTCTGCTTAGTATTTCCATAATGTTTGTGTGTGTAAAATGCTGTAGTATTCACTGTTCTGCTATTTGTATCCCTCCTTCATACAGCGTAGAGTCAATATCAGACACTGAGACAAATTTGGTTTCTTTTATATATAATTAACAACAGTATCTATGATTCATCCATCATTTTTCTGGTTTGCTTTTAAGCAATAAACCTTTCTGTTTTGGGACACAGTATGGCACTTTATGTTAATTCCATGCACAGTATCCTAATTTGTTCTGTTTGAAGCCAAACAATGTGCTTTGTGCTAATAGAAATTACCTCTGTCTTTGGGCTCTGTCAATATTAAATTATAGTACAGGGGGACGATGTACAATTGTGATTCCTTGATAAATGAGGCTCTGGAATAGCCCTGAAATTTCTACACATACCTAACTACAATGAGCTAAGCTTCCTACAAAATGAAGTCTCTCTTTACATTTGCTTGTCCCAAGAGGAGAAAAAGAGGTCAGTCACTGGGCATTTCTGGTGGGTTATCTCCTCTACTCCTTGCTTAGGCCAATATATGCCTTTTGCTTGTGCAGGGTATCGATTTGGCATCTGTACTTGTCTTGTCCAACACGCACAACAGAAATTAGGCGGTGTAGTGTATATCTGTCAGTGCAGTGTCACTGCGACCAGGGAAAACTCAGGAGTCAGACGGTACAGTTAAAACTAGGGTTGAGCGAAACTTTCCGCCTCAAAGTGAAATCGGCAAAAAATGGCACTTTCTGCTTGGTGAAGAATTTCCTGCGGAAAGTTCCAATTTTCCGCTTTTTTCGCCCATTGAAATCAATGGGAACATAGAAGTTACATACAACACATTACAAATAATATTTTATTTCCCAAAGGCATTGTATAAAAGGGGCATGAGGGTGCCTGTGTTGGTGGGGTGTGGGGAAAGAATCAGTTGAACAGGGAATGTTTTTGGGGGGTTGTTTATTGGGATTGAGAGGCACTTAATAAAAAAGAAATCCTAAATAAAAGAAAAGAAAAGATAAACCATAAGACATGGTATAAAGGGGTCTGAGGGGGGTGCCTGTGTTGGTGAATGAATGAATCATTTGAACAGGGAATTTGTTTTGGGGGGCTATTGGGGGGACAGTTAATAAAAAATAAATCAATAAAATAAAATAAGACATTTGTATTTAAAATGACAGAGACAGGAACCCCCTAACATAAGCTGCCACTGGGGTGGACTGATACTTGACTTGATAGAGTATTTTGTAGAGGATGATTTGTTTGATTTGTTGTTAGAGGCCTTTACAGGACTTAGACTTATTAGAGGCTCAAGCCTTGAAGAAACATTGATTTGTAGGACTTAAGCTTGTTTGGCACAAGCCCTAAGGAAACAATGATTTGTAGGACTTAGGCTTGTTAGAAACAAACCCCCAAAATTGTTTATTTTTTTGTAGGACTAGTTTTTTTTTATTTATTTTTTTTAATTTATTTATTTATTTTAAAACACAAGCCCTGAGAAAAAAATAAAAATACCCTACTGGCCTAATGCCAGCAGGTCATGTTGGCCAGTGGCCACTGTCAAATGTCCTCCTGAGTTGCAACTGCTGTTCGTACTGCTGCTGCTGTGTTGTTTAAGCAGCAGGTTGATTAGGCAGCTGAAAGCGAATGGGATCAACAATAGCAGTAACATGGAAGATGGATGATGAAGGTTCCATTTGCCACAATTGGCTCCAGTGATGCCATTAAATCTTCTCCACCTGCCCCTCCTCCAAGATCATCATGGGTGTGTTGTTATTAGAATATATTTTTCCCTTGAGAGCAGGATCAGTGGGTCTCCTCAGCAACTGCAATGTGCACAGTATGTGTGTGGTAAATAACATCTGGGGGCACAACTGTATCCAACCACCATGACACCCGAAACCAAGTACTGCCGTTGTCACTGTACCCCTTTTCCACTCCCGCTAAGGACACATGACAACTTGCTGACAGTTTAATAGTAGTTATGAACTCTCCCTGCTACCATCTTAGCATATTCTGCAGGATGGAATCTCCTCAACTGCCGCGTGATGCACTGATTGCAATTCTCCTCCACCACACTGGCATGTGCGGTCAGTGCACCACACAGTGTGCAATGGGTAGAGACGAACTGCCCCATCCTAGCATCAACAGAGTGGCTATCATTTGGTGGGGGGAGGTAATGAATGAGGTGGATTGGCAGAAGATGCAGTTAACCTAGAAGGTGATTGCGAGCTAGTTGTTTCACTCGTCCTGGAACTTCCAGTGTCTGCCTGGGTTGTTTTATTCCTCCTCCTCTTTCATCGCCGCCTTGCCTCTTGTTGCCTTTCTGGTGAGTCAGGGACAGCAAAAGCGGTGGTGGGTGTTTGACTTTAAAGGGATAGTAATACTTAAAATGTAAAAAAATATGTTGTAGGGTTTATCCCCCTGAGTAAAACAAGAGTACTCCCACCGCTGAAAGGTGTTTCATTCAAAAGTTATTAATTTTCAAAGTTTAATTTTTTAGGTGCAATATCAAAGTGGCCTGAAATTGTACAGTGGCGCTGTAGCTACACCATCCTATGGAGATTTATGGTCCCGGGACCAGAGCTGTCCATAGGATGGTGTAGCAACAGCGCCCCTGTAAAATTTCAGGCCACTGTTATATTGCACCTAAACAATTCAACTTTGAAAATTAATAACTTTTGAATAAAACACCTTTCAGCAATGGGAATACTCTTGTTTTACTCAGGGGGATAAACCCTACAACATATTTTTTTTTACATTTTGAGTATTACTATCCCTTTAACATGTTTGAAATAAATGTCATGGTGTCTGTGTTTCATGTGTGATATCAGGGCACTTGTGCCAAGGTGTGTTCCCTCCTTTCCGCTTTTCACTGACGTGTCACAAATTGTGCACATTGTCGTTGCTGATGACTGTACTGTGCCTGCCCCAACAGAAAAATAGTCCCACATCCATGATGACTTCAGAGGGAAGGGGAAAGGTGGAGAAGAACGGCCCCTTTCTTCTTGTCCTCCACATTCCCCTTCATTGTCTGTGGCAGCGGATAATGTTGCTGCTGTTGCTGCTACTGCCTCAGAGTCAGCACTGCAACTAGGATCAGGAATATTGCTACTGCTGGCAAGTGGAACCTGTCCTAGTCCCGCATCAATTGTTGACCCCATTCCCACTGTGTCCACGGTGGTCTGTGGCACACTAACCTGCTCCTCAGCATCCTGCTGCCTTGCATCTCAGCATCAGAAGGAATTAGAGCAGTTGCAAATTCTTCTAATTCCAAGATGTCCTTGCTAGTGGTGGTGGTGATGCCCATCCTCATTCCTGTCTCCCATGCCTTCTCAGTTTCTGCTAAAAAGGCCATCAATGTCTCTTTTACTCCAGTTTCTCCAACACCACCACCACCACCACCACCACTAGTCCCTACGTGCTGCTGCTCTATTCCAGACGTCTCACTGCTGCTTGGAGGAGGTGACGAGCAATGTGACAGAGGGTCCCCTGCTGTCACACATGGCATAATTTTCTCCTTCCCCCACTGAGTACTACAAGAAACACTAGCAGCAGGCAAAGTATTAGTGGCACCAGGTTTAGCACTGGCAGCAGGTTCAGTACTAGCAACAGGTACAACACTAGTGGCTGCAGTTACAGAAATGGTGGCACTGGCAGCAGGGGCAGAACATCAGGTAACAGGTACAACACTAATGGCTGCAGGATCAGAAATGGTGGCACTGGCAGCAGGGGCAGCACGTCTGGCAACAGGTACAACACTAGTGGCTTCAGGTACAGCAATGGTGGCACTGGCTGCAGGGGCAGCATGTCTTGCAGCAGGCACAGGAAGCTGACTTGTCCTGCTCTCACTAGTACTACCCTTTTCTCCCTTCCTTCCCATTCCCTTTTTTCCCTTGCTTACCATTCCCTTTTCTCCCTCCCTTCCCATTAAATTCCCCAAGATCCCTTGGGGTGATTTAGGGGACTGGACAGCATTGGTTCAGTAGTGGTCCCTTCCTCCTCAGACTCAGTGGACACATAATAAGGGTCCTTCCAGCTCCTCTTTTTGCTGCTCATAGTGATAAAAGTCACTATGAGCCTCTCCTGCCTCAATTTTTGCTAAATCTCACACGAGAACTGCACATCATGTCTATCTCGCTCTGTAGCTGCTTTTATTGTGTCTGCCTTCACCAAAAACATTACGTTTTTATAGCGGAAGTGGAAAAGAATCGTAAATCAATGGGTAGAAACTTTTTAGCCATTAAAAAAATGGTAAAAGATTTTTGCCAATGGCCAAAAGATGTGAAAATTGTAACCGTTAGTTTTCAAGTGGATTTTCCTGCAAAAAAGCAGATAACCACGTGGTTTTCATAAAATTTCCCGCAGGAACACGGCAACAACTTTCACCCACCCATAATTAAAACACCTTTATTAGAATAATCAATAGAGCAGATACAGAAGAGGAAGAGGGTGATGAAAGAGGTTAGTAACTCTATCAGAAAGAGGAGGCTACCTCAATGTCAACCACACTGCTAGACCAGGACGTAGCCAATGGAGTCTCAGATGCCCTGGAGTATCAGAGAGGGACAAACGAATTCCCTTAAGGGATGGCAACCAGGGAGACTACTGACTCATGCCTGCAATCAATAAGGAGATAGTCCGCCAGAGCCCCAGGCCCGGACCAGATAGGATGTCCACTAGTCAGGAGGCAACACCGGAGGATAGTTGAACAGAGCCCCAGGTCAGCACCAGATAGAGTAGTCAAACAAACCAGGGTCATACATAGTAACGGGTAGTCATCCAGAGCCACAGGTCTACATCAGATGGGATGTCCACTAGTCAGGAGGCAACACAGAGAAGATACATGGACAGAGCCCCAGTTCAGCACCAGATCAGGTAGTCAGACAAGCCAGGGTCATACACGGAACGGTTAGTCAGCCAGAGCCACAGGTTTGCACCAGACTGTATGTCCACTAGGTCAGGAAGTGCACAAGAAGATAGTCAGAGAGAGACACAGGTCTGCCCCAGGATGGATGGTCGACAAGCCGGGTCATACACAGGATAACTGGAACAGGAACAGAACTGCATAGAACAACAACGTAAGGGTAACTGGCTAAGGCTCCTGTTCCCTTAAATAGTAAAGCCAGGAGGTAGATAGGAGGAGACTGACCAGGCCATGCAGTATAAAGTTGAGGCCTGCGTCAATACTCAACCCCACGCCCGTAAGTGACTCATCTTGCCAAGATGCGTCAAACACCTGCACCATTCCCGCATTATTCTGACCCACCGGTCTGCCTAGCCAGAGGACACGGGCGGCCACTGCAGATGCTGAGCGCGCCCAGGCTGAATGCCAGAAGCGATGAATGGGATGACGCAGAAGCGTCTTTTCGTGCCGTCAATTCCCAGCATCGCCTGAAGCGGCAGCGCTGGATCTAAGGTGAGCTGTGACATGCAGCCACAAACATTAGAGACTAGTTCCATCATACTGTTCTGGCACATTCATACATACACCCCGCAGTGCAATAGCAGTATTGGCTAAGCACATAAATTAATTCACTTAAAGTGCCCCACTGTGCAATCAACAAATAAAGTTTAGTTTCATAAAAATTATATTTCTCTGTCATCCAATACAGGTTACTGGTAACTTTGGGTAGGCGATCCACCCCTTTAAGTAGGTAGGAACAATTCTAGAAGTGAATGCAGGGGATGGAGCCTACCTTCCCTCCTTGGCTGAAGCTAGCCAATCAGCTCCAGTAAGATTTGTTACTTGGATGAAGATACGGGCAAGAGAACAGTTCTGCACATTTTTTTATTTTTCTGTTAGAACTGGAATACCACCATTAGGCAGATTACCATAACTGACAATGCCCTTAGATGTGGCTAGCTCAGTATCCAGGCACTTTTTGTGGACCTTAAGCCCTGGGGGGAAAATCTTGGGTTCAAGTTCTTTCCCCAGGAGTTGCCCACTGAGGCTTCTTCTTAATACATGGTGATCTGAAGAAAGAAAATCTGCAGGAAAGGTGAACAACCCTTTGAGTGCTGCAGGTCCACATGTCCCACAGTGCCCTTCTGCACAGGGTTTTTTCCTTTAGAGTTCCTGTTGCACACTACTGCACTCATTGGGTTTATCTGTATGTCTGTTGGGTGTTTTGGAGCAAGTTTCTGTGGTAACTTAACCCTTTAGCTGCTGGTTTAGCATCTTTTGGTTTTTTTTGGCACTTTCCCTACTGGGTTCAGTGTTTATTGGGTTTAGTGACATGTTTTAGTAATGTCTAGTACACATTTTCTTCTCAGTTACAACTTTTCAAAATCTGTGTTCCAGACGTGCTTTTACCGCATAGACGCCATTGCTCTATTCACTTCTATGGGACTGTACAGTTTGGGACATATCTCTGCAACTGCTAATTGTAGCGACTTCAGAGATGGCTCATTTTGTTTGTCTACCCTTGCTTTATTATCTGGTTAATGTTTGGTGTGTGTTGGAGGGGCTCAGGGGGCTTCGGGCACTGTTGGGGTACTTTTTCTTGGAAAACTACATTTCCCATGAGCGCTTGCTTTGTGCGCTCGTTTCTGTTTGGCTCCCACAGCGGCAACCTATTTGTGCCTTTTCCTGAATGAGTATCCTATGCAGGGCTTGGACTCTCCTTCTCTCCTCTGCAGATTAACCCTGCCAGATAAGTGCATTTTAGAGATTTCTGGGGTGAAATTTTAACCCCTTAAGGATGGGCCGTGCACGCATGGTGCGGTCACTTAAGGACCAGGGAACATTTTTTTTTTTCAGAATCTGATTCCAGACTCCCCGAACAGCGTGCAGCCGTGCAGGGAGTCCTGAATTCCATCACGGTCCAGGACCGTCATGGGTCCTTCAGGGTATAACAACCCATGACGATCCAGGACTGTCATGGGTCCTTAAGGGGTTAATCTTACACACTGTATTTGGGTGATTCCTTATACTTTAAACACTTTGACACTGTGAGAATGTCTAATCCGTTAAAGCTTGGGGCCAGGCCTAAGACTAAGGATGCAGGGGTCTCTGTGTCCCCTATTGCACATTGTTCCTCATGTCATTCAGGGTTACCTAAAGAATTCTCAGGTCATTTATGCCCAGCATGTTCTGCTGGCCCTGAATCTCCCCCAGGGACCTCCAGCCATGCATTAGAGCCAGTTTGGGTGCAAGAGTTCAAGGCTGCTACTAGAGACCTCCAGTCTACATTGCAACTCTTTCCATCCAAGTTACATGGGGTCTTCCAGTTCTGGCAGAACCCTTCTTCCGTCAGATCTTCCTTGCTGAAACTACAGGGAGTACCTAATGTATCATATTCCTCTGAGGAGGAACTGTTGGTGGATTCGGATGTTGAGAAATGTTCTGCTGTGGGCTCCTCTCAGTTTTTTTGGGGACCCCTTTGAGGCTGATCCCTCTGGGCCGTCTTAACCACCCTAAACTTTCCCTTAGTTCAAGAGGTTTCTTCGGATCCCTCTGTTGTATTTCAGGAGCCTAAGAGGCCCCATACTTGTTTTCCACCAAACCCCACTCTTGACCACTGTAATGGATTTATGGACACTCAGACACGGAAGGTTTACGTAAAATGCTATTTTATTGAAGAACCACAGTAATAGAATAACCCTTGCGGGTCCAGTACGTATGCAACAGTATACTACTGACACAGGACAGGTAGCAGTACAAAATACCCACACAGGTCCAGTATATATATATATATATATATATATATATATATATATATATATATATATATATATATACATACATATATATATACATATATATACACATATATACATATATATACACAATACAATACTGACACAGGTCAGGTTACAGTTATAAGTACCCACACAGGTCCAGTATATAATATATACAATACTATACTGACATAGGTCAGGTACAATTCGTGTGAATCCAAACAGAGTGCGGATAGTGTGATTACTATTAGGCCGGGAGGACAGGCAGGCCCTAATAGTACAATGGCCCATAGTACACTCTCTATGCAGAGAGTGACACAATGACGACTAAGGTCACGACAGCAACGAATGCCCTGGATAAACGGTAGACTACCGGAGCTGCCAAAGGAGGACGGCCATAGAGGCACGGAGTAACGCCAATCAGTGACTGCAAAGACTGTACCCAATGTGCCAGGCACCAACTCACAACAGGTTAACGAACGCTCATACCTAGAATCGACTACCAGTATGGGGAAAGCTTGAGGCACCCAGGAAAGACTAACCTCAGCTAGAGCAGTATAGGTCAAGCGTACCGTGGTGCTACCGAAGGACGCTACAACACCAGGTGTCATATCACGAGGCACAATACTGATCGGGTCACAGTAACTGGTTGCCGGAGCAGCAACGGAGGCAACAGAGGATCTGTCCGTGGACAGAGAGAACTGGAGTATGGACCTCAACCGGATACCGGATGGGGTAGTAAGCAGGACCGGGTCGGTAGATAGAGCAGGAACGTCAGCCAATCCTGGTCGGTACACAGAGCAGGAACGTCAGCCAGGCCGGTTCGGTACACAGAGCAGGAACGAAACAGGCAGAGTAGTCAGGCAGTCCGGGTCATACACAGGAGACACAAGTCTGGAGCAAGCGCTTAGTAACGGAAACACCACAAAAGGGCACTGCTAAAGTGACAGGGCTCAGTATTTAGGGGTTATCATTGGGTGGAGCAACACCACGTTAGCCAATAAGAAAGTATCAGAAAGAAGCACAGTGATAATGTCGCCAGCAATAACACGGGCACCGTGATAACCGCTTTGTGTCTGCTGAGTGGAAGTCTCCAGACAGGAAACCTTCTGTTTCCAAGAAATTTGCCAAGCTTTACCCCTTTTCTGAGGCGGCGCTTCCTCAGTGGGTTCATCCCCCTAAGGTGGATGCACCTGTCTCCAGGCTACCTGGTCCACTGCTTTGACAGTTGCTGATGCGTCCACTCTGAAAGACTGGACTGACAAGAAACTTGAAGTCTCCCTCAAGTCCATTTTTGCCACCGCTGGTACTGCCATGCATCCAGCGTTTGCTGCGGCATGGGTGAACCAGACCATTGCGGTCTGGACTGAGCAGCTCACTCTGGCTGGCTGTCAGGGTGCTCCTACTTCAGATATGTTGAGGCTTCTTGCCAACATTTCTGGCCCAGCGCTATGTTTCTGCTGCCTTGTTTGATGCCATCCATTTGGTGGCAAGTGGTTTCCATCATGTCTGTGGTTGCCAGACGAGCTCTTCGGCTCAAGATCTGGTCTGCTGACACTGCTTCCAAGAAAGCTTTGGTTTCATTGCCTTTTCAAGGCACCTCTTTGTTTGGGCCAGATCTTAAGGATCTGATTAGTGAGGCCACAGGGGGCAAGAGTACCCTTCTGCCTTTGGTTCACAGGAAGAAGATGCCTAACGTCCGACGAACCAGACGGTTCCCTCAGTTCTGCTTTCCTCCTCCAAGCCCAAACAACAATGGAAGCCGAAGGTCTCCAAACCCAGGGCTTCCAAGCCTTTTTCAGCAAGATGCACCGAACCCAGGTCCCCACTCGGCTGTGGGTGGTTGTCTGCGTCACTACCTCTGCGTCTGGGAGGATTCGGTTGGTGTAACAGTTTTACCTTGGTTGGAGTCCATAGTGCAGAGATGTTAGCTCACCCTTGCAGATAAACACAGCCCAAAGTGACCAGATAAAAAGCCACCTGGGCTGTGAATCTGTGCACGGGGGCTGGCAGGAACAGTAACCTGATGCGTAGAATCAGACAAGTGCAAATCCAGAAGAGTAGTCAGGAACAGCAAGCTGGGGTCACAAGCCAAATCAGTCTGGTAATCTGGAAACAAACCACAGGAACAGAAATACAACAATGAACTGACCCAGCCCTCAGGGAGAGGCAGTGTTTTATACCCAGGTAATGAGCAGCTTAATTAACAAGCTGCCTCAGGTGGACTCTGAATGACAGGTGAAATCTGATAACAGCAGTCCAGCCCCCGTGTGCTGCAGGAAAAGCAGATAAAACAGGCTAGAATCACACTGATGGAACAGATTCAGCAATGGCTCAAAGGCAAGAAAGCAGGAACAGAGTACATAAGGACACTGGTTCAATTCCACAATGATCTGCCAGAGGGATGACCACGCCTGGCAGTCTGCCTAGACAGGGGCAGACCGTGACAGTACCCCCTCCTCAAAGACGCCCTCCGGGCGGAGCCAGACTTGTTAGATACTACATCGACCCTGGGATCAAAGTCGCTCTCATCCTTGGAGAACTCAAAGATGTCGTCTGGCATGATGGCAACTCTTCCCTTCTTCCCATTCTTTTTGGACTTAGATGCTTTCAAAGAACTCACAGGGGAAGTATTTGCAGCTTGCAATGCCTTTTCAAATATCTCAAGATCCTGCTTGCGGACGATAGTGCCATTTGAGGCATAAGTACAATCAGATGCCAGGACTTGTTCTGCAGGGCAGGAAGTGGTATAGGTGCTTACCACAGCAGATGTAGTGATGGTTTCTGGAACAGGCATATTGTCAGAAGGGATAGGAGAAGCCTCTGGATCAAGTGGAAGGGGAATCTCAGGGATCTCAGGTGGAGGTTCAGGCTGAGGTGCAGTGATGACAGGGTGGACTTGAGCAGTACCCAAACGAAGGGCCAATGGCTGAGCAGGCGTTCCGGAAACAGGTTCACATGGAAGAGTGGAAGAAGATTCCTCAGCGACACAAGTACTGCTTTGAGGTGACAAACATGCTCCAGTGCAACAGCAACCTTGATGCCTGATAGAGTTGTCAACTGTCTTGACAGGACAAACATAGGCTGTACCCACACGTGTAGTTTTAGACGGACGTGTAGGGCAGTGGGAAATGAAGTGCCCTCTCTCACCACAGTAAAAACAGAGGCCACAATTTCTCCTCCGCTCTCTTTCACCTGGAGACAATTGAGTCCGGACAAGCCCTATCTCCATAGGTTCTTCAGTGTCTAGGGAAGGAGCAGAGGATACCTCAGGAGTGTCTCTTGAAACCTGTCCATATGGCGGCAACATGGAGGTTTTGCTCAGGTACAGGGTCTCTCTTTCATGGGGAAGCCGTGATCTGCGTGAACGTGAAACAGACCTTTGAACAGTGGTTTTTCTAGAAATCGTGCACTGCGAGTCCATAGCAGTCATGAAGGCCCCCCAGCTATCGAGGACAGGACTCTTTGCCAGCAACATCTGGTGTGCCCATGTCTTGATCCGTCCAGACAACAAATTGATAGCTGCACGGACCATGATATAGTCAGTGGCATATGTCCGAGGCTTTAAGGCAAACAACAGCTCACAATCCACCTTAAAGCACTGGAAGGAGGCACGGCTACCATCAAATCTCTCAGGCATTATAACAAATGGCTCATGATATACAGGTTCCGGGGTTGGGTGTACTATCCCTTTAAGAAAAAAAATATTTTGCTGCAGCTCCGAAACAGTCCGGGTCAAGTTGGACAATTGCTGGGTAAGGATGGTAAGCGACTTGCACATCTCTGCAGACTCCATAATGGTCAGTTCATTCTGTAACAGTTTTACCTTGGTTGGAGTCCATAGTGCAGAGATGTTAGCTCACCCTTGCAGATAAACACAGCCCAAAGTGACCAGATAAAAAGCCACCTGGGCTGTGAATCTGTGCACGGGGGCTGGCAGGAACAGTAACCTGATGCGTAGAATCAGACAAGTGCAAATCCAGAAGAGTAGTCAGGAACAGCAAGCTGGGGTCACAAGCCAAATCAGTCTGGTAATCTGGAAACAAACCACAGGAACAGAAATACAACAATGAACTGACCCAGCCCTCAGGGAGAGGCAGTGTTTTATACCCAGGTAATGAGCAGCTTAATTAACAAGCTGCCTCAGGTGGACTCTGAATGACAGGTGAAATCTGATAACAGCAGTCCAGCCCCCGTGTGCTGCAGGAAAAGCAGATAAAACAGGCTAGAATCACACTGATGGAACAGATTCAGCAATGGCTCAAAGGCAAGAAAGCAGGAACAGAGTACATAAGGACACTGGTTCAATTCCACAATGATCTGCCAGAGGGATGACCACGCCTGGCAGTCTGCCTAGACAGGGGCAGACCGTGACAGTTGGGGACGCGTGGGTTTTACAGGTGGTGGTGGAAGGGTACATGATCCCTCCCTTTTTTCCCTTTCATATGCCCCAGGGTGTAGAGAAACGCCTTCTATTCGATGGCGCTATCCAGGATCTTCTGGGCAAGGATGTTCTGGAACCTGTTCCATTTCATGGGTTTTTACTCGAACCTCTTTGTGGTCTCCAAGAAGGACGGTGGCTGTCGTCCCATTTTGAATTTGAAGGATCTCAATGCGTTTGTGATCAAGACTCATTATCATCAGGAGTCCCTAAGGACTGTGATTGCTGCTATGTCCCAGGGGGAATTCCTTGCCTCTCTGGATCTTCAGGACACATATCTACACATCGCCATTCATCCAGAGAGCCAGCAGTATCTCAGGGCATTTTCAGTTTTCAGCTCTTCCCTTTGGTCTGACTGCAACTCCTCAAGTCTTCAATCGTGTCCTTGGAGCCTTAGTATCCGTCCTCCATCGGTAAGGCATCAGAGTCACTCCATACATGGACGACCTGCTTCTGAAAGCCCCTTCTGTGGATCTTCTTCATCAGCAGGTTTGGGACTGCATTCATGCACTCAGCCATCACGGGTGGATCCCTCAACATAGACAAGTCAGATCTTGTTCAGTCCCAGCGTCTGGTCTTCCTGGGACTTCTCTTCGACACTCAGCAAAGCATGGTGTTTCTCACGGACGAGGTGGCTCACCAGATTGTCCACAGGGTTTCTGCTGTTCTACCTCACGATACACTTCCAGCCAAGAAGCTGTCCTCTCTAGTGGGGAAGCTAATTTCCACCATAGAAGTGGCCCCCTTTGCCATGGCTCACACCAGGGAACTCCAGAGGTTTGTAATCCAGGTGTGCAGTGGTCAGTGGACCTTCTGAAGATGTCAGTGTCCCTCCCTCTTCAGGTGGAACTAAGTTTGTCATGGTGGCTTGACCTCTCCAATCTGCTGAAGGGAAAGTCCTTCCTGGTATCCTTCTGGACCACAGTGACAACGAATGCCAGCCTCTCCGGCTGGGGAGCAGTCCTGGGTCGCCTGAGTGCTCAAGGTTGGTGGTGTCTGGAGGAATCTCTCCTTCTCATCAGCATGTTGGAGCTTCAGGCGATATTTCATGCCCTTCGCCACTGGACACGCCAGCTGGAGGACTGCCCAGTCTGGGTCTAGACCGACAACACCATGGCAGTGGCCTACATCAACAAATAGGGCGGAACAAGAAGTCTCGCTGTTTGGTTAGAGGTCAAGGCTATTTTGCCCTGGGCAGAAGAACATATTCCTGCCATATCCACAGTCCGCATTCCCGGCGTAGACAACGTCATGGCAGACTTCCTCAGTCAGCACATGGTGGATCTGTCAGTGGCGGAGCCATTCCGGCTCCCTTGCCATCTGGATCTTCTTCTACAGGGTTACCTTTGGAAGGAGGATATTCATTGTCTGGCTTTGACGGCTTGGAAATTGAATCCTCAATACTGAAGAAGAAAGGTTTTTCTTCTGGTGTGGTGGGTACTATGTTCAGTGCCCGCAAACCTGTTTCTTCTCTCTTGGTGTGCTGACAGGGACCTGCCTCAGAATTTTGATCTTCCTACAGTCCTGGCCTTTCTACAAGATGGTGTGGATAAGGCTCTCAGTTTGAGTTCCCTTAAGGTTCAGACTTCTGCTCTCTCTGTTTTCTTTCAGAGGCACATTGCTATTCTTCCTGATGTCAAGGTTTTCTTCCAGGGCGTTGCTCATACTCGTCCTGTTTTCAAGTCTCCCGCTCCTCACTGGGATCTCAACTTGGTTTTGGGCGTCCTTCAGTGCCCTCCCTTTGAGTCCTTGGCTACTATTCCTCTACTCCTAATGACGTGGAAAATGGCCTTTCTCCTGGCGATTGTGTCAGTTTGCTGTGTTGCAGAGTTGCATGCCCTGTCTTGTAGACCACCCTTTTTGGTGTTTTACAAGGACAAGGCGGTGCTTCGCACTTCCCACTTCGCAGGAGTTTATCCCGAAGGTGGTTTCTGAATTCCACTTTAATAAGGAGATTGTGGTGCCTTCTTTCTGCCCTGACCTTACCTCTGACAAGGAAAGGGATCTCCACTTGTTAGACGTGGTGTGTTGTCTCAAGTTTTATGTACGTCACACTGAGTCCATTAGACAGTCTGACACGCTATCTGTCATCCCTGAGGGTCCCAGGGCAGGGAGACCGGCATCCAAAGTGATTAAGTCCACTATTCGTAAGGCTTATGAACTACGGAAGAAGACTGTTCCCTTTCGGGTCATGACTCATTCTACTAGATCTGTTGGGGCTTCTTGGGCTTACAAGAATCAGGCCTCAGCTGATCAGTTGTGCAAGGCTGCCACTTGGTCGTCTGCGCACACCTTTTCGAAGCACTATTGTGTTGATGTGCTGGCATCGGCTGACGCCAGATTTGGGAGGAAGATCCTGGAGGCAGTCTTGCCTGTCTAGGATCTTCTTCGGTTCTTTGGTGCTTCCTTCACTTTTGGGCCCTGTTGGCTCTAGTTCAGTGTGCTGTGTGACAATTCCTGGGGTGTTGTTACCCCTGTTCAGTGTCCATTGACACTTCATTTGTTTTTGTTGGGCTATCTCTGATCTGATGGTTCATATATGCTCTGGTGACTTTGGGGGCCTTGCGCCTGGTCCTTGCCTTACTTCCCACCTCTGGGAAACTCAATGGTTGGATATCCCAAAGTTACCAGTAACCTGTATTGGATGACAGAGAAAAGAGGATTTTAGTCTTACCTGTTAAATCCTTTTTCTCTTTGTCCATACAGGTTACTGGTCTCCCACCCTGTCAAGGGACCATGCTTGGCTCTCCTGTGGAAGAACGTGGGGCTTCTTTGGGTCATGCTCAAAGGAGTCTGCTTTCCCTTCTACTATCTAGTCAATAGTTAGTGTCTCAAATCTTACTGGAGCTGATTGGCTAGCTGCAGCCAAGGAGGGAAGGTAGCCTCCACCCTCTGCATTCACTTCTAGAATTGTTCCTGCCTACTTAAAGGGGCAGATCACCTACCCAAAGATACCAGTAACCTGTATGGACTAAAAGAAAAGGATTTAACAGGTAAGACTAAAATCCTCTTTTGTGTCTGGGCTTAGGCATAGGTGAAAGTTTTCACCTTCAAAGAGAAACAGAAGAAAATGGCACTTTACACCAAGCTGGAAATTTGTCACTAAAAGTGCAAATGTTCTGCTTTTTTTAATCTAAAGGGGTGTCAGTTTTCCACAGTCTACTGTTCTGTGTTTTTGAGCTACAGAGTTGATGCTTAGTTTAGGCAGCTTTGTAGCAGGATATCTGTTATCTGTATAAGGGGAGATACAGGAAAGGAGAAAGAGGGGTGGCAGTTAATTAAAAATATAATTAAATAAAATTAAAATAAAAAAGATAGGTGATAGAGACAGAAACCCTGACATGAAGCTGTGACTGAGGGAGAATGATACTAGATGAGACAGAGTAGAGGGCCATCACACACAATCAGTTCTATTATGCACTTTACAGTAAAAACACACACAGTAATTGAGTAATGTCCAGCAAACACACATGGGTGAGATTCACTTAGTGGTGATAAAGAGGTGATAAAGTGGAGATGACTTCCCCAGTTTATCACTTCTCCAACATAGGAACTGGAGAAGTGATAAACTGGAGAACTCATCTCCACTTTATCACCTCTTTATCACCACTTAGTGAATCTCACTCAAGGTGTTGGGGTAGGGTGAAAAGAGTAGGAGCAGTTCAGGGACGTGTGAGTAATATGGTAGTCCAAAAACTGAATGCAGCCATAGTTGCTGCAATGTGTGCAATAAATTATGGTGATCCTTCAAGGAAAATAAAGTTTATCACAGTCCCACAAGCACGAGTGCTATAATAAACCATCTAAAAACACTAGAGACAATAATTATTCACATTTCAGTGTTGATGGCATAGTGACTTAACTTGACAACTTAGAAATGTGGTGTAAGTAGACATATTAGCATTAGGCATATGAAGGGCTACACAAATCTATTTCAGCACCTATTTTTTCAGAGAATTATATTTGTACATTCACCCCAGTGGTACTAGAGAATGAAAAGGGCTAATACAGTGATGTTTTGATGGCTTCCAAATTAACATTTATTCAAAGATCATTACTATTTTTTTATTTTGTTTTTTTACATTTTAGATTAAGTATCTCAATGGCCTGACATTTCCCAGTGGCATTATTGCTACATTATCCTATTGACAGCTTTGGTCAGTTGACCATAAACCTCCACAGAACAGTGTAGCAGCAGCTCCACTGGGAAATTTCAGGCAACTGAAATATTATAATACTGGATAAGTTAGATCCACTTTATCACATCTTTCTCAAATTTTAGTGTATAACAGTAGGGATCAGCAAAATATCAGACAAATTTGCTACGGGAATTTCCATGGAAAAAGAACCATTTCCTGCTTTTTTCTCAAAAATTCCAGCTAAAAAAATACATAAAATGTCTGCATTTTTTACCAGTACCAATAATTTTCCAGTGAGAACTTTGCATTTTTTGCCTATAATTTTTATGACTGCAAGATATGCTGCCACAATATTACTTCTGAGGGCTAAAGCAGAGAAATAGACAAGTGAAAGTAAAAGTTGTACAGCACCATATGCCTTGAAAAAAATGTTAGCAGGCTGAGTGCCTTTGTTCTTTTGCCCACAACACTTACTTCCTGCTAAAGTAACTTTGGCACAGCCATCCTTGAAAAATAACTGTGGCTTGGAATATTCCAGCAGGTGCAACACATTACATCAGTTCTTTAAAGCCTCTATTTTCAACAAAAGAAAAGGGCAGTATGTCAACAGCCAACATTTTGGCAAGTTTACTATTCTACATAGTGGAAAAACTGTGTAACTTTATTGCTTTAATTCCATCACTTTTGGAGGTGGAGGGGGTAGTGGCAGTATATGTGGGTACTCTTTGACTCTTGTCATTTCCAAAATCAAACTCAGATTCATACTTCTCTGCAGCAGGAGCAGAAAATCTTAACATACTCTCTGACACATCAACAGCTGCTATTATGTACCTCAGAACCTGGTGAATTTTTTAGTAGTATTTCTTCTGCTACTAGTTGTGGAACCTCTGACATTTTGATTGTGTGTCTCCCAGTCAGACCTAAGGTTGCACAGACAACAGATAGCAGATAGCTCCACTCTGCATTGTCATTATGCACACAGAGAAGGGGAGAGAGAGGCAGATTTAATATTGCAGGTTAAGCCAAATATTGTATTGTGCCATGTTAACGCGGCCTCCGGTGGAGTGGGAACGGTCGGCTGGGGGCCCACATCTGCCCTGCCGGGCCAATTCCTGCTATGTTTTTCTACCATCCAGCACCCGAAAATTGGGTTAAAATCCAGAGTGTTGTGGTGAAACACACACACATTCCACACATAACTCTTTGCGTGCTTTGCACTGTATATCCTACTGCTATTCAATGTGTTAAGATTTCTCTTCTTGGTAAAGTGTGGGCCACGTTAACATGACACAATAAAATATTTGGCTTAACCTGTAAAATTAAATCTGCTTCTCTATCCCCTTCTCTGCATGCATAATGACAATGCAGAGCGGAGCACGCAAAGAAGGTGAGAGAGGCCGGAGCAGCGATGAGCAACATTGCGATCAGGGTAAGGCAAATGTAATATTGTAGGTTAGGGCAAATATGTAAGGGGTAGGATAGTTGATACACAGATCGACCATGCATCCTCTCCTGTTAGCTATAATATGAATTCACCGAAAAGAATATGAAAGTGAAGTCACGAGTGGCTCTTAGTCGCGTTTCCCTCAGCCAGCACAACTCTCAATGTTTTAGTACCGTGCACCCAGGATTTCAAACCCACCCAAAGAGACACGGTTGGCTGTACAGATGGCTTTTAAAAGGCTAGGGTGCTTTTGATAGCTTTCCCCTCATAGTTCATTCCATCTGCCTCCATGCAGTCATCCTTAGTGGACACCCCCACACTGACCATTCTGAGGGACAGCTGTTGCTTGTTGTCATCGTCGCCATGTACTTTGAATGCATATTCTTTCTTATCTGCCTTTAGCTCGCAGCTGAAAAGAAAGTTCTGTGGGAGCAGAGGTGCCATTTTGTCCATGTCCATGCTGTCATCCATTTTTAACAAGGAATACACCACCACAGGACTGATATCTTTTACCATTTTCTTTACTGCAGCTGCTTGCTTCCACCTCCCTGTTGTCCGCATTTTTGGATAAGGTCGCTTCCAGGGTCCCTAACCAAGGCACATCACACCGACCTCGTGTGTGTGTCTGATGTGTGTTTGTGTCTGTGGTGTAGGAGTGAGTGGCAGCCATTTTGTTTTTTCAGTCACTTGGATAGTGGTGGGTGGGCTGGATAGTGGGGGAGGGCCAACTCCTTGCATGGCCTTCGGCCACTGCAACGTCTGTGAAAATCACGCGCCCATTGAATCACCCAATGGGAGCAGTAACTCTTACTTACTGCCACCCCTGGGTGTGTTTTTCCAGGCACAAAGTCTTCCTTTATGTATATAGATATAGGTCGAATTTAGCCAGCTGAATGTGAAGCAATTTTAGAGCAAATCAACTGTATCTTATTTATATAGAAGACTCCCCATTATGTTCAGATGAAGTTTTTCATTGATAAATATGTAATTGGTTTGTTCCAGCAATTCTGGGGTAAACCAGCTTCACCATATGTGAAAATAAAAATCTAAGTTAAATAAAACTTTTAACCACTTTCTAGAGAGATCTCAAATGCATTGTGAAGCAATGCATTGGAGACATCTCTAGCAATCAAAGGGTTAAAAAACTCAGTTCAAAACAATGAAAATTTGGGGAATGTTTGTCCACTGGAGTGCAGTTTGTTTTCCCCAGAATTTCACCACTCTATATATAAGGCCTAATATGAGTCTTATATACAGAATAATAAAGGAGCAATTCTGGGGTAAAGCAATTGCCCCATAGGGAAGTAATTGTCATAAGGCTTTAGACCCCCTGAAGGCTAGAGAAGTCTTTAGTGCATTTCAGATCAATGGGTTGGTGACCTAGCTAACATTCAAGGGATTAAAAGCTCCATTTAAATTTACTGGAAATTGTATATGTCCCCAAAGAAGAAGTAGCTTTGTTTCATAAATGTTCATCTTTTCTTTTGTGAATAAAATGTATGTTTCTTCCAAATACATTTATTGTATAGGCTATAGTTTATTGTATAGGCTATAGTTGTATTAACATTGACATTGGTCATATGAGGAAACTACTGTCTGAAACCAATACTCAAATGAATGCAGTATGCAAAATCAATCATTTCTATAGGATGGAATAACTCCACTTAATCTCACAAGAAAAGCCAGATAAATCCACACAAATCTGGCAACCATGGGCATCTCATAGTTTGGCATCCGACTTTAAATATCTCTCCTTGGCAGCTTCCTGATGGGTGGCCTCCCCTCTGCCTATTTTTATCTTTCTCTTCTCCTTCTATCTCTTTCTCTGTATGAGTTTATGTAAAGCGATGACAAAAGTTTGTGAACTTTTTAGGACTGTCACATATTTCACACAGAAATTTTATGTAATTCCTACTAATACATAAATATAACCTCATAAAACAAATGATGATGCTTTGTCATCATGTGTTTACCAACAAATGAGTCAACATTCAATACCCATGTGAAAAAAGTATGTGAACCTTTATATTTAGTGATTCAGTAACTGGTGGCACCCACCTGAGCAGCAATAAACTCAAGTAAGCATTTCCCGTAACTGTTGGTTAATCTTACACATTGGTTTTGAGAAATTTTTGCCCATTCTTTCTTATAGAATCCTTGCTTGCATGGCTCACATCAAGTCCTACCACCACATTTATGTGGGGGTTAAGTCCATTCCAAATTGCAGAATTTCTTCTTCTGCAGCCACTTTTTCATAAATTTACTTGGATTTTTAGGAGCATTTCCTTGCTGTGTGACCTAATTTTGGCTCATCTTCAACTCACAGAAATATTGCCTGAGATTCTCCTCTAAAGTCTTCTAATACATTGCAAAATTCATGGTTGTGTCAATGATGGCCATCTCACCAGGTTCTGAGACAGGTTCTGAGACAGCAAAGAAGCCCCCAAACTATCACACTTCCACCACCATGCTTGACAGTTGGGATGAGGTTCTTCTGTTCGAAACATTTCCTTTTTTTCTGACAAATATAACGTTTCTTATTGAGGCCAGAAAGTTCTACATGTACTTGTCTGTCCAGGTAACATTGGATCAGAAGGCTTGTGGATCATCTAGATGATCTTTAGCAAACTTCAGACATGAAGTAAAGTTCTTTTAATAGAGTATAGGTTTTCTCCTAGGTATCCCCCCCATGAACACCATTAGTGTTTAGTATTTCTTTTTTTGGGCATCGAATTACAAACACTCATATCAGCCAAGGATGACAGTAACCTGCAGATCCTTGGATGTTACCTTGGGTTCTTTGTGACTTCATGTATGTTGCTCTTGGAGAGATTTTGGTAGAAAAACCACTCCTAGGTAGAGAGACTCTGATCTTGGACGTCTCCATTTATAAACCATCTGCCTAACAGTGGACGGGTGGAGCTCCAACTTCTTTGCAATGGCTTTCTAGACCTTTCTAGACCATTGAACAGCCTTTTTGAGGTTCTTATAGATGTCTTTTGATTAAGGCATGACGTGGTTAAGCACAACCGTAAGGTCAAGACCAAACTCACAGTTTTCTGATCCATTTATGGGATGGAGCCTCCCAAACTTTCCCCACAGATCTATATAATTTCTTAAAACTCTGACTCTAATTATTCCCTTTAATTGGGTAGATGGAACCAGGGATTCACTTACTTTGTATATACTCATTGTTTGTTGAATTTCTACCTCATTTTGCTTAAAAAAGGCACAGACTTGGTAAAATCAAAAATCAAAAACAATTTCCAAATTACCATTATTTTAAATGTGGCTTGAATGTTAGAGAAGACTCCGATGCATTTCAGAGCAATGTGTTGGAGACCTCTTTAGCAGTCAAGTAGTTACATCCACATTTAAATCAATAGGAACATTTTATATGTTCCCTACAATACTACTGGTTTGACCTAGAATTATTTCACTTTTCTTTTGTATATAGGACACTAAATATCAGGCCCCCAGTTCTCTATCAACTAGGATTGGTGTAATCTTACTCAGTAACAGTTTTTCACCTTGGTCAAATCCTAATTTAATCATATTTCACACAAAGTGTTTGTTTTTTTTACATATCATTTGTGGCTGAGTCCACAATGAAGTATGTTGACATAAGACTTGTAAGAGGAAAAAATCAACCTCTGATAAATGTTCTTTCAAGCAAATGCACAAAGAGATATTGTTAAAGAAACTGCAATCATCTATCTACAAACTGAAACATAATACCAGGTGTGAAATTTCTTAAAGTCAGACGTGTTACATGAATGTTCTTTAACCATGACTTAGATACTATTTCAGAGCATGGTGATTAATTAGACACAGTGCATCCAACTGGGTGGATGATAAGGTGCAGAAGAATAACTTGCCAGTTTTATACTAAACAGAATGTCATGTAGTTTGTATAGTACATCTGGAGCTCAACTACCTTACACATTATTAGGGAAAATAGTGAACACTCTTTTCACATATTAAATATAAAACCTCAGATAACTTTTGGCTATTAAATCATCAACCATGTAATTATAATAATGGTCAAACCAGTCAGGTCAGCCAAATGAATATAGAGGATATGCACTGAAGTGAGAGAATTGCATTTTTCAACTGCACTTTTCTACTGCTAATGCTCCTTCCTATACAACCTATTGTCCTACTTACCTTCAGAATTTGTTACCATGCAATTTAACCTTGTCTGTTAGTAGTCAATATATTGTGTCTACTATGTTTGTATCTTCTTACGCTCAGAGGCGTAACTGGAAGCCACGAGGCCCTGGTGCAAGAATTGCCACGGGCCCCCTCTGACCACATTGGCCACCTCCACAATGCCCCTTCCACAATGCCCCTCATTCTCCACAATGCCCCTTCCACACTGCCCCTCATTCTCCACAATGCCCCCATCACAATGCCCCTTCCACATTGCCCCTCAATCTCCACAATGCCCATCAATCTGCACAATGCCCCTTCCACATTGCCCCTCAATCTCCACAATGCCCCTTCCACATTGCCCCTCCATCTCCACAATGCCCCTCATTCTTCACAATGCCCCTCATTCTCCACATTGCCCCCCAATCTCCACAATGCCCCCATCGCCACATTGCCCCTACTGACCCCCCCCATCCTCCTACCTCGAGTCCCTGGTGGTCTAGCGGTGTGTGTGACATGCCAAATGAGGAACAGACCTCTGACTGGTACACAAGCTCCCGCGCAGTCCTTAGTAATGCAGAGCGCTGGGAGATTATGTCATCTCCCAGCGCTCTGCATTACTAGAGCGCCGGCCGCCGGGAGATCAGATGTGCTGCGGGTGCGTGGCGAGGGAGTCGCAGGGAGAGTGACGGGCCTGGTCGCAGGTGCGACCCCTGCGACCCCTATTGTTAAGCCACTGCTTACACTTATTCTTAGACCACTTATTCCTATACCTATAACTAAAATGTTCACTGGATTCACCTAAGGTTACTTCTTATTCTGGGACTCAAATCAGAGGAAAAACAAGTTAACCAGGCTATCTCTGATTACATGCCTGCCTGGGAGTGCAGTGTCAGTGCAGTTCCCATTGTGAACCAACAAATCACAATGGGTTAACTTTGCAGTGTGGTATGGCTGATCAGGAAACGGTAGCTAATAGAAAGTTCTTACCAGAAGGTTGATAAGTTGGAGAGAAGAAAGATCCTATACCCTGAAAAATATAACAGTGGCCAAAACAACAACACATTAAAATGTGTTATCAAATTTAATAATTAATCATTAGAAATAAAAAAAATCTTGAAAAAACATTGGGTTGTTTTATTACAGGACACACTTTTTACAGATCATATTCCCCCACTCCACAAATAATTTATAGTAAAAATAAAAATGTAAAAAAAATATTCTCTAAAAATAAACTAGATGGGGAAATAAAAAAGATCAAAGGGGTGTTTAAATGTGGTGTAGGCAGACATATTACATGTAACTATATTTCACATAAAGCAAAATATTTTGAAGATAACAATAATAAAAAGCATATTATTAAATATGATATTGAATGTAATACAAAATATATAATATACAGTATTATATGTAAACGTAATAAAAGATACATGGAACTAAAAGGCGTTTCATAGAGATTTTTAGAACACAGGTGAGCAATTTTGTCGAGTAATGTGAAATATTCACTAGATAAACATTATTTGGAGGTGCACAACAGAGAAATGGATGGTACTCTCACTATGCCATATATTGGAGTATATCTAATACATCCATAGGAGGGGAGAGGTTTAGTAACCGCTGCCAAAAAAGAAACATTTTGGATTTATTATTTCAATTCTGTAGTACCTAATGGACACAACAAAAAGTTAGACGTACAAACATACATATAAATATTCATTTTCACATACACATACACATTTTTTCCTTTTCTTTTCTCTTTTATATTCAATGTTTGGTGATTTTTTGTATCCTTTTTAGTATTTCTTGCAGTATTTTGAGATGAATTCCCCTCCATGTAAATATATTTTATCTAGATTATCTTTGTAATTGGAGTTTTGTAATACTCTGTAAGAGCATATGGAAGCAATTTGATTATACTGTGATATTTATTGGTTCCATTTTTAACATGCCTACCTTGTATGAGTGCGATTATGTGCATAGGTGGGCCATATTTACACACTATGGGCCATATGTTCAAAGGGATAACGACAAAATATTGTCATATGAAAGACAAAAATAAGTCACTGTATGCATGAATGACATATTTTCTATAGAGTATTGTCAAGGTTTTGCTGAGCTGCTTCCATTCTGCCTATTGATTCTGCTGTCTGAGCTAATCTAGTGCTCTGCTATCCACTGCTGCTGTCTTCTGAGTTTCTGGCTCAGGCGGAATCAGCTGACCTCTATGATTACTCACCTATTATCAGCCAACCCTCTCAGGGTATTTATAGCAGTTTGGCGCACTTCCCCATTGTCCTTGTGTTTGTTTGCTGACCTGTTGCTGCTGGCTGCTGTCGATTTTCCTGCGTTCCTGTTTACTGTGTTCCAGACCATCGGCTTGTTCCAGACTTCACTGACTTCTGTGCTTCTGACCCTCAACTTGTTCCTGACATCACAAACTTCTGGTTTCCTGACTCCGGCTCGGCTGAATACCTGTTTTGGTTCCTGACCCTGGAGTGATTTTTTGGTTTATGCTCTTGGATCATGCTTCTTTTTTTGTTGCACTAATAAAGGTGTATTGCATTTTACCTTTTTGTGTCCTATCTGGTTCCTGGTCCAAGTATACAACAAAAACTAGTACTATCCGTTGTGTACGACACAAGTCCAGAATTGACAGGCAAAGGGGCGTTGCTAAACTATTCTCCAGTGTTGTATAGAGGAAAAGAAAATTTGTTGTAACTAACTACAAAAAAAAATGTCTTGCAAAAGACAAAATTTGTACGTTAAGAAAAAAGTGGAGGGAATGTGAAGTTCTGAATGTGAGAATTTTTGTCTTTAGTTAAGACATTTTTGTCATTAGTAAAGACATTTTTGTCATTAGTTAAGATATTTTTAAGACATTTTTGTTGTCGTAACATGCGACTATTTCAGTCAGGATAAATAACATATTTCTGATCACAACCGACACTCTCTGAAAATATTAATGATCCCAACGACACTGTACTTTGAAAAGTTGTTACAAATGACAAAAGCTATTTCACTGCTTCATTCAACATATGGTCCTATGTGTTGACCCCATCTGTGCATGTATATCTAGTTATTGTATATATATATCTTTGAGTGCCAGAGGGGTACAGGACGCATTTCTTTGCAAAGATTCAAATAACTTTAAACCATATCAGTTGGCAATTACCACTGGAAGATACTATTGGCTGATCAAGGAGAGCACTAAGTTTCAAATGAACACCAACACAAGGAGCTCTTTTTCATTCCCTGAGGAACGAGGTATGAAATGCATAGGAGTTTCACAACATAAACTTGGTATATACCTTTTATTTTATTGGATTTAGAGACTACTCCAGATTTATCCACCACTACATATTGTTGAGAGGGGCCTCTGCCCACTGGTTGCAACTACTGGAGAAAGCTTTGTCAGACACATACTTTACATCTATCTCTGCCTGTGAAACCAGGAGTGATATACCTAAGCATCTTCCTATTATTACTGCACCTTCAAGTGATACAAGTCGGGAGAGAATTCAAAAGGAGAGGATTACCTTTCCCACTGCGGACATTCTAAAATGCGAGATTATCCTGCATTTACTGTACAGACTGATTTTATATTTCGGTGATATCACATTTTTATATATTTTTTTTACTTTACTGTGTATCTAGCTTCATTATGTTATACTAAATATTATGTGTTTTGATTAATAAATACCTCATTGGTTTTATTGAGAATAGGAGTGCTCTCCTCATTTTCTTAGATACCGTAAAATCTCGGGTATAATACGCACAATTTTACCCCACTTTACCTTATGTGAAGTGGGAAGTGCGTATTATACTCAAGAGTTTTTTATTTTAAAAAAATTAAGCCGGCCAGAACCCTTCCCTCCCTCCCCTGGTGCTATCCGATTCTAAAATGCCACTTACTTTCTTCAAAATACAAGTCCCCACATTTTCAAGATTAACAGGAAACATGTAAACGATGTGAATCTTCTCCTGCGGGCAGAATGCTTGCATTCGCTGCCCGATTCCTTCAATTGGCTTTCAGGACCTACCTGCTCCAGCCAATGGTAATGCCAATCTGAAGGTCTTCACAGGGCAGTATCATAGCCGGAAGGAAGCGGGTGGTGAACGGAAGCGTGCTGCCCGCAGGGGAAGATTCACATTGATTACATGTTTCCTGATAATGTTGAAAATGCGGAGACTTGTCTTTTGAAGAAAGTAAGTGGCATTTTAGAATCGTATAGTGCCGGGGGAGGGAAGGAAGGGTTCTGGTAGGCTTAATTTTTTTTTTCATAAGAGGGGAAAACAAGGGTGCGTATTATACACAGGCACTCTTCTTTTCCCCTAAAATCTTGGGTATAATATACACCTGCGTATTATACACAGGTGCGTATTATCCCTGAGATTTTACGGTACTTTTTAATATTGTTGTGGTCCTTTACACTTTAGGATTTCTAAGATAGTAGCAGAACCTTTCTCATATACATATACCCCATTTAGAGCTTTTACATTGTTTATTCCTTTCTATATGCTTGCGTACAGTACACAAGAAAATACATATGCAATGAGCATTATTCGTTTTTACATGTAGTGAACTTCTACTAATGTTAATGGAGAACATTCATACAAAGATGACTATGTGCACAGACCAGTGGAAGTCTTTCTGAGATATTTGTGTGCCACATCAATGAAATAACTCATTAATAAATAAGCAAGTCCAAGAATATGTTTGCTTACTGGCAAATATGCAAATTGAAAGCACACCAGATCATTTCTGTATAAATACATTTTTCCAATTCTGTCTTTTGTAAATATTAGAGATCCTAATGTGTGTCCCTTTTGAGTACTTGTGATCCTTGCAGTAAAGCTGGCTGCCCATTTCTAACCTAATACACTGGAGATGTAAATGGCATATTTATAACTGTTATGCATGTATTGTATTAGTACTTTGCTTGCACCCAAATGGAAATAAGATGAATGCCATATTTGTCCCTGCTCTTTTTTGTACATCTGTTTATTTACACGAGATGTGCTTTTGTAGAATCTCTGGATATTTTATTTAACTAGCAGCTCTGTTCTGCTGCAGGAAACACTGTAGTTAAATGAGAAGAAAAATAATATTGTTGCTTTTGATCACATATTGCATTAGTTTATACCAAAACACATAGAGAGCCACTGCATTTTCATTAGTACTAACTATTATTGCTGTTTAACCGTGGCAACAATAAAAAAAAAACAAAAACTAAAAAAAATGTGACTGGAAAAAAAACACATAAATCTTGATACCCCACTAAAATTTCTTGTTCCAAATAAATAACAACCTCATGGTGGTATGAGTCATTCCTCAAAATAATCTATATTTTATGGGGAAGTATTCTGCCACCCACCCACTTCCTGTGCTTTGTGGTAAGATGTATTTGTGCTACTGCTCTTCAATGGTCTTGATGCCCCTCTGGCACTCAGAGGGTTAATAATGCAACTCTGTTGTCCTAGGGTGAGGATCATATGAAAAGGGGATCAGTGGAGGCCCCCTGACACCAAAGCTTTGGTTTGAGAGTAAAATAAATGTTTAAAGGGATAGTAATACTTCATTTTTACTAACCCCCATGCTGTAGGCTTTAAAATCTGAATGAAATGAGACCAGTGGCATCTCTCAAACCTTTATGGTTTGAGAGATATCCCCATTCAAAGTTCCCTTTCCTTCTCTCTCCCTTGACGTCAGCATTATAGCTGACAGCAGGGCAATCCCATCCCGGGACCGGTGGTGGCTTTGCAGCAGTGGCGAGATTGATTTATAGCAACAGAAATCCTTCACTGAAATGGTCTTCTATGTGTGCTTGGTTTGCAAGCATACGTAGAAGACCACTTCAGTGAAGGATTTCTGTTTCTATAACACAATCTCAGCACTGCTGCAGAGCCGCCGCTTGCTCACTGACCGGATTCCCCTGCTGTCAGCTATAACGCTGACTTCAGGGGAGAGAGAAGGAGAATGAACTTTGAATGCGGATATCTCTCAAACCATAAAGGTTTGAGAGATGCCGCTGGTCTCGTTTAATTCAGATTTTTAATGGCTACAAAATGGGGGATAGTAAAAATGAAGTATTACTATCCCTTTAAGAAAAAGCATGGTCATTGGTTCCCTTCATTCAACCCCTGGCTTTAGATTTGGATTGGGGTGTTCCTAGCTAACTCCCTACCCATATTCATAGGGAGCGGGGTCAGTTGTACTTACCCTGAAACCTTTTGAGTGGGGTTCTTTATTAAAACAAACAATTAAATAACCTCCATAGGAATATTTTATTTTAACATGTACAAAGCAAAGCCCTGGATCTTCAATCTCAAAAACAAATTGTCATCTGAAACATCAAATCTAGCATGCATCGTTAAAAATAGAATGGACATTTACATGACTATCAGACCAATACTAGTTAAAACTGGAGATGAAGACTGGGGGCTTCACTTGGTATTGAATCCTTGGATATAAAATTTAAAACGAAACTACCGGTACTCATTTGGCGGACTATTTATTTATTTATTTTACTATTAATCCCCGTCATGAAGGCTAGGTATGGAGGTCAATAATGCACCCCCGTCACTGATATACACTTTACTTGATAATGCTTTCTTAAATAATACCAGTCACGTTTCAGAATCATATCCTTAGTGTGAGCCTCCATATTAAAAGGATTTGCATCATTATTACTCACCATTACTTTTTTTCTGTTGGAAACTGATTTCTGGTTCTGGCAGGCTAACAAGGTAGAGAGAGGTGTTTTCCTAGACATGTGAGTAATTAATTATGAAGACTTTATCAGACAGGTCAGAGAACAAAGCTGAGATTAGATTTATTACTAAACCAACTTTGAAAAATTAATTGAAAAACAAAAAGCACAAGGTAGTTTGAATAAATACAGAAAACAACACTAAAATCTGTGTAGGTGACATGTCCTCTCAGTGATGTGTTTAGACTTTCTGCTGCTCTAGGCACAATCAAGTACACGAACTCCCCCGATAACAAGATCCCACACCACTCACTTTATCTACTCCCTTTCACATTCAATGGGCCATATGTTCAAAGGGATAACGACACAAAAAATTGTTGTAGGAAAGGCAAAAATAACTAATTGAATGCACAAATTATATATTTTCTATAGAGTATACGACAAAAAACTAATAATGTCCATTGTATATGACACAAGTCCAGAATTGACAGGCAAAGGGGCGGGGCAAGGGTGTGGCTAAACTATTCTCCAGTGTCGTATAGAGGAAAAGAAAATTTGTCGTAACTAACGACAAAAAAATGACTTTCAAAAGACAAAATTTGTACGTTAAGAAAAAAGTGGAGGGAATGTGTTCTGAATGTGTGACTTTTTGTCTTTAGTTAAAACATTTTTAAAGACATTTTTGTCGTTAGTTAAGACATTTTTTTGTGTCGTTCCATATGACAATTTAAGTCAGAACAAATGACATATTTCCAATCACAACCTACACTCTCTGAAAATATTGATGATCCCAACGACACTGTACTTTGAAAAGTCGTTACAAATGCCAAAAGCTATTTCGCTACTTCTTTGAACATGTGGCCCAATGTCTTTTCATTTAGAGAAAGGGAAGCATAATGTCATTGCAAATAAATAGCATCCAAAGACCTACAAAAGAGCATACAATGTGATCTATGAAGAAAGTCCATTTGGGTATATTCAGTTTAGTAAAGAAGTACCCGAGAAGGCTGTGAGCACTGAGCCTTCAAGCTGAAAATTTTAAAAATTTTATTTTGAAAATGGATATAGGCACAAAGAGCAAAACTGAACAATCTGTTCTTGCTTTCTTAGCTGCTACCCAAGGGTTAATAGTTGTCCTAGGCCTAAATACTCACTGGGTCCACTTTAAGGGTGGAACTTACATGCTTTGAAATCCTGTTTGTTGTCATACAAATGTAGCAGGCAGGGCTTGTGCAAGCAGACATATAGGTTCCCCAATGATGAGGACATCTGAAGACATTGAGATCATATCTGTGGCTGGGCTCACAGGAGAAGTGGAGAAGTTCACCCTCAAAAAGAACAGTGGGGGAAGATGTTTCAGGCAAGAAGGGTGGTGAAGACATGACAAGGAGGATGCCTCTCAAAAGAAATGAATGGTCCAAAAAAGTATTACTATTATTATTATTATTATTATCATCAGTTTGTAGGCCTGGATTGTATTGGCACAGGGTATTTTGGCAGGTTGGTGATGCTATTTGGTGAGGTTTCTCATAGATGACAGACAGGTCCTTGTTAACCCTTTGCAAAGCATTGCGTTGCATATCCCTCTGACACTCAAAGGGTTATGGCATACTTTCCTCTTCTAATCCAACTAAATGACTAGGCAAACTGAAAGTGGGAAGTGCAGGCTGCACTGCATTAAAGCATATTTAAATAAGACAGTATGGTCTTAGCAAATAACCACAAAAAGGGCTTTAATCACTAGTTAAATATAACATGTATTGATATAAAATAAAACAGGATGCCAGAGAACAATTAAAAAAGCGAATGGCAAAATTCAGTACTGCTGTGAGTGTGATATCAGTCTAAATGGATTATTAATGTTGTACAACACAAATGCAAGTGCTTGTTTACAATATTTTTCAAATACTAAATTTACTACAAGGTTAGTATGATTCCTTGGTTCTTCCACAGCAGTTAAGAAGGCTAAAATGTATTTGGTTACAACTTCTTTCCGTAATACATTTCTAATTGTAGGAGGCAAGCCAAATAAATGTAAGGAACTACTGAGAAGACCTGAACACTTGGACCAGCTGATTTTAGCAGATGAGGCAGTGGAATGATATAATACTAGTGTAAAAGCCCGTGTACATGGGCCAAGGTCCGGATGATGTTAACCCGTTGAGTGCCAGAGGGTTATGCAACGCATTGCTTTGCAATGAGTTGCATACCCCTCTGGCACTCAAAGGGTTAAGAGGCTGCTACCTAACTGCTCCACACGATGCAGTCTTGCGACGCCTCACTCATGTGATGCAATCATGTGCAGTAGAGACTGCCTGAACGTGGGCAGTCTCTACTGTGCATGACTGCATCGTGGCAAACATCCTAGTGAATTATTATGGTTAAGTAAACTTTTAGGTTTATGAAACGCATTAGGCATTTGTCCATTTTTTTTGTATTTATATCCATCCACATATTTAGTTCAAATGTTTTTTATGATCTTGGAATAAACTAGTGTTTTAATTACCCTGATGGTTCCGGTCTGATGCTTTTTGTGGTCACCGTAGAGCATATCCTCCTGTGTCCTCTTGTTTGTGGAGGTCTTTGCTGAGATTGTGGAGGTTGCACAGGTTCCACCAACACTACAGCAGCGGGTGAGTTTGGGCTGTGTTGGGCTTATATATTGTATCCATAACGTGGAATTGAAACATCGAGACGCTAAGTAGCAACTGCTCTATTGGTTAGATTACTTGAATTATTATATAGGTTTATAATATCCTGTCACTCTTTTTCTTGTTCAAGATCAGCTAGCCTTGGATCATCTGTAGCACATTGTATAATCCAAAAGGACCATGGATCCAGCACAGTGAGCCTAAGAGAAGTAGGAAGGGTATAATTAATAACACTTAGGGCGAGATGTTCAGAAAGTGGTGGTAACTGAAACTGTCTGGAATCAGAATAAAAAAGTCAGTCAATTCTCAAACATGTTTCTGTCATTCTTTGCATCCAATTCCGTCATCCCCGTCAAAGGGAAAAAGCCTCCTTAAAAGTGGGTGTGGTTTAATCTGCCATCAAATTGTCAGGTATTTTCAGAAAAAAATATTCGTTTAACGTCACTTTTTTGTCTGATTAATGTAATTTTTTTCCCGACAAAATAAAAATGGTCTAAACTTGGAGAAGACAAATTAAAATACAGTTTTTAGGAGTGAGAAGCAATTTGTCATTTTAAAGCAAAACATGTCTTTGTTTCTTTGAAAATTTCGTTTCAAAGATAAAATCAAAGACATTTTTAACATCAGTATTTTTAAGTGCAAAATTCCTCAAGATTTTCTTACCATCATTTTTATTCCTTTAGACAAATTTCAAATGTGGCAGAGTTACTTCTGCAAATATTGTCTTTCTTTTACCACCAATTCATGATCTGAAAATGTTTTCATTATGACGACTTTTTGAACATCTCGTCCAGAGAGTTGACCACACAAATAGCATCCTTGCTATACCCATGTTCCAGTGGCCAGGGACCAAATGCTGTTAATAAAACATGATAAAGAGGTTGGGAGTTCCTTCAGATATCCCACAATTCATATGTTTCTTTGGGTGGTACTTATAATAGATTGGTGACCCACAGTATAAATGATTTTTTCCTGATCCAGTAAAAGACATGTGAATGGTAGATCAGTTATGGGCATACGGTACTACTGCAGAAGATCCCAAATCAGAAAGATGTTATTGAAGAAAGTCTGGTCTGACGCTATATAAGATTGAGGTAAATTTCTTCTGTTAGCAAAGACTGAGCTCACCTTAGTTTTGAGTCCATGTTAAGCAAAGAGACTTTTCAACACGTATTAATAAGGTGGAGAGTCTCTTGCAGTTGATTGAGAGGCTTCCCAGATGGCATGTGGAATATTCCAGCCTGTCTTTTCAACTACCTCCTGAGCATTATTTGTGCTGCAAATGTTGGCATAGAGGTAGTAGGGTAGGCTCATCCAGAATAATGGCAGGCCCTCCAAGGTTTTAATTTAGCTTGGTCACACTCTCTCATATCTTCACCTACAGTGTCCCAAACTGATGCAGCCTTATGCACATAGTACAAGTTTATACACCAGGAATTTTTGGAGATAAATAAAGCTATGTAAAAAGATTTGCAAAGCAGGCAGTAGAAATATATGCATCAAAATCAAACCTACTACCACCAGACTCTTAGGCATGAAGTGGTGAGTGATGATACTGGCCTGTTTGTGGCCCCCTTGGCTACATCATGTCTGCATAAGTGAAGTTTAGACCCAGATATGTTTACCACTGAGACACCCTGTGCACTTTACTGGTTAGTGACAGAAAGCCACACCACAGCTAGGACATTGGAGCTTCTATAGTATATTCAAGGAGCTAAAAATCCCACTTAAATCAATGAAAATTTGAGCAATTTATATTCATCCCCTAGGGTGCATTTTGTTTGCTTCAGAATTGCTTCCCTATTGTTTTGTGCTAAATACTAAAATCACATAGCTATATTTGCTTTATGATTGGCTCATTGTACGTTCAGTAAGCATTTATTGCACTCAAATATCAAAAAGAGCTGAAAAAATTAATCTTGAAAAGAAATAGAAAACAACCAGTTTCCCTCAAACGGAATTCCAGCAGAAAGGCATTTTCCCATGGTCAGTGATGCTCATAGTGTAAATGTGTAATGTGCACATGTAAAGTTGGGTGTATGTGTTTGTGTACTTGCTTGCTCATGTGATGACTTATGGGCATGCATGCATGATGAGGCATGCACGTATTAAAGAAACAGCTCAGATATTCACTGAAAGTTCTCATAAGGAGATAATTTTACATTTCACCTGTTAACAGTTTTAACTGGGTCAGCAATAATGTAACTCACAGAAATAAATATGTATATAAAAATATAATTTTAATTGTACATATACATAAATATTTCCGGTTATGAGGATTCAGGTGCAAAAAAGATGTTTCACTCAAAAACAAAATTTATTAGAACACCAGTCAGAGTAAATAGTACCTGACATCCTAAATATAAATATACATTTACATACGACAAACAAAACATTAACAGGGCTTATAATTTTAAGTCCTTTGCTACTAGCCAGACCTGAAAAGTTGCTCGCCACTGCAAGCCAAAACATACCCACCAGAGCTGGATTTCTACTCGCCAGGGCTACATTTTCACTCTCCATTGCCTAGTGGCGAGTGGAAATTTTGAGCCCTGACATTAATACATTTCTATATATAAGTGCTCATTAAATGTTGTGTTTTGAAAGGAGCATATTCACCTTAGTTCAGATTTACCTCTTGCTTCTTGTTGCTGTTCTTCCTTTACTCCATTGCTCCTTCCTCCAACTCCACTTCTCACCTTCTATTCCCTCCTGACCAAATGGGATCTAATCTCAATTTTTATACACTTTGCTAGCCATTGGCTACAATATGAGGAGCCTAAAACACATAGCACTGCACGTTTGTGATACATATCTAACAGGTGTGGGTGGTTAGCTTTGCAGGCAAAACCTCTATTTTAAGACACTTCTGAAAATACCCATTTCTCTAAAGGATAATTTAAAGGGATAGTAATACTTCATTTTAACTTTATTTTATTTTGTAGGCATTAAAAAAACATGAAGAATGATATAAGTCTTATCGCTGAAACCTTTATGGTTTAAGAGATATTCACAAACAAAGTATCCCCCCCCTGTTCAACCAGATCAGAAGGGAGATGCCCAGGTAGACTGCAGAGAGGGACAATCTTCAATTAAGATAATGGAAAAAGCTGAAAAACTTGTCAAGGGGGGAAGGGCTTTCATTGTTTTCATACAAAGAAAACTGTCCCCTTCTGTTATCTGTACTGTCATACAACCAGACTCACATTTGAGAAGAGATTGCTTACACTAGGAAAAAGGGGTGGGGAGGGGAACTTTGCTTGTGAATATCTCATAAACCATAAAGGTTTGAGAGATAAGACTTATATCATTCTTCATGTTTTTTTAATGCCTACAAAATAAAATAAAGTTAAAACGAAGTATTACTATCCCTTTAAGAAGTGAATGGTAAGGACAAGGGAAGCAACCCCCCACGGTTAGATATGTATGTTCCCAGGCTATTTGTATTGCTTGTGAACAGGTGTTAATTGCATTTTTGAGATGGACACAGGCAAAAAGGATGGTATATTCATCTAATTTGTGTATATATAAGATTTGTACTTGGAGAATAAACAGTATGTATCAGTATGTACTTATATACTTCAAATCATACTTGTACTTCCAATTATAACTATAAACATTTATTCATTGATCATTTCTCTATGACTAAATAGCATAAGATTATGCAATTTTACCCAGTCTGCAAGGACAGAAAGTCTATCTATCTATCTATCTATCTATCTATCTATCTATCTATCTATCTATCTATCAGCATGCATAATTATTTGCAAAAAGCAACATTTATTTATATGAAATGGAGAAATTACACAAGCAATAAATCATCTGGTAACACACCCATCCTTATGATGAGTGAACATTTGTAATAAGATATATCTTTCAAGTGATCGATGTTTCTAATTAATTTGTCAAGTTACCATTCATGCAAATGTAATTATTAGGAAGCAAAAGAAAAAAAGAGACAGATACAGAAATTGCCTTCATGGAGTACACCATACATTTCTTGTACAAAAGCATATAAAGAACCACACCAAAATAAAATAAAAAAAAGTTAAACAGTAATAACCTTTGAATTAAGCATCTACCAGCACTTGCCATACCAGTGTTTTACTCTGCAAGAAAAACTCTAGACTAGAGTAAGAATAGTCAATCACTGGCACTCCAGCTGTTAAGGAGTACAGTTCCTATGAAGGAAGATGTAATTTCCAACAGCTGAAGGTCAGAAGGTTGACTAACTCTTCCCTAGAGAACATAAATTTAGCATATTACATAATACTTTCCTTTTATGTGTAGGCTATCCAGGCTAACTCAATTTACTGCATCCCCCAGTATGTACTCGTACCATAATATTTCTTACAGCCTGGTACTCTGTATACACTTCAAAATTGGGCAGATATGCAGTCTGCATTGTAGGTGTGGGTGTCTGGTCTGCTTTATTGGATGTACCCAAAGCACCTGGTTGCAAGATACCCAAATGTATGTGCTCAAAGAAAAGTTTAATAATACTAGGGCAAACACCATTGTAAACAAATAACAATTTGTTAGAAATTTTTATTTTCTCTTGTGGTGTGGTTGTTCACCCCAGAATTGTTCCAGTTACTGTTGTACATAGTTCTCTGGTGGACTGACAGTCTGGATCTTCTGCTATTAACCCTCTGAGTGTCAGAGGGGTACATAATGCATTTGCTTTGGTATCCCTCTAGCATTCAAAGGGTTAAATGATTATATGCTCTTCTGCGTTTGGTGTTGCTTTCTGTATGATTCTTCAGTTCTCTGCATGCTTCTGTGATTCTTCTTATATGTTTTACAGTGTGTTGGGGACTTCTATAGCATTCTAGGGGTTAAAAACATCTTTTGAATCAACTGGGATTTTTATTTGTCCCCTTTTGTGCAGCTGGTTAAATTAGACTGACAGGGCAAGATTTACATTCCAGGCTCCCTTAGGCAAGGTACTCTGGGCACCCTTCGCTCCGCCCATGACCACACCCCACTCCTCACATGACCACGCCACCAGTCTCATCCACTGCTTCCAGTCACAGATTATACCTTTGGCCTACAACAAGCAAGGACATAAAAGCTTTAAGCCCTTGGTTGCTAGAGAGATCTCAGAGATCTCACTACAATCCAAGGGGTTAATAATAGTCTGTAAAGGGGTGTATAAACTACTGCAAGGATACAGAGATTACTCTGGCCCCACCCACAATTCAGAATGTGGATGTGGCTAGCACAGCCGAGGTGCCTCTCAAAATCTGGAGCTCTAGGCAGGTGTTTAGTTTTCCTATTGGGAAATCCGGCTCTGCAGACTGAACATATAATGCAGAATTGCTAGAAATACTTCTGTTGTAATATCTCAAAACCAGGCTTCATGATCTTAATGATGATACATCCCATTGACAGATATATGCATGTATTTATACATACACAGTAAAGTGAAAAAGTTTTAGGCAGGTGTGAAAAACATTGTAAAATAAGAATGCTTTCAAAAATAGAAATATTAATAGTTTTATTTATCATTTAACAAATTGCATAGTGTGTAAACAGAAGAAAAATCTAAATTAAATTAATATTTGGTGTGATCACCCTTTGCCTTCAAAACAACATCAGTTCTTATAGGTACACTTGCACAAAGTCACGGATTTTGTAGGCATTCAGTAAGGTGCATGATTAAACAGAGCCGGATCACAGGCAAGGCACCCAAGGCTCCTGCCTAGGGCCCGGTCAATGAGAGGGCCCGGAGGAATCCTCCTCCCTGCTCCCCTAACTCTACTCAGGCTGCGCTCTCCTCATAGAATGTTTCTTAGAACATCATCATTGGAATTGCATGTGTCAGGATTTCCTGTTCTCCTGGCACATGCGCCTAAGAGGAGGGATACTCAGAATTGGACACGCGGTGGCGGAACTATAAAATAGACAAGTTCCCGACTGTGGGTGGAAGGTAACCTGGCATCAGGGGATCGGTATTGAGGCAGCCGGTCTCACACGATAAGGGCCAGATCCTGGCCCATAACGAATATTATATTACAGTCAGTCAGTCACTAATAAACTTGAGCCTGTTGAGGATACATAAACAGTATATTTAGTGCAAGCCTACAAAAGTACAGTATACCAACGATTAAGATATAGTGATTGTAATAACATTTAAAGTTATTCACTAATAAGTCTAGCATTGTAATCTCTTATCTGTCAATGGGCAGTCAGTCTAATACTTAAAGGGATAGTAATACTTCATTTTAACTTTATTTTATTTTGTAGGCATTAAAAAAACATGAAGAATGATATAAGTCTTATCTCTCAAACCTTTATGGTTTAAGAGATATTCACAAGCAAAGTATCCCCCCCCCCTGTTCAGCCAGATCAGAAGGGAGGTGCCCAGGTAGACTGCAGAGAAGGACAATCTTCAATTAAGATAAGGGAAAAAGCTGAAAAACTTGTCAAGGGGGGAAGGGCTTTCATTGATTTCATACAAAGAAAATTGTCCCCTTCTGTTATCTGTCTGGTCATACAACCAGATTCACATCTGAGAAGAGATTGCTTACACTAGGAAAAAGGGGCTGGAGGGGAAACTTTGCTTGTGAATATCTCATAAACCATAAAGGTTTGAGAGATAAGACTTATATCATTCTTCATGTTTTTTTAATGCCTACAAAATAAAATAAAGTTAAAACGAAGTATTACTATCCCTTTAACCTTTTTATTAAACTAGAATAAAATGAAAATTACTTCGTAATCTCGTATGAATATCTGAGTGTCTATAAAAACAAATAGTTTGTTTTTATAGACACTCAGATATTCACATATGAGATTACAAAGTGATTTTGGTTTTATCATTTATTCTAGTTTAATAATGGTTAAGTATTAGACCGACTGCCCATTGACAGATCAGAGATTACAATACTGAACTAGCCTTATTAAAGTGAGTAACTTTGAATGTTACAATCACAGTATCTTAAGTTGCATATCTCTCTGGCATTCAAAGGGTTAATTCTTAGTTTAGATATTGTGATTTATTTTACAGAGGCCGATTGGACCAGGGGGCAGATACCTAGCTACCTACACAGTGTTTAGTTTACACTACAGTTTTGTTGGCACAGGCACTGAAAGGGTGATCCAATGACTGGATAACCCACTGAGTGCCTGTGGCTTCAAAAACTGTAGTTTAACCATTTGAGTACCTGTGGCAACAAAACTGTAGTGTAAACTAAAACCCTATGTAGGTAGCCAGGGTTAGGGAGGTATGGGTAGGTGAGGCACTACTATATGGGGGGAGGGGGCCCCGACTTTGTACCTTGCCTAAGGTCCTGTGGAGTGTTAATGCAGCTCTGTGATTAAACAGTTATACCAAACAGGTGCCAATGATCATCAATTTAATATGTAGGCTGAAACACAATCATTAACTGAAACAGAAACAGCTGTGTAGGAGGAATAAAACTGGGTGAGGAACAGCCACTCTCAGCTAACAAGGTGATGCTGCTGAAGACAGTTTAACCCTTTGAGTGCCAGTGAGGTATCTAGTGCATTGCAGCGCAATGCTTTGGAAGCCTTTCCGGCACTCAAAGGGTTACTGTCAAAAGTCATACACCATGGCAAGACTGAGCACAGTAACAAGACACAAGGTAGTTATACTGCATCATCAAGGTCTCTCCCAGGCAGAAATTTCAAGGTAGGCAGGGGTTTCAAGATGTGCTGTCCAAGGTCTTTTGAAAAAGCAAAAAAAAAATGGGTAAGGTTGACAACCGTAAAGGCAGGGGCTAGCCATGGAAACATAGTTCAGCAGATGAAAGACACATCATACTTACTTCCCTTCGCAATCGTAAGATGTCCAACAATGCCATCAGCTCAGAATTGGAAGAAAACAGTGGGACTCTTAGAAACAAGGCCAAGATACTCAATTATGCACAAAAACACAGGAAATGAGGTACAGAAAAATGGCAGCAGGTACTCTGGACTGAGGAGCCAAATTTGAAATATTTGGCTATAGCAGAAGGCAGTTTGTTCACTGAAGGGCTGGACAGCGGTACAAAGATGAGTGTCTGCAGGCAACAGTGAAGCATGGTTCCTTGCAAGTTTGGGGCTGTATATCTGTAAATGGAGTTGGGGATTTGGTCAGAATTAATGGTATCCTCAGTGCTGAGAAGTACAGGCAGATACTTATCCATCATGCAGTACTATCAGGGAGGTATCTGACTGGCCCCAAATTTATTCTGCAGCATGACAATAACCCCAAACATACAGCCAAAGTCATTAAGAACTATCTTCAGCATAAAGAAGAACAAGGAGCCCTGGAAATGGGTATGGCTCTGATCTCAACATCACTGAGTCTGTCTGGGATTACAAGAAGTGAGAGAAGCAACTGAGGCAGCCTAAATCCACAGAAGAACTGTGGTTAGTACTCCAAGATGTTTGGAACAACCTACTTGCCCAGTTCCTTAACCCCTTAAGGACCCTTGACGGTCCTGGTACGTCATGGCTGGATTTGCGTTAAGGTCCAATGACGTACCAGGACCGTCATGTCTTAAATGATAGCAGCGTGCCTCTGCTGCTATCATTAATGCCAGGCTGAGACTGAGCGTTCTGAGTCTGGGGCATTCAGTCTCAGCCCTTCTTGCTTGTGCCAGTTCATGTGATCGCCATAGCAGCGATCACATGTACAGGCATAGTGAGAGACAGAGGCAGCACAGAAAGCATGCTGTCTGTGCGTGTCTCGTCTGCCTCTGTCTCCCTTACTATCAAAGTAAGGGAGACAGACATAGACGGGAGACACCTAGTGGCAAAAGAAAATACAGCAGCTGGGGGTATTAACCCCTTCGCTGCTGGTGCCAGAGGCTTGCTAAATGCAGGTCAGTTTCTGACCTGCAATGATACTTTTTTTAAACACAACACACTTTTTTTTTTTACAAAAATATTTTATTAAAAAAAAAACATATCATTAAACAATTTTGAAAGTGTGATTGTTGTGTAATACACTTCTACACACCGCCACATGTCAGGGATAAAAAAAAAGTGCCAAAATAGGGTGGGAAAAAGGGACATGGGGATTTTCACCAAGGGGGGAGAGTGGCCACTTTAAACTGCACATTTTGTAGGTATGACTGACCGGTCATACCTTTCATGCTGTCGCCATAAAAAATTAACCCTTTGTGCCCAACTGATCCCAAGGGAAAAAACAAAAATGGTGTTTTTTTTACATTTTTTTACATTTTTTAAAATTTTAATAAAGTAGATGGTGGGTTATCCATATAAGTAGGGTATCAAATGAAAGCCCTATTTGTGCTTACAAAAACAGGATATAATTTATGGGGGTGGGATAAAAGACTTAGAGAGAAAACACTGTTGAACAAAGACATAGTCAAAAAGGTCAGAATTGCTCCGGTCCTTAAGGGAAATCCACCTCATATTTTCCCGGTCCTTAAGGGGTTAATAAACTGTGTGCAAGTCTACCTAGGAGGACTGATGCTGTTTTGAAGGCAAAGGATGGTCACACCAAACATTTATTTAATTTAGATTTTTCTTCTGTTCACTCACTTTGCATTTTGTTAATTGATAAAAATAAACTATTAACGTTTTTGAAAGCATTCTTACTTTATAGCAATTTTTTATACCTGCCTAAAACTTTTGCACAGTACTATGTATATATATATATATATATATATATATATATATATATATATATATATATATATATATACACACACACACACACATACACACACACATATATAACATATATACAGAGATACAATCAACATTAAGAATAATTTTTGTGTAAAAAAAAAAATATGTAAATTAGTGTTCTTGCATCAAATTTTATTTGTACATTTCCACCCAGAGAAAATTAGAGAGGGATGGATAGGTGGATAGATAGATAGATAGATAGATAGATAATAGATAGATAGATAGATAGATAGATAGATAGATAGATAGATAGATAGATAGATAGATAGATAGATCAGTATTTTTACACTCTCTGTAAAAGCAGGATCAGTCAAAGTATTTTGTATCTTCAGGCAGAAAGGGGAATACATTTCTATACAACTGAATTTCCTATTCTTTCTATAGCTCCTGTAAATAAAACTAAACTGCTTAAAAGTGAAAATACTTTCTGTTTCTCAAACCAAGTTTCTGGGTCACTTATGAGAAAAAAAGAAAAAACTTTGCTTTTGCATCTTAGTTCATATATCATATAGCCACAGCTATATTAAATGTTATAATTCATTGAACACTTCGTAAAGGAACTGAGCACTATATATTACATGATACTGACAGAGGTATTAATCAAATAAGTGCTCAGTGGCAGACTTCTTCTGCATGTAACCATATATAGAGATATTCACCTTGATAGCTTGCAATTTATTTGACAGCAGCTTCTTAGCCATGTCTGCTAGAGTGATAGTTACGTTATTTCACAATAGCACATAGCTCCAATGCTAAAAGGGCAGAATTAAATATCTAGCACAAAACAGAGAAGTAAATCTGCTATGCATACTATAGGAAATGTATTCAAATAGCCAGAATGGATTTGTATACTGAAGGAAAAGGTACATATAGTAATAATAGCACCGCCCCCTCCCTCCTCATTAACTATGGCCAGAAAATCTTCTTGGCTCTTGGTAGATCAGAGGGGAGATTCACTAAACAGTGATAAAGAGGAGATTACTTCTCCAGTGATATCACTTCTCCAGTTCCTATGTTATTCTATAGAACCTATGCACCGTCTCCAAAGTTGGAGAAATCTTAGTGCATAGGCTCTATAGCATAACATAGGAACTGGAGAAGTGATATCCCTGGAGAAGTCACCTCTGCTTTATCACCTGTTTATTATGCCTTAGTGCGTCTCCCCCCAAGAGTCTTCTTAAAGTTGGGCAGCTTTATGAATCTAATAATAATGTCCACCACTTACCATACTATTGGCAATAAATCAAAATGGCCCCAATTCCTTTTGCCCTAGTGTCTTTGTTCAAAAGAAAACATCTTCAATGAATCATGGATGTCATGTCCATTGAAATGGGCATGACAGTTGCTGGCAGATTATTCAGACTGAAAGGAATTATATCACTTAATACGGGAAACATACAGTATACGTTAAAGGGTTTATCCTGCTGAGTAATACAAGGGTACTCCCACTGCTGAGAGGTATTTTATTCAAAGGACATTGCAGCTCAGACTTGCATTTTTGGGTGCAGTTCTTCCATGATCCTAAAGGTTATGGGGTGCTGTTGCTCAGGTTTGTTGACCATAAAACTCTATAGGATAGTGTAGCAACAGCACCACTAAAATTTCAGGTCTTGCAAGTAAAGCACCACAAAATTCATGTTTGTGCTGTTGAATATAACATCTCTCAACAGCTTTAGTCAGCAGGATAAACCTTGCAATATATATGGTTTGAATGTTAATAACCATTGCTGTAGACAAAACCGGTGCTACAACGATAAACAAATATTTCATATAGTTTGTATAATTTAATAGATTTAAGGACTCAGCGAGAAGTATCATGAGTGCACAGGTGCTCAAGTCCAAATGGGCTCTCCACACCCGAAGAACATATATTGTAACAAGGAGTAGAACGGCACTCTAGTCCAAACACTAGCAATCAGGCGGCTTATAAACTGAAAAACTTTATTGCAAAATGTGCATAAAATCACAGGAATGGCATCATTAAGCAGAGGTAGGAAGGATGTTACCAGCTCTCTTTAGTGACCTGTACACATGGTCTAACGCGTTTCACACTCCTCAAGTGCTTAGTCATAAACATACTATCCCTTGAAGCAGGCAGAGTGCTAGTGGCTATGTAACCCTTTAAAGACCATTGTGAATGAGTCAGTCAATTTCAAAAAATGTGAAGAAATACCAGAATACCAAAATATGTATTGTATCTGATTGCATGCAATTGTGGCAAGATGCATGTAGGGAGAACAATTAGAGCACTGAGAGATAGGCTTGGGGAACACCAGAGGAAGATTTTGAATGTTTTTTACACCATAGTGATCCTTGTTATTTTCTCAGTTGCCCATCGGGTAGTAGTTTTAATGTCAAAATAGGTAAAATAGATAAAATTTCACTCACAATAGCCCTTCTTGGGCTTTAAGCACATCAAACGGGTACTCTCTCCCTTGTAGCCTACGATCTACGTCTCTGACTTTCCTGTTCTTTGGTCCCCAAATATGTTCCTGGTGTCCTGTTGGTTCTTATGATGGTAATATTAATAGTGCCTGTATTCCACATACCCTTGAAGAAGCAGACAGAGTGTCTACGAAAACATTTGGGTCAAGGCATAATACTGCCAAAACATTACTGGGAGTCTTCCACGCCCTCTGAGAGTTTCCCCCGCCCCAGATAGGCCCAATACCGGCTCCCAGTTTTGTTGCTTACCTCAACACGAGGTTGCATCCCTGAACAAGTGCATTACACTCAGTCATTATGAACTATAGTAGAGACTCCTTCCTCTTTTGCAACTTGTTCATGAACACTGTCTAGTGCCTGCTGGCGCTATTTATATTACCATCATAAGAACCAACAGGACACCAGAAACATCTTTGGGGACCAAAGAACAGGAGAGTTGGAGGATGCAGATCGTAGGCTATCAGGTTTGATGTGCTTAAAACCCAAGAAGAGCTATTGTGAGTGCAATTTTATATATTTTTATTTATTGTGTCATTAAAACTACTACAATTAGATATCCTTTCTCTTGTTATGTGTGCTGTGTTTTCGAGAACTTCCAGATCCAGTTTCCATTTTTAGTGGACAAGGCCCACTTTCATCTTCAGTGAATAATTCATCATCTTACTCCATTATTCTGAACATTCTATTCATCTTACTAGGTAACTGTTTTTTGGCATATCAATTGATTTTATATCCACATTGGTTGATTTACACTAAGAACTTGTTAATTACCAAATTCAGTACCAGTGTGGACTTATATGTTCTTTATACCTCTGATACCATTTACACTACTATCTTTAAAATCCCTTTAGGTTTTATTCTAAATAATTTTCTATTTGAACTTATCAGTTATTTCATTTTGCCTGTAGCTTACTTATTCTATAGACTGACACATTAGGAGTTTTTATTACAGGTGTTGTTTAGTTGTGATCTTGATTGTTTGTATTAGGAGTGCTCCTCCCAGAAGACAAGTTTTTCTTTTTTCTTTCCCATCCGGTAGAACTAACAATTTTAAAGTTATGGGTTTTGAATCAATTTATAAACATTGACTTAATAGCTTTAATCATTCATGTAAAAGGGAACTGTGAAGGATCTACACATTAGGAACATTGAGCCCTAGAGAACGTAAAGTGGATCATGGCCTAAGTTCAATTGTTTATTTTTAATAATTATGTATCTTAATTCACCCAGTGTTTTTATCTCCTATATAAATTCCTTTTTAGATTGTTATGCTGTTAAGCCACTGTTGATTTCTTCCTCCAGAGCTCAGTCTTACATTAAATCCATTCTGGATCACTATGATTTAGGTTTCAATGTTATGATGTTGTTTATACTGACAGTTTCCATGGCTATGTCCACAACTTCTTGATTCAGAGCCAATAGAGAGGTGGACTTTATGATGCCACTGTGGTTTGAGTATGTAAGTCTGCACACGATTGGCTCTGCATTGCACATAAGATAATACAAAGATTAATACATTTCATATGTATGTGAACTGAATTAGTTCCTATACCATCCTATAAGAACTGGTGGATTTAGGATATATTGGACATATTGAAACTGGTAGTAAGAAACTATTGTGATCTAGAATGCTCCAGTATGAGAGTGTGGATGGCAATGAGTAATGGGATTGGATGAAGGCAAGCAGTGGCACTATATTTAAACAGGTATGGTGTGTATGCATTTGAACCCCTGATGAAGTGATGTGTTTATCACAAAACATGTACATTTGTTTAAAAGCTTTTAATATATTGTGTATGTGTTACATTTGGTGGAGGTCCTGGAATGGGTGTGGCATGTGGATCAACATTTCTGAAGGATCATCCAAAGAAGCTATACGTGAGCTAAAGCTAATATATGTGCTTTCACAGAGGCGTAACTAGAAGTCACTGGGCCTTGGTGCAAAAATTGCCATGGGCCCCCCGACCACATTGCCCCCAATGTCCACCTCTCCACACATTGCCACCAATAACCACCTCTTCACACATTGCCCACAATGTCCACCTCTCCACATATTGCCACCAGTGTCTACCTCTCCACACATTGCTCCCAATGTCCACCTCTCCACACATTGTCCCCAATGTCCACCTCTCCACATTGCCCCCAATGTCCATCTCCTACCTCCCTGGTGGTTCAGCAGTGTGTAATCTGATGTAATCTCCCAGTGCTCTGCATTAGTAGAGTGCCAAAGAGGGAGCTCTAGTGCTAGAGGTCTGTGCTGAAGGAGGCACAGACCTCAGCTAGTTGCAGGCACTAGACAGGGTGGGTCGCAGGGGGGCCCAGGCACCTGGAGTGACGGGCCTGGTCGCAGTTGCTACCCCTGTGACCCCTATTGTTACACCACTGTGCTTTCCCTTTAAGGCAAGATAAGGCTCCATGTCTCATAAATGCTGGTTCCATTAGGCAGGGAAGCTCCTATTAGCCCTGATGGTCTCACCCTTAGAGGTGATTCACACTCTCTCTTCTTTTTATCAGTACTTCTTGAAGATATTATCTATTGAACAAAGGCACAAGGGCAAAATTCATAGTGGCCATTAGGAAAAAAAACATCAAACCATACTTTTTAATGAAAATTCCTTGCATGATACCTTTGTATAGAAAGAAATCAGCCAGTTTTAGGGTAACTTTGATGTTATGTGGTAGTTAGAAATTGCAAACCATGTTTTGTGCATTTTTGTCACCACTTTGGAAATGTCAGTCATAAATACTGTGATTTTCCTACATTTTGTCCTGTGTGTAACATGCTGAGATGTATCTATACGTAACAGGCATCACTGCATTCAGCAGATACATGGCGTTTGTCTTTGGTTCTTTTTGTTTGGTTTTGTATGACGCTTGTGTGTCAGTCTATTCAATGTATGGTGACTTTAGGGTGCATTTATGAGATTTTTCTTAATGTCCCATTTTTTATTAAAAACCATAGCATCACAGTTCAGTATAGAAAGACACTTCAGCCAATTTTGGATTCTTTGATTTGTTAACTTATACTTTTATATGGTTATTGGGATGTTATCTGTTAGTTTTATTTTAGAATCTGTAGTATGTGCTTTTTAAACTAACATTGAAAATATCCTTACATTTGGAGTCTATGCAGTCCATGAATATAGTTAGAAATTATACATATTTGATGTTAGTATACTCAACAGATGCTGAATTGCAATGTTACCTAGAAACTTACATTTATTTATTTTTTTATTTTGCTAAATTTACATTGCATCTCAATATATGATGCAATATTTATTTGAAGTGACATATGCCATTGAAAATCTGAACTTTTCCTGAAAAAAAAATATATATATATACTTTTCTAAATGTAACTACCTAAACAGGTAGATTACAAAATGCTGAAAAAAGTGTCTGGCCTCTCTAGAGGATAGAATGTAATATACATACATAGTTGATGAGGCTGACAAAAGATATGAATCCCAGAAGTTCAGCTCATGTCAAATATCCCTTGTGGATAGAGAGGAAGGACAAAAAAAATTGAAGCCATTTCCATTTAAACCTCGAGTGGGTAAAAAAATCCTCCCTGTCTCCAAATGACACTCAGATATAAAACTCTTTATATTAATGTAACCGAGAGGTTAGAGGAGTGGGCCAGGACAACAGACAGACGATGGGATCTCCTGAAGAGGCCCTAGGAACTCACAAAAAGCTACCATTGTTCAGGGCACAAATATCAGTGTACAAGATAAGTTTAATAAAAATGAACTAACACAACGGGCTCAGCAAAACTGCAAAACACTATCCTGCTGTGATACAGAAATAATTCAAAAGATAACATGAACTCCCAGTGAAAATTAAAACCTAAAACTAAAACACATCCATGGAGATATATAAGTAAGCAATATATAATAAATATGGACCCCAAAGAGACAGAAAAGAAAAAATATGGTGTAGCATGACTGATTATATAAAATAAATGAAACAATGCGTAAGAGTACTCACAAGAGAACTGGCAAATAAATACATATTTGCATGCAAAAGAGCTTGGATAAGGCATCTCATCTGACACTAGTCAGAGGTGTTGATCTGGAATTGTGGATGGTCAGTCCATCAAAACTGAAGAGGACAATCGATGTTTCAATTCTAGTAACCAGTCCATCCCCAGCACTTCCTGGTAAATCTTTAAATTGTCACTTCACATTATTTCCATCCCCTGGAATTCTCTAGGTACCACTAAGTGTCAAATCTCAAATGCAGACAATATCAAATAAAAACCATTTGATGCTTTTCATCTTGTAATGGACTTAATCACTAATCTGCTTGCCTGGACCATTACATAATTCTTTAAAAGCAACTGTAGAAAATAATTAGCTACTAAACCAGTGGCATATGCTTTTGGTCCATTTGAATTAAAGCAGGATCAATAATCTCCAATCACATGACCCAGAGTCCTGAATATAGGTTAGTCATGTGTTTACATTGCTTGTAAGTTCAGCATATAAAAAAACACCATTTACAGCATTCAGAAAATATATACAAATGGAACTCTGTTGTACAGAGAGTGCGCTGTTCCCCCCACATTTATATCTGACAAATAACCTCAAAAGTCACCAGTAACATGTACTGAGCCTCATAGTTAATAAAATCATGGTGAGCAGCATTGGCTAATGCACTCTTCACATCCCAACAGCCAGATCCCACCCTATATCTAATAAACTCTATATCATAATACACAGTCCCCAATACATACAGATAATCCCACCATAACCAAATACTATACATTCTATAAAAAGATTTAAATACTCCTATTGGATAAAGACCAAACAGTTTTAAAAACACACCTCTGGCCCTTAAAGATGTATAAAAATCTGCATTAAAACAATATAAGATAACAAGAAGAGGCAAGGAACTTAAAATAGCAATAACAGTATATACATATAAAAATAGAGCAATACAATGTACCCCTTTCAGTGCCAAATAGGTATCCAAATCATTGCAACACATTTAATATAAATAAAATGAACATTTAATATGCAATAAACTTAAAACATTTTAATTTATACATACAGATATGCAGACCACAAAACATCTCCAGATAAAGGACCAAAAAAACACAATTACACTCATAAAAATCTAGCATTAAGTGTATATATAAATTTGTCTTTCTTTTTCAAAAGGACCTTTATCCTATCTTCCTCCATATCCAAGCTGGTTCCACCAGATCACTGCCCAAAAAGAATAAGCTTTTGTTCGAAAGACACACTTTTTTAACTCCCATTTAATATTATTTATATGTACTCCCATCCTAATTCTTTACTACCATTACTTTTAAAGAAGGGTGTACAGATCCGGGCATGCAGCAATATGACTAAGTTCATTACTGGATGAACCATGTCTGGTTTGCATTTGATATTGTCTACCAACTGAGATATGAGAGTGGAGAACTGGCTATTAACAGGTAGTTTATGGAGAGTTCCAAAGGATGGAAACTGTTAAGTGCCCATTTAAAGATTTACCTTGGGAGCAGTGATAATGGACTTGAATTGAGATATTGATTTCACTCTTCTTTTGATGGACTGGCCATCCACAGTTTGGGATGCATACCACTGACTAGTGATATGTGAGATACCTTGAACTTATGCAAGCAAATATCATATTGCCAATTTGCTTGTGAATACCATGTACATTGTTTCAGTGGTTTTATTTTATATTAAATAATACTATACCATGATTTCTTCTTTTTTGTATCTTCAAGTTCCACATTTATGATATAAAACATAGTAACATAACACATGATTGGAGATATATAAGTATCTGTATATATCTCCAAGCATGTGTTATGTTACTATGTTTTAATTTTACCACATGACAGGAGACTTCATATTTTGCTTAACGTTCTTTACTTGAAACCATAGCAGCACAGATCATTACATAACCAATCAGGAAACAGAAGTACAGCCATATAAGACCCCTACTCCACAGATTCCTCCTCTTTCTTTGCTGCTAGACCAAGCTGTGCAGGTCAGTGCATCTTTCTCAGTGGTTTATGTTATTTGCTTATGGTTTTGTTAAGCCTATTTGCCTCTCCTTGGAGAATTTTACTTAGCTATTCATTGCTAACATGTTTTGGCGTTGCTTTTGTCTGGACTCCACCTGACGCATTATTTGAGAATAAAGTGGTGCGTTGCTGGTGTAGTTCATTTGTGTGATTCTAGCCACCTTGCTCTGAGGTTCCCTTAGACGTCTGCTGTGCTCTGCTCCCGTCACGTTCTTCCTGGCTATTTCTGGCGGACGCGGCATCGGCTGAGGCGGTGGGCTCTTTTAATTTATCAGTCCTGTATGAGGACAGGGTAGTGGTGGCCGGTATCCGATTTTTCTTGTAGTTTTGCAGGGTTGCGGTCCGCTAACGGCTCCTCGCTTCTGGACACAGCGGCCATCTTGGATCTCATGTTGGACGAGATTCTCTGCGGCCATCTTGTTTTCGGCTTATATAGCTCTGGAGGTTCTCTGGTTAAAGACATCTCCTCCGGATCTAGCTGGTATTCTTCCTTCTAGGTACATCCACGAAACCTTATGGTTTTACAGTTATTCTGTTCCAACCAATTTTTCCTTTGGGCTATACAGGGTGAATAAAGTGATATACCTTCCCTAATTACAACCTTTAACAAAGACTGTGAACTGATGATCCTGTCCTGTAGCTACTACTTTTTTCTGCAATAATGCAGAGGCCTGTTTAGGAACGGGCATAGTTTCATACATATAGGGGTGAGCCCCCTTCTCTTTATCCTATTTAGGAGTGAGTCTGTGACCTTTCTATTATTCCCTAGGGAGTTTGTTGCGCTCCTCTTAGGATGGGTTGAGCCGTCAAATGCTCTTGCTGGTACTATTTCTATGAATGAGACTCTGAGGGTGAGCCCCTCTGTGTCATTGGGATACCTGTTTATGCTCTGATTACTATGTGCCACTGGGGCTAACCCTTGCAGGTATTTCTGGGGTGAGTCCCCTCACTACTGTGTTTCTGGTTGTTAAAAAAACAAACAAAACAAAACACAAATATATACACATACTCTTCCTCTGCTTGAGGCAGAGTCAGCATTGTCCTTTTATTTTAAGGACCCTTTATTGCCACCTATTTGCAGTGGTTTTCACTGGGTGAGCCCCAGTTGTACCTAACAGGTGTACTCCAGCATTTTGGTTCTACTGAGTCCCGTCTGAATACATGTTTCTCTGTCATAGGTTCTACATTGGCTACACCCAACGACACCTTGTTTTGACATCATTAGTGACTCTCCGGCTTTGGCTCCAGATTTCCAATCCATCATTAATGCCGCAGTCGCAGAGTCTGTGGAGAAGGTTCTGTCTAGAGTTTTGGCTCCACGTTCTTCAGATCTTGTATCGGATTCTCCTTCAGATCTGCATGGCAGGGAGGATGAGGATCTCCGGTCAGGGGGATCTTCGGGCGCTGAGGTTTCTGTACCCAAATGCCACTGGAAAGGATCTTCGTCCGAACCACTTGGGATGGCTGGTAAGGCTCCCCTCAAGCGGCAGAGGCATGCGGACGCTCCTGATACCTTACCACTGCCGGTTCATTCTTCTGATGAAGAGGATATTTCTCTGCCTGATTTGGCAGTTGTGGAGGAATGGAGGGCAGATTATCCTATCTCTGAGGATGATGCTAAATGGGGTAACTATGTTTTGCCTCATGTGAAGGAATCTGTGGTAGATGAATCGGTTATGCAAGGATCCCAAGAGGGATGTATTTATGATACAAAAGGGATTCCACTTTTTGACCCTCGTTTCCTGAGACATCCAAAGTCATCTGAATGGAGCCTGCCAGATCACCTTGCCCAATTTATACATTTTTGGCTCCAAAAGCCTCTGGAACGGGAGGTTCGCAACAAGTTGTGGGTGGAATGCCCCAGGCCGTTGTTACCAGATAAAGTCTCCTTTACCCCTGAATTTGATTCTACTATGCTGACGTTCATGTCTCGGTCCGGTCAGGACCCACGTAAGGGGATCAAAAAAGGCCTGAAGATGGTACAGGATAAGATGCTGGACATTTTGGGCCCCTTGGCGAGAATCCTATAGTTCGCTGACCTCTCAGTATCGGAGGGTTCACCTTTGGATGCTAATGCAGTGATAGAATGGGCACAACGCTCAGTCTGCATTTTAGGAAACTCCAATGCTGCAATGTCTTCAGAAAGACGTAAGGCGGCCCTGCTACGCATTGACCCTAAATTAGCAGATTTGGGGTCTAAGGAATTGGGCCCAGGAGCCAACGGCCTTCTCTTTGGAGATCCCTTCATCGCAGAGTTACAGAAACATGTGAACCTCTTCACCACATTGAGTAAGACCTCTTTGAAGGTGTTTCATCCCCAGACATCTAGAGGTGTTTTTGAAAGGACTGGTGGGCAGTGGGGTCGTGCCAAAAGACGATTCTGGTCATCAGTCCTCAGGGGAAATCCACCCTCGGCTTCATTCTTCCCATCCAACAACTACAGACCTACCTCATTTCAACGAGGATCGGATCGGGGCCAGGGGGCCCGTGGAAGAGGCAGAGGTGAGTTCACCTCCAGTGAGTACTTACGTTCCAGTTCCTTGTTCTATAAGTTCAGCTGGCAGACTGTCTCTATTTTTGCAGAATTGGGAAAAACTCTGGACAGATGCCTGGGTGCTGCAGACAGTCAAAGGGTATGTGATAGATTTTCACTCTCTTCAGGTTCAGCCATTCCCTCCTTCTCTGGCAGTGGTATCGGTGGAAGGCGTAGCATTGATCGATGCCGAAATTCAAGCACTGTTTTCCAAAGGCACAGTGCAGTTCGCGCCGGACGAGGGAGGTTTCGTCAGCAATATTTTTTGGTGCGGAGGAAGACAGGAGATTTTCTCCCCATCATCAATTTAAGACAGCTCAATGCTTTTGTGGTTTACCGCCATTTCAAGATGGAGAGTATTCATCTTCTGCGCGATCTGTTGGCCAAGGGCGATTGGTTCACGAGATTGGACCTCAAGGATGCTTACCTGTCCGTTCCCGTGGCTGTGAATTGTCTGCGTTTTCGATGGAAAGGCAGGCTGTGTCAATTCACTTGTCTCCCATTCAGTCTCTCAGTTCGACTCAGTGGTGTTTCACAAAGCTTCTGAAACCAGTCGTCACTCATTTCAGATCAAGGGGAATTTGTTGCCTTATTTATCTGGACGACCTGTTGATTTTCTGCTACGACGTATCCAGGTTGCGCTCTCAGCGAAATTTATCTTTCGGTTTCTCGAATCCTTGGGTTTCATTGTCAACAGGGACAAGTCGGCGTTGATACCTTCACAGGTGGTTCAGTTTCTAGGGTTCGAGATAGATTCGGTATCCTGCTTGCTGCGTCTTCCTCTGTCCAAGTTTGCGGCTATTCGGAAGGAGATTCAAAAGGTACTTTGAATGGATCGGGTGCCTCTTCATCTTCTCACTCGCATAGTGGGGCTTCTCTCGTCCTCTATCCAAGCGATTTACCCGGGTTCTCTGCATTACCGGGCGATGCAGTGGTTGAAGGCCCAACATCTTGAGCGGGTCATTCTTACGATCAACTGGTGGATCTCTCCTCAGAGGCTCACACGGAGCTCAGGTGGTGGTTGCTGCACATGCAAGCATGGAATGGCAAGACGGACTGGATTTTTTCTGGAGTCCGATGCCAGTCTTTGGGGCTGGGGCCCCATTGTGCGGAGTTTTCCACAGGAGGCCCTTGGTCTCAGGAAGAAGAAGGCCTTCATATCAATTGTCTAGAATTAATTGCAGGTTCCTTCACGGTCCGCAGTCTTGCCAGGGAGATGTCCAATTGTTGCATCCTTCTTCGGCTGGACAACGTTTCGGCAGTCCAGTATATCAACAGATTGGGGGGCTCCAGGTCCCAGGACCAAGGATATTTATCTGTTTTGTTTGAAAAGCAACATCACGATCAAAACGGAGTATCTTCTGGGAGTCTCCAACCTGATGGCAGACTGGTTCTTCCACCAATGGAGGGACAGCAGCGACTGGAAACTAGATGTATAGGGTTTTTCTTTTCACCTGCATTCTCTCAGGGGACCTCTGAAATTGGATCTTTTCGAGTCTTGCACCAATTATCAACTGAGACCTTATTTCAGCTGGCTCCTGGATCCAGGTTGTGCAGTGGTGGACGAGTTTCTTCAGCTGTGTCCGAGGAAGGGGGCGTACGCTTTTTCTCCGTTTGCCATGCTGGCGAGAGTAGTGCATCACATCAAGTCTCAGAAAGTGATCCTTCTCCTGGTTGCTCCTTTATGGCAGAGTCAACCGTGGTATTCGGATCTGTTGGAGATGTCCTGCGACCATCCTCTTCTTCTCCCTTATCTTCCTCATCTTCTCGCCGACCTACGAGGGCATCCACACCCTTTAGTGCAGCAGGGCCATCTATCGTTAGTGGCTTGGATGCTTTCAAGGGATCCTGGGCTGTCGATGGTTTATCGCAAACGGCTAAAGACCTTCTCTGGGAATCATGGGCTCCTGGCACGAGATGAAGTTACATCTCTGCCTGGAGCTCCTGGGCTAGGTGGTGACTGGAGAGGGGTTGTGATCCCTTTACAGCCACTGTTCCTGTGATTCTGAATTTCTTATCTCATTTATTCTCCATAGGTCGATCTTATCGGTCTATTAATGTGATGAGGTCAGCCATTTCGGCGGCTCATGTGTCGGTAGCAGGTGTGTCGGTAGGATGCAATCCTTTGATTTGTCGCCTTTTGGGGGAAATTAAGTTGGCTTGCCCGCCGGCACCTAAATATACTCAGTTTTGGGATGCTGAGGTTGTGTTGCGTTTTTTGAAGAACTGGCCAGATAATGAGCAGTTATCTTTGAGACAGCTTTCGGCAAAACTTACGCTTCTTCTTTGTCTAGTGTCTTTTAGAAGGGTGTCAGATGTGAGAGCTTTCAATGTCGATGGGTTTTCAGTTTCCCCTGAGGGGGTTTCCTTTTCCATTACTAGGCGTACTAAGACAGATTCTGAGTCTGTTTTTTTATTCGTTTTTTACGGAGGTGCCCCAACTTTGTGTGGTTGGGGTTTTGCTTCAGTATGTGGAGGTTATGGCTCCACTACTGTTGAGGTCATCTGGTAAATTGCTGGTTTCTTATGTCAGGCATCACAAACTAGTTTCAACCACGATGCTGGCTAGGTGGATTTTTAGCAGGGATAGATTTTTCTTTCAGCGCTCATTTCGTTCGGGGAGTGGCAGCGTTGCAGGCTTTCTCTGCAGGGCCTTCCCTTGCAGACATTTTGCACTCAGCGGATTGGTCCAGGCAGGACACATTTCTCATGTTTTATTTTCGTCTTACTTCTCACGCTGCTTTTTCGTTGGTTTCTCAGCGTTAAAAAGCAAAATATGAAGCCTCCTGTCATGTGGTATAATTGTAGATTATGTTAACGTAGTGTACTGATAATCTTCATTTTAGTAATGACAGGAGGCGAATATTGCCCCCCCCCCCTTTGGGTCCTGGGTTTAGGTTCAGATTTCTAGGGGTCAGTTGTGGGAATTGTAGGGGTGTTGTATGGATGTATGGACTAATATTCATGTGTTTACATATTTTAACAATTATTGTTGAAGTGGATATTATGATATGTGTACTATCATATATTTCTTTTTCTTTTCAGCATGACTCCTGCCACAAAGTCAGTTTGGAAGTTGATCAGGACATCGATCGCTAGTTAGAAGACATTGATTCGTGTTGGCAGAGCTCTGTTATTTTGTTATTGCATCTGTTTGCTTGTTTTAGGCAAAGAAAGAGGAGGAGTTTGTGGAATAGGGGTCTTATATGGCTGTACTTCTGTTTCCTGATTGATTGATTGATTGATTGATTGATTATGTAATGATCTGTGCTGCTTTGGTTTCAAGTAAAGAAAGTTAAGCAAAATATTTGCCTCCTGTCATTACTAAAATTAAGATTATCAGTACACTACGTTAACATAATCTACAATTTTCACTTATACACTGGGACCACATTTTATCTTGTGTATTTCTTCTAAGAACTGCCTGTACAGAAGGCCTTGACCTTTCTATCTCCAGGACAAGGAGAAAGGTTAAGATTAGATTTCTGATGAAGAATTCCTGTAGCAAGCTGAGGATAGGAAGGAAAGGGTTGTGTGATACATTCTAATAAGGTTACCTTGCAAAAATAAAGTGGAGCTGTCACTTTGTAACAAATATGAGATTGTATAAGAGCTTTCAAAATCACCTATATTTATGTTAACTATTTTGTTTTTAAAACAGTAGTTTATAAGATATTTAGATCTGTTTATTTGTCAGCTTATGTCAAATTAGACATGCCAGACAGATACTAATATTTCCCGTTGATGTCTTTCCCACCTGCCTCTCCCTGTTAGCCAGTACAAGCTCATTTGTATAAACTGACCAGAATAAGCCAGCAAATTGACAGACATTTGAATCCTGTCAAGAGAGATGCTCCCACTGAGGTAAAATGTGGAAAGGTGACAGTTCTACTTTAAAACTGTTTACTATTAGCTTGAAGGCTACATTCAACATTATGAAAGCAGAGGCATAACTAGAAGCCACCAGGCCCTGGTGCAAGAATTGCCATGGGCCCCCCCAACCACATTGGCCCCCTCATCCACATTGCCCCTTCCACAATGCCCCCTCCATCTCCACACTGCCCCTTCCACAATGCCCCCTTCATCTCCACAATGCCCCCATCTCCACATTTCCCCTTCCACAATGCCCCCATCTCCACATTTCCCCTTTATCTCCACAATGCCCAGACCTCCAGTCCCTGGTGGTCTAGTGGAGTGTCTTCACAGATCTGTGCCTCCTTCGGCACAGATCTCGAGAACTGAAGCTCCCACGCGCCGCTCTAGTAATGCAGAGGCTGGGAGATGATGTCATCTCCCAGTGCTCTGTATTACTAGAGTGGCGTGCTGATTGGGAGATCAGCTGAGGACTGCTGTGGGCGAGGGGGTCGCAGGGGGCGGCCGGGCCACTTGAGTGACCCCTATTGTTACGCCACTGTATGAAAGCACTAGGTCTGAAGTGTAGTTAAAGGGCAAGAATCATGTTTTTTTAAGTCTGCTCATTTGGGACCAGACAGAAAAACCATGAGGTTGCACTGTTCAGCCCCAAAATGGCTCCTATCATTCTTTCAAGGAGTATGAAAACTGACCTCCTGAATTGGAACACAATACATATGTAAAAGTCTTTCAGCCACAAACCTTGGAGGTTGTGTGTGCAAAATCCATAGACCCTCAATATTGGCTTTCAAGGCCAAAAAAGAAAGTCTATCCCCATTTATGAGGAAAAGTATATCTGACAGTTTTTTGTGCTTCTAATTAAAGGGGCAATATAGGGTCAACAAAAGATGTTTTAAAATCACTGGAACTGTCCTCAAAGTTATGGGACTATGAGACAGAGTTATGGGGCTTCTACATTCCCCACAGAAGCCCCATAAAAGCTTGATGCGAGTGATTGTACCATAGGCAGACTTTTATGGGGAGGGGGACATCCAGGAATGCCAAGTAAGGAGCTCAAATCACCCTTATTGTGCACATATGTGTTTGTGAATGTGCGTCTGGAGCCACTGTGTGTATATGGGACATTCATGAGTTATAGAGTGCTTTGTCTGTGTGGTGACACTATCGGTATGAGTGATGGTGTGCACAGTCTGTACAAAAGCTTCTTTCTGCTAAAATATTTTGAAAAAGTTAACAGGGGCACATTTGATATTTTCTCTCTAACAGGCATATTTAGTTTCTCTCTAACAGACATATTTCCTAGCAACTGCCCTGTGAATGATACATTATTAACCTTATACTTTGCAGAGAAGCCATATGTGATATTTTTGCTGTATAACAGCACTGCTCTATTTAAACAGCCATCTAGACCCAAGGGGCAGATTAAATTGGCAGTGTTTTTCCCCTACCTTTACTCTATGGGGATTCCATCACGCAAGTCAATGAGATGGAACTGTGAGTCTTTAAGCTTGCAGTTGTCCCCGCTCTACTGAAAATCTAGGAAAACTGGAGGGCTCTTTCAAGACCACCATTCTGCCTCCTCCCTATTCATCACAATGCAGCCCTGTTCAGGAAAGGGCTGACCTGGGTGGTCATATCGGTGGGCCACTGCTTCACTCACTCTCCCACTTGCTGCTGGAAATGGAGCTATACTAGTGATACCACAGAGCTACAATCCAAATGGAGCTACACTAATAGTATAACTCATTTCCCTTGTAAGCGGTATAGTATCGCTATTGTATACCCATTTCAGTTGTAAGGTACTTGATATCAGTTACCTTACTTCATAACATTAGTCTTCTTTATACTATTTGTCTCACATAGTGCTGTCTGTCAATACTATCAGGTTTGATGTTCAACCTCAATTGAATCAGAAAGGATCCACCTCCCTGCCCTTTTCCGTGCGTCACTCTGCCTCTCCAAGCTGAACCAGATGAAGCAGGGTGAGGGACAACCTTCAGTAAGCATAAGGAAAATCCTGCCCTCCTTCTTCAAGGGGGGCAGGGGTTTCCTTAAACTTACTGTAAGAAGATTGTCCCTCACTGCGACCCGTCTGGTCCCAGTACCAGATTCCACAACTGATGGGAGGTGGCTAGAAGGGGCGGAAAGGGGATTATTTCTGATTCAACTGCTTTTGAACTACAAGCCTGATAGTATTGAAACATAGTGCTATGTGGGACACAGTATAAAGAAGACTTGGAGCTACACTTTGTCACAAGTATTACTATCCCTTTAACATACTCCATTTCCCTGTGCATGCAGTGGGGCTGGTGTATGAGGTTTACTGGCACAAAGGCTCTAAACTGGTAGAGTGTATCTACCCATACGTACTACAGCAGCCATCCTATAATATAAAAGGACAGATGTATGTTTGTCCGATGCAGTCATGAGCAGTAGACACTGCCCGAATGTGCAGAATGCTGGCAGGTGTAGTTCTGCGGTTTTACGCACTTTAAGCTACACAGGCTTTTACACTAGTATTCTAGTATTCTATATTTCATAAAGAAGTGTGATAACATGCTAGCACACTGATAATAATATGTCAAAGTACCTTACATTGCTGTCATTGACTCCAGACTGGATCAGGAGCTCCAGCGGTCTGGTGCAAGCCGTTCTGGTTCTCCAAACCCCTGCTGTATAATGCAGGCAAACAGAATGACTCAGTTCCATTGTTTCAGTGTCTGAGTGCAGCCGAGTCAATCTGTTTGCCTTCTATATTTCATACCTTTGGTCTATGGACTGGATTCCACATCTGAGGTGTGGGGGCTTACACTAGGTAAAAGGGGCAGGAGGGGAAAACTTTATAGTTCAATTACTCTTGAACTACAACTCTCACAGTATTGAAATAACACTCTCCATGGCCAAAATACTATTTAGATTTATTGGGGCTGCTGTTTTTGTGAAACATTACTATCACTTCAAAGGCACAAGGCAATGCAAATAACTAGGGGCTTAAAGAAAGTGGAAAATTTGATTTATGAAGAAAGACTATTTGGGCATGTTCAGTTTGAGAAAGAGGTTGCTTGTGGGACTCTACAAGCCCTGAACAACACATTTTTAAAATAGTGCAGTTTCCTTAGAAATTGGGTATAAGCACAAAATGGCAAATCTGATGCCCCTGCCATACGATTGACTTAGGTCTTAGCCTATTTTGGCCTGGGTTTAACCCTTTCAGTGGCAGAGGCACTGAAAGAGTTAAATATGTCACTGGTGGTTCCACTGCTGAATGTATACATTGAACCCATTAAGAGGTCCTTACTCTTGTAGGAATACTTCCCCTTTAAAAAGAACTGAAGTGATTCTGGGAGTAAAACTGCAACATTGAGGAGAAATCAGACATTCACATTGTTTTAATTTGAGTGTTTAATCCCCTTAAAAACCAGATAAACCTTGCAACATACTGGAGACCTCTCTATCATGTATGAGGATTCAAACACACACACACACACACACACACATCATTAAATATTGTTTGAAATAAAACTTGGCTAAAATGGATACTGGTGATTTAGAAAGCACTTCTAAAATCACCTATTTGTTCACTTTGAAGCTAACATGTTTTGTAGTTGGCAGTGAGTTAATATTTTTTAATATACGGCAGACATATTCCATTTGTAGCTCATAAGCATACCTGGGAACTTTTAAAACAGGGTTACCCGGAGGGTAACCCTGTCAGTGCCGACCCGGGATGAAAATGACGCGATTCGCGTCATAAAAGGGGCGGGGCTTAGCCGCGGAGGGGGGGCGGGACAAAAGAAAAACCAAAAAATACCTGAAAAATGTATCTAAGAGGGCGGGGAGTGGGAGGAACCGGGCGGGACGGAGCACAAGTGGGCAGAGTTTCTATTTAAACTCTGCCCACCCGGCAATCCACACATTGCCCCGGAGACCCGGTAATTCAGTGTGAAATCCGGAGTCTCCGGGGCAAAACCGGAGAGTTCCCAGGTATGCTCATAAGTCACCTGAGGACACTCAAAGATAAATCTGGGCCCTGGGGTGTACTGCCTAAGAAGTCGGGGCCTATCAATTACCCTGCTACTCACAGATATGCATTGTACTTTAGTCATAAATGTGTTTCATTTTTAGTATGGTTTGTTTTATTCTCATTGCTTTTCTTTGCAATACAATGGAGACTCCTCTAGCATCCTATATTACTGGACAATTATACACATTTTACCAGGAAATTTCAAGCAAGGAAAAGTATTCAGTTTAGAAATACCATAAGGTTTACAGTTGTTCAAATCATGCTGCCATCTACTGGTTGGATATGGTATCTGCATTGCAGTTTTTCAAATAAGCCAAGAAAGTGAAATAAATATAACTGTGTTAATCAAAGAAACAGAATTTAATCAAAACCAATGGTATTTTACTTTACATATCTCTTGAAATGTTTTTGCACTCATTTTCCAGACTTCTGCAAATGTTTCCCTGTGTGTCTAGATCTCAACTATTCCAGGCATGGAAAAACTAGTTGCAATCTTTGCATCAGAAGATTATTTCAGGCCATGGAAATGTAGCAGAGGAATGTTGTCTCAATTATTTTTCATTGTATGAAAGTCTAGTTTTCATTTTTCTTCCATGACCAAACTTTTCTGACTTTTTACAGGCGATTTTCAAAGCTGATAACATACAAAAACTGTGAGGCTAGTGTGCCAAGGTGAACTGGAGCAATGCTGGGGTGAACCGGCTGTTCTGTAGGAGACAAATAAACATTCCCATTTATTTAAATGGGGTATTTAGTTCCTTGAATGTTGAAGACGTCTCCATCACATTATAAAGCAATGCAAATGGGACTTCTCTAGCCATTAAGGTGTTAAATGCCACCTTTAATTTGATGTGGTGTTTTTGATTTTCTTATTATTTATTCCCAATAGTGCAAGTGATTTGCTCCAGACCAATTCTTTTTAGTTACCTTCTCTCGAAGGATGCACAAATATGATTCCTACTAAAGTAGGAACTGGAATCATTTTATTGGTACTGAGCTTGCCTTTGCCTATGTACTAAGCTATATACACTGAACATTCCCCAATGCATTCTATTTGCTTCAGGGGAGGACAGTGGAAGAGTTTATGGACATTTCAGGATCTTTGGCATGGGCATACCTTGTTTTTGCATAACTGGTTTTTGCCAGAGGTCTCATATCTCTGGATATTGATTTTTAAACATTCCCAGTTTCACTGTAAGGAATACATTTAATCCTGTGGTCATATTGTCATGGAGGACTTATGTTGTTCTGGGACCAGACCTTAAGTTTGAGAAGCTTTCAGATGATAGTTGCCCTTTATGTTTAGTGGAAGGCTTCATTTTTCCCTTGCAGCTTGTAGGAAAAGCAGAACCATTGCTTTCAGATCCATGGCATACCAACAGGGGAGCAGAACAGTGTACCAGCATGGTATGCAGTTCCACACAGAACTGCTGTATCAGGCTTTCAAGATTCATCAGGTCTATGAAGAATGAGAACTCAAACCTGGAGCTTATGACCATACCTGGGAACTCTCCGGATTTACCCCGGAGACTCCGGTTCTGACAGAGCTTTACCGGGTCTCCGGGGCAGAGGCAGATTCCTCCGGATGTGGAGAGTTTCTATTGAAACTCTGCCACATCTGCTTTTTCTCCCGTTGTGCCTCCGTCCCCAGCCTTCTGTGTGACACATTTAAATCCCCCCAACACTCGAGTTAAGCCCCGCCCCTTTTTGAAGCGATTAGCGTAATTTTTGTTACCCCCTGCTGAACAGAGGACTACCCTCCGGGTAGCCCTCAACTGAAAGTTCCCAGGTATGCTTATGACTGAGAGCAGCAAATTTCTGGTTTGAGTTCTAGCCAAGAAAAACTAATTTCTGACCCCCAAATAGCTGATATGAGTTGTCTGGGGCTACAGATATAAGCCCCAGGTATTTTAACAAAGTCGGCTCTCATCGTAGCAGACATATTAAATCATGACATTTTAAGATTATTTTGAGTGGTTTTCTGTATTTAGAGGCCTCCATTTATAATTTTGCCAGCTGCCTCCTTTTCTGCTTAAAAGTGTCCTGGTGTTCTGTTCCAATTTCCCTTCTTTAAAGCCATCTACTAACAAGACACAGAAGTAATTGGCATTACATTACTCAGTTTGCCTCCTTATGCTATAGGGTTCGCGTTCTAGCCTTGTTTGCATTAAAGTCTTATTGATGGTGGAGTCTGTGTGCCAGTATGCAGTAAAAGAACCTAAACTCAGGTATCTACCAGAAGTGCAGCGTGCATCATTTTTGTAGAGAATGTGCTGCACTGTAGGATTTGTACATTGTTCTCTCTGAGTCCAAACATACTCACTTGTGTAGCAACTGCATCTCATAAACTGGCTTTCTGTAGAGAAAGTAAGAAGTGAGAAGCACCATTTCACTAACACAGCAACACAACTTGTTTCACAAAACTGTTTTTTTTTAGCATAAAAAATTTAAATTAATAGAAAATAATTATTTGTACATGTTAGATGCCTCAAGCTATAAAATGTAATACATTTAATATTAACCCCTTAAGGGGAGTATGCAATACCTTACTTTAAAATACATTGCACACACATCAATAGGTTACAAAGAGTAACATTGAGGCTGATGTACTCAGAAGAACTGGGGACTGGTGAGATGCACTAAGGTTTGTTACAGTGATGAAGTGTAGAGATGTGTGGTGATCACTTTGCCATACAGAATATAACATAATGCTCCATATGCTCTAAGAATTATCTATGCAAGGGGAGGAGGTGCTGACAATGCACACCGCTGTGACACTGAAAGGGTTATAGTATACATAGCTCCCTGCCCCACTTCACAGATCATTCAGATACATAGGCATACCTGGGAACTTCCAGCTGAGGGCTACCCGGAGGGGAGTCCTCTGATCAGCAGGGGGTGACAAAAATGACACAAATTGTGTCAAAAAGGGGCGGGGCTTGACACGATCGGGGGTGGGGTGGGGTGCTTAACCCTTTGAGTTTCAGAGTGGTACGGAATGCATTGCAAAGCAATGCATTCCGTACCACTCTGGCACTCAAAGGGTTAAAAATGTCACACAGAAGGCTGGGGACGGAAGAACAGCGGGAGAAAGCGTGTAAGTGGGTAGAGTCTCCGGGGCAAATCCGGAGAGTTCCCAGGTATGTACATAGGAACTGGCAGAGTAGTTGTTACAACTCTCCTGCTGATTCTGAATTACAGGAGCTAGCTGATCAGTGCAAGAAGGACTGAGGCAGAGGATTGTACATTGTTACATATTCCTATGGCATGGAAACAGTTAAGGGTCAGCAGCTATTGCATCTGCTCTCCATTAGAGAGAGACACATCTTCTGTGGTTCCATGGAAAGCCATGGAAGAGTCTCACTTTACCATCTCAGTCTGGTGAATTTTGGACTGTAAACTTCGAATAGTCATATCAACATATAATCACACCCACAGGAATGCATCAATGGCTTATTAAGCTGCGTTTATATATGCAAAATATGTCATTGTCCTAACAGTGACTGAGCCACTGTCATGGCTCCCAGTTCAGCAGCGCATCAATTACAAAGTCCTTCTTCTCACCTTTAACGCTCTCCACACTGCTACCCCTCCTTACATCTCTTCCCTCATCTCCTATTATGTTCCTGGCCGCCTCCTTCGCTCAGCACACAATGCACTTCTTGTTGCACCAGCCACACCCTCTGCCCTCTCCCGTCTCAAACCTTTCTCGCTTTCTGCTCCATACCTATGGAACTCCATACCCCTCTCCTTACGCCTAGAAAAATCCCCCTCTGTCTTTAAGTCTACCCTGAAGTCTTATCTTCTGGAGCACTAGGACCATGCACTGCCTTTGGCCAAACTCAGCACTTGTAATCTCAGCAGTTAACACCCTCTTACCCCATTGTATGTCTCCCTTTATCCATTTAGACTGTAAGCTCCTTGGGGCAGGGAATTCTCTCCCATTGTTTCTATGAATGTCGCACTTATTTCATCCCCTCTTATTTATTGTAACATATGTCTATTGTAAGGCGCTGCGTACACTGTGTGGCGCCATATAAATAAAGATACATACATACATACATACATACATACATCATAAACCTAGAGAAGGCATGGTGAAAGCATGGCAATGGAACATTTGCAGTGTATTTCCAGGGATATAATAGTGAAGACATCTTAGCACATAGATATAACAAGATGGAATTGGTGCATGTACACCACAATATCTCCAACATGAACCCCTGTGTAATTATAGTGCATCAACTCCTGGAATAATTCTGGAGCAAACCATCTGCAGCACAGCAGAGAGATAAAAACTCCTTAAATTCCAGTTGCTTTAAATTGAATTTTAACCCCTAGAATGCTGCAGACCTCTAGTGTATTCAAGGGTTTTAAATCTCCATTTAAATCAATGTGGATTAACCCCAGAATTGTCCCAGTTCTAATTAGTACATTATACTCACGGTCTAACATATACATATTTCTACCTATGAATCTATTACAAGAAATAAAATACAAAGGATTATAAAAAATATATTTTATTCTATTAGTACTGTACAAAGCTGTTTGTGCCATGTCTTTTGCACCTACAAAGATTACATGATGTAGACTTTTTATTTATTTATTTAGAAAATGTTTTACCAGGTAGAATACATTGAGATTTCTCTCGTTTTCAAGTATGTCCTGGATAGTTTTCAGTAAAGGGTTGCATTTTTACACAAATTGAGAAACATAAGATATTACATATTATTATATATACATACACATATAAATATACATACATATAAAATAATAAAATTATATACAGTTACACACTGTTTTTTAGATATAAAGAAGCATTTACTTTTAAGGATTTTAGACTGGAAGTAGATTCGATTATTTCAGGCAGGTTGTTCCAGACTTTTGGAGCTCTGAAAGAGAAGTCAGATCTTCCTGCTTCATTCTTGTATTGTGGTTTACGCAGTGAGTTGTTAGCAGTGGAGTGGAGGTTATAGTTGGTATGGAGAGCAGGAGTGAGCATACTGCTCAGGTAGTCCGGTAGTTTTCCAGATAAGTGGTTGTGTACTAAGCAAGAAAGGTGAAGGGAACGTCTAGATTTGAGTGTTAACCAATTTAGTCCTTTAAGCATATCACAGCGATGGGTAGTGTAATTACATTGGAGGCTAAAACTTTCTTTTCATGGGGATTAAATACAATTTGCATGGCATTATACCTTCTGATCACAAAGTTTTCACTTTTTAAATGACGCTATGGAAACATCAGGGCGGAGATTCAGTAAAGTGTGATAAAGATGTGATTAAGTAGAGATTTTGGTGGAGATTCACAAAGCGGTGATAAAGAGATGATAAAGTAGAGATGACTTCTCCAGTTTATCACTTCGCCAGTTCCTATGTTATTCTATGGAACCTATTCACTAAGATCTCCAAACTTGAAGAAATCTTAGTACATAGGCTCCTAGAATAACATCTCCACTTTATCACCTCTTTGTCACCACTTATTGAATCTCCCCCGACTTCTCCAGTTCCTATGTTATACTATGGAGCCTATGCACTAAGATTCCTACAGCTTTGGAGATCTTAGTGCATAGCCTCTATAGAATAACAAACAATTTAGAGAAGTGATATCACTGTAGAAGTCATCTCCACTTACCACCTCTTTATCACTGCTTTAGTGAATCTTCCCACCTGGACTCCTTGTGAGATATGAGGCTGAAGTACTAAGTAGCACTGAAGTAATTCTGGATTTAAAAAAAAAAAAAAAATTAAAAGTATATAAGTTATACATTTTAAATATTTTGATTACTATCATATAAAACAGTAAATCAGAAACATATAGCAAGATGCTGTATCCTGCAAAAGGGTGTATGCACTAAAGCTATGGTTGTCAGATCATCCGTTTAAAAAGGGACATGTATATATTATGTAATATACCTACTGCAGGGCTGCATTGCTGGGCTGCAATGGTTCAGATGAATCCATACAGTGCATTTTCCACAAGTGTCTCTTTTTAAATGGATGAGCTAGAAACTAGGGATGAGCGAGCACCCCGATGCTCGGGTGCTCGGGTGCTCTGACCGAGCACCCCCTGATGCTCGAGTGCTCGGCCGAGCACCCGAGCCCCATTCAAATGAATGGGAGCACTCGAGCATTAAACCAGGCACCCCCTGCTCTGATGAGCGGAGGGTGCCTGGTCAATGTCCCCCTTCATCTCCGCTATGCCCCTCTTCCACAATGTCCCCCTTCATCTCCTATGCCATAGCGGAGATGAAGGGGGACATTGTGGAAGAGGGGCATAGCGGAGATGAAGGGGGACATTGTGGAAGAGGGGCATAGAGTCTATGCCCCTCTTCCACAATGTCCCCCTTCATCTCCGCTATGCCCCTCTTCCACAATGTCCCCCTTCATCTCCTCTATGGCATAGGAGATGAAGGGGGACATTGTGGAAGAGGGGCATAGCGGAGATGAAGGGGCACATTGTGGAAGACGGGCATAGCGGAGATGAAGGGGGACATTGTGGAAGAGGGGCATAGAGTCTATGCCCCTCTTCCACAATGTCCCCCTTCATCTCCGCAATGCCCCCTTCATCTCCGCAATGCCCCCGTACCTCCATTCCCTGGTGGTCCAGCGGAGCGTCTTGGATCTGTGCTTCTTCCGGCACAGATCCTCTTCACCCGAACATGTCGGGCGAGCACATGGCGGTACTCGTACGAGTACCGCCATGTGCCGAGCAGAGCGATGCTCGAGCCGATCCGAGCATCGGCCGAGCACGCTCGCTCAACACTACTAGAAACCCTAATTAAAACATATGCCTGTTTTGGTACAGCGAGGTGCAGTAGGTAGATTGAAATCTAACAGCAGATCACTAAATGGTTACTGGCAGACCATGAAAAGATTCATGCCAAATAGTTTTTGTGTTGCATATCTCTTTAGCATTCAAGGGGTAAAAAAACAACTTTAAATCAAGGATACATTTGGAAAGTTTTATTCATCTCCTAAGACACAGTTGGTTTGCCCCAGTATTACTTGTTTTTGAACATTCTGTTTACAATATTGTGCACGTTGAAAACGATGAAGAGGGACCGTTGCCGTGTACTGGTAGTGGATTATGTTTTGATGACAACTGAAATAACTACATCCCATATCATTAAAGTCAGCGTATCCCTTTGTTAGTGCATACTGGTGCACAAACACTCCTGCCATTGTCAAAAATGTAATTGCAGCAGCCCAACATCCTCTGAACCTTTTTAGTACATGGAAATAAACAAGGTGCAGAAGAACAGAATACCACAAAATAACCACTAACTCCCACACTGTCCACCCCTCAGTGTAACTGGCCTTATAGGGAGAATTTTAAGTGTAAAATAGTTACCGTAAAATCTCAGGTATAATACGCACCTGTGTATAATACGCAGGTGTATATTATACCCAAGATTTTAGGGGAAAACAAGAGTGTCTATGTATAATACACACCCTTGTTTTCCCCCTGTCACACAAACAAAAATCCCATTGCAGCACGGCTTCCCTCCCTCCCTGCTTACCCCCTTTGTAGTCCATCCAGATTCATAGCCTGACAGGGTTCCAGGGGGCGGCATATTTGCATCTATGGTATTGCCCTGTGAGGACCTTGCGGTCGTCACAAGACATTACTATTGGCTAGCAAAAAGAGGTTCTGACAGGGCAATGCTGGAAGTGGGTGGCAGATACAAGTATGCCGCCCACTGGGGCCTTGTCAGGCTGCAAATTTAGATGAACTATAGAGGGGGAGAGGAGGCTATGGGTAAGCGGAGAGGGAGGAAAGCAGTGCTGCAATGGGAATTTTTTATTTAGTATAATTTTTCTCTCATGTATAATACACCCCTCCCCCAATTCACAGAAGGTGAAGAGGGGAAAAATTGTGCATATTACACGTGAGATTTTACGGGTAAACAGGCACCACATTAGGAAGTCAATTCCATTACTTGTTTAGTGAGGAATCACTATTGACTATCACATACAAGGATGAACTGTAGCAGTTCTAATGTAAACCAACTGCACCATAGGAGACAAATACAAATTCCATAAATTCTCATTAATTAAAAGGTGGAAAGTAATGCTTTGGAAAAAGTTCTATCATTCAATGGGTAAAACCTTTGAGCGCTAGAGAGGTATCCAATGCATTGAATTGCACTGCGTTGGATACCTCTCTGACACTCAAAGGATTAATGTCCTATTCAAATAATTAGAAAGGTTTATCTGTCCCCTTTGGTGCACTTGACTTGATCCAGAATTTCTCCAGTTCCTCGTTGTACATCAGCTTCATTAGCATTAAAAAGCATCCCCAGGTTTGGCACCATACAAACTCTTCTGACTTTCTGGAGCTTTGATGATCCGCATCCCTTTTATTTACTTTGTTTGCTATAGACTTGCCTGTGGAGATGCAACTCCAATAAGAAAGCTAAATGAGACACTAAATGAGCCACTTACACTCACAATAACGTCAAGTATTTTATGTGACCCTTGGAGGTCAAATGACTTTGCAGAAGTACAGAAAAAAATTAGGTTCACAAACAGAATCCAGCTGTTCCATTTGTTTCGTCTGCAATGGCATGTTTACTTTTTGTTTCATGTCATTTAAATCCCAATGGCCCCATTCAATATGAATTGGAGCATAAGGGAGAAGTTAGACAAAAAGTTGGACAGAGTAAAGAAGCAGTAGAAATCCAATACAAATATGATCCATGGTGCAGATGTTTCCACCCTGGTCAAATTTTACACGTACTTCTTGATTGTCATATTTTGTAGGCTATAGCATAAGAATGTGTATGAAATATTGCACCTGGAGGCACTGTTAATGAGCAATACGTAAAAAAATACTCTCAATCTGTTTACATTCCATAGTAACGGAATTAATACATTTCCTTAGGCACCCAACCAATTAAGCAATTTGTGTATACGTTATGTATAAATATTGTATATCTTTATTTGTATAGAAATGTTTAAAGCAATGTTCCCCACGTTCATTTCTTGAAAGCAACCGACAAGTGTGGTTTCCTTGGGAACTCATTCCTAAGAAAAATAAGAGCAATCATTTTAGTTAAGATAATTGAATGCTAATTAGAGTAATTGTGAACAAATATTTGTTTTCAGCAGCTAACACTGAAGAGACCGATTTTTAAAGGCATACCAAACAGCTTTTTGTGTAGAGAGCTATTTATCAGTATTTAAATCCCTGGACACTAGTGACATTTCAATGCATTGTTTCTCAGTGCATGTCTCTTGTATTCAAGAGGTTAATGAAATGAGCTCTGGCAGTTTGAAGAGGTTTTGACATAAAGAGCTCAATGCAGTGGATTAATTCTGGAGCAAACCAACTCCATTATAGGGGAAAATTCTTACTAATTAAAAATGGTTCTGGCTGTTCTAATTAAATCAGCCTCTTAGAAGTCCAAACAATATTTAAAAGATGTATTGCTCATTTATTTATTTAAGATTCCTATATGCTGTTTTTTTAACCTCTTGATACTCAGTGCTCTGCTTTGCAATGTGTTGGATATGTATTTAACGTTCAAGATGTTAAGGCATGTTCAGATCATCTTTTTTAACTTTAAAGGCGCAATGTTCAAAAAGTCATCATCACTCAGATTCATTCCCTACTTGGGAAATTTACAGACTCCCCTCCTTCCTTCCTTCCTGCCCCCTTCTTCTTCATCACACTTCTGTGCCTATGTCTCAGTACAAGAATTCGGTACTACGCCATTTGCTAAATGAGGCTAAGGCTCTTATCCCCTTGCATTGGGGTAAGCCTTCACCCCTGTCGGTTCGAGAAAGGATTGCGATGGTAGAAAACGTTCACTGCATGGAAGAGCTTGTCTACACATCTGAGGACCAAAGGGACTGCTATGCCTCGACCTGGCTTCCTTGGATGCAATTTTTGGAGGACTCTGAGACTCAGCCCTTATTGAGCTTAGCTGCCCAGTGAGAGGCGATGGTGCTTTTTGTACCTGTCTCCTTCTATCCACCTATTTAGGGGGATAACTGTGGCACGGGGAGAGGGACTACTTTTGTTTCTGGGTTTTTTTGGGGGGGGGGTTTTCTCTCTCTTCCTTCCGCACCTTCCCCCCTTTTTCTCCCCCCACCTCATGTTTGGCAAAGCCATTATTCGATTGATTGTGTTGCATATATTGCATATTAATGCTGTGTTACTGCCATGTATCTGATGTTCCCTTTCTTGTCTTCTGTTCCCCCCCCACCATCTCTTTTGAAAACTTCAATAAAACAGATTTACAAAAAAACAAAGAAAAGTCAACATCAAAAAATGTCAGATTATGAGTTAGTGACAAAAGGAAGACAGTATATTCAGAAATAAATCCGGCATTTTGAAAACATGTCATGAAGGACTAAAAACAGCAGTAAGAAGAACTCAATGAATGTTGCCCTTAAAAATTTTTATGTTAAAAATTTATTTTATTTGGCTTTTAAAAAATCTCATTTTCAAAAAACTAAAGACAGATAATGCTATATTATAGCTTCTACTCGTTGCTGCTAATAGCACATTAAACCATCTTTTCCATTATGGAAATTATGGAAATCAGACAAAAAATTATGGCTATCAGATGATTTAAAAAAAAAAAAAAAACACTAAAAAAAAACATACAATAGGATTGTAGATTAATGCACACCCACTTTTTTTAAAATAGTTTTTTTCTTTTTGAGGAATGCAAAAAAAAACATTGTAATATGTCAGAGAATTGGCAGACCATACCACAAGAACTTTTTCAGACTAATCACAGTGAATTTCTTCTACAAGACTTTTTGAACATTGAGCCATTTAATATCTATATCTATACATATAGGAACAATCTACAAAGCGTGCCTGGTTTGCAAGCACACTTTGTAGACTGTTCCAATGAAGTATTTCATTGTATGTAGCGCTATATCGGCTCTGCTGAAGAGCTTCCAGCCAGTCAAATGACCAGAATCTCCCTCTGTCAGCTAGAGGCTGACATCTCTGAAAGGGGCGGGAGGGGGGAACTTTAGATGCTTTGATCTCTCAAACTATAAAGGTTTGAGAGATGGGAGTAGGCTATTGTTGTTCTATTTTTAATATCTACTATATTAGAATTTCTTACAACAAATTATTGCTATCACTTTAAGTCTTAATCTAAGTTAGGTGATGACAGTTCCATAGCTTAATAAATTCCACTATCAAATGTTCCCCGGCACTGTCGTGGGATTCTTTTCTTTTGTTTGTTTTTTTGACATTCTAAATGTCATGCTAATGTTAATGGACTATATGTAATATGGGTATAATTATAATGAATGCATTTGAGATTGTGTATGTGTTTTTGGAGGAGTCTGTTGATGTGTGTATATTTGTGGTTATATGTGTGTGTTTGTATGCATATGTAAGTAGATGTATGTGTAGCATGTTGTAAGAGCAATGTATTTGTACAGAGTTTAGATCTAAGTGTCCCTGTTTGCTTCTTCTGCAATCCGATTTGCAGTGCATTATTGCTTACCATTATTTATGTATTTATTTTGCATGCTGTTTGTTCAATCTTGAAAGACTTGTGCTGTTGAGTGATTTTTTTGTTACTTGTGATGTGATCTCCTGCATTTATGAGGGTGGACACAGGTGGGTGTGTTTTTATGAATGATAACAGGGGCAAGTTGAAAGTAAATGCTGCTGCAACTGCTGTTCCTTAACTCCTTGTGTGCCACAGAGTTATCCAATGCATTGAAAAGCAATGCTTGTATACCTCTCTGAAATTGTAAGGGTTAAGTGATGTGATTAGAGTTATGTTTTACTACAGTGCCTTTGTGGGAGCATGTTTATGGTAATGAATTTATGGAGGCATGTTTGTTGTGGTGTGGAATATTGTTAAGCTGCATGGCATTTTTGGTGAAGTGTGATAGCCTAGGCTTGTGAATAATGGCAGAGCATGGATGAGTCAATGTGCAGCGTGACCCAGCAGTGTTGTGGTGTTGAGTATGTGTTGTGGTGTGGGGTAATTTATTAAGGGTCATAATTTGTGTTGAAGAAGAAGAATCTGGCAGGGGTGTTAATGATGGCTAAGCATGGGAAAGGTACTGTGAATAGTGACATGAGGCAGCAATGTTATGAGGGTTTGCAATGGAGTGGTGTTATTAAGCAATGGCATTTGATCTCAGGAGGGATGGCGCAGGGGTCATAATGACAGTAGAACATGGTTGACTAACTGGCGAGAGTTACAAGGCAGTGACTTGGCAATAAGGGTGAGGGCAAGGATGGATTTCAGGATTAGAAAAGTTATGAGCAGGACGGTTATGAAAAGAAGAATGTAAGCTCCCTGCGTCCTCCTCCCCTGGGGTTTTAAGATGTGTTCCAGTTGTCTGAGAAGGCAGGGGGAATGCCCCTCCCCTGCCTCCTCCTGACTAGGCTGCCCTCAGCCACATCCCATTGGATGCAGTAAGCAGAGATTTCCATAACTCTACCTTTATAAAGCCCCAGGGTGTGGCTGACAGTAAATCAGAAACACCAAGAATTATATATATATATGTGTGTGTGTGTATGTTTATGAGACAATATTCAGCATCCATGCCACACACACACCCCGGAGCAGCAGACAGTAGGAGTCGGGCTACCACCCTCCATACTGCCTATCCAATAGGAGTGCAGCTGGAGGTGTGATTTTAACAGAAATGAGAAGTGAGGAAAAGCCACACTGGCCACTCCTGTCAAAGTCACTGCAGAGATTCCCTCCTTTTCGCCATTTCACCATCCCACCCTCTCTTTCATCTGTCCCACTGAATTTCTCTCTCCCTCACAATCTCCCCTATAGCACTTCATGTCTCCCTCTCCAAATCTCCCTCTGATGTTGGGGGAATAGTTGAGCCTAACTCTCTGGCTATATGGGACTATAATGCCTCCTAGGACACAATAGCCATACAAAGTAGCAAAACACATAATATTTATATAACATTCAACTAATGACTATAACAGTACACTGCAACAAGGGTGAAACACTGGGGCAAATGTATAAATTTGCCATTACAACTCCACTGGCCTCTAACTAGGGGTGGGCGAAAAGTGTGAAAAATTTCCCGCAAAAAATTTTGCGAAAACTTGCCGATTTCTCGCTTTACCTGTGAAAAATTTCGCCTTTCCGCCTATGCAAAAATGTCCTCCTTTTCACCTATTTTAACAAATTTTCCTCCTATGTTAACTAATTTTTCGCCTATTTTAACACATTTTTTGCCGATATTTGCTATAGGTACTACATTTCCTACTGTAATATTACTTCTTCTGAGGGCTGAAGTTTAGAAATAAGTGGCTGAAAGTCAAAGTTGTGAGTCCTACAGCACAATATGGCTTGAAAATGTGTTACCATGCAGAATGCATTTGTCCTTTGCCCACAACACTTTCTTGCTTAAGTGACACTGGCAAATATTCATGATTATATTAAGTAATAAAAAAAATAAAGTACAACCTACAATGTGGTAGATATGTATTTTAGTAGTGGTTGTGGGGGACTGGCATGGTGTGATTTGTTAATGTATTTTTACCAATGTCATACTCTATCCTTCTCAGATTATTAACATACATTACTTATCGGTCATAGCAGCGGTCCCATCTGTCATTCACCTCCTCATCTGTGCTGCTGTTAATATATTTGTCCTGGCTTTGTCTGTCATGTGTGGTTTCTGCAACTACTACTACTGGAGCTAGATGTTGATGTAATTCTACTTCCACTACTACTAGGTGTCAAAGGTGCAGGCCCTACAGCAGCAGCACCAGAGGTACTTTTCATATCTAACACTGTGGATGTTAACCTGTGTTGCTGTTGCTGGGTACTCAAAACAGGTGTGTGTGGCTGAGTGGGACTTGGACTTTGAAGAGGCAATGATGCTGAGGATGATTGATAGGGTGACTGTGTGCTTTTTGACATCTGTACTTGTCCAGGGTCAGACTTTCCAATGGCTTTCTCAAACAGTTTATAGACAGGCACAGTGCTCCTTAAAAGTGGTGGAAGATACAGCCTTTGACTTTCTGCTAACCTTATAGCCCTGTCATCACCCTCACTCTCAACGTCATCTGTATCTGAACAAGAGAAGGATCCTTGAGGGATATATTCTAGATCTGCATCATCATCAGTCATCATGAGGTCATCCTCAGCAGCATCAGCATCACCTGACAGTTCTTGCCCATTACTACCCTTATATTCCACTAAGCTTTTGAAGGTCTCAAACAATTTCTTTTTACTTTTACTATAACAAAATTCACTACTACTTTGAGGACAGGTGTTTTGGTGTCTCACTGTCTGATTCAGCAGGCGGTTCAGATGCTACACCTTCCTCTATTATGCTGTTGCCAGCATCATCAACACTTGAATGTGACTTGTTGTCGTCTTCAGTGTTCTTCTTATATGGTTCTATATTTCTACTGGCACTGCTGGTGCTGGACCTAGTTTTGCTGGGACCTTGACAAACTGCATCCTCCCTTGGAGTAAAGGGATCATCATCATTGATTGCACACTCTGCAACAATCATTGCTGCAGTAGGTTTTTGGACTACTACTTTACTCTCACGTCCCTACACTGCTCCACCCCTCCCCCTTCCCCTTGTGCATTTGCTGGACATTCTGCAAGTACACTGTGTTTTTTTACTGTACAGTGCACAGCACAACTGATGGAGCTGTATGATGCCGTGCCTAAGCCCAGTCAGCTGTCTGTCACTGTCACCTAAGATATTTTGTTTTTTATTCTTTTTTTTTATGTTGTCCACCCTGTTGTCTTATCACAGTCTGTCCACAAAAAAATATAAGTGAAAAAGAAAATCAACGTCTTTCCCCAGACTTCCCCACCCAGCACAGGGACAATCACAGCAAGATCAGCAAGCAAATAGGTTCCCTGTGTCTTGCCTGTCAGTCACATGGAATTTTGGAGTATTTGGAAGACAACCTCCTTCCTCCCTTCTAATCACCTACAGTGCCCCCAGACTCTCCTAATACAGAGAACAAATGTCCTACATAAATGACTTCCTAAACTAAGCTTCAATTCTCCTTCATTTGCCTATCTCCTCTAGCTAAAAAAACATTTTGCTCTCGCCTCTCACAAACACAGAATGGCTGCTGTGAGAGCCTGACAGCCTTTTATAAGGCTGTAGAAAACTTTTCTTCCCATTTATTTCAATGGGCGGAAAAGGAGGGAAAAAGCGGAAAAATTGCACTTTTCGCGGGAAATGTTTTGCCAAGCTGAGAGTACCATTATTCGCCGATTTCAGTTTGAGGCAAAAATTTTTGCCCATCCCCACCTCTAACGTCTGGTCCTATGCTTCAGTGTATTAACTACAGGGTATGATGACATTATCCACCAGCAAGCCATGTATACAGCTCCATTGCATTCACAAGGAAATTATGTACTCACCCACCATTTCCTCTATTCCTGTTTTAGTAAATTACCTTAAACAAAGCATAGAGAAAAGGAACCACATGTAGACTTCCCCATTGTACTCCTATTGGTGCAAGGCCTATTAACCTTTTGGGTGCTAGAGAGGTATCCAGTGCATTGGATTGCAATTATTTGGATATTTCTCTTTCACTCAGTGGGTTAAAGGGATAGTAATGTTTCATAACAAAAGCAGCTCTAATTAATCATCATAGTATTTGGACTTTGGAGAGTGTTATTTCAATTCTGTCAGAGTTGTAGTTCAAGAGTAATTCAATGACAAAGTTTCCCCCTTCCGCCCTTTTTACTGATGTAACACTGCTCAGCCAGAGCAGAAGGGAGGTGTCCAAGTAGATTGCAGAGAGGGACAATCTTCAATTAAGATAAGGGAAAAACCTGAAAAACTTGTCAAGGGGGGCAGGTCTTTCATTGTTCTCATAGGCAGAAGATTGTACCCTGCTGTTATCTGTCTGGTCTATGGACTGCATTCCACACCTGAGAAGAGATGACTTACACTAGGTAAAAGGGGCGGGGGGGGGACTTTGCTTGTGAATATCTCTCAAACCATAAAGGTTTGAGAGATAAGACATATATCTTTCTTCATGTTTTTTTAATGCCTACAAAATAAAATAAAGATAAAACGAAGTATTACTATCCCTTTAAGGGGTGAAATTTTGACATAAGTATCTTATTAAAATGATGTTATGCAGGTGTAGGTTCAAAAACTTGATTCCTACACCTGGTTTAGCATAAAATTGCAATCATACATTCACTCTAGCAGAGATATATTCCCATTTGTAACCTTATGTTCCCACTTCAAACTTTAGTTAGTGTATGGGTGCACTGGCATACCCTACAACTGTGCCTTTTTAACAGTACCTTTTCATGTTCTTCTACTTACAAAACAATATGATTGTCTTATACTTTCTTCAGCACTGGGAAAAGGTGGTGTTCTGCTGGCTTTATTCTGCAAGTAATCAAGTAACCAAGAGAAATTCAGGCACAGGAGTGATCACACATATATAATGTAATGGGAATTAATTTGCAGGACAGAAAAATATTATGGAAAGTAAAAAACATCTCAGGATTTATTTTATGACCACTCATTGCATACTGCTATATCTGGCCTTTAATGGATCAGTATATGCAGATAATGTAGTGTCTGTGAGTGTACCTTTTTTCATTTGCAAAATGGTCGAGGATATGCAATAGTGAAGTTGAGCACCATAGGCACTTACCAGTCCTGGTATGATAAGCGGAGTCCAATGACAGTGGATCCTGATGTCCACTTCAGGATCCTTTTGGTCATCCAACTACAGGAGTGCATTTCATACCTCCCTGGAAGACTGGAACATTCTTCACTCCATCATGGGCACAGGAACCTAAAATTGTCCTGCTGTCAGGTGTGAAATGAGTCACTCACTATTGAGGCTCACCCCACTAACAGACTTGCTATCTGCATAGCTGGGAACTCTCCGGATTTACCCTGGAGACTCCTGTTTTTGCTATCGGGTCTCCAGGGTAGAGGCTGATTCTCCGGATGTGGGGAGTTTTTAATAAAACTCTACCCACTTCTGTGTCTTACAGTTGTGCTCCTGGCACTCCGCTGAAAGTTATCCTGTTCCCAGGTTATTCCTCAATGTTTCTGTATGTTTTTTAAAACTCTGCCACCACTCACGATTAAGCCCCGCCCCCATTTCTGACACGAATCATGTCATAGATCTCCCCAAGTGCATCATAGGACTCCCCTCCAAGCCCATTAACAAAACAGGTATACTACTGGATGCATATAGTGATACTGCATGCGGTGGCATAAACACAACTGCAATGTCTCTATAACAAGTCAGCATCATAAGTTATCAAACTGAGACAATGCACTGATGCTCCCTACCTTCACAACCACCCCTGCAGAGGCAAAGAGAGGTGTCCTGATTGGAACAGTTTCCAGGGGCAGCACTCTACTACATCTTACTATACACCTCTGTCTTTCAATAGACATATGGATAGATAGATAGATAGATAGATAGATAGATAGATAGATAGATAGATAGATGTGTTACATTTTGTTTCTCAGTGCTATTGTCTTTGTGAAGTTTGTAGCAGCTTTATACATATTCACATTATTTTCTTTCATAATAACATAGCAACATAGTTGATGAGGCTGATAAAATACATCCATCATGTTCAATCCATGCCATATCAACCCTGTTGATACTGAAGAAGGCAAAAAAAAAAAACCTAGGAAGCTACCGTTAGGGGTGTTACTAGAATTTACTGCATCCTGGAGCAAAAACATACATACACACATACATATTTAAAAAAATCCAAATCTGGGTAGCTCTGGTCCGAATGTCATTGAAAATTTCTGAAATTCAGCGACTACTACCTGTGCAAGCGATTACTTTCCCTCCATACTTTCCTTCCATGTCTCTAGTCCAATTAGCTTCTCAGTTTCATGCGCTACTTTCTGTTTTGTCTCTATTCCAGTTAGCTTCTTTGTTTCATGATGGGTGTTGGACTAATGACACAGACACCCAGACAGCCTGCATTTCCTGTTAGTTCTTTGTTGGAGTTCAGAGAGAGAAGAAGCAGGAGATATTAGAGTGTCCAGTTGTTGTGTAGGCAGGCAGTTAGCATTAGGTATAGGCAGGCAGCCAGCATTAGTGCCTTATTGCCACTGCAAGAGGCAGTCATCTTTGTTCCTGTGCAAAATATTAAAAATATTAGGGATTTGTTTGAATAATTTTCAGAGTGCAGATCAGCCAGTCTCACAATTATGTAGGCAGGCCTAGTAACTTATTGCGTCCGCAAGGGAGAGTCACCTTTGTTCCTGTGTTAAATATTAAAATTAATATTAGGAACTTATTTGAATTATTTTCAGAGTGACACATCAGCCAGTCTCACAGTTGTGTAGCGAGGCCTAGTACCTTACTGCATCTGCAAGGGAGAGTCACCTTTGTTCCTGTGTGTTAAATATTAAAATTAATATTAGGAATTTGAATAATTTTCAAAGTGACACATCAGCCAGTCTCACAGTTCTGTAGGCAAGCCTAGTACCTTATTGTGTCTGCAATGAAGAGTCACATTTGTTCCTGTGTTAAATATTAAAATGTTAAAATTTTTTCAGAGTGACACAGCTAGTCTCACAGTTGTCTTGTGGCCAGGTTTTTACATTTTAAAACTATTATAGTTCACTACCTACCTATCTGTCATGGATTTGAGTCCTAGTGAACAACCTGATGTTCCTAGTCCTGGTACCAGCTGCAGTGACCCAGCAACCACCAACACCACAACAGTGATGTTGCTTTCAAGCATAGCTAGCAGCAGCAGGTGGGAAAAGAGGAATACTTTCAGTAGTACTAGTCTGACTCAGCAGCAGCACTCCAAACCAAAAAATAAAAATAAGAGGGGAACTGCAGGTCATTCTACCTCTACAAGCAGAGTAGAGAGGTCTAGGTCCTCTCTAAGACCACGAAGCGTCTGTCACCCATCTCTCGTTAGCTGTTTCGTGATGATCCCCCCAGAACCACTTGCACAATGACTATTGCCACTGCCAGTTCTGTCACCATCTTCACTACAGCCAGTTCTATTAACCTGGGGACAGCTAGTGTGTGTAACACTACTGGTCAGACACTGTGGGCAGTATCAATGTGGGATTTTTATACCAAACGACCGTGTAAGCAGCCCAAACGGAAATCATTGCAGTATTTGGATAACATTTTTCCTGCCACCACTGCCACCGAGAGCATATCTACTATAGAAAATGTTATTGAGGGAGATAGTTTACCATCTCCCGGTAGCCACCAGGCAGAAGAGGGAATTGAGCAGGTTTCCACAAAATCTGCTGCTGATGATGGTTTTTCTTCCTGTCAGAACCTACAAGAGGTAGAAGAAGAATCTGAGGGATCAAGACCTCCTAAGCTTTATTTGTCCCCTGAACTTGATTTTTCCACTGACCTTCATTGTTCCCCTAAGCTTAATTTTTCCCCTGCTTCCCATAGTACTCCTCCTGTTTCTCCAGTTACACTTGTGTCTTCTATTGACAACTCAACACCTGCCTCTCCAGGCCAGGTAGTAGCTGCTAGTGTCTCCGTCACCAGTACCATTGTTACTCCACTATCCTCCTCCAATCCCGATCCCAGTATCCCTGCTGCCATCTTTAGGTCTATTGGTACCCCTGTAATTTAACGTAGAAAGAAAAAGCAAAGTGAGTTTGCTCCGGCATGTGAAGATGAAGAAAGTGTCACCTCAGTTTCTTCTTTTCCACCACCTTCAAGAGTCATCTTTCGCTCCAAAGCATGGGACCATTTTGTGGCACTTGGCGATGGCCGGCTAGCGAAATGCAAATTGTGTGGCAGGGCAGGCAGCCGTGGGAGGGTGTTGGGTCATCTAACCAAGTCTGGGATGAGCCAACACATGAACAACTACCACAAGTCAGTGTTGATTAGTGCAGAAAGTGACATTACTGCATATACCAGTGTCACACTCATCACCAGTAGGCAGGAGAAAGGGTTGGGGGATCATGCCACATCTGGTCCTACTAAGAGCAGCATACAGTCACAGGCCAAAATCGATACAGGCCACACTGGTAGATTTTGGTGGGTTTCATTCGAAGGGGATGTGCAGACAGCAGTCCTGGAAAATGACACGCCTCATTGTACAGCTCATAGCCATTGGGGGTGCTGATTTTAATTTGGTGGACAGGGACCCCTTCTATCAACTTAAGGAGGCTGTCACACACCGATATAAAATTCCATCCCACACCACATTTAGTAGAAATATAGTGCCCTCACTCTACTGGTCATGCATTGGGCTTTTGAAGGATCTGCTAGGAAAGGCAGCTGGACAGTCAGTGCACTTTACCACTGACTTATGGAGTGCTCCGAGTGGCCAGCATAGCTTCCTGTCGTTGACGGCACATTGGTGGCAGCCTAATGTGTTGCAAGACACACCGATAGCAACAACAAGTTTGAGTGCAGTAGCCAAGCAGGCAGGGCACTGCTCTTTCCTCCTCCATGCTGAGGTAATGGATCAGCAGCACACCTCAGATAACATTCGCAAAGCACTGCAGAACGTGGTGGCACACTGGCTAGGTGAGCAGGCAGGCACACAGGCACAAATGGGATTTGTGGTTACTGATGGTGCAGCTAACATGATCAAGGCCCTCCGAGATGGCAGATTTGTGGGTTTGTGTTGCTCAGTGCATGTCCTGCATATAATAGTGAAGGCTGCTCTTGAGGATGGCGGTAACACTGGAAGGTTGTTAGCACTTCTGGAGTCATACCGACAAATTTCTGGCCACTTCCATCGGAGCGTCAAAGATAGCCAGTTCCTCAGGGAGGAACACAAAAAGGCAGACCTTCCAGAGCAAGATGTAGGGACCAGGTGGAACTCCACCTTAGATATGCTAGAGCATATGCTAGAACAGAAAAAGGCAATTCACGCAATGTCATGTCACCATTTCATTAGTAATAACAGGACACTGGGCAGGGCTTACTGGGCCCTGATGAAACAGCTAGTGACAGTCCTCACGCCTTTCCATGCTTTCACAGAAATTTTAAGCAAAGAGAATGCTAGCCTGGCAGAAGTCATTCCCCTCTTCACACATCTCTCCTTAAAATTGGACGATTTCCTTGCCCATAGGGAACGCTTGCCTGAAGAACTTCCTGATGTTGCTGCTCTTCTAACGAGGCTGAAGAAGGAACTGATTCAGCGCATGGACAATTGTCCTGAGTTAATGCTTGCCACAATTTGCGATGCTCGAATCAAAGGCAAGATGGCACTTAGTTCCAATTCACTCACTGCCTGGAGGGAACAATTGATAGCGAGGGTGCATGAAAGGCAAAGAAAAAGCAAGATGCAGTTACAGGAGGTGGGAGAAGATTCCGCAGATGAGCTGGAGGAGTGTGGTGGTCTTCCGGGACCTATCAGTAGCAGCACCAGTAGCACTTCATCTTGTGCCAGTGGAGCAGCTGCTGCTTTTTATGCTGAGGCAATGGACAGATTATGCTTCGGACAATACAAACAGCTCCCTATCAATAGAAAAAGTGCTGAGTTTGAGGTTAAGGCTTACCTTGCGGAACCTTCTTTGCCCCCAAGTACAGATGCCTTGAGTTTCTGGGATAACAAGAGGGCTATGTGGCCTACTTTGTCCCTGGTAGCCCAGGAGTTGCTTTCTTGCCCCCAACCACTGTCCAGAGTGAGCGGGTATTTTCCATAACCGGAAATATACTTAGCCCCCAGCACTCTCAATTGGCCCCCCAGCTCATGGAGCAAATTACTTTTTTAAAAGTCAACCTGCCAAAGCTGGGTTTCCCTGCACTCAGGTTCGATGCAGATTAGAATGAAAAAAAAGTACCATAGTACCATAATATGCTGAGAACTCCAGCTTACCCAGCTCTAGAACCTTGGTAGGTTGGGCAGAGGACAACCCCTGACTTGGTAGGACATGGGGGGGGACATTGTTGTCCCTCTATACAGGTTGTTCAGTCTGGCTCTATTGTTTTTCATCTCTTGTAAAAAAGTCTGCTGTATCTATCTACTGAGTCCTAGGCTGGGTGCTCCAGTGTCCTGCAGTTTGCTGCTGGCTACATCTCCAGTGTTGCTGTCATCCTGAGTCTGCCTCGCACCAGTCATCCTCAGTTGCTGTATCTCTACTGAGTCCTGGCTACTCCAGTGTTCTGCATTTTGCTGCTGGCTATATCTACAGTGTTGCTGCCATCCTGTGTCTGCCTCCCACCGGTCATCCTCAGTTTCGTAGTCTCTTGTTAAAAAAAAGTCTGTGGTATCTGTACTGAGTCGTGCCTGCTCCAGTGTTCTGCAGTTTGCTGCTGGCTACATCTACAGTGTTGCTGTCATCCTGAGTCCACCTCGCCCCAGTCATCTTCAGTTTTGTAGTCTCTTGACTTCGGCAGTATCCATCTACTGAGTCCTGGCTGCTCCAGTGTTCAGCAGTTTGCTGCTGGCTACATCTACAGTGTTGATGTCATCCTGAGTCTGCCTCGCACCAGTCATCACCAGTTTGGTAGTCTCTTGTAAAAAAGTCCGTGGTATCTCTACTGAGTCCTGCCTGCACCAGTGTTCTGCAGTTTGCAGCTGGCTACAATTATACAGTGTTCCAGTCATCCTGAGTCCGCCCTGCATGAGTCATCCTCAGTCTTCATTCTTCCTTCGAATTTAGCTACATCCATACTTCATCTACTTCATCCATAGTACCATAAGGCTAAAGCTCCACCTTACCTTCTTCCACCATCTTCATTTAGACCCTGGAAATGTTTCCATTTATTTAATTTTCATTTTTATTGTATTTTTTAAAGTATTTTAAATTTGTTGAATTTTGTCCAAGTCGAACAGGTCTGAGCCGAAATGCGGAGTTGACGAATAAAAAAAAAAATTTTGTCCGAAATCGAATTTTGCCAAAAATTTTTGTCATGCACAAGTCTAATAATGAGCACTAACACAAACCTAATTAAAGCCCTGGAACAAGTCTGAGGTACGTTCCAACAAAGACCCAAAGTGCACTACTGGCAGATCTCAGAAGGACTTTGTGTGACAATGAAAGCAAATTGTGGAAAAAGGAAATCAATTAGTTTGCATTGCAAGGGACCTGCTGCATCCTGATTCATGCCCTGAACACTGACAATTAAACCTTTTAGTGCCAAATGGATGTCCAATGCACTGAGAAATGTAAAAAAAAAAAACGGATAACATTTTAGTGCTCAGAGGTTTAAAGAAGAAAAAGTAGAAGGGCTCACTTTCTGGCCAGCAGCAGTCATGTATGGTGATGTGAGTGGCTGCCAACCAAGGTTAGAATCTGATCTGATTGTAAGGACTTGCTGGATAGTGCAGAGCTGATATGCTTCCTTGGTTGCTGGGCCCCATATCTCCCAAATGCCCCTCTGTAGGAGGGGCAGTGTCTCTTTGAGACCCAAAACCCTGTGTCCCTCTTTTCCAGCCTGGTTTCCCGCTTTCTATGAGATCAGACTGTGTGCTGTGTATATAAGTGTATTACATTGCTCCACAGCCATAAACTTGCATTAATGTTTGTTTAAACAACAGTATATGAGTTTATAACTTAGTCTGTGTAAATAAAATACTTTGCTCTTGTTCTAAATCATTTATTCAGTTACACAAAGAGGTATCAATAGGTTATGAAATAAACTAAAAAAATCTTAGTGACGCCACACCCACTAGCCACGCCCCTAGCAACACTACTTAAAACAAGTGTCCCTCTTTGGACATTTGAAATGTTGGACGGTATGGGGCCCTGTCACAACCTGACCCTCTGCACCTCCTGTAGATACATCCCCGATTAGCACTGAGATTATGTAACATTTGCCTTTGCTACAAACAGCAGGGCACTACATCCATTGAATAGACAGGGGAATGTTAAAACAACTGTTTTGTATTTGCAGTCAGTTTTATTTTTTGTGTAAAACCATGGCCTGGATTGCCTACATTGCAGTGGACAATTGCACTGTGGGATGCTGAAATCTCAATGATTTGGGGCACCATGGGAAGCTACTTGTCCAACACAGAAGCTGGTTCACAAATCCCACAGCTGCTGTATGTAATCTTAGCAAGAAGAGATGTCAGTCAGCATTTTGCTTCATGAAATTATGCCACTTGGAAAAGGGCAATGATGATTGACAGTTATGATTCCCCAGAAGTACTGCAGCAGCTGGGGTCTTTCAGTTCCACTTACTGTACTTGAAATGTTATATTTGTCCTGTGTGACTGAACTAGCAACTATTCAGTCAGACGTAAATGGTTATATCCAGACATGCAGAACTGAGATAGAAGTCATTAGTCGTACAAACTTCTCTATATGCGTATAGAAAAACACCCCCATAAAAGAAAGAAACTATTAAAAAATACTTTTTCAAGTGGTAATTGAATCAAATATTAACCCTTTGAGTGCCAGAGGGGTAGGGAACACATTGCAAAGCAATGTGTTCCTTACCACTCTGGCACTCAAAGTGCGTTCCGTACCCTTCTACAAATCAAAGGGTTAAAACAAGGATCCAGATTAAACTGAAGAAATTGACACCAGACTTAGAATATCAAGAATATCAAGAAAAAACAATATAAAATCTGGGCCAATAGCTGTGCAATGTTTTTGTAGAGTTGAGGGATGAGCAAAACCCTTAACCTTTTTAGTACCAGAGGGGTATGCAATTAAGTATCTCAACAGGTTTTTCAAAGTCCTTACTTTATTATAGTTTAAAAATTATGTAGAGATAAAGATCCACCGCCCTCCCCTTCTAGCCACATCACAAGAAGCTGTAGTCTTGTCCGAACGGCTACAGCGAGGGACAAACTTCATTAAGCAAAGGGAAATCCTGCCCCCCCTTCATCAAGGGGGGCAGGATTTACCATATACTTACTGAAGTCCCTCATTGCAGCTGTCGAGTCACACGACCCGATTACAGATTCAGAGGAAGGCGGCCAGAAAGGGGCAGGCAGAGGATCTTTATCTCTGCATAACTTTTGAACTACAATAAAGTAAGGACTTAAATACAGCGCAATATGTTACTATTAATATATAGAAAATTCAGCGAAATAATTGTAACTAGACATTACTATAACTTTAACATACAGATCTAATTTCTCACTGCTCATCCGTGATTGTAAAGACATGGCACAGATTTTGTCACTGAATAAAGAAACTCCCTGAAATGCCCACAGACATCCCCATTGCCCTCTTCATGGTGCAAGCAATGTTAAAGTAAGGTATACATAGCTTAATAACTTGGCATTAGTCAGGTGTTGATTTAGGGTGGAATCTTCATTGTACATTAAAGGGAGAGTAATACTCAATAATTACTAACCCCTGTAGTGAAGTCATACTAAAAAGAAATGTATTGCCCCAGTGTCATCTCTCAAACCTTTATGGTTTGAGAGATAATCGCTCCTAAATTTCCCCTCTCCCTCCCCCTTCCCCATAGTCAGCATTCTAGCTGACTGCAGGGAAGCCTGTGTTACGACCATCAGGCGGCTCTCCAGCACAGCCAAGAACTCGTTAATAAAAAAAAAATCTTTCACTGAAATGGTCTTCTATGTGTGCTTGGTTTGCAAGCACACATAGAAGACCGTTTTAGTGAAAGATTTTTTTTTTTATTAACGCGATCTTGGATCTGCTGCAGAGCCACCTGATGATCGTAAGACCGGATTTCCTTTCAGTCAGTACAACGCTGACTTCGGGGAAGGGGGAGGGAGGGGGAACTTTAGGAGTGATTATCTCTCAAACCATAAAGGTTTGAGAGATGACACTGGGGGCAATACATTTCTTTTTAATATGACTTTAATATAGGGATTATTAATTATTAAGTATTACTATCCCTTTAACTACGCTGATTCCAACTGGTATATTTTGCACATATGGTACAGTTAGTTTGGTACAGTTCAGTTGCCATATAATTTCTCCTCTTTTGACTTTATGCATATATCCCTTTTTTTTTTAGGCTGTTCATATGGTTAACAGGTCACATCGTAGGCCGACAAAGCATTCTGCTACAGTACGTGTAGCATACTTTTCAATGAAATTACAATGGGATCATTAAAATATAGTAGGTAGTTGCATTTTCCATGCAATGTTGCATGCCTTCCATCTATACGTTTTTATCATGCACAATAACTTTTTTGTGCTCTTATACCTAATAAAACAGCATGATTATTTTGTACCTTTTTCAACACGGAAAAAAAGGTAACTGCTTTTTATATTAAAGTGTCATTGTCTCCTGGAAATAAAAAAAAAATCTTCATAAATATAGCATTAGGTATCTTATTCCTGACACTAGTAAGTAGCCTCACAAAGAAAATAAGGACAGGTAATGTTTTAATATTTTCAACATTATTTATCTGGGGACTCTGAAATTAGCTGGTTTCTTCTTCCTGCTGCCCTCTTTTCCTCCTTGAATACCAGGGTGTGTTCAATACATTGCTTAAAGGGATAGTATTACTTCAAAATTACTATCCCTCATATTGTAGCCCTTAATAAACCGAGTTAAATGACACCAGTGGCATCTCTCAAACCTTTATGGTTTAAGAGGTAGCCACTTTCAAACTTTCCTTTCCCCTGCTGTCAGCGTTCTGCTGCCAGCAGGGGAATCCGGTCCCGGGACAGGCGGAGGCTCTTAAACAGAGTCAATATCTCGTTATGGAAGGAAAAATGATTCATTGAAACAGTTTTCTACATGTGCTTGGTTACCAAGCACACGTAGAAGACTGTTTCAATGAATCATTTTTCCTTCCATAGCGAGATATCGGCTCTGCTGAAGAGCCTCCACTTCATTCAGAGACCGGATTCTCCTGCTGGCAGCAGAACGCTGACAGCAGGGGAGAGGAAACTTTGAAAGTGGCTATCTCTTATACCATAAAGGTTTGAGTGATGCCGCTGGTGTCATTTAACTCAGTTTATTAAGGGCTACAATATGAGGGATAGTAATTTTTAAGTAATACTATCCCTTTAAATCTCCCACTGATGATCAAAAGCACTGCACCTTTAGCATTCATTGATGTTCTTTGTACTGGTTCCAACTGTTGTAGATGGTGGCAACCATTGCTACTGTGCAAATCACTCCTCCTCCTCAGTGCTGCTGTTTCTATTTGTTTCTCTGTGTGTGGGGGGAAGTCCACCTCTGTTATGATGGCATTAGATTCTGACTCATTTAAAAAAAAAAAGTCTACTTAAAGAGGAACTACCACCTAATATAAAGTTGCCCCCCACTAATTATGGATATGGCGACTAGCTTCTTAATAGTTCTATTATCTGTCACAAGTACCAGCTTCCAAAGTAATCCTTTTTCTTGTGAGACTGACGGCCAGGCTTCTTGCTATAGATCCATCTGCGTGCCTGAGCCGTCAGTCTCTTCCGGTGCCTTTTGGCTCCATGCAATGCCTCCTAGAGGAGACCGGGATGGACAGAGCAGGCGTGCAGATGTCTCTAAGCCAAGATGTCTGTGCGCAAGCCTGGCCGCCTGTCTCACAAGAAAAAGGATTACTTTGGATGCTGGTACTTGAGGCAGATAATAGAACTATTAAGAAGCTAGTTGCCATATGCATAATTAGTGGGAGGCGACTTTATATTAGGTGGTAGTTCCATATGAAATTGCTGCTGCACATATGTGTCCTATGGTGTTTAATGATATAACCAGGTGCAGTAAAACCCCATTCTCATTGCATGCTTGTTGGTGGGCAGTTAAGGGTTTCCACTGCAGTATGAACCAGTGCTGGTCACACACACTGTTTTCTTTGCCAGTACCCATGTTGATCATTATTTTTCCCTACTATATAGTTATCCTGCAAATATTCTGTAACCATCTCACATACTAAGTGGCCACTCCTTGGGACTAGATGTTGTTCATGTGCACCAGGTACCAATCCATTGCTACCACCACAATCCTTCTGCTTACTTCCTTCTCAATTTGGTTTCTACTAGTTTTCTCCCTTACATTTCTATCTCTCTCGTCCTTGGCACAAATTGAGAAATGTTATGTTTAAACTAGGGGGGTCTAGCAATGAGGCAAGAGTGCATTCCTCCTTGCTTTTAAAGGAGACTATGCAAGTATCCTGTGCAGTGCATGGTAACATGATTTGCCAGCTGGTTCTTGTGTGTGTTTTGTCTTTATTGTAAGAAATATTGGCCATGTCAGCAAGGAACCCTCCTTAAATGGCTTCAACAGCTTGCAGAAGTCATACATTAGCTGCCATTCACCAGGGGAAAAAATCTCCCTCTAAAGTCTTCCAATCAAGTATTGCATACTCACCAATGGCCTTGTTCTACTCATAGAAATGATCCAGAAGGTATAATGTAAAATTTCATCTGGAAGGGACCTCCATTTTAAGCTGGGGATTGGGCAGGCTGTCATGCCAGCGCGATTGTAAAAATAATAATGCATTTGTAAGCAATATAGAACCAGCTAAAATTTTCTGAGTCCTTTGAGGGTGATGGAATACTAGTCTGAGGATGAAGTTCCTGAGGGACTACTACTACTACTACTACTACTGCTACTACTAATACAGACATCTTCTGCTACAGGGACTATATGTTGCAATTGTGGTAGCATTATGGGTCATTGGCTCTGCACGTTTAACAGAAGCAGGATCACTCATGATAGCTAGGGCTGTGCATGTCGACCTGTGTTGCAGCTTAGTAGTTAATAATAATTAGTTTGACTGGGTGGGGGTTACAATTGGAAACTGTGACACTGATTATGACAATCAAAATAACTGTGTTAGTTTTTAAGCAAGATGCACATTGATCATTTACAGAGATGGAAGACTTTTCCTTTCAGCACATTTTTGGATGTGGATGTATAGCAACATGACTACTCGTTTGTGGAGAGGTGTATCACCTCTCATTGAGCACTTGGTGTCACAACTAAAACCTCCTCTGCTATGGAAACCACACCAGAATGTGACTCTTAATCATCTCCAGGTTTAGAACTAATACTACTAGTGGTGGAATTTTTATATCACTTTTACAAACAGCTTCCTTCCATGGGGGAAGAACATCATCATCACTTATTGCACAAAATGCAGCAAGCATGACCACAGTCAATGTCTGTAGTATGACTTTACTACCATTGACACTTCCATGCACTCTTCTGAATCATTCCCCTTTAACCCTGCACATAGCATGTGTCATGGACATAAAGATAGTAGTGTTGATTTTATTTTTTTTACTGTAAAGTACAAAACACATCTGTTAGCATGTGGAGTGATGTTTTGCTTGTCTAAAATTGTATATATCTTTCACTGTTACTCTCAGTTGAAGCTCAGAAGAATCTCATATTTATTTCTGTCTCCTGTTTGTCTATCAGTTGTTTTTTGGGGGCTTTATTTTTTTAACTGTCCCTGTCCAGCTTTTTTTTAACTGTCCCTGTCCAGCAGTGTCTCTCTCTGTGTCAATGTCTACAAATCACGCCCCCGGTCTCTGCATCCACAAGCAACTCCAGCTCTCCTTCTTGGAGTATCAAAATCATCTTTATTTCCCAAGGACTGCAGTGTTCGTTTTTACAGTACACTAATTCAAAACCACAACCAGCCTGCAATAAAAGAATAAATCGTACAACTTCTGGAACAACAAACATTACAGCTCAGTATATGTTCTCCCACATGTTCTTGTGGATGTTGGAGTGAGTGTGTATGTACATAGCACAGTATGTCAAGTTGTATCCCTTGTCTATTTGTCTTGCCTTGAATGTGTGATGTATTGTTTGTATATGTTGTACCTGCCACTTAGTCTCTGTAGAGTCTCAGCCAGGCTCAGACAGCTAAGGTAGAAAACATCACCTGCCTGGCAGTCTGACACATTTCAGTCCAATTATTTTTTGTTTAAACTCCCTTCTCCTTATACCCACACCCAGTGGACAACTGGCAGTGGCTACCACTAACACTCATTTCATGCAACTCCAGCTGAGTGTCTTTGCCAGTCTGTCTACACTAGCTAGCATCTAAAATTCAGCTGTTTTCTCTCTCACCCAAGCACAGACTGACAATATGCAGAACACTGATACTTTTATACTAGCACAGTGAGACTACATGGGAGGGACTCTCCCCAGGGGTGGGGGGTACATCATTATCATACCTGGGAACTTTCAGTTTAGGGCTACCCGGAGGGTAGTCCTCTGGTTCAGCAGGGGGTAACAAAAATGACGCTAATCGCGTCAAAAAGGGGTGGGGCTTAACTCGAGTGTTGGGGGATTTAACCCTTTGAGTGCCATAGTGGTACGGAATGCATTGCAAAGCAATGCATTCCGTACCACTCTGGTACTCAGAGGGTTAAATGTGTCACACAGAAGGCTGGGGACGGAGGCACAACGGGAGAAAGAGCAGATGTGGTAGAGTTTCAATAGAAACTCTCCACATCCGGAGGAATCTGCCTCTGCCCCGGAGACCCGGTAAAGCTCTGTCAGAACCGGAGTCTCCGGGGCAAATCCGGAGAGTTCCCAGGTATGATCATTATTATTACTGATTTAAATGCAATGAAAAAGCAGGAAGAAACAGGTAATTGGCACTTTTCCCTGGAATTTTCCTGCACTGCAGGAAGCTCATGTTTCTCTTTTGGGGCAAAATGTTTAGCCCATTCCTATAAAATAGGACTGTTGAGAACCTAAGGTTAGCCTCCTAAAGCTGCATGACCATGATGAATGCCAGTTATACCCTTGCATTAATTTACAAATATACAAGGGTTTTCAACTATAATCACATTGTTATGGATTGAATCAAAGATGTATTTATTACTGGTGGAGAAACTGCCTTTATCAAGGACATCAAAATGTTTGCCAGCACCCAGCATTTAACCCTTTGAGTGTCTCTGGCACTCAAAAAGTTAAATGGTAAGGTGAGCAAAGGAAACCACAACTTAATCTTTAAACAGCCAGATTTTGAAATTCAGCACAAAGGACAAAATGGCAATAATATATTTATAAATCTTTGCTTAGAGATAAATATTAAAATAACTCTCTTGTAGGACTGTGGGCTATGTGCACAAAGTAAATGGAAGCTATTCAGAAGCAAACCAACGGCACTATAGGGAGACAAACACAAAATCCCTAATTTCCCTTTCATTTGAATAGCACTTTTAACTCTTTGCATTCAACACATTGCAACTTATTGAAGACCTTATTGAATTCCAGCAGTTAAAAGCCCTATTTAATTGAAAGTAAAATTAGGGAGTTTGTATTTGTCCCCTGTATTTAATTTGGAATGCCCCTCAATTGCTCCACTCTTGACTTTGAACATATGTCCCTGTGTTTCTTTTTATGTACTTTAAGCTATTATAATAATTCTGTAATTAGTAAATAGCAGTGTAAATATATTCATATTTTAGTATTGATTTCTTAATTAGTGTTTTTTTTTTTAATCTTTTTTACAATAAGCATTTGTAATGCTTTGGCAAAAAAATGATTTTAGTAAAAGAGAAATTATCACAATCACTTGGCGGCTTAATGAAATGCAAAATGTTGTGCAATATATCTTAAGATAAATCAGATCTGTGGTTGTGTGCTGATTCATGAGTAAAGAGGGATTCTGTGTTAGCTGCCTAATCCACTTATGTTAATTAGTGTTTTTGATGCTATCCTATGCTAGTCATGTGATTGATAGACCTTTTATTCGAGCTGGGCCAATAGAAATGCAGCACTCATCTTGTTGAAAAGAACAACAATCTTGTTGAACAACAATCTTTTTGAAAAGAAGATGGTTTTTCAGCTGATAGCTTTTTATTTGTTTGTTTTAGGAAATGTTTATTGGAGAAAACATTCAGATTAATGTATAACTATGAACTTTAAATTATATCTGGCTAGAGCGTATTGCATGTATTAAAGCCAACTTATTTTTATAATAGTTTATCTTTGACTTTAATATTAAAGTATGGAAACATATCAGTTAGAAAGCTATTTATTATGCAAGCATTTTGCTGAAACTGCAAGCTTTCAACCATTAATGGTTTCTTCATCAAACTCATTCTAAAGGGCAAAATGCATATTGCACTTATGTGAAAGAGCATTCAATAAAATCCCAAGATATATGTTTATAGGGAAATGGATATTTTTCCCTAGCTCTTCAAAAGTAAATTGTATCCACAACCGCTACAATGATGGATTGTGTTGTAATTGGTCATTGGATTCCAGGTAGCCTGTGGGAGAGAAGAAATAGAACTATGAAGTAGTCAATTTTAAAGGAGCAGTGTAGGGTCAGAACAAATTAATTTCAGTGAAAGGGTAATTTATTCTGGCAACAGCAATAACTTCATTGCTGTGTCAGTGTGTCTTCATTACTTTAGCTGCTCTGCTCTTCCAAAGTCAAAGTATTGCTTCAAGCAGGGAGATGTCACAATTAGTTTTGGAGCTCATGGGATATCTCCATAGAGGGTATTATAGCCCTGTGTCTGCGACACTTAGCTTTTCACAGGATATAATTGCAACAGAGCCACCTGCCTGCAAAATATCATGAACTCAAGCTATGAGAACAGTTATCTTTTTAATAACCTTTAAAAGAAATATTTCCAAGCATTGGGTATAACTTTTTTATTACTCTTTAGGAAAATACTTACAATACATTTGTTTTGTTAATTAGGGTATACTGCCCCAAAAAAGGTGTTGACGTGTGAAGAGAGATAATAGGTGGGGAAGCTAAATGAATAGCTAGATTTATGCTTTCAAAGTGTCCAAATTCCCCCAAAAATTGAGAATACGTTATGAAGAATAAAATCTCCTTATGATCATACCTGGGAACTCTCCGGATTTGCCCCGGAGACTCCGGTTCTGACAGAATTTTACCGGGTCTCCGGGGCAGAGGCTGATTCCTCCGGATGTGGAGAGTTTCTATTGAAACTCTGCCACATCCGCTTTTTCTCCCGCTGATCCTCAGTCCCCAGCCTTCTGTTTGACACCTTTAACCCTCTGAGGTCCAGAGTGGTAAGGAATGCAATGCTTTGCAATGCATTCCGTGCCACTCTGGCACTCAAAGGGTTAAGCCCCCCCCCACTCGCGGCAAGCCCCGCCCCTTTTTGACGCGATTAGCGTCATTTTTGTCACCCCCCTGGTGAACAGAGGACTACCCTCCGGGTAGCCCTCAACTGGAAGTTCCCAGGTATGCTTATGATTGATGAATGTTGTCAAAGATAAATAACACAGGGATGAGTATGCCACATGCCAGAAAGTAGCAACACATGTGGTCACTGCATATGTTGAGATGTGTGAATGAATCATTGTGAAGCGGTGGGTGATATTAACTAGGGCAATGGGAAGGGCCTCTCTTTAATGCACATATTACCCTGTGATTGGATCGCAGGGAGATCACGGTGCACTGACATAGGTGATTTCAGGTGCCACATCATTCAAATTCCCCATGTGAACACAAACCAATAATTGCTGCACTGTCTACCAGTAATCAATAGTAAACACACTTAATCCAGTTGAAAAGTTGATGGCTTGTTCCCATTCCCTCAAAATCGCTTGTGTTAAAGGGATAGTAATACTTCGTTTTAACTTTATTTTATTTTGTAGGCATTAAAAAACATTAAGAATGATATAAGTCTTATCTCTCAAACCTTTATGGTTTATGAGATATTCACAAGCAAAGTTTCCCCCTCCCGCCCCTTTTACCTACTGTAAACAATCTCTTCTCAGATGTGGAATGCAGTCCATAGACTGGACAGATAACAGAAGGGAACACTCTTATTCCTATGAAAACAATGAAATCCCTGCCCCCCTTGACAAGCTTTTCAGTTTTTTCCCTTATCTTAATTGAAGATTGTCCCTCTCTGCAGTCTCCCTTCTGCCCTGGCTGAGAAGTGTTACATTAGTAAAAGGGGCTGGAGGGGGACACTTTGCTTGTGAATATCTCTTAAACCATAAAGGTTTGAGAGATAAGACTTATATCATTCTTCATGTTTTTTTAATGCCTACAAAATAAAATAAAGTTAAAACGAAGTATTACTATCCCTTTAATGATCTTACTTAATAAAATCAGAACACTACAAAAGCAAAAATCAAAATGAAAGATGACAATAAATATTTTTAATACTAACATTTTTCAGCACAAACTTTCTTTTCAATGAGTGAGAAATCATCAAAACTCTGTAAGTCAGAGGGATTGTGTGAGACAATTTTTAATTTTGTTCAATAACCAAACTTTTCTGATTCTTCCAGGAATTTCCAAAGCTAATGAGATGCAAAAAGTCAGTTTTCAAACTCACTCATTTGCAGGTCAGTTTTGTTTCATGAACTGGATTTATATATGGGAAGTAAATAGTTAATTTTAAAGAGAATTAAAAACTGCCTTTATGATCTGCTGACCTTTTGTTTGTAATAGCAAACGTTTTTCATAAATTAACCTTTATTTGTTACTGGCACAGTGAGGCATTTTTTGCTAATTAGTTTATGTACTAGACCAATAAGACAAAACAATGCTCTGAATGAATTTAGGAAGAGCCTACACACTGGTGGGATTTCGAGAAGTTTGACCTTGAAAATAACAAATTATTACAAGATTATGCAGGTAATTTGCATTCCCACACAATATAAAGGTACATTTCTCAAAAATGTATTATTTTATAGAGAAATGGCTAATAAAATATATAAAGAGTTTGGATGACAGTTTTTTCTGGAGATTTTCAAAGCAAATGACATGCAAGAATTTAACCTCCAAACCAACCTATTTGCATGTGAATTGTATCCTGTAAACTGGGTTTAACTACAGAAAGTAAAGCGTGAGCAGCAGACTTTCACCGACATGCATCTGCTAAAATTATCTACTTGTTACCTGAGGCCTAAAGTCTAGTCTTAGATATGCACCGTTGAGGTACATATGTATATTTTGTGCTGGACTCCTTGGACTGCATTTGCAAAGTAATCTTGCAATCAGAAATTATAAAGCAACATTGTCTGTAAGCTTTCCTAAACAGGAGAAAACCCTTTCTAAATAAAAAGTATCTCGGGTTATCTGCTTCTGTGGCTATCAATGGAACATTATAATAAGCCTGGTGTGCCACTCAATGTACTTGTGTTTCTGTGACTAGTAGCGGACAGTGGAACAAAGCTAGGATGCCAGATATTGTATGTGTGGGTCTGTGACTACCAGTGGACAGTGGAACAAGGCTGGGGTATCAAAAAGTGAATGTGTGGTTCTGCGGATACTAGTGGGAAAACTGAACAAGGATAGAGTGTCAGGCATGTGTCTACTGGTGGATGAGTGGAGCAAGGTTGGGGTGTAAGACACAGTATGTATGATTTTATGACTACCAGTGGTCAGTGGAAAAGGCAGTACATGTGTGGTTCTGTGGCTACAAGTGGGACAGTGGAAAGAGGCTGGTGTGTCAGACAGAGTATGTGACAGTATGAGTCTACAGTGGGACAGTGGAACAATGTTGGGGTGCCAAACAGCATATGTGTGGTTCTATGACTACAAACAGAACAATGGAATTAGACTAGGGCAGGGGCATGTGGCCTGCCTGAGTACAGGGTATGGATTTTTAAACACATATTTTTTATACTAAATTATCTAGCACACATTAACAAGTAGGCCAGTAAGGCCTAATCCTGTGTTTGCCAGGTATTGCCATTGAATTGATTATTATTATTAATAAATGATTATTTTTTTAATAGATGACAGGCAACAATTTGCCATCATTTTCAATTGAAAACAAAATAATGCGTCCCTTGTACTTATGGCTTTCTGATTATGTGGCCTATGACTGAAACAAGTTAGACACCCCTGGATTAGGATGTCAGGCAGTGTATGTGATGGTATGTGGCTCCCAGTTGGACAGTGGAATAAGCCTGGGATGTCAGACAGTATATGAGGTTCTGCTGCTAACAGTGGGGCAGATGAAGAAGGCTTGGGAGTAAGACAATGTGTGTAAGGTTATGTGCCTACCAGTGGAACAAGGCTGAGGTGTCTTACATTGTTTGTGTGGTTCTGTGTCTAAAAGTAGTATATTGGAACAAAGCTGAGGTTCCGGACAATGTATTTGTGCTTCTATTTGTGACTACCAGTAGACAGTGGACCAAGACTTGGGTCTCTGACGTATATGTGTGAGTCAGTGAATACCACTGGAGAGGCATATTTTTACATTTTCGTACTGGGAGTTCCTAAATGGCCTGTGCATATGGCATTGTGTGCTTATATGTTATTATGCTCCAAATATAGTAATATAGAATCCATTGCAGGCCTGCAGTCTTTTCTCGCACATGTATATTTTCAGTGCTAAGAGAACTAGAGCAATTCTTGAGCAAATGAATTGCACCATGGAGGACAGAAAAAAATGCCCTAAATTCCCACTGATTTAAAAAAAAAGATTTTATCTTACATTCAATGGGTAAAAAGCCCCACTTAAAGGGATAGTAATGTTTCACAAAAACAGCAGCTCCAATTAATCTTCATAGTATTTGAGCCATAGAGAGTGTTATTTCAGTACTGTCACAGTTGTAGTTCAACAGTAATTGAATGATAAAGTATCCCCCTCCCGCCCCTTTTCCCTAGTGAAAGCCACCTCTCCTCAGAAGTGGAATCTGGTCTTGAGACCAGCCAGTTCACAACAAGGGACAATCTCCTTACTATGAGAACAATGAAAACCCTGCCCCCCTTGACAGTTTTTTCAGGTTTTTCCCTTATGCTAATTGAAAATTGTACCTCTCTGTGATCCACCTGGACACCACCTTTCTGCTTTTAGCTGAGCAGTGTTACATCAGTAAAAGGGGCAGGAGGGGGACACTTTATCATTCAATTACAATTGAACTACAACTCTGATAGTATTGAAATAGCATTCTCCGTGGGCCAAATACTGTGAAGATTAATTGTAGCTGCTTTTATTGTGAAACATTACTATCCTTTTAAAGCCAACCTATCACCTAGAAATAACTAGTGTTTCTGAAAGAGCTTTCAAAAATGACATTTATGTAGTATTCACTACTTTCAAATAGTTCTTTCTAACTTACATTATTTATTGATTTTGCTAATTAAGGTATACTGACTAAGACATACTCATTTTAATGCATGGGTAGGTGTGCAACACATTGTTTGAGAGTAGAGAGGTAATGTAAAGCTAAGAGTAAGTGACAGCATGGCATGCCTTCATTACCATAAACTATAAATCTAAAAAACTCAAAAACAGTTTTCTAAATCATAAATGGATAATAAAACATAAAGTTGATTTTGGGAGGTCCTTCAAAATCACCAAAGTAGTTATTTTTTAGGTGATAGGGTTCCATAATTAAATTAATGCTAATTTTTATTTTTCACCTGTTGTGAAAAGGTCTGCAGTTCCTCTTAGTACATAGGCCTCCTTGTACATATACCCCGAGATGTCAAAAAATTGTTGCAGTGCTGCTATATACCAAGGTAAACATTTTAAACAAAATACATCTATTATCTATTTGTCTAAATACCTTTAAAAAGACAAAATGTATTGGCTTTCTCTTAGCATTCAATAGATTAAATCTATACTAACCTCTTTTTATTAATAATTATAAATTGTGCATCTAAAGCTGCCAAAGGTAAAATGAACTTGACCTATCTTAAAGGGATAGTAATGTTTCATAATAAAGGCAGCTCTAATTAATCATTATAGTATTTGGACTTTGGAGAGTGTTATTTCAGTTCTGTCAGAGTTGTAGTTCCAGAGTCATTCAATGACAAAGTGTCCCTCTCCCGCCCCTTTTACTGATGTCACACTATTCAGAATATGGGGCTTTTTACTTGTTCCATATTGGTTTGTACGAGAATTGCTTGTATTTTGTGTATGCATAAAGCCCAATGTTTAAAGGGAAAGTAATACTTTATTATTACTATCCCCTATATTGTACATATTTGCAGCTGTTGCTCTGCTGCTGCCTGCTGAACCAGTTCTATTTTTCAATAATGCCGGAATTACTCAGCAAAATACAAGTACGTATATGCATATCTCTATTGTAATTAGGATTTGGGGTTCAATATAATTTTGATGTGTTAGTAATGTCTAAAAAAACTTTTTTGGCATTTAGAAGAGCTTAAAAAGCTGATCTAAATGCAAAAAAACGTATCTCTCAAACCGCTATGGTTTAAGAGATATGGGCATTTAAAGTTTGATATCTCCTACTGACAGCTGTAAAGCTGTCAGCAGGAGATCCGTGTCGGTCGACACACTGGCGCTTTAGAAGTGCCGGGATCACGTTACTTACATGGAATCCCTTCATTGGAATGGTCTAAAACGTGTGCCTGGTGTTCAAGCACACGTTTTAGACCATTCCAATGAAGGGATTCTGTGTAAGTAACGAGATCTCGGCACTTCTCAAGCGCCAGCGTGTCGACCGACAAGGATCTCCTTCTGACAGCTTTACAGCTGTCAGTAGGAGATATCAAACTTTAAACGCCCGTATCTCTTAAACCATAGCGGTTTGAGAGATACGTTTTTTTTTTGCATTTAGATCAGCTTTTTAAGCTCTTCTAAATGCAAAAAAAGTTTTTTTCAGACATTACTAACACTTTAAATGAAATTAAAGCTATTGTACCAAAAAACTATAAACACCAACCATATAGTAATTTATGAGTGCTCACCATATGCTATATTTTTATTTGTAAATTTGGAGCCATACATCATTTTTAGGAGTAAGCTGTGAATTTTAGGAGCCAGTGAATGGGTATATATACAGAAGTGTATATATAGTACGGTGCAAAAGTTTTGAGCAGATGTGAAAAATGCTGTAAAGTTTGAATTCTTTCAAAAATAGACATGTTAATAGTTTATTTTTTATCAATTAACAAACTGAAAAGTGAGTAATAAGAAGAAAAATCTAAATCAAAACAATATTTGGTGTTAACCCCCCCTTTGCCTTCAAAACAGCATCAATTCTTCTAAGTACACTTGCACACAGGTTTTTTTTAAGGAACTCGGCAGGTCAGTTGTTTCAAACATCTTTGAGAACTAAGATTTATGCTGCCTCAGTTGCTGCTCTCTCTTCATGTAATCCCAGGCAGGCTCAGTGATATTGAGATCAGGGCCATACCTCCACTTCCAAGACTCCTTGATCTTCATTATACTGAAGACAGTTCTTAATGACTTTGGCTGTATGTTTGAGGTCATTGTCATGCTGCAGAATACATTTAGGGCCAATCAGATACCTCCTTGAGGGTATTACATGATGGATTAATATCTGTCTGTACTTCTCAGCATTGAGGAGACCATTAATTCCGACCATATCCCAAACTCCATTTGCAGAAATTTTATAGAAATGGAAGTGGACTAGCGCAAGTATAGTACTTAAAAATCACAAATACATTCATCTTCAAAAAAGGATATATAGTATACTATCTAGTTGCTTGACGGTGACTAGATGTGCGGGAAGAGCAGGTAGAGGTTAGACATGGATTGAACTGGCGACCAGGACATAAGGAGTGAGTAAGGGAGTTCCGTGGTCCTGGCTCAATCTCAAAGCTCTAATTGCATTATAAATCGGGCCGGTATGTTGTGTGTATAATATACTTTGTTACGATCATTTAATAATCGTTAATTTAAGCATTTAAGAATGGTAGTAATAATATGCATTTACTGGACCGATTCTTTCAATAGAGCGTTGCATTATAGGTCTTTAGTCCTTCACCGGATCCCTCCTCGATCTCCCTCCTTTCTCCTCAGGGTTTTCTTGTTGCCAGTCCTGTCCTTCTCCAGATGCTCTTGATGTGTTGATGTGCCTCAAGGACTGAAGCTGAGAATCCCTGTACTAGAAAGAGAAATGCACTGGAGACCTGAGTTGCTTAGTATGTTGCTCTGGCACTCAAATGGTTAAGTGCAAATGAACCAAAATGTAGCATAGTGACATAGCTGATGAGGCTGAAAAAAGACATGCGTCCATCATGTCCAGCCCATGCCAAAAACACCCCTGTTGATCCAGAGGTAGAAAAAAAAAGCCCTCTGAAGCCATTTCCAATTTAGCCCCAAGTGGGTAAAAAATTCCTTCCTGACTCCAAATGGCAGTCAGATATTTCCCTGGATCAACATCCTAACTGCATTGAAGTCATCTGTCATAATATTCAATATTGTTCTGTGATAGATAGGCATCCATTGCTTTTCTGAAAGCAGTTACATTATCTGCAAGTATAACATCCAGAAGCAAAGAATGCCATAAATTTACAGCCCTTACTGTAAAGAATCCCTGCCTTTGTTTTAGTTGAAAGCGCCTTTCCTCTAGTCTTAATGGATGACCTCTTGTTCTTATCTCAGCTCTTTGCATAAATAATTAATTGGATAGTTCTTTGTGTTGACCTTGAATGTATTTGTAAATGGTAATCATATCACCCCTTAGACATTTCTTCTGTAATGTAAACAAACCCAGTTTGGCTAGCCTTTCTTTATAACTCAGATCTTCCAGTCCCATTATCAGTTTTGTTGCACGTCTCTGCACCTTTTCCAGTTCAACAATGTCTTTTTTAAGAACTGGCACCCAAAATTGTACTCCATATTCTAGATGAGGCCTAGCCAAGGATTTATACAGAGGTAGGATAATATTAGCATCCCTTGCATTTACACCTCTTTTTTATGCAGACTAATACCCTATTTGCTCTTGCAGCAGCTGAGTGACTCTGCACACTGATGTGAAGTCTATTGTCCATCTACTCCTAAATCTTTCTCTAATGAAACAGGAAGAGAGACAGAATAAGGGGCGCCCCTTGTGTATATCAGACTTTAATAAAGTGGACCACCACCGCACCCTATAGTGTGCACTCACAAAATAAATGTGTCAGCTACGGCTTATACCGATACCGACAAGTAGGGCAACTGGAGGGTTTATAAACTGTCTCCAGACACAGTTAATTGTAGGCAGCTCCCTGGTTCAAAGCTCAACAAGCCAAAAGATAAAATGCAATAAACTAACAACCTTGGCTTGTTGAGCTTTGAAAAAGCGGCTTTCCAGCCGCAAAACGTGTTAGCGTTGAAAGCCTGTTAATTTTAAACTAATTGTTATTTTAATAAAACTTTGATGCAAAGATATTCCGCCTGTTATATTATTTGGAAGACCTGAAACATCGAAGCATAGAGAGAGAGGGGAATCCTGAACGGAGACGGGATAATCTCTCTGTATGCTATTTAGTCAGTTGACTCTGATAACAGAGCACTGACAATATTGAAATGTGAGTGCATTCATTTTTATTTTTATGTTTATTCATCATTACGTACTTCACCATAGGCGCCCCTATTGTGTTTCTGTGTTTTCCACCTTTCTCTAATGAGGATTCTCCAAGTTGTTCCCCATTTAGAGTATATGTAGCAAGTTTGTTTCTACAGCCCAGATGCATAACCTTACATTTATCTACATAAAATGCCATCTGCTACTTTTCTGCCCATTCACTCAGTTTACCTAAATCCTTCTGCAGAGAAAAAACATCCAGCTCTGTATGTATTTCCTTACATAGCTTTGTGTCATCAGTAAAGACTGACACGCTACTTTCAATTCCCACTTCTAGATCATTAATAAACAATTTAAAAAGCATCGGGCCCAGGAATGAACCCTGTGGCACCTCACTTATAACTTTAGACCAATTTGAAAAGGTTGCATTTACGACAACTCTCTGCCATCTATCATTTAACCAGTTCTTAATCCATGTACAGATAACACCACCCAAACTGAAGCCTTTTAATTTATGCAATAACCTGTTGTGAGGCACTGTATCCCAAAGGCTTTTGCAAAATCCAAGTATACTACATCGACAGCAATTCCCCTGTCCAAATTACTACTTACTCTTTTATAAAATGCAAGTAAATTAGTCTGACATGATCTATTCTTCATGAAACCATGTTGATTCCTACTAATAATATTTTTTGTTTGTAAATAAAAAAAGCCTTGTTAGGCAGTGTTGTGCAGATTATGCATGTTAATCAGAAAATCCATTTATTTCATGAGGCACTAAAGCTTTCAGAAACCCTACATTGCATTTTAAAGGGACAGTAATATCCCATAAAAAATGCTTATAGTTTTGTAGAGGTTAAAAAAATTAAAGATATGTCACAAATCCTATCTCTCAAACTGATATGGTTTGAGAGATATTCACATACAAAGTTCCCCCCTAGGTCCCCATCTCCTGACGTCAGCACTGTGCTGGCAGCAGGAGATCCTGGTCTGGGGACCAGCCAGCGGCTCTGCAGCAGAGCCGAAATCGCGTTATTGGATAAAAATTACTTAATTGTAAAGGTCTACCAAGTGTGCCTGGTTTGCAAGAACACTTTGTAGACCATTACAATTAAAGGGATAATAATACTTAAAATGTAAAAAAAATATGTTGTAGGGTTTAATCCCCCGGAGTAAAACAAGAGTACTCCCACTGCTGAAAGGTGTTTCATTCAAAAGTTATTAATTTTCAAAGTTGAATTTTTTAGGTGCAATATCACAGTGGCCTGAAATTGTACAGTGGCGCTGTTGCTACACCATCCTATGGAGATTTATGGTCCTAGGACCAGAGCTGTCCATAGGATCGTGTAGCAACAGTGCCACTGTACAATTTCAGGCCACTGTGATATTGCACCTAAAAAATTCAACTTTGAAAAATAATAACTTTTGAATGAAACACCTTTCAGCAGTGGGAGTACTCTTGTTTTACTATGGGGATAAACCCTACAACATATTTTTTTTTACATTTTAAGTATTACTATCCCTTTAAGTAATTATTTTTAAATAATGCAATTTCGGCTCTGCTGAAGAGCTTCCTCGTGTCAGCTGACAAGGATCTTCTTCTGTCAGCTTTACAGCTGTCATCAGGAGAAGGGGAACTGTAGTGGAGGATATTTCTCAACCCATAGTGGTTTGAGAGATAGGATTTGTGGCATATAGTTTATTTTTTTAACCTCTACAAAGCTATAAGCATTTTTTATGGGACATCACTGTCCCTTTAAAGGTGTACTAACACCTAGAAATTAACTAGGGTTATACACATAGCTGGAATCTTTGAGGGTTAGACTCAGAGACTGGAGGGGGGTTATGCACTAAGGTGTGATAAAGAGGTTATAAACAGAACATATCTTCTCTAGTAAGATCACTTCTCCAGTTCCCTTGTTATTCTATGGAGCCTTTACACTAAGATCTCTCCCAATTGAAAAATCTTAGTGTATATGTTCCATAGAATTACATAGTAACTGGAGAAGTGATATCACTGGAGAAGTCTTCCTCAGGGTTTTGACACGAATCTCCGAGTCTCTGAGTGATGGGACAAATTCTCAGGTTGAGAGATCCCATTTGCACCAAACATCTGCTTATTTAGTTTATGTTGCTCCCTGTTCTACCAGAAGGACAGAACAATCTATTCTGCTTCTCATCTATATTTTCAGGCATTGAAAAATCTAAGTTTTTAAATTTTAAGCTTTCTTTGAGGACAAATAAGAACACCTCCGGGTTAGAGCAAGCAGAGATATAGCTCCTAAAATCTACTTTATGAGGGAATTTATGAGTTAACACTTCAAAGATTTTAGGGTCGGCTCATTTTGAAACTTTCCAGGGATGGGTGTAGACACCTAACCGTTTAAGGATGAGAGGGGTGTGAAATGCATTTAAAAGCAATGTATTTCACACGTTTCTGGTCTTTAAAGGGTTAAATAGGCTGCATCTCATATTAGAGTCCATGAACATCCACTGTTAGTTTTCTGTGGCCTAGTCTTACAGGTTCTCTCAAGTTCTCTCAAGTAACAGACATTCCTGCTTCTCCAGTGCTCCCATTGGTTGTTCATCAATTTCTATGACTGGGCTGAGATAAGATAAGAGCCTTTCTGAATACAACATTATTCACAATAAATTAACCCTTTGAGTACCAGAGGGGTACGCAACACATTACAGAGGAATACGTTGAGTACCTCTCTGGCACTCAAAGAGTTAACTGACTTTGTCTTATATATCAATGTAAACAGCACAACAGAACATTTTAATTAAATTCAGTACAGTTTACACACGTTAAAATCAAGTTTATGATTACATTTTGGCATATAACGTGTTCATTTTATATTTGCTAATTTTAAGAACGTGATATGTAAAGTTATATCAACCTGTTTAATTTTTGGTGTGTGTTCCTTTAATAACGCACTTACAAAGGAGACTGGTGTAGTTTCTAACAGCTATAAACTGCACACTTGCAGTGAGTGTAAGACAAGTGGCAAGATGGAAGATAAATAGCTGTTTACAAATCAGTACCCTCCATTTTCTTTTTAAATAGGCTCTTATCTAATCTGCTAGTTTACAAGCCTTAGGACAGATAACTTTTTTAACATCTTATATAACAAATTACAAGCATGAGTGGAGAAAAAACAAATCAGTGGGCAATGATGTACTTACAATAATTAAAATATTCCACAACTGAATGAATGAGTAATGCATGGTGAAAATGCTAATTATGAATGACGATTATTTTTTCCTTTTCTTTACAAAAAATTAGATCATATTACTAATTAATGATCACATTTAAATAGCAATATGTTAATAATTATCTGTGTGTGTGTGCATATGCAGACACATTTTATATTATTCTTTATTTTAAAAGCACAACTGAACTAAGGGAACAAACCCTAGGAAGGTTCATGATAATATAAGTTATACTTGTTGATAAAACAATTTTGCATTTATATTTATAAATCCACAATAAGCAAGCCAAATCGTTACATTATTTGAGACTCGTTTCAAAATAATGGCTCCTTAACCCTTTAAGTGCCGGTGAGGTATCAAACGCATCGCAACGCCAGAGAGGTGTCCAACTGGCCACCCATCTAATACCGTAAGGTTTAATAACTTGCTTTCGAAAGTTAGGGGATATTTAGCAAAACGAATGCATAATTGTAGAGGTGATTCAATAACAAAGCTCTGGGATATATTCATACCATAAATGCGTTGATGTTCCAGATTTATGGAAAAAAAAGAAACACTATAGCTGATGTACTAAGAATTGGAGCCATTGTGTGGAAAAAAACTTCGTCATATACAAATCCCATTGAATGTGGATGTGTCTTCTACGGATTGCCTTCTGAGTACCAGACAGATTTCTAAAGCATTGCAATGCAATATGTTAGATACCTCCCGGTACTCAGAGGTTAAATGCATTAGCCACACTGTTCATTTTTACAGCCCGGCTAACGGTAGAGTAGATAGTAACCTTTTAAACATAACGATGAATCAAGTTGTGTAGTGTAAGTTAAATGCAGAAAATGTTACTTTTTTTTTTTTTATTATTTTGCTTTTGATGTTTGATATAGAATTGTGTAGGATCGCATGGATAAGGTTCACCTGTCATGTTTCTAATGATTTATTTTGCTTTACAGGAGAGGAACAGAAGCAGTTTTGATGGTAGGTGGGCAAAACTGTTGTTTTTCTCCTCCCCCAGTATTTTCAATGGCTGGTGTCTCCCAGACATGTGGAAGGTGGAGACATCAGTCAATGAATGAGTGGGAAGTCCTCTCTAAACATCCTCAGCATAACTATAGGACTAATGAGTTCATTTCACTGACTTGATGCCTAAGGGAGGAGGTGGATCAGATCTCATCAAGGCAGGGCTGGAGAAGGGGTCAGCCTTGCAGACTGTCTCGTCTGCATTAGTCTCTCATCACTGTCTTTATCTGACCCTGATCAGGTCACAGCACAGAAAGGAGCTGACTGTCGCCGCTGCCTGCTGATCGCTTGGTTACTCGGCTGTTACTATATTATGTGAGATCATTGTGTTTAGATTACACAATCCCAATCGCCTTCATACTCATGATGAAATTAGCCATGTATCCCATCCATGGGAACCCCATTGGTACAGCTCATTGTATAGATATACTGAAATAATGTGTGTTGCATTTTACATGCTTTCCTATAGGAGCAGAGTAATCGAAAATTTAGGGAGCCTTAGCCACCCTAAAATGGACACCCACAACATGAGATTTTAGTGATGGTTGCCTTCCAATATCACGCTCTCGGGTGTAAGAGGGATCTCCAGCGCAGACGTCTACAAGGGGTTAAAATATTGTTATCAGGCTCCCAAGAAAAAAGTCACCCTACTCCTTATGTATATACCCATCTTTTGGTGATATTATACCTATACCATTTTTTTTTACCGGCCCCCAAATACACATTTACACACTAGGGTATATATATGTATAAATCGAAATGTGAAAAATACTGGGTCAAACAATTGCACCATATAAACAAGTAAAATGCACAGCAATATGAAATGCTGTTTTTAACCCCGTGGATGCTAGAGAAATCTCCAACACAGGAATATTGTTCGTATATTTTATCCTAGAATCACTCAGTTCTTGCCTTTTCATATGGTGATTTCCACAAAGAGCTTGCCAGTTCTATGACCTGGTAACTTTTTCTTTTAAATCTGTTTTTATTCGAGGACAACAGAACAACAGTGCAACACACCATTAACCCTTTGAATGCCAGAGGGGTGCCCGGACGCATGCGTTGGGCAACCCTCTGGGACTTAAAGGGTCAACTGTCACAGGGCTCAATGAGGTGATTTGGTCCCTTCCAGCACAATTATGTGATTTTTCTAATTCAATTTTTTTAATCTCTTCTCTTTTATACATAGTTCCCACTGAACATCCTGTCTCCGCAGAGAAGTACAGAAACTGTTGAGGTCTGTAATATACCGGCATTCGAGGGGTTTAAGCGCCATTTAAATCTGGGAAAAGTTCATTTGTCCCCTTTAGTGAAGTTGTTGTTTTCCTTAGAATTGCTACAGTCAACCCATTGAGAGCCAGAGAGGTATCCAATTGCGCTGCAATGCGTTGAATAGCTCTCTGGCACCCAAAGGGCTATTTTTATACGTATAGCCCATCGTATGCATTGTTTAACCCTTTGCGTTCCAGAGGGGAACGCAACGCGTTGCGTACCCCTCTGGGACGCAAAGGGTTAAATAAGTCTGTTCTATTCAACTGATATGGAAACAGCCAACAGAAGTAACAGAAAACTTACAGGTCATTCAGAGCTTTATTCATTTAATAGAAACAATATAATTTGTGTTAAAATACCAAAATATATTAAAGTCACAAGTCAATAAACTAAAGAAATGAACATTTAAAAGGGGCTTTTAACCTTGAACGCCGTAGAGTTTTCCAGCACATCACGACCTCCGTAGCATAAAAGGCGTTAAAAGTCCAATTAAATCTATGGATACCTGAATTTGCTCCCTAAGGTGCAATTGGTTTGCTCCAAAATTGCAGCTCTTTAACCTGATGAATAAATAAAGCTCCATGCCCCACGTTTATAAGGGAAACCTGGAGTTGATCTTGAATAAACTAAGTGCGCCATGGGGGGGGGAGACTAAAAATGCATACATCCCAATTCCCTTAAATACAGATATTTAACCCTTTGAATGCTACGGAGGTCTCCAAATTCATTGCTTTCCAATGCATTTGGAGAGCTTTCCAACATCCAAGGGGTTACATTTAATGTAAAATGAATTTTTATTTGCCCCCTATGGTGCAGTTGGATTACTCCAGAACAACTCCGTGTGGTTTATACAAGCGTGGGCCATTGAGCCTTATGTATATAAGCAAAGTGGAATAATTTCGGGGCACACCAACTTCACCATAGAGGACGAATGAAAAATCTTCAAATGACTATTCATTTAAATGGGTCTGTTAACCCATTAAATGCTAGAGATGGATCCAAAGAAACAACGTGGAAAACTCTCTAGCATCAAAGTAGGGTTAACATAGTTGAAGAGGCTAGGTTAAACGACATTTCAACGCCTTGGCACCATATGTTCCTCAAGGGGTTAAAAAGTATATATTTTATTTCTCCAATGTGCTACAATTGATTTCTATCAAAATGCTTCACTCTGCTTTTGTACATTAGGCCCAAAATTGCTGTTAACCCTTTGAGAGCGTACCCCTCTGGCACTCAAAGGGTTAAGAGAGGGGCTCCATCACCACTCGTTAGAAAAAGCAGCGCTGTCTGCCTGGTGGGAAGTTCAGTGGACGGTCGCCTCCTCGGTAACGCAGCAGGCAGAGGGACGGGAGAGATCGGAACAGGCTGTGCAGCTGAGATCAGGCTCGGGAGACAGGCAATCTCCAGGCCGGGCAGGGAGATTAAAGTCTGGACAGGGAACAGTCTGAGAGACGTGAGAAAGTAACAAGAGATAGGGAATGGGAGAATGGTAGAGACGAGTTACAGATTGGTGGGAGGATAGATAACAATTGACAGGGGAGAAGAGAGAGGAGTGGGAACTGTGAAAAATAAAAAATATAATGAGGCTGAATGGATGGTCAACCTGAGGCCCTCCAGCTGTCGAAGACTACAGTTTAGATTATTCTACGCCAGCTGTTTGCAGACTGGATGATGGGAAATGTAGTTGTCAACAGTTGGAGGATTTATGTTGCCTATCACTGATTTTGAAGAACTGGGTACATTCTGGTGCAAACTGTTTGCAACAAATGCCACCATCACCCCAGCAAAAAACGATAAGTTTGGCCTTTGAGAGAGAGGTCTCTAGCACTCAAGGGGTTAAAAGCCCCACCATAAGGAGTTTGTATCTGTCTCCTTAGCTTGCCCGAGAACTCATCCAGTTCTTAGAACAAGAGTATCTGTAGATAGAACATGTGGGAAACGTGGCTCGCCAGCTGTTATTGAACTACAAACCCCATCGTCATCATCGGCAGGCAGACAGAAGTTATTGAGCATCAACATCTGCATGGGCTGTTTGTTGAGGAAGGTAAAGTGTTTATAGTTACGACAGTTATGAAAACAAAAGAAAGCTGAAAATGAAATCAGGCTAATGTACAAAGTAAAGTGGAATAATTCTGGTGCAAATCAAGTCTACAATATGGGAAAAATATGAAAATCCCCTTTGATTCAAATAGGTATTTTAAGCCCTGAAGGCTAGTGCGTTTGAAATCTCTTAGCAATCAAGGGGTTAAAAGTCATATTTCAGTCAAAGTGGATTCATATTTGTCCCCTGTGCAGCAGCTGGTTTGCCACAAAATTGCCTCACTTTGGCTTAGAAGATCAGCCTCAGTAATAGAAGAAATAAAGACCCACTACGATAGTTAGAATAATGCAGAGTACATATAAATCCAACAGCCGTATCCACGCCAGGCACCTGAATGGAGCTCTGCCAGTAGAGTTGAGGTGAGGTGTGTCGGAGAGATCTGACAGCTTGACTATAAGAGAAGAACAGCAGGCTCGTGATGCTTCGATGCCCTCTGCCCCGTACAGCCAGCGGGTACCTAGTACTGAGCACTAGTCACTATTTGTGAGATCAGCCGAGGTGCCAGTGTCAGCCTTTTGTCTAAAAAGGTCTGTGACCTCCCCCCTCTTCTGATGACTGACTGATTATGATAGGATCAGAGGAATCAGCGCAGGCTGGCTCGGCACATACACCAGCAACAGCAGCAGCCTTATTTCTATAAGACTCGGGATGATTTAGGCACACGCTAGTGTGTGTTGAAGAAAAAACATAGGAGGAGGGGTGCAGGGGAAGAAAATAAAGGAAACGGAAGCCAACCAAAAGAGTAATAGTAGCAGCAGTCTATCCAACAGCAGCACCAGCAGAGGGACCCTCCTCTGATCCCCCCCATCCCCTGTCCTCAGCCCCAGCAGCAGTAGCACAGTGCAACACTGAGCAATCAAGGGATAGGTTGCTCTCAGTCCGTACACTACTGCTGCTGCCCTGCTCTCTTCTCTCCTGACCTGCTGCTGCTGGAGCCTGGATCTGATAGGAACATGCACTGCTGTCTCTCCAGTGGCAAGTCCTTGCCATCGTGCTTCACTTATCACGGAATTATTACATCAACAGCCTGCTGGATTTTGCTGCTGAGCACTTTTGCTCGAATGTCTATTGGATCCTCAATATTGACAGGTAAGAGTTTTTGTATAGGGACATATTATACAGAAGATGTTTCAGATTTATGTGGAAGCCTTTGGATGCTAGTGAGGTTTCCAGTGTGCAATGTTGCATCTATGGGGTTAATGTAATATAGCTCAATTTGCCTAGTATATGTGTTTGTGTATGTGTATATATATATATATATATATATATATATATATATATATATATTTGCTTTGCAATGCATTCCGTACCCCACTGGCACTCAAAGGGTTATATATATATATATATATATATATATATATATATATATATATATATATACACACACACACACATACAGACGCACACACATTTATGTCCCAATTATAAATACAGGTACAGCAGGCTTACACCTTAACATGGTTAAGGGGATTTCTTTGCTTTTCAGAGATTTGGACACACCCATGGCATTCAAAGGGTTAAACAACATGACATTCCCGTACACATGTCCCGTCAATGAACTTGTGGAAAAATCAGTCATTGTTACCATTATCGTATTTTCCATTGTAATAGTTAGACTTTCTATAACACTTTTATGTCAGGAAAGCTGCACATATTGTATGATATTTGTTCATGTGGTTATGAGCCATGTGTAAACAGTCCCATGGACAGCTCAGTGATTGACATACTGTGCACCAGTGGCTTCCCTCTGTAAGACAGGTGGCTTTGTCACATATACAGTAGAACCAGATTGTTAGTCTTTTATCAATTCATTTGCCTTTGGGTCTCACCTCTTTACCTGTACTTCACTGAAAAGGAAAATCTATAGGATAGCAGAATGACTGCAGTATATAGTTACATGTTTGGAGACAGGTGAGGAGGACCCAAGCCACTTATTGAAGTCCATACCCCGATGACACCTGGTGCAAAAACATTAAAGTTCCGCTTTACTTAATGCAAACAGTGTTGAGTTTCAAAAATCCATTACAAACTGCGATAATCCCAAACTGATCATATTAGTGAGGAGATTTAAAGTGCTTGTTGTGGGGTATAGCATTGCTTTTTTTTCTGGACATTGAGTTCTTGATGGAGTGAGAGCTGGTAATAGATCATCAAATGTGTCATCACTGTTCTAAGTGTCCTGTCTTCTGCTAAATAGTACTTCTTTTGGCAGTTAAAGGGACATATGATTTAAAAAAAGGAAAAACAAGTAATAACTAGTGACACTAACCTTTTTTCCTAGACAGGATGTGTTTTGTTAAGTAATTGAAAGCTGCCGTAGATCAGTCAACTTGGCACAGTTATTAAATATGTCTCTGAGCACCAGATGCTGTGTACACATCCTACAGAAATCATTGTTAAGATCTGATACCTATGTCTGTTCATGCATGTGACGATGAGTCTGAGCTATTCTTCTATATAATTATTCTATGTGTAGTTGACATAAATGCGAGTTTAACCGTTCAAGTGCCAGGGGGCTGGGCAATTTAGCACAGTTAGCGAACCTTTAAGGCAGCCCTGGGCAACCTCCTGTTGTTAAGGACTACAATTCCCAGCACAACCTTAACCCCTTGAGTGCCGGAGAGGTACGCAACGCATTGCACTGCAATGCGTTGCGTACCTCTCCGGCACTCAAGTGGTTAAAGGGTCATTAACTGTGCCAAGTTGCACTCTGGCACTCAAAGGGTAAAGCTTGCATCTATATCAACTGCGCATAGAGCACTCATATAGAAGAATAACTCAGACTTTCAGAACCAGATAGGATTGCAAAGCAGTTAGAGGGCATGGTTTGCATACCATCCTGGCCTTTTAAATGTTAAATCTCTCTTTCTCTCTCCACTACATATAAGCATCTTACAACAATCAGAGAAAGTGATATGCAGAGTGAGAGAGATATACATATTTGATAGCTTTGCTAAGTTTCACAGTCCGCAGACACTCAAAGGGTTAACCCAAAGAGTTAACCCTGCACCCATCATCACATGCATGACAAACCGGGCAGTACATCTTAACACTGATGCACTAAGACAGTGATGCAGTTCGGAACAAGCTAGCTGCCAAAAGTCTGGATCCTTTAACCTTTTGAGTGCCAGAGGAGTACCCTTTGAATGCTGGCGTGGTCTCATTCGCAATGCGTTGGAGACGTCGCTGGCATTCAGTGCGATAAAATCCCATTTAAATCAGTGATGATTTTTATTTGATCTGCACGGTGCGGTTGGTTTGCTCCAGAATTGCACTTATTATCCTAGTACATCAGCATCAGTGGTAAGATCTGATGACTGGTGTGTCATGCGGTGCGCGATGAGACTGTGTCATTAGTCTACATAACTGCATTATGTGCATTTCGCACAGATGCAGACTTAACCCTTTAAGTTCCAGAGGGCCGGGCTACGCAACTCGCCACAGTCACTAAAATGAGTGTTTGTGCACATCCTACTAAAATGAGTGTTAGGATCTGATCGCGATGCTTTTTCATGCACGTGTCGATGGGTCTGATTTATTACTCTGTGTGCACTTCACATAAATACAGGTCTTAACCCTTTGTGTTCCAGAGGGGAGTGTAAGTTGTACCGTTATTTAAAACGTATCTCTGTACATTGGAATCAATGAATGGGACGCCCATCTATCTGGTCGTTAAAGGGATGGAAGATGTTCGTAAGAGCCAGATGTACACATTACACAGAAATATGTGTTAAGATCAGATGCCAATGTTTTTTCATGCTTGTGGGTCTGAGTTATTCTTCTGTATAACTAATATGTGCAATTCACATAAATACATGCTGAAGCTTTTGAGTGCTGAGTGTGCAACTTGGCACATATTTAACGCTTTGAGTGTCAGAAGGGTACGGAACACATTGCAAAGCAGTGCTCTCCGTATCCCTCTGGCACTCAAGGGGTTAAAATGTATCTGAGCACAAGGTAAGGTGTATGCATCCTACAGAAAAAGGGATATGTCCCGATGCCTTGTTTATCCTGCTTGTCATAATGGGTCTTAAATAGTATAGAATATATAAGCAATTTAGTGGCCCTGTGCTTTTAAGAAAACTGGGTGGGGGCAGACACTAAATTATAAAGCAGAGGTAATATCTCCATTGGCTTAAATCCTATAATTGCTATGTTATTCTATGTAGTATATGCGCTAAGATATTTCCTGCTTGAGGGAATTTAACCCTTTGAGTGCCAGAGAGAGGTACCAGCGCATTGAGCTGCAATGCGTTGGCTACCTCTCTGGCACTCAAAGGGTTAATACATAGGCTCCAAAAAATAACACAGGAATATTAGCGTTTCTCTCTCTGGAGAAGTTATCTCAAATGTATCACGTCTATATCACAATTTAGCGCATCTCCTCCATGGAGTAATTCTGGGGCAAACCAACTACACCACAGGGGAACAAATTAACAATTTCAATGAATGAAAGGTTTTGTTATCCCTTAAAACTTAGAGAGGTATCCAACTGCGAAGCATTACGCTGGAGCCCTCTTTAGCATTCAATAGGTTAAATGTCCTTTTTAACTCTATGGGATATTAGAAACCTTTTATCTCCTCCCTGTGTTTTAGGTAGCTTTCTCCAGAAATACAACAGTTTTCTTTTGTGCATAGGGCCCTATGAGCATTTCACATAAATATGTACTTAACCCTTTGAATGCCAGACGCAACGGATTGCTTTGCAATGCGTTGCGTACCTCTTTGGCACTCAAAGGGTTAACCCTTTGAGAGTCAAAGGATGGTGCAACGCATTGCACTGAACGCCACTCTGGCGATCAGAGGATTAACTGTCTCAGTGGATTTTGAAATTCAATATGAAATGTAAAAGGAAGTGTTAAAGTAAATCTATAATTGGGTTCACGGTGAAGCCTTTTAGGATTTATGTACCCATGCTTTCTTATTTCCCATAAACAGTTTATAGCAGCTGTTGTAAAACATGAGCTTTCTACAAAGATGTTGTCTTGTCTGTAAATTCGCTGGTCCCTCAGATTTCACAAGAAAAAAAGCCCACCTCGGATGTTTTCGGTTTTAGTTTTCTTGTTTTCCTGTATTGTATACCACTGTCCGTTAAATGGTTACTTCAAAGCCTTGACACTTTGTAATGATTTATTTTATTTGGGTGTCTTTCTAAGGGTCTGTGGCAAGATGTGAAAATGAGGGAGAAGCCTTACAAATACCATCCATCACTGATAATCCCTGTATTTCCTGTGTGTGTCTGGTAAGTGAGATATGGGGTACATTATACTGTAATAAATTTGAAAGCTACTATTGATCATAAACTATTGTAGAAGTGTTATTATGTGTCAGTACATTTAGATATCTAGTCTTAACCCTTTGAGCCAGAAAGGGATCCAAATCTCTGGCACTCAAATAGTTAACATTATGACCATGAAAAGGGGAAGACTGAGATATTTAGAGAAAATTGTGCGATTCTGGGGCAAATCAACTCTACAGTTGGAATTAAATACAAATTTCAGTTGATTAAATGGAATTTAAGCACCTGTATGCCAGGGAGGTCTCCAGTGCAATGCACTGAAGACCTGGCAAGCAGTGAAGGATTTGAAATCCCAATTTAAATCAATTGGAGGAATTTTATTTGTACTTTACTGTGCAGTAGGTTTTCTCCAGAATTGATCCAGTTCCCTTACTATATTTGTCTTTGGTACAAATGAAGGAGTTAACCCTTTGAGTGCCATAGGGGTACTCAAAGCATTGCAAAGCACTCAGAGGGTCCATGCATGCTATTCCAAATCTCGTAAACCCAAGCTATTTTGGAGTTAACCTTAGTTGTTTGTTTAATCTATCTATCTATCTATCTATCTATCTATCTATCTATCTATCTATCTATCTATTTATCTATCTATATCATCATCATTGTCCACACATATATGTGTGTGTGTGCGTGCATACAGACACAAATATCGTCATCCTCGTCAGTCCACTGCAGGATGAAGGCCACCTCAGCAAGTTTCCCACAATTTTTGTCTTGTGCTTTCTGTTGCCGCTGTGCACCAACCAATACATTTGGTAACTTTCTCAACCCATTTTACATACACACATATAATGAGCCTTATGTACTAAAAAGAACTGAAGTAATTCCAGGGCAAACCCGCAGGAGACAAATACATTTCACCCTTTGACTGATTTAACCCTTTGAGTGCCAGAGGAAATATGCAATGCATTGTTTTGCAGTGTGTACAAACAATGCTTTCTGTGCCCATCTGACACTTAACCCCTTAAGGACTGGCGGTCATGGGACATTTCCGTCCCATAATGACCGCATAGGCGCACTTGGACGCGCCGGCACACGTGACCTGTCACGTGTATCGGCGCGTCATTATGGGGCCTGATAGAGATCGCTCCGATCTTGGAGCGGTCAATTTCAGGCCCTATTTTTACTTACAGCGCTCCCGGTAGAGCGCTGTAAGTAAAAAGTACGTGACGTACCATGACCGTCATCGGTCCTTGAGTATTTCAAGGACCGTGACGGTTCTGGTACGTCAAGGGTCCTTAAGGGGTTAAAGGGTTAAGTGTGACTTTTAACACTAGAGAGGTCTTCAACACATTCAAGGGGTTAAAAGCCAGTAAAATCAAAGGGGATTTGTCGATTTTTTTTTTTTTTGTATCTGTCCCCTATGGCTGGTTGACTAGAATGACTTCAGTTCCACTTAATACAGCAGCCTCACTCTCGCTTAGGGTGGATGTTTATTAATTAATTAATTTTTTTATTTATACACTAGTTAAAGAGCCTGTGTACACGGGCCACAGTGCCACCCAGCACTGGTGCGGTGCAGTCATGCACAGTAGAGACTGCCCACGCCGCGGCTGATTCAGAGCGGGGTGCTCCGAATTCAGATCGTAGTCGTCTCTGCACACCTTCCAGTGCGCAGAGAGGACTCCAGTCTGGATTCGAGCGCCCCGCTCCGTATCAGCCGCGGCGCGGGCAGTCTGTACTGCGCATGACTGTAGCACGCGCAGCCGTCTCTACTGCGCATGATGGCTTCTAACAAACTTAGTGAATTATAAAATAGGATTTGGTACTGGTATCTTGTGTACTTTTGTCCAGATTTTCCTTGGGAACCTTTTGATACACAGCCCTTGCCGTGTGTTGCAGTGTAAAATATTATACATGCATTGTGTTTTCAAATGAACTAAAAAACAATTTACTAATTCATGAAGTAATAACTGAAAGTAGGATTTGCGAAATGTTTAAGGTCTGTTTTATTTGAACAGGAATGTGTATTGTTCCTGTTTTTCATCAATTGTACATTTTATTTTAACCACGCAGTTTATTGTAATGTTGCTGTAAGTTGAAAGAAATATTTTGACTAGTTCACAATAAAGCTGTGACCTACACTGTGATTTTAACCTAAACCAAACTGATTTAGATCTTGTGTTAAAGTCACTCTCCATGGCATGTTTGAGTAAAAGATAATATGGTTTTTACTATGTATAGTTTGAGACACATTTACTATTTCATTTCATATGCATTTTCACCTGATGTAACTCACTTTTGACCATCAGAATGTATGTGTTTTATAAAATACAAGGGAACTATCTACAGCTATGTGTATATGTATATATCTATATGGGCACAAGTTGTATGTTGAATTGTTGGCATTGTAGCATTCTTAATATATGCAGTCCCGCTGTGTTGACCCTTTGGGTGTCGGAGCGGTACGCGGCTCATTACAAAGAGATGCGTTGCGTGCCCCTCTTGTACTCAGGGGGTTAACCCCAGAAAGCAACACAACTTTGAATTCAATGTATTAACTTTTTTAACTGTTATAACTGTTTTAACTGTGAATTCTGTGTCCTTGTGCTCACAAATGCTTCAGATTTGAGAAAGGGAGTTTATCCCGAAAGCTTGTCAATCCAAATTTCTGTTAGTCCAATAAAAAAGGTATTACAAGATATTAATTTTGTTTGTTATTTTACACACACATATATATATATATATATATATATATATATATATATATATATATACACATATACACAATCACCTATAGAATCTAGCATGTTAGAAGCAATTTTATGATGAGTGATATTGTTACTCACTTCAGATATCATGCCACAAGATTACATCGCCCTCTTGCATCGCTGATGCATTTTGGAAAAACAAAAGGGTGATATCATAAGATCATTCCTAATAAGGACCAGAATATTGAAATTCTGAAAAAAAACAAAGCAAATGAAATGAGTAAAGACTATATGTTATTTTAAAATAACCAAGTCCAGCTTATTTTTTAAATGCTTAAGGAGCAGCGAGATGCATATTGCTTATCAATGTAAAGCTTTGAGTGCTAGAGAGGAATTAGATAATGCATGGCTGACCCCTACCACTTGAATGACGACTTATCCTTTAACTTTGTTAGTTTTTAACACTTTAAGGGACAGAGGGGTGTGTAAGTATAAATATATAGCAGGGAAAATGTGTGAGCGTTAACCACTGTGTTGACTATATTACAAATATGGTTTGTGTTATGTTTGTAGATATGTGTGAAATTATTTGCACATAGCTGTGCTAGGTGCTTTTTTATAAATGCATGCTGATTGTGATAATAATAATAACAATGAAGCATTTAATGATTAGATTTTGTAAAATATTCAAATTAAAACATTTTAGGGATTTTTGGAAATGAGCAGGAAATAAACATTTGAACTGTATACAAAAATATTCAGCTTGGAGTGTTACTGAACAATTGCCTGGAATTTCCCAGTGGCACTGTTCCTATGCCATCCTGTGGAGGTCAACTGACCAGAACTGTCCATAGGATTGTGTAGCAACAGTGCCACTGTAACATTTCTGGCCACTGACATATTGCGCCTAAAAATGTCATGTTTGAGCTGCAATAACTTTTGAATGGAGTATCTCTCAGCAGTGGAACTGCCCTTATTTTACTCAGGAGGATAAATCATCCAATATATATTTTTCTACATAGTAAGCATTAATATCCATATATGATCAAAGATATTAGATCCGAGGTAGACAACTCCAGTCTTCAAATGCCCCTAACAGTGCATGTTTTCAGGATATTTCAGTTGAATACTGCTGGATACGTCATTCACTTAAATTGAGCCACCTTTAATAACACAGGGATTTCCAGAAAACATTATTTGCATTGTGATAAGAGACCTCTCTGTCATACAAAGGGTTAGAACCCAATTTCAAACAATTGGGACTTTATTTTTTTCTATGATTCTGTTTGTTTGACCTAGCTTGAAGGAGGCATGAGGAATATGTATTAATTGACTTTGTTGCTAAGTCAAGAGCCTACTTTTGCACATTGTACTAGCTTAACATCTATGTACTAATGTTTCTACATGACAACATTGCTGTTTTGACCCCACTTGCATCTGTGGTTGTGTGGGAGTGTATGTGCATTTCAGGTTGTACTGTTCTTCTACTCCCTATTTTATGTCATTTACTAGAAGAAGCCAGCTCAGAATGTTTCCTTATTCTTATGGAAGCTATAGGGTGGCATTGAGGACTTGTTAACAATACAGTCTTACAATGACCAAGCTGTGTGTTTCCAGTATGTGCACAAGGCATTTCTACATAAGCACAGGGACATGGCTGGAATTGTGGGCATATGGATAATCAGAGCAAATGAGCAGCACTTGTAGATTCCTCATGTTTCCACAGTAGTTCTAAAACTGGTATATTCCATGGAACCCTAGGTTTATATGAGCATTTCAAGGGGGTTCCCTGGTGCAATTGAAAGTAATGGTGGACAGAGGAACAAAACTAGTGTGTCAGTGTATGTGTGGATCGGTTCCACAGAGTTCATTTTACATTTCTATACACATGCTCTTGCAATATACACTATAACCTTATCCATTCTGGAGAAACAATATTGTCAGTTACTATTACATATTTCTTAAAGAAACAGTACATTTTGTTATGACAACCTAGGTATTATATGATCTTTTCCTGCTGAGTAAAGCACAGGTACTCCTACTGCTGACAGTTGTTTTATTAAAACATTATAACAGTTCAAACTTGTTATAGTCTCTGGAACAAAGATCCAGGACTTTTCAAAACTGACAGGAAGTGACTCAGCAGTTACTATCACATTTTATTAAGAACAGTTGTGTTACTAACTTCTCCCATAGAAAACAACAGCATAATTGTCTGAAATCTTGCCACTAGAGGTCAATGCTCATGTAAAAACATGCAACAGTTTAAGTTAAAATAACTCTGGAAAAATTCATCTCCCAACAATGGGGGAACCCTTCTTTTAATGAGCAGGAAAAGCTCTACAATATATTTGTTTTCACTAAAAAATACTACTACTTTAAGTTGGTGGTATCAGATTGCACACTAATATATTTTAATTGAAGCAAACCAACTGCACCATAGAGGACAATATTTTTTAAGCATTCATATTAATTTAAAAATGGTGCCTTTAACTTATTGTATGTTAAATAGGCTTCCAACATATTTCAAGGGTTTAAAGTCCAATTCATCTCAAAAGGAATTTTCATTTGATGCAGTTAGTTAGCTCCAGATTTGCACTTATTTATCTTATGGACTTGCAACATTAATATTGTTAATGTGTTAACTCCTTAGATTCTAGAGAGTTCACCAAAGCATGGCAGTCCTATCATCCATGACCTCGCTATCATCCAACTGGTTATAGTGCTTGATTGTTAGGGCTCTGGTGGGATTTCACTTCAAATAAAATGGGTTCCACCACTATGGAAAGTTTGAGAACCACTGAAATAGTGAATAGCGATTCACACACATATCACATATACTAATATGTGGGGTTTTAAATGTTCATTCATCAATGAGCTCGTACATGGAAACACCACTTTAATAGGTAATTTCCATTCTCTAGATTCTGACTGGCATAATCCATATTAACCAGTGTGGTCACAAAAGCAAACATATATTAAATACATGAGTGTGTGGAAAGTCCTGCTTATACCTATTTCTTAAATATTTCTGTGGCTAGAGGATGGTAATATTGAAAATACAAATAATTTATAAATCAACAAATGTATTGCAAGTAGCAGTAGGGATGAGTGTTTCTCAAACTGTGCTGTATAAAATGTCAGTGTTTTTTGATGGAGAACAATGATCTGAGAACCCTTCTGGCCAGGGGTGGACTGACAGGACCCAGGGCCCCTGGTCCAAAAAGAGTTCTGGGCCCCCTGCAGAAATCTCCACATTGCCCCTTCATCTCCACAATGCCCCTTCATCTCCACAATGCCCCTTCATCTCCACAATGCCCCTTCCACAATGCCCCCTTCATCTCCACAATGCCCCTTCCACAATGCCCCCTTCAACTCTACCCCTTCATCTCCACAATGCCCCTTCCACAATGCCCCCTTCATCTCCACAATGCCCCCTTCATCTCCACATCGCCCCTTCCACCATGCCCCTTCATCTCCACACTGCCCCTACCTCCAGTCCCTGGTGGTCTAGCGGCGTGGCTTAATACTGTGCGAAGTCCCGCGCGCCTCTAGTAATGCAGAGGCTGGGAGATTATGTCATTTCCCAGTGCTCTGTATTACTAGAACGGTGCGCCGGCGGCAGTAGTTGGAGAGCTGCTGAGCAGAGCTGGAAACGGCGTCGGGCCCCCTTTGGTCACGGGCCCTCGGACCGTATGGTCAGTCCGCCTCTGCTTCTGGCACTCAAAGGATCTAGCGTGTAAGAACCACTATATTAGTTATTGCTATCTCAGTTACATGGTAAATAATGACCTTCTAATTTTTTACTAATGGTGTTTAAACAGAAATCTATACTACACTAATTAAGATTATATTTAAAGTGAACCTGTCACCTGTAATTATGTTTAAATATTTGTAGTCTCCATTTAAGACTGCCTATACATCATGCTCGTCAGGAGCCCGGCAGTTGCATAGTTTAGGAGATATTAATGTCTTTATTTTTGGATGCTGATCTCTCTTACTACGTATGCTAATTAAGTTATGTTGCATTGACCTTTATTAGCATCTATATGGAGAGGCACTGAGAGAGAGCATTTTCCAGAACTAAAGGTATTAATGTCTTCTAAACAATACAATTTTTTACCTTTTTTGTCTGTCATAATGCTCAGGCAGTTTTGAAAGACATTTATAAATATGTACATTTAATTCAAAGTGACAGGTTCACTTTAAAGTCAAAATAGACTTTAAAGGGACAGTAATACTTTAAATGTAAAAAAAAATATGTTGTAGGGTTTATCCCCCTGAGTAAAATAAGAGTACTCCCACTGCTGAAAGGTGTTTCATTCAAAAGTTATGAATTTTCAAAGTTTAATTTTTTAGGTGCAATATCACAGTGGCCTGAAATTGTACAGTGGTGCTGTTGCTACACGATCCTATGGACAGCTCTGGTCCTGGGACCATAAATCTCCATAGGATGGTGTAGCAAAAGCGCCACTGTACAATTTCAGGCCATTGTGATATTGCACCTAAAAAATTCAACTTTCAAAATTAATAACTTTTAAATGAAACACTTTTCAGCAGTGGGAGTACTCTTGTTTTACTCAAGGGGATAAACCCTACAACATATGTATCCCTTTAAATTAATGTAATGGTAGTTTCCATTTAAAGGGACACTAATGTCCCATATTTTTTTCTGGTTTTGTAGATAAAAATGAAATAAATTATGTAGCACAAATCCCATCTCTCAAATATTTACGGTTTGAGAGATTTTCGCTTCTAAAGTTCTCCCTTTCTCCTGGCTTCAGCGCTCTGCTGACAGCAGGAGATCTCAGTCCTGGGACCAGGTGGAGGCTCTGCAGCAGAGGAGCTGAAATTGTGATACTGGAAAATAATTACTTCATTGTAACGGTCTACAAAGTGTGCCTGGTTTGCAAGCACACTCTGTAGGCCATTCAAATGAAGTGATTTTTTCCAGTATCGATATTTCGTCTCTGCTGAAGAGTCGCCTCGTGTCGGCCAACAAGGATCTCCTTCTGTCAGCTTTACAGCTGACATCAGGAGAGGCAGAACTTTAGACACAAATATCTCTCAAACCATAAAGGTTTGAGTGATAGGATTTGTGCTACAAAATTTCTTTTTTAAAACTCTACAAAACAAGCAAAAAAAAATTATTGGACGTTACTGTTCCTTTAATGGAGAATTAATATATAAACCTAAGGGCAATATGTTCAAATGAAGAGCAGTGATAAGATCTGTGGAAGCCCTATTATATATATATATATATATATATATATATATATATATATATATACCAACATTTCAGATGGCCAAAGGAGGACACTTGTGTTTTAGATGGTGATGCTGGAGGCATGAATGGTAGGCATGGCATTACCGATAATTTTTTGGTTATTTCATGGCCTATTATACCTCTTTTTGTGACCAAATAAATGATTTAGAGCAAAACCAAAGTATTTTATTTACAAAGATTAACATATAAAAACATGTAATTAAGTTTAAACAAACATTAATGTGAATTGTTTTGCTGTGGAGCAAATTGATACATGTATATACAAACCACAGAGTCTGATCTCCTTAACACAAGGGACACCAGGGTGGGAGAAAGGGACAGAAGGATTTGGGTCTCAATACATGACTGTAACTCCTATAGAGGGACACTTGGGAGGTGTATATATATGATATTGCGAATTTGCTGTGTACTCTTTGGGGGTCTTAGGGCTCTTTTACACAGGTGACAGAACTGTAGCAGCCCCCTGCTACAGTTGTGTCACTTATGTTCTTTTACTCACCTTCTCCTTTATTCCACTCCTGACCTGGACAAGGGAGGAGTATGTCTGATGGCATCCCATGAGAGTGCCAGCAAATATTACTGGCTGACACCAACGTGTGAAAGGCATGCCTGAGGCCTCATAGACCACCATGCAGACCTTCCTTACCACATCTTTATTGTGGTGTTGGTGAATTCAGTAAAGCTGCAGTATGCTGTTCACACTAGGAGATATTTGTCCATGTGAAAGCACCATAGTGCAGCATAGGTACTGTCTGCCACTTTTTCAGAAAGTGAACGGTAAGCAAAAAGTAAACGGGATGCAATGCATTGATTTAAACTGGGATTTTAACCCTTTGAATGCTAGGGAGGTCTCCAACATATTGCAAAGCATTCCTTAATTATATATTGGGAATTTAGTTTTCCCTCTATGTTGCAGTTGGCATGATCTAAAATTGTTCATGTTTTGCTTTGTGCGTAAGGCCCTTTGTCTTTGTGAAACACATCCCTTGTGATTGAAATTTTATATTTGCATCATATACATACCCAAAGAGCAAATGGAGTACTAGTACACAGTGGGGGTATCATGTCATTTATCGTCACAGCACAATGTGAATCACCTCTAATAGTTTAACTCCACCAGAATCCTGACCAGTAGCTCTTAAAGCAATGAATCTGATGCCCCTCACAAAATGACTCATTCATTACACTGAAAGGTGCTGGGCACAATTCCAATGAAGCGGTCACGTCCTCTAGGTCTAAGAAGCAGGCATGCTTACAGAAATGGCATTTCTCCTCTAATAGAAAACAGATTGAGGGTTATAGTTGTTATAAAATGCAGTGCTTAATTATATATCTGCTTAATATAATTTGACCTTGGAAGTATGGAAGAAATTACTTCTTAAAATAAAAAAAAACATATAGTGTAGGGATTTTCCTGCTTTGTAAAACAAGGCTACTTCAACTGCTGGGAGTTGGTATATTCAAATGTTATTACAGTTCAAATTTGCCTTTTATATTAAGCTGTTAGCAGCAGTGCCATCTGGTGTCTGGACAGTTCAACTGGTGTCTAGACAATTCATACATCTTCTTGACCATTTGCGCTGTCGTAACTCAGCAGCTTTACTTCTACTCAGCAGCATGTTTTTCATTAAAGGGATAGTAATACTTAAAATGTACAAAAAAATATGTTGTAGGGTTTATCCCCCTGAGTAAAACAAGAGTACTCCCACTGCTGAAAGGTGTTTCATTCAAAAGTTATTAATTTTCAAAGTTGAATTTTTTAGGTGCAATATCACAGTGGCCTGAAATTGTACAGTGGCGCTGTTGCTACACCATCCTATGGAGATTTATGGTTCCGGGACCAGAGGTGTCCATAGGATCGTGTAGCAACAGCGCCACTGTACAATTTCAGGCCACTGTGATATTGCACCTAAAAAATTCAACTTTGAAAATTAATAACTTTTGAATAAAACACCTCTCAGCAGTGGGAGTACTCTTGTTTTAATCAGGGGGATAACCCCTACAACATATTTTTTTTTTTAGATTTTAAGAATTACTATCCCTTTAAAAAACATAACCTTCATTTGATGGCCAAGACACTAGAAAGGGAGGATGGACAAAGTGGTGTATATATTTTTAATGACTATCATGCATACCTCACAACATTTCAATTTGCCAAAGAGGGACACTTGTGTTTTAGGGGGTGTTCCTGGGGGTGTGGCTGGGGGGTAGGGCATTACCGAGAATTTTTAGACTATTTCATGACCTTTGACACCTCCTTGTGTAACCTAATAAACGATTTATAACAAGACCAAAATGTTTTATTTATACAGACTAATCTATAAACACATATACTGACGTTTAAACAAACAATAATGTCAGTTTTATAGCTGTAGAGCAATGTGATACACTTATATACACGCCACACAGTCTGATCTCCTAAAAAGAGGGACATAAGAGTGGGAAAGAGGGACAGAGGGATTTGGGTCTAAATGAGAGGCTGTTCCTCCTAAAGAGGGATACTGTCTGGCATACAGATTAGACCAGGAGTAGGCAACCTTAGCAAACTGCATCTCCCAATATTTCCAACCAGACAATGGCTGAAGCAAACCAACTGTACGACAGGTAACAAATACTGTTTCTCAAAATATCTCTGAAATATCTAAGGATTGAAAAGCAATGCAGTGGGAAACCACTAGCACAAGGGATAAAACACCCAATTAAAATCAATGAGAAACATTATATCTGAAGATAAGAACATTGGGAATGAAATGCAATCAACCAACAGACTTTACCCTCATCTCACAATGCAAACAGCACAAACAACATTAACCCTTTTAATGCCAGATGAGAACAAAACGTATTGCTTTTCATACCCCTCTGGCACTCAAAGGGTTAACCCTTTGAGTGCCAAAGCAATGGTTTGGACATCCCTTTGGTGCCCTAATGATTAAATAAATGCTCTCTGAACAGGACAGTTTCACACATTAAACAGCAAGCTTAGAATTATATTTTGGGGATCTAACATATAAATAATTAATTTTTACCTATGTTATCTGCAGAGATGTGATATTTAAAATTATATCAAACTATTTAATATTTTTGTGTTAGTGTTTCCTTAAAGCGGAACTAACACCGCTAAGAAACTTTGTTTGTAATAATTCCCTATCTGGCGACTAGCTGCTTAGTAGCGCTAGTCGCCAGAATTTTTACCTCTTTATGGAGAAATATGCAGTCATCCTCGGCTGAGAGGCAGGACTGAGCGCAGCCATCTTGCCCTAGTGAGTCCGTGAACCTGCTCTGTGTCCCTTCCGGAGCCGAATGGCTCCTAGCAATGCCTCCTACAGCCATCTGGGACTGACAGAGCAGGCGTACGGATGTCACTAGGGCAAGATGGCCATGCTCCGTCCTGCCTGTCAGCCGAGGATGACTGCATATTTATCCATAACCAGGTAATAATTCTGGCGAGTAGCGCTACTAAGCAGCTAGTCGCCAGATAGGGAATTATTACAAACAAAGTTTCTTAGTGGTGTTAGTTCCGCTTTAAAGGGCAACTAGCATAGATGGGAACTCTCTGGTTTTGCCCCAGAGACTCCGGTTTTGACTCTGTATTACCAGGTCTCCGTGGCACAGTCTGACTCTCCGGATGTGGGGAGTTTCTGATAAAACTCTGCCTACTAGTGCTCCTTCCCACCCAGTTCCTCTCACTCCACACCCTCTTTTCCTCCTTTCCCAGTCTATTTTGGCTTTTTCATATTTTACATGTCACAAGCTCCCCCCCACTCACAATCAAGCCCCGCCCCTTTTATGACACAAATCTCATCATTTCTCTCCCCTCAGTGGCACCACTGGACTCCCCTCCAGGGAGCCCAGACCAAGAACTTCCCAGGTATGGCAACAAGTACTTTGTCAGGAGGTTTGCTGTCCTGGGAGCATAACTACTAATGACGCTGGAGCTGAATTGTGAGACCCATCAAATCAATAGGAGGGGGGGGCGATAATGGCCATCTGTAAAGGGACCCAGGTGCTCACTTGCTGGTACTGCAAGACAGAATGAGCTGTGAGATTTGAAGTGTCTCGGTTCAGTCTTGTTGGGTTTTGCACACACCTATCACAGAAGCTAGTGAAGGGTTTTCAAGGCCAACATTAGCACTCTGTCGGGGCCACCCCTGCAACCCAGAAAGTTTGTGACCGTGAGCCACTGACTTCCTGTTTTGCTTTCTACATACCTCCCAAGTGTCCCTCTTTAGGAGGGACAGTCCCTCTTTTAGACCCAAATCCCTCTGTCCCTCTTTCCCACCCTGATGTCCCTCTTTTTAGGAGATCAGATTGTGTGATGTCTATAAAAGTGTATCACATTGCTCTACAGCAATAAAACTTACATTATTGTTTGTTTAAACATCAGTATATATGTTTATAAATTAGTCTGTGTAAATAAAATACTTTGGTCTTGTTATAAGGAGGTGTCAATAGGTCATGAAATATCCTAAAAATTCTCGGTAGTGCCCCGTCTACCAGCCACGCCCCTGGCAACACCCCCTAAAACACAAGTGTCCCTCTTTGGCAATTTGAAATGTTGGGAGGTATGTTTCTAGCCTGCTGCCAGCTAAGGATGTCAGCTGACATAACTGTAATAAAACATGAAGATTGCCCTTTAAATTAATTGTCTAAGTCAAATATTTATCCCTTTGAGTGCCAGAGGGCAGATCAACATAATGCTTTGCTGGCACTCAAAGGGTTAATGAGACCAACTTGTGGAACAATTCACATTATTTTTCTTCACTGATCATCCCCTTTTGCCCAATTTTAAAATGACTTACACAGTAAGAAAACAACAGTAAAGTCCAGTGTTCATTCTTTGGAAAAATAATGAGCTCCACTTGAATCTAGCTAATGGTTTTCATTATTACTTTTTGTATTGGCGACCTCTTTGGCACAGAGTAGTAAAAGTACTGTATTGAAGTTGAAGCATTACTGTTGTATATTTTACGCTTTATAAACTGTAGTTTGTAAAGGAAATTAAAGAGAAAATATTTACTTTGTTTCTCGTTCAGTAATGTACAGTGGGGCTGATATACTAAGAAGAACTGGTGCAATTCTGGGGCAAACCAAGTGCACAATAGGGGACAAATAAAACTGCCAAAATGTCCATTGATTTACCCCTTCCAGGCCAGAGAAGTATCCAATGCTTTTTTCCGCAATGCTACCCCTCTGGATCTCAATGGGTTAAATGTGGATTTTAACCCAATGAGTTATAGTGAGATTTCTAACACATTTCTTTGAAATGCACTAATATATTCTCTAGCATTCATGGTGTTAAAACCTTTTTGGTGCCAGAGCAAAGCAATGCCTTGGATGCCCTTCTAGCATCCACAGGTTAGGGAATGTATATTTAACCCTATGGCACGGTTGGCTTCCTACAGAATTGTTCCAGTTCTCCTTCATACATCAACTTCAGTACCTCCAGCTGTTAGGGACTACAATTCCCATTATCCTCACTGAGCCTTGTTTATTGTGTAGCTTCCAAGGATGCCAATATCCTGTTCCATTGCTCTTCCTTTGGTGCAAGCAGATTTATGGATAGGATTTTTTGCCTAGGTAGCTTAGTTAATTGATTTTAGGCACTAAAATCAATCACAGCTCCTGATTTAGCATGGGACTACCATAGTAGGTTCACCCAAATGGCAGGTCCAGATATGAAAAACACAAACAAATGCATAAAGACAGAATGGAGCAATTTTGGTTCAAAATAACTCCACCATATATAAAAAGTAAACTCCTCATTGATTGTTCAAAATAACTCCACCATATATGAAAAGTAAACTCCTCATTGATTGTTCAAAATAAAAACACCAAATATAGAAAGTAAACTCCTCACTGATTGTTCAAAATAACTCCACCATATATAAAAAGTCAACTCCTCATTGATTGTTCAAAGTAACTCCACCATATATAAAAAGTCAACTCCTCATTGATTGTTCACAATAACTCCACCATATATAAAAAGTCAACTCCTCAATGGTTGTTTAAAATTATTCCACCATATATAAAAGTAAACTCCTCATTGATTTAAAAGGGGCTTGCAGGGCAATGCTTCGGAGACCTCTAGTCTTCAACATGTTCATTTTACAAATGTTTTACCCTAAAATTGCTCCACTTGTCTTTATACATAAGCTGATTTAGTAATTATAATTATCAATGCATAATAAAGAGAAAAACACACTTTTTAAGACGTGTTACCATCTTGTTTAAACACAGAACAATGTATCTCAGATTCAATTAGGAGTCGTTTATCTAAACCTTATGGTACAATAAACACATTTGCAAAACTTGGCAACACATTTAAAGAATGATAAACTGCTTATTCAGATCAAAATTGATTAGGATTGTATAAACCAAATTTGCTGGCTGTAAGACCAAAATTAATTTGTGCTAGACTAGCTCACATTGCAGTGGTGTATATCCTACTTATCTTTATCAGGAAACACATTGGAGACAATGTACAAATCCACTCTCCTTTTCTGCAGTTCACCTCTAGTCTAGAAGCTGGAGGGGGTGTATTTGACAGCTAGTCCATGTGTGATTCTAATAAATGGCTCCCATACAGGTCAGTCATACATTGGAGGTTGCGATGAGCACTGCAACCTCCAACATCACTCATGTGAAATGGCTGCTAGTGGTCCTACAGGCCATTGTGCAGACCTTCCATGTCAAGTTTTTAATGTGTTCCTTTGGGCTGGACTTTGGCACTTTTGCACAGTGATAATTGTACGTGTGCATATGCCAGCATTGTACCTTTCACAATGGGTGACATTACCAAAGTAGCACCACTGTTTTGGTGTTGTCTCTGTGAAACAGACCTTTGCCTAAAAATCATATGCTTGTACTTTGGGGTATGTGCAGTTGAATATGTTCACTTAATTCTGGGTGATGTGCCTGTTAAAAATGAACTAACTTAGCACATATTATCCCAGGAAAACCTATACAATTTTTTTTTTAATTGCCTTCCATTTGTTTTATTATTATCAAATTAAATGTTGGATTATACATATAAATATGGTATCAAAAGAAAGCTCTGCTTATGCTTAACTAATTGTATATAATTTTTGTGGTGTACTAAATGAATTAGTGGAAAATATTTTTGAACAAAGGCATGCTAAAAAAAACAAAATTGCTCTTGTCCTCTAGTGTCAAAAAGCCCTTATCACTAAGGGGTTAAAGGTGCAGTAAACTTTTATGGAAAAACAAAACATATATTGTATATTCATTTGTTGAGTAACAATGGAACACCTACCACTGAGATATGCATAGTTCCAGAATTATTACACTTAAACTCTTGTTTTTTTACATCGCAGTACACTGTGGTGCAGGTGGTCAGATTTCATTTTGTTATTCTATTGCCTTCAGTGGGAGAGGTGAATCACTGACACAGTTCTCCACAGAAAGTGACAGAGAATTCTGAGTCACGCTGTCAGTTTTAACTTTCTGGAGGTAATCATGATGTCACTCATTCACTTCTTGACAAACTGAACTGTTATAACATTTGTGTAAAACAACTGGCAGCACTGGAAGTACCCTTGTATTTACACGGCAGGAAAATCCCTATAACTAGGTTTCATAAAAAAAGTTTGTTGTTCCTTTAAGTGAGTATCACTAGGCACACTCTGCCAGCTTTAAGACTTTAATGAAAGCAAGTCCCAAACCTTTTCCCTATAACGTGCAGGAAAAAAAATGAAATATTTCACTTGTTACAAAACAATGAGAGGCAAGGCACAGCAGCCCAAATAAACTCAAACATACTGCCCTCCCTTTGAAACAATCCAGCATAAGTATCTTTGTACATAGGCGATAGCCAGAAGCAGCACAAACAAATAGATTCTAGTGCCCGTTTTAAAGCAGAATGGTATTAGAACAACCTCCATTGCTTGTTGCAAATTATCTATGTAAAAAATAAGGTCTTAAAGCTTTCACTGTAATGTAGTAATAAAAGGGGCCATATATATTTAAATAATCTGAATTCTCAGCCAGCATCTGTAAAAAATTCTTTGGTGATGGAGCCCTAAAATTTGACCTTAAACTCACCTAATGTAGTCTGACATGAAGGGCCACAGGGCCATTATTTGTTTATTCAAGCTTGCAGTGTGCATCTCAGAATCTCAGAAGTAAAACATGTATGTATTCACTCATAGCAATAAACCAGCAGAGAAAAGATAATAGTCTTCCTGAATAGACTAAAAGAGGTTACTAATCTCTATCAATCATCTGATTTAGATCCTATCACTCAATACAAGCTTCATTAAACAAAAGTAAGCAAACAGTGGCTGTGTAGCTTAGAAGCATGGCTGTCTGCGCATTAATCAAAAACACAAGTTTAAGATCTGGCCTCCTACACCAAAGACATATTTTTGTAGGTCTTGTCAGGGACACAGAGAGAGGCTGCTGTATTAACCCTTAAAGGGCTGGGATCAATGCTTTGCAAACTTCTCTGGTCTTTAAATGGTTAATAAAATCTGTATCAACCCTGGCCCAAAAAATTTGCACTATAAAATATTGCCATTGAGTTAAATGGTCATTTTAGAAGAACATTAAACCCTAATATGCTGAGGACTGAGAACTAAAATGCAGGCTATGTGTCACTGACTACCATTAACTTGCTCCAGTAGTTTGAGGGTACACCAAGTCTTATGACTAATCCTGAACTCTTGGCCTAAGACTAGGGAGACATAGCTGAGCCCCTCTATTCATGTTAGTGATTTGTGATTGGCTGTATGTGAAAGCTGAAGCTTACATCTCAAACCCCCTTAGAATCATTGTTCTTGCACAGAGGATTTCTGAGATGCCAACATACCTTACAACATTGCAAATGGCCAAAGAGGGTTTAGAGCGTGTTGCTGGGGGAGTGGCTGGTGGGCAGGGCATTAGATAATTTTTTTGGTTATTTCATTACCTATTGACACCTATTTGTGTGAGTAAATGATTCTGAGCAAGAGCAAAGTATTTTATTTAACCCCTTAAGGACCATTGACGTTGCAGGACCGTCACGCTGGTCCGGCACTTAAGGACCAGTGACGGTCCTGGCACGTCACGTACTTTTACTCACCACGCTCCTGTAGGAGCGCGGTGAGTAATACCGGGCACCGAAGTTGATCGCTCCAAGACTGGAGCGATCTCTTCCAGTGCCCCGTTTGATGTGCCGCCCCACGTGATCAGTCACGTGGGACGGCACGTCAAACTTTCCTATGTGGTCCTTAAGGGACGGCACGCCCCAGGACCGCTGGTCCTTAAGGGGGTTAAACAGACTAATTTATAAACACTGAAGTTAAAACAAACATTAATGTGAGTTTCAGGTTATTTATGCTTAGACTGTACATTTTACAGGTGGGGCAGAAAGAAGGGTTAAAACATTGACTGAAGCATAACAATCATGGGTGTTATCCCAACCTACCCCTCCCCCCCCCCCCCGACACGCACACACACACGCCATTGCCAGGTTGTGGCCAGGCAATGTGCGGTGCATACATGTGCGTTTATGATGTGTTACTGTGCATGCAGCCAATCCTAGTCGGGCATTAGTCACCAATGGGTCAGAATCACGTTGGGGTGGGCACCCCCCACCCCCTAACATTGAGGGGAGGCTTATGTTATTTCACACTCTGTGGGGGATATGCCTCAGTGAATCTCAGTTTTGCGAATGGAGCTCAAGACAAGATAATGCAGCTCAAGACAATTGGGAGTGGAAGCCCCAAAATCGGGACTGTCCAGCATAAATTGGAGATATGTCAGTATTAGCTGTCTCCCATAGAACCAGTCACCAATTAGGGACAGGAAGTGGAGGAAACTGAGTGTTAATTATTATTGGGGGGAATCACTAATCACCACTGCTGAGTTTTTTAAATGAAAGTTCAACAAAAGTTTGTGCTGCTCTGTGATAGCACAAATTTATTAAATAGGTTCACTTTTAAAATATTGCATAAAAAATTTTGTGTGGCCATACACCACATTAACTATGGAGCCTTGATTAAAATGGCAACATGAGAATTTCGCACTGCATGAAGGAGCGAGATTCTCATGTTGCTTACTTAAAGGGATAGTAATACTTAATATGTAAAAATATATATATTGTAGTGTTTATCCCCCATCCATAGACCATAAATCTCCATAGAATGGTGTAGCAACAGTGCCACTGTACAATTTCAGGCCACTGTGGTATTGCACCTAAAAAAATTCAACTTTGAGCTGTAATAACTTTTGAATAAAACACCTTTCAGCAGTGGGAGTTCCCTTGTTTTACTCAGGGGGATAAACCCTACAACATATTTTTTTTTACATTTTAAGTGTTATTATCCCTTTAAATGGTGCTTCAGCCTGCATCGATTTTATTGTGTCCGATCCTGGAGACAAATCTGTACTACCAGTGAACAGTACCTTACGAGCCCATCCGGAGATGGTGTTCCTTTCTTGCTGTCCAGTGTATAAGAGATCAACATTTATCAGTCACCAGGATCGGACACATTAAAATAAACGCATTTTAAGTAAGTGACATGAGAATCTCACGCTTTCATGCAGTGTGAGATTCTCATATTGCCATTTTAATCAAGGCACCATAGTTAATGTGCCATGTGGCCACACAATGTTTTTTTATGCAATATTTTAAAAGGATACCTATTAAATAAACCCCAAATTCTTGTAATGTACTGTGAGTGACTTTTATAGACCAGTGATTCTGAACACCTGGTCTTGAGACATGCCAACCATTCAGGATTCAAGGATAACCCTTCTTAAGGACAGCTGGATTTATCACAATAACTGAGCTTCAGATTACTCGCCTGGGATCAAGCAGGGATATCTTGAAAACATGAACGGCTGGGTGCCTCAAGGATTCATTTTGAGAACCACTGATGTAGACACATCTACAGTAAAACAAGAGACCACCTGTTTTGAGCCATTTATATTATAATCAGATACTGAAACATCCCTTAACCCTTTGAGCATCAGAGAGGTAAGCAATTCAATGCAAAGGTTAAAGGAATACTACCACTTAAAATTAGAGTTATACACACTTAAATACCTTGAACTCAATTCAAGCCTTTATTCACTATATTTGTTTTCTGAGGCCTAACATAAAAAAGGGGGATATTCAGTAAGTGGTGATAAAGAGATGTTAAAGAGGTGATAAAGTGGAGATGACTTCTCCAGTTTATCACTTCTCCAGTTCCTATGTTATTCACCAAGATCTCCAAAGTTGAAGAAATGTTAATGCATAGGCTCCATAGTATAACATAGGAATTGGAGAAGTGATAAACTGGAGAAGTCATCTCCACATTATCACATCTTTATCACTGCTTAGTGAATATTCCCCCTAGTCTTATACATGCTATTTTATGGATAACATTGCCTTTCTCAACAGAATAGAACAGGGTACTAATCTCAGCACATTAACCCTTTGATTGTCAGAGGGGTACACAATGCATTGCAAAGGGTTAATAGCATTAGAAGTTCACAAACAATTAACCAAATGTCTTTATAGGATAATCTACACATACATTAAAAATGCAAGCTGAAGTTTCTATTCTAGGGATCTAAAATAAGATAAAGTTTTACAGATGCTATATAGAATTTCATGAAATTAAAAAATTAAATAACCAATTTCATATTTTCATGTTAGTGTTCATTTAAGGAAGCAGTAAATTTAAATGAAAAACTATGTTATAAGGCATATCCTGCTGAATAAAACAAGGAAACGCACACTGGTCAGTGACTCAAGCTCACCCATAGAGTGCATTAAAAAATGCTATTTAAACACCACTTGGTGCCGTTGCTTACAGTTTGGTTTTTAAAAAAACAAATATATATATATATATATATATATATATATATATATATATATCATACCTCCCAAGCATCCCTCTTTAGGAGGTACAATACGACTTTGAGATTCAAATCCCTCTGTCCCTCTTTCCCACCCTGGTGTCCCTCTTTTTAGGAGATCAGACTGTGTGGTGTGTATATAAGTGTATCACATTGCTCCACAGCAATAAAACTCACATTAATGTTTGTATAAACGTCACTACATGTGTTTATATATTAGTCTGTGTAAGTAAAATGATTTGGTCTGGCTCTAAATCATTTATTCAATTACAGAAAGAATTGTCAGTAGGTCAAGAAATAACCTAAAAATTATCTGTAATGCCCTGCCTACCAGCCACTCCCCCAGAAACACCCCCAAAACAAAAGTGTCACTCTTTTGCCATTTGAAATTTTGGGAGGTATGATATATACATTTGAGGTGTAAAAAAGTTTGAATGAAATATCTCCCCAGATTGGTAGTTTACTATATGCTATAGCAAGAAGTGTCCACGTTCAGCTCCAATTAATCTTCATAGTATTTGAGCCATAGAAAGTGCTATTTCAGTACTGTCAGAGCTGTAGTTCAAGTGTAATTGAATGATAAAGTTTCCCCCTCCCGCCCCTTTTACCTAGTGTAAGCCCCCTCTCCTCAGATGCGGAAACTGGTCCATAGACCAGACAGCTCACAGCAAGGAACAATCTTCTTACTGTGAGAACAATGAAATCCCTGCCCCCCTTGACAGGTTTTTCAGCTTTTTCCCTTATCTTATTTGAAGATTGTCCCTCTCTGCAGTCTACCTGGACACACCCTGCTGTTCTGAGCTGAGCAGTGTTACATCTGTAAAAGGGGTGGGAGAGGGATATTTTATCATTCAATTACTCTTTATTACTCAATTACTTGAACTATAACTCTGACAGAATTGAAAAAACACTCTCCAAAGCCCAAATACTATGATGATTAATTAGAGCTGCTTTTATTAAGAAACTTTACTATCCCTTTAATAGTTCCAACAGTTCAGGATTTAAAGGGATAGTAATGTTTCATAATAAAAGCAGCTCTAATTAATCTTCATAGTATTTGGGCATTGGAGAGTGTTATTTCAATTCTGTCAGAGTTGTAGTTCAAGAGTAATTGAATGATAAAGTATCTTCTACTGATGTAACACTGCTCAGCTTAAAGCAGCAGGGAGTGTCCAGGTAGATTGCAGAGAGGGACAATCTTCAATTAAGATAAGGGAAAAAGCTGAAAAACCTGACAAGGGGGGCAGGGTTTTCATTGTTCTCACAGTAAGAATTTTGACCCTTGATGTGAGCTGTCTGGTCTATGGACTGGATTTTACATCTGAGGAGTGGGGGCGTACACTAGGTAAAAGGGGAAGGAGGGGAAAACTTTGTTATTCAATTACTCTTGAACTACAACACTCAGTAATGAAATAACACTCTCTATGGCTCAAAAGCTATGAAGATTAATTGGAGCTGCTGTTTTTGTGAAACTTTACTATCACTTTAAGGATTTCCCTGTTTTAACATAGATGGACTAATCAAAATGATCGAGCCATTGATTCATTCACCTATGCTTAATCAGGGAACTTCTTAAATCATGGACTGTTGGTGGCCCTTGAGGACTGAACCTGGATATCCCTGTGCTATAGTAACCTATAACCGGGGTCCTCAGACCCCAAGAACAGCACAGGATTTCAGTTTCTTTTCACATAACCACAGGTGGGTCAGTCAGTGGCATGATATGCTTGAGTTAATGATCACTTGTGTCTATAATTGAGGATATTCTGAAAACCTGCACTGTTGGCCTGGCTCCAGGACAGGTTGTAGAACACCTACCCTATAACATGTCTGTTCTTAAAAAAGTGTACTGCTCCTTTAATTTATCAACAGAAGTCCATAGTCTTTCACCCTGCAGGTTTTGTTGTACTCCATAGAAATAGAAAACTTCAACTTCATGTTGGGAGCTATATAGTCCCACAGTAGACGAACTGCTGAAAGTTATCTACCAATCAGGTTTGCAACCTTTTCCTTTCAATAAGAGCCACTTAGGAAATATACAGGGCTGAAGCAAAGCCAGGCTAGACAACACACACACACAGAAAAGGGGCACAGGTGATTCCAGGGTTGCAGCAATGCCAGCTCACTTGAGTCACCAGTGAAAATAAGACCTTACAATTATTTTCTAAGAATGCATTGTCAATCTTGTTTCTTGTTACAGGTTTACTCTTTATTTAGAGAACATCTGAAGTAAAAAATTGATCGAAATTCGTACCCTTCCGTTTTGTATTGAAAGAGACTTATCTCCTTAAGTTCAGATCATCATAATTATAAAGCAATAGGGGTCATAAAAAAACTCCTACAATTCCCGCGGATGTAAATGGGGCTTTTAAAGGACAAGTGAACCCCAGAGTGCCTAGTCTGCAATAAGATGTGCAGTTAAATTACCTATAATTATGATTTTTTTTCTTATCTTGACCTATTTTTCACACTTGTGTCCTTGACAACGAGTTCCCTGTATTAGTTTGCATGGAGCTTTCGGTCAAGGATCATGAAAGCAGGTCTAGAGCAATGGTTTTCAAGGGATTTTTTCTGGATGTCCTGGTGGCCACACTATGACATTACATTTACAAATGCTATGAGGATGTTAAGACATACAAAAATTGCATATAAATAAGCGCAACAACAATACATTTACATCCTATTACAATGTAAAATTCCTGAAATAAATCACATAGTAATAAAGAGTACCACATAAACACTGACCAGCACCTAAAGCTACATTATCACACTGTTGCTTTAAATAAAACATGGCTAGCAAACATATATGAATATGAAAGCTTTTAACCCTTTTAGTACCAGGGGGTATCCAATGCAATATGTTGGATACCTTTCTAGCACTCAAATAGTTAAAAACACCTATTTATTATAAAGTGACAGTTCCATTGTAAACCAGTGCACTACAAAATGCCTTTTTAACCTTCTGAATGCCAGAGGGCTTACACCTGGGTGCACCCCTGGAAACCACATTTTCAACTGTTTTACCAGGCAGAAAACCCTTAGTAAAAATGAAATGACCCTTCTGATCCATTTTCAGTCTCTGTCAAGACCTCTGACGTTACTGACAATATGCCCCTGACACAGGTATTCCTGACACACTCAGCTGGAAACCCAATGAGCAATCAGACAGTCATCCGCCAGATTTATACCGATAACAATGACTGTTTTCACCTATATCACTGGGATGGATCTGTAGATTTCACCATTAACACCACCAACTTTTGCCTTTAACCCCTTAAGGACCAGCGGTCCCGGGGCGTGCCGTCCCTTAAGGACCACATAGGAAACTTTGACGTGCCGTCCCACGTGACTGATCACGTGGGGCGGCACGTCAAACGGGGCACTGGAAGAGATCGCTCCAGTCTTGGAGCGATCAACTTCAGTGCCCGGTATTACTCACCGCGCTCCTACAGGAGCGCGGTGAGTAAAAGTACGTGACGTGCCAGGACCGTCACTGGTCCTCAAGTGCCGGACCAGCGTGACGGTCCTGCCACGTCAATGGTACTTAAGGGGTTAAAGTTATGTACCATTAAAGTACAACCAAACCATCAATTCTAATGGGATTTATATAATTCCCTCAAAGCTTCTCTAGTATAAAATTAACCCCTTGGATGTTAGATGCCTCACAGTAGACTGGGTACCTTTGTGACAGCCAAGGAGTGAAAACAACACAACCCTGCACTCTGCATTTTTTGACTCTAACATACATTTGAGATATCAAAATGCTACTATTCTTGTTCAGTGTTTTAACTGCTTGAGGACCAGAGGGGTGCACAGCACATTGCCAAGCAATGAACTGCACTCCCTTCTGATCTTCAAGGGGTTAACACAAGTAAGAAATTTTCCTTTGAACGGAACGGTCAATATAAATTACAAGACAAAAGAGTAGCAATCCTGTTGTAAGGACTACTACTATACCACATGGAACACAAACACAATGCAATTGATTCAAATGTGATTTTTAACCCCTTGGGTGCTTTCTAATGCATTGGGGACCTGTCCTTCATCCACGTGGTTATTTTTTTTTAAGCATTTTGCAATTATTTTGCCCCAAAATTACTTCACTTTTCTCCTTACACATACTTATATATTTTCTGCTATGCATTATCCAGCAATGTGACATGATTAATAAAAAACAGTATATGCTGGGTTCACTATGTGTGTCTCACTCAGGTTCAGCACTCACTCATCCCCGGGCCATCTGAGGTTGAGGCTTAGGGGAATGACTGCGACAGTGACTCACACTGCCCACCTCACACTGCCCCACTCACATGGCCCACCTCTTACTGCCCACTCACACTGTCCCACTGACATTGCCCACCTAATATTGTCCCACTCATATTTCCCACCTCACTCTTTCCCACTCATATTTCCCACTCACATTACCTATCTCACACTGTCCCACTCATTGGCCCACTCATATTGCCCACTCACATTGGCCACCTCACACTGTCCCACTTATTTTGTCCCAATGACATTGCCCACCGCACACTGTCCCACCTGACATTGCCCACCTCACACTGTCCCACTCACATTGCCCACCTCATAGTGTCCCACTCACATTACCCACCTCACACTGCCCCACTTACATTGTCCACCTCATACTCCCCACCTCATACTGCTACCCTCACACTGACCACCTCACACTGTCCCACTCACATTGCCTACCTCATATTGTCCCACTCATATTTCCCACCTCACACTGCCCCACTCATATTGCCCACCTCACACTGTCCCACTCATTGGTCCACTCATATTGCCCACCTCACATTGCCCCACCTGACATTGTCCACCTCACACTGTCCTACTCACATTGCCCACCTCATATTGAGCACCTCATATTGTCCCACTCTCATTGCCCACCTCATATTGCCCACTCACATTGTCCCACTATATTACCCACTCGTACTGTCCCACTCACATTGCCCACCTCACACTGTCCCACTCACATTGCCCACCTAATATTGTCCCACTCACATTGCCCACCTCACACTGTCCTACTCACATTGTCCACCTCATATTGAGCACCTCATATTGCGCACCTCACATTGCCCACTCACAGTCCCTCTCACATTGCAAACTTCACACTGTCCCACTCACATTGCCGCCTCTTATTGCCCCCTCATGTTGTCTGCCTTTTATTGCCCACTCATATTGTCCCACTATATTGCCCACCTCACACTGTCCCACCTCACACTGTCCCACTCACATTGCCCACTCATATTGTCCCACTCACATTGCCCACCTCACATTGCCCACCTCATATTGCCCACTCATACTGTCCCACTCATATTGCCCACCGCACACTGTCCACTCACATTGCCCCCTCCCCCACTGCCCCACACAAACTCTCGATAAACAGACTGGTCACCCGACACTGATCACTACTTACCTCTTTTCTGAATCCGTCCAGTCCAATCTTCTGCGTGCTTATCAGCAGAGACAAGCATTCCTACTGAGCTGTGGGTGGGGAAGGGCTGAAAAATCATTGGCTGGCTGAAGCGGGAAGCCTCAGCCAGTCAGACCCAGCATTTTTAAAAAATCTCTGCAGTCTGCCCTGTAACGGTGAAGCAGGGCAGGCTCTGACAAGAAAAAAAAAACAAACAACAGCACATCTTGTACGTGGCGCGGCCACCATTTCCTCATTTATCATGGTGGCCGCACGAAAACATGCTGCTGGCCAAATGTGGCCACAGTGGCTGCATTTGAGAACCACTGGTCTAGAGATACAATGAATAAAAAAAACAACAATATAAAGTAGAAAGCACACAGCATTGAGTGTTGCAGCAAGACTGTAACATAGTATTTGTTTCTGCTTTGATGGTCTATTGACAAGAAAACTGACTGGAAACTGAGATCCAAGTAGCTCAATATCAGAGACATAACAATGTAAAATAGAAGATTAAATAAAATAATAAAAAGTATAGGTGACTTGATTGCACATATTATGCACTTGCAGAATATGTAAATTTAAAATAAAGAGTTAATATTTATTTAAATGGATAGTAATACTTAAAATGGAAAAATAAATATGGGTACTCCCACTGCTGAGAGGTGTTTTATTCAAAAGTTATTACTGTTCAGACTTGAATTTTAGGTGTAGCATCACAGTGGCTTGAAAGTGTACAGTGGGGCTGTTCCTACACCATCCTATGGAAATGTATGGTCAGCTGACCAGAACTGGTATTACTAACGCCAGTGGAGTTTCACGGGCAAATTCATATAATCACCCCACTGTATATGATTTGCTCCTCTCAGCTACTGTTCTATCTATGGCTAACACGGTACCATCTTTTTACTGATCTTTGTGATAACTAATACATTTATTAATGAAACAGTATCCAAGTGGTTAGATGATAAATGTATAGTAAAATGAAATATTCTAAAATATGTATATATTTGTATAATATAGTTTAGTACAGAAGACTGCATAAAAGGAAAATAGCTTTTACTAAGTTACTAATCAGTCTTTAAAATTAGGCAATTAGGTGAAGCCAGTGTATGCCTACAATTGTTCAGGACTTTGGGTGCTTTTTTTCCAGACAAGACATAATTACTGCAATTATTTCAATGTTGCCCTTCCCCATAAACTTAAGTATAATTGAAAACATATTCCAGGTTTTTGCCTTGAAGATCCCATTTGCCACAATGATACTGCAAATCCTGTTGCTATTACATAAGACTGTAAAAATAAGATTTGTATAGGTTACAAATAAATACATACATATTCACTAAATACAACACAGGCTGATGTACTAAAAAGAACCATAGCAATTTCAGGACAATCTAACGGCACCATAGGGTACAAATTAAAACATTCCCCAAAATGCCATTGATTCAAATGGGGCTTTTAACCCTTGGAATGCTAGACAGGTGATCAATGCATTGCAAATCAATTCACTGGAAACCTTTATAGAATCCAATGAATCAAACACTCTATGTAAATCATGGGAAGTTTTAGTGGTCCCCTGCAATGGTTTGCCCTAGGTCCTCTTTGTCATCAGACTCCTCAGTTCTTGCTTAGAGCTCCAATGAAGGCCTGCAGGCCTGTTTATTAGTAGTAATTCACATGCAAATAGATTCCTTTGCATTTCACTAGCTTTGAAAACTCCCAGAAAGGTTAGAGAATTTTTTTCATAGTCACTCTTTTGTTAGCTTAGGCGATTCTCTCCAATTTTGGTGATGTCACATTATATTGCAGGACAACTTATCAAGCACTTTTGTGGTGACTATTAATACAGATAAACACTGTTTTGTCTATCTGGAGCACAATGCTGTTATGAAGCTTTTGATCTCATATTAAATGTTTCATTTAACATTCGCTCAGCACTTCTGGTAAGGATTGTGCATGCATCCATTAGATGTTCTTTAATGACTCATTTCCTTATGTTTCCGTTGAGTCTCTACACTTCATTTTCATTATTCTTTTTTGAGGCACAAAATTCAGTCTTCGTTGCTTATTATATTTAATTATTTTTGTTCCATTATCCTGCATACTTTTGTGTCCATTAAGTATTTCCTTTCCACTGTTCTAATGTAACAAGGAAACATTTTAGCTTTCCTTTACACCGGCTCTTAAAAGAGAACTAATATCTCAAAATAATCCCCCACATACCTTACTATAGCCTGAAAAGCCCAATGGCCCATATGAATTTTACCCTTGTACCTCTTTTCAAGAGATAAAGTCTTCAATTAGTACAGGATGTCATGTTCATGTAGGCAGACATGACAGTTTCTAGTAGGGTCGCCATTTTAATGAAGGCGACATGGTTAATGAGTCATGAGCGAACTCAAGGTTTTTTATGCAATATTTTAAAAGGATACCTTGCTAGCAGGACCAGAGGACACATGCTCTGCCCAGTGCACCCGTAAATCTTAATAATTTAAGAACCAGACAGGTGTTCCATGCATTGCTTCTCAGGTGTACTCTCCACCCTTGGTGCAAACTATGCAATGCAACTATGTTCTGCTGTAAACATTTTTGTATGTAAGTGTTAGGCAGGCACAACACACAAAACTGTTTCTATATCAGACCAGAAGCTCATTCCTAAAGTTTCCGGATGCTCCATGGGAAGATTTTTATGTCAGCATTTCAGCATGTAAATTGCACCTTTTTCAGTTCTAAGAGGAAATGGAGAAATACTGGAGCAAACCAAATGAACTATAGGGGGTTAATAAAAAAATTCCCAGATTCTCACTGAGTTTAAGCCATTGAATACTAGAGATGTCTCCAGTGCGCAATGCAATGGATTCCTCTCTACCATTCAAACGGTTAAAAGTTTCATTTAAATCAATGAGAATGTTTTAATTGTCCTCAAACGTGCAATTGAATTGCCCCAGAGTTTATTCCATTTTCTTAGTATATCAGTCTCTCTAAGTATCTTCTGATCTTGATTTACTAAAGTCTCTTTAAGTGGACCTTTCACCTTGATCCAAGTTTGTGTATTTGAAAACTGCACTAAAAACTGCCTATATGTTATGTTAGCCAAAAGGCCAACAAACATACAGTTCAGGAGATTTTCACAAGTCTTTCATATGCTAAAGTATCCTAATTATAGCACTGTGCGGCATCAATTATGTGTTCACATGATAATGTATGCTAATTACAGCACTATGCTGCATCAATGGTATGCTCATATGCTAATTATGCTAATCAATGATGTTTCATATGCTAATTATGCATTTCCTTTTATTTGTCACATATTAATGAAGATTCAATGACGTGTCTTATGCTAATGCAGCTTTGTGCAGTACCAGGAAATGTTTACTTTCACTTTGCCCAGAAATAAAATTGTGAATATTTCATAAATTATACATCTGCTGACATATAGGCAATTTTTAATGCAGTTTTCAAATATGCAGACTTGAATTGAGGTGAAAGTGCACTTTAACCTTTTGAGTGCCAGAGTGGTACGCATTGCGCACCTCTGGTATGCAAAGGGTTAAAATGTGCACACAGCTGTTTGAACTTGTAACAAAGTAATTGACAATATCTGTGCATGTATCGGAAAGTTCATTTTGCTATTTTTTTTCCAGAGAAGCAATATGTTGCATACCCATCTGGGACTCAGTGGGTTAAAATACTTTTTATTTACATTTTCCTTATAAAAGTATCCTATTCTGTCTGCTGATTGGTGTCAGCAATCAACAGCAATAGGCTTCAGAGCCCCCTGGCAGCGAAGATCAATGGCATGTTTAATGCTTAATTTCTCCCTCTAATATGTTCCCTGAGGCAATATAACATTATGCTGCTTCTTTTTGCTAAGTAGGTTACTGTAACGTTTAGAAACTTTTAGGTTAAAGTCTACATCCCTTTCTTAGGGTAGAACGATGGTAGAAAGTGACTATTTTTACTTTACTACCTTGCAATTTTGTTTTAAATTAGCAGTGTGCCGTATACTTGAATTTGAGATTGAGTTACAAGCAGATGATTTAACAATATTTGGCAGACTGTCACTGATCTCTGTGTGCCGTATGCTTATTGTAAAAATGCCTGTGTATAGAGTCTCATACACTGGAGTGAAAAGAGAGCCATGATTGTGATTGGATGAGGTGTCAGATGAAAACTTTGAGCTTAATGCACTGGTTTGCTAGCAGCGTTTTCCTTTGTTCCTTGAAAAATACTCAGTAAAACAATCTTTCGAAACTCATATATTTATCTTTCTGTGCATCTTGGTGAGGGCTAAAATTAGATTAGACCTTATATTACATTATGTATAAGAACAGTTTCTACCATCTGATGCTGCTTGTGCAAATTTACACACAGATGGCTTTGCTAGAAAAAAAATAGAATCTGAGGTTTAACTAGGACAATTCTGGAATATTCTAGAATTATAGGGAACAAATAAAAACTTCCTGGATTCCCATTGAATTAAATGGAGATGTTAGCCCTTTGAATGATACAAAGGTCTCCAATGTGAGACCTCTCTAGCATTCAGCGGGTGCGAAGCCCATCTGAAATCAACTGGAACTGCCCTTTAAGATCCTTGATTTGCCCCAATATAAGCTTCATTACTTCTTGTGGGCCTCTCTGTGGGGTGAATGTATGATGATGGTGTTACACTAAATCAAGCACTGGAATGGGTTTTAAGTCCCGACGTGTGCCTAATATCAATTCTCTGCTCATGCTCTGTGGCTTGCTGACAATAAAGTTGTAATGGAAGAGATTGCCTACTGGTATGTACTATAGCTGTCATACTCTTACTGCATACCCTGAAGGTCAGCTGTTGGTATTAGAGTTTGACTGAAGTGCGGCTACACTGGATAATTTGTACATTCTCCCATTTGTGTATTATGTAGCTTTAATGACTGACACTTCTCTCCCCCATTTGCAGTTTATAACTATTGCAGTTATAGGATAAAATGCCTTGGTTTAGCATCCATTTATTGCAAAAAAACACTATATATCTATAAGTGGAAGAGAGAAAGGTGTGCTGAGTTTTAGATAGGAAAGGGGAGAGTGAGAAGGGGTGTCAGGGAGTGTTAGGTGGGGAGGAGGCATTAGGATATAGAGGAAAGGGTGTTTGGAGAGAGAAGAAAGGGGAACAGGAGGTAGAGAGAAAGAAGGAAGGATGCATGGTGGGGTAGAAGAGGGATGAGATATGGTAGGAGTGACATAAGAAAGGTAGGCAATTAAGTAGGGTGACCACATTTCCCTTCTGCCATTCCGGGACGTGGTCACCCTATTGCCTTACCTTGAGTCCCTGGTGGTCTAGCGGCGTGTCAAGAGGGAGCTCTGTGCCTCCTCCGGCACAGAGCTGAAGCTCCCGCGCGCTGTGCTCAGTAATGCAGAGCGCTGGGAGATGATGTCATCTCCCAGCGCTCTGTATTACTAGAGCGCTTACCTCCAGGAGATCAGGTAAGCTGCATTGCCGCCCTGGATGTCAGCCTGCAAGCGGCGTCCATGATGTGACACACCGCTTGCAGGCTGACATTCAGGGCGGCTTGGCTTCATTCCGGGACACTTCATTGTCCCGGTTGAAGGGGACCCGGGACGCGGGACATGTCCCTGAAATAAGGGACAGTCCCGGACGTTCCGGGACCCGTGGTCACCCTACAATTAAGGGAATGACAGAAAGGGGGTAAAAATGGGCAGGGCCATAGTTACATCTCAGACTCCCTTAGGCAAGGCAGTCTAAGCACACTTAGCTTTACTCATGTCCACCCCCCCCACACAAACACACTCCTAACATGACCCCACCACCAGTCCCATCCACTGTTTTACTGGCCTATAATATACATGTGTCCTGTAAAAATCCAACATAAAAATAGCATTAAACCCCTTGGTTGCTAGAGAGATCTCCAATGCATTGCTCCACAATGTGTTGCCAATCTCGCTAGCATCCAAGGGGTAAAATAACAGCCTGTAATGGGGTATAAAAATGGCCCAGGGGGATTGAGATTTTACTGGCCACACCCATAATTCAGAATGTGGGTGTGGTCAGCAGAGCTGCTGAATTCTTAAAACTTTGCTTACTCTGCCTTACTCTGACTTAATTGGAATGGTCTACAAAGTGTGCTTGCAAACCAGGCATATTTTGTAGACCTTTTCAATGAAGTAATTAATTTCCAAAAATGCGATTTCAGCTCTGCTGCAGAGCTTCCGGCTGGTCCCAGGACGGGGATCTCCTGGTGTCAGCACAGTGCTGACGTCGTTAGAAGGGGAGGGAACTCTGAATGTGAATATCTCTCAAACCATAGCGGTTTGAGAAATAAGATTTGTGGCATATAGTTAAATTTTTTAACCACTACAAAACTATAAGCATTTTTTTTATGGGACATTTCTGTCCCTTTAAAAAGGTCCATGGCCACCTTTCTCTGGAATGGTGATATAGTTAGGGGCACTTCTGAATCAAAGACACAGTGCTAAATAAAACAAGTGCTATTTAGACTCATTAGTTTCTAATTGTTCTTGTGTTTGTGTGACACACTAGTGTGTGTGTATATAGACATGATTACACTGCAGGCCTTTGCAGCATACAAGCCTTGTGGCCTGATCCTGTCATCATTTAGGAGGAATAATTGTGATGTTAACATTGTTTTCCTTTGCATTGAGTCACAACCTGCTTACACATACTCTACCCAGCTGCATGGAAACATTTCACACCCATTATGTATATTGTTTAGCCCTGTGTGCAGATTCAGCAAAGAGGCCTTACTGATGAATTGAGAACTTGCATCAGTTTTGCTAGCTCAGTTTACACTTCAGAATTGTGGTATATGCCTCTCTCTCTATCTGATAATTGTCTGTACGTAACCCCTTGGATGGTAGAGACATCTCCAACACATTATATAGGAATGAATAATAATACTAAAATAATAATGCTTATTAATTTTAGAGTGCAGGGTCATAATAAATTGCTGGTTTAGATTATAGACAATTGACAAGTAAACCACACCATTTATTCCCAACACCAAATGTTACTGATTTTAGGAGGGTAACTTGCAGTACTGGCTTGCTTTATTTTTGTTTAAAATAGTTAATTGATTTTTTTTACATTGTCGTAATCATTTGTTTCTGCTTGGTTGTAAGACCTTATTTTATCAAATCACATGACATGTATATGCTCCTCCTTTCATTAAAGGGATAGTAATACTTCAAAATTACTATCCCTTATATTGAAGCCCTTGTAAAACTGAATAAAATGCCACCAGCGGCATCTCTCAAACCTTTATGGTTTGCGAGATAGGCACTTTTAAACTTCGCTCCCCCCTGCCTCTCCGCTGACGTCAGCGTTTTTGCTGCAGCAGGGAAATCCGGTCCTGGGACCGACAGAGGCTCTTTAGCACAGCCAAGATCTCATTATGGAAGACAAGATCCTTCACTAAAACAGTCTTCTACGTGTGCTTGGTTACCAAGCACACCTAGAAGACTGTTTTAGTGAGGGATCTTTTCTTCTATAACGAGATCTGGCTCTGCTGAAGAGCCTTCGCTTGATTCAAAGAAGGGATTTCCCTTCTGCAGCAAAAACGATGACGTCAGTGGAGAGGCAGGGGGGAGCAAAGTTTAAAAGCGGCTATCTCGCAAACCATAAAGGTTTGAGAGATGCCGCTGGTGGCATTTTATTCAGTTTTACAAGGGCTTCAATATAAGGGATAGTAATTTTAAAGTATTACTATCCCTTTAAAAAATTTCTCTGTTGTGAAGTTTTATGGAAGCACCATCATCATAAAGTCACAGTGACCCTCAGTATTAAAGGGATAGCAATGTTTCATATCAAAAGCAGCTCTAATTAATCATCGTAGTATTTGGGCTTTGGAGAGTGTTATTTCAATTCTGTCAGAGTTATAGTTCAAGAGTAATTGAATGATAAAGTATCCCTCTCCCACCCCTTTTACTGATGTAACACTGCTCAGCTCAGAGCAGCAGGGTGTGTCCAGGTAGATTGCAGAGAGGGACAATCTTCAATTAAGATAAGGTAAAAAGCTTAAAGGGATAGTAATACTTTGTTTATCTTTATTTTATTTTGTAGGTATTAAAAAAACATGAAGAACAATATAAGTCTTATCTCTCAAACCTTTATGGTTTGAGAGATATTCACAAGCAAAGTTTCCCCTCCCGCCCCTTTTACCTAGTGTAAGCCATCTCGTCTCAGATGTGGAATGCAGTCCATAGACCTGACAGATAACAGCAGGGGACAATCTTCTTCCTATGAGAACAATGAAAACACTGCCCCTCCTTGACAAGTTATTCAGGGTTTTCCCTTATTTTAATTGAAGATTGTCCCTCTCTGTAGTCTACCTGGGCACCTCCCTGCTGATCTGGCAGAGCTGTGTTACATCAGAAAAAGGGGCAGGAGAGGGATCCTTTGCCATTGAATTACTCTTGAACTACAACTCTGACAATTTAAATAACACTCTCCAAAGTCCAAATACTATGAAGATGAATTAGATCTGCTTTTATTATGAAACATTACTATCCCTTTAAAAACTTGTCAAGGGGTGCAGGGTTTTCATTTTTCTCACAGTAGAATATTGACCCTTGATTTGAGTTGTCTGGTCTTTGGACTGGATTCCACATCTGAGGAGTGGGGACTTACACTAGGTAAAAGTGGCTGTTGGGGGAAACTTTATTGTTCAATTACTCTTGAACTACAACTCTGACAGTATTGAAATAACACTCTCTATGGCTCAATTGCTATGAAGATTAATTGGAGCTGCTGTTTTTGTGAAACATTACTATCACTTTAATTACTCTTTGGGGGAAAACCCATACTATTTATTGCTTTGAAAGATGTAGTAAGATAAGTCATATAGAACAGTGATTCTCAATCTTTTTAGAGTTCAAGGCACCCCTAACATGAAATCTGGAATTTTAAGAGAACCCCTAACACTGTATAGGTAATTTCTCAAGGAGTTAATGAAGGATACAAAACATAACAGTTATTCTTATGTCTAAAGTCATACCTACCAACATTTCAAATGGCCAAAGAGGTACACCTGTGTTTTAGGGGGTGTGGCTGGGGGCAGGGCTGGTGGGTGGGGCATTACTGAGAATTTGTAGGTTATTTTGTGACCTACTGACAACTCTTTGTGTAATGGAATAAACGATTTAGAGCAAGAATAAGGTATGTTATTTATACTGACTAATTTATAAATATATACTAAAGTTTATACAAACATTAATGTGAGTTTTATTGCTGTGGAGCAATGTAGTACACTTATATATACACACACAACACACAGTGTGATCTCCTAAAAAGAGGGACATCAGGATGGGAAAGAGGGACAAAGGGATTTGGGTCTTAAAGAGAGACAGTCCCTTCTAAAGAAGGACACTTGGGACGTATGCTAAAAGGCAGAATGACAACAAATAGCAAATTGTGCATAATCAATTCCATAGATATACTGTAGAAACTCAACTTTCACATTTTACTCAAAGTCTTCATTGATAAAGTGGGGCACATTGAGCTGGGTCCCACAGCAAACCAAAGTACCACGGCACCCATGTTGAGAAGTTTTTAGTATACTAAACAAAAAGAAATCAAACAAGAACACAGTAAACATTTACATAATTTAATGTCATGAAAAAGAATGTCACACTATACTATTTAAGTCTGTGTTTAAAGGTAGAATGTGTTATTAAAAAAATGTAACTATATTTTCCTATTTTTGATGATGTGGGCTCCATTTATGGAAGTTGTGGAAATGTGAAAAATGTATTTCCTATCCATATTCCATACATGTAATTATTTGTGACAATTAGAAATATCCATGAAAAATGTGCATTAAAATGTAAACTGTAAATTCACGCTGGACTGGAAATGCATATTGAAAAGAGCACAGTAGTTAGAATGTGCCAAGAGTAACACTGAGTCCAGCTGCTCACAACTCATTTCTTGCTTTATCCACTCTGTGTTAATTGTAAATCTGGGAGTAATCTACAAATCCTGATTCTTGCAGAACACATCAACTAACTACATTTTAATGATTGTTGATGGAGTGTTGGTCATTTTGTTCTATATACAAGCTTCTCATTTTGATATTTTAAGATGGATGCGGATGAGCTAAGCTGCATGATAACTAAAGAATGGGGAACTTCCACCTTTCAGTTTGAGGATCCAGTAAATCAGTGGTTCTCAACTCCTGTCCTCAGGACCCACTAACAGGCCAGGACTGTTAGAGCACAGGTGTGGTGATCAGAGGGTCATTCACATTGATTAACTCACCTGTGCTCTAAGAAGGAAATCATCAAATCCTGGCCTGTTAGTGGATCCTGAGGACAGGAGTTGAGAACCACTGCACTAAGTGAACATTGGAAAAACTCAGCCTCTGCTTGAATCAATTTGGAAAAAGAAATAGAAGAGAGAGAGAGAGAGAGAGAAATAATGCGAAAAGCAGAGTCTAATATTTCAGTAAATAAGTAATAGTAACCTGCTCAAGGAGTTCTACTACTGTGTTCAGAGGGTTAGTGACCCAGACAGGAAACTATATAGAATGACACTAAGGGTTTGTTGACCTGTTCTTTTTGTATTTTGTTAGACATCACATGGTCACGTTCCAGCATTCTGATTTATTAATCCTTAGAGTGTCATAGAAGTATCTAGCGCATTGCAAGCTAATGGGTTGGGTTGGCACTCAAGAGTTAAAATAGCCAAGAAAATGAGACACAAAAAACTTGTTTCATGTTTCCTGGTGTTGCAAAAGCGCTAGTTTTGTATAACTACTAACAGTACCTTATTACCAGCATAAATATGAACAGTTTTCTCCAATGTGACTTTGATGAATCAGCCCCTGCTATAGTTGGCATCCAATGACTCATGTGTGCCAAATGGAAAAATTAAAATTTACTTTGAATAATGCTGTGTGCAACTTTTCGCACGCATATGAACTTCATGAATCGCAAGGGAAAATCACACCCTAAATGCGGAAAAAAATTCTAACATTGTAAAAATTCAATAGAATCCAAAATGGCATGCTTATTTTAATATGTTCAGTTATAAAGTATGTAGGATCTGTGTAATAAAATAAACAAATTAAAAGACAAGCTAATGAAAAAAATGAGGTTTCAACTTTAATTTAACTCCTTCAAGACCAGAGAGGTTTGCAATGCATTGCTCTGTAACATATTGCATGTAGCTCTGGTTAGCAGGGAGTTAAGTTTAATGCATATTTTATGTTCACGTTTGAAAGAGTACTTCTGTATTCAGCAATACGTTTTTATATTCTTAATTCTCAAGGAGAGCTTTATTCTGTTCCTTGGGAAAGCTTGTTCTCAATAGCAGCTTAATTTTGAAGTATATTCTGTCAGTTAAAATAAAGACTGAAAGGGTTTTTGGTAAAGTACTTAAAATGTAGTTTTCACCAATATTTCAGCAGAATAGCATATAGGAGCCAATGATAAACAGAGCACAATTTTGTTCCTAATAAGTCATGTATTGATTCAGGTATAATGCTCACAATTTTTGCATTAGAAAAAGCCATATGACATATATCAGTATTCCACCTTCCTAGCTTTATTTTTAGTGGTCACAACAGGCCGACTGTGGGTTGAAACTGAGAGCATGGCTTAAAAGGTTTCTAAAGCTAACTAAATGTACTCAGTAAATGCAAACATTACTCATGTGTGCATTTTGTACAACCTAAATTTCATTATGTCTGACAAATGTTGTTGTCTAGAATGTTTTGTAAGAGAAGGGCTTTATTAGTGTATTCTTTTGCAATAGTATAATATTCCAGTTGTACTGTATGGATACTCTGAAACATTCAAAAATACAAGCTATATAAATATGTTTGATTTTAAAGAAAATTCAATAGAATTTATATAAAATAAGATTTTTTTAAGCTTTTCAGTGGTTCATAATGTGTGTATCCTTTTATTACCTTCCACACATTTAAAAATAAATAAATCACCACAGATCATGAAATCACAGGAATGTGAAGCAATTTAAATGATATTGAGCACTACTATACACAGATAAATTGGATGATTTTTTTTTTGACTGACAGGCATAATCCTGTAAGAAACTCCATCATTATTTTTCCTTTCTGATTGCAACCAGTATAACAATGGGGAACCCCATGCCTGAACAACATAGCTTTGTATAGTTGTGCACAAGAAGAGGTGTGTACTGAAATGTACTGATGCATCTGTACATGATTCAGGTGCAGGTTTAGTGAAACAGTATATATGTACAGTTCATGCGCTGCAACATTGTTTTTTACGTTTCTCTTAGTATGTTTTTTTTTTCTTTTTAAAGGGATAGTAACACTTAACATGTAAAAATGATATATATTGTTGGGTTTATACCCCTGAGTAAAACAAGGGTACTGTCACTGCTAAGAGAAGTTCTATTAAAAAGTTATTTAATTTTTTAGGTGCAGTATCTCAATGCCCTGAAATTTTACAGTGGCGCTGTTGCCAAACCATCCTATGGGCAGTTCTGGTCAGTTGACCATAAACTTCCATAGGTTGGTGTAGAAACAGCGTCACTGTGCAGTGTCATGCCACTGACATAGTGCACCAAAAAAAAAAAAAAATCAGGTCTCATCTGTAATAACTTTTGAGTAAAGCATCTCTCAGCAGTGGGAATACCCTTGAGAAGAATAAACTCTACAATATATATTATTTGCATGTTAAGTGTTACTATCCCTTTCAGGTTTTTATCCTATATAGCAGTTATGGACGTGAAGATGGTACCCCATTGTGTGCTAGAGACATGGCAATGCATTGTTAAGTAATATATTAGAAACTTATCTTCTAATAAATTATTCTTAAACCCACAGCTTGCTTACTCCAGATCAGGGTTATGTTTATGGAAAAAAATTATTGTTTTTATTCAGCTCACTTTTTTCACAGGAATTGTCACGTAACATACATTTTTACCTCACCTTTCTCTTCACTGAATTAATTGGAAATTACAAACATTAACCAATCACTAAGGCTCATATGTGTACTTAAAAGTGGAGCAAATCTAGGCAAAACCTTAATTACCACAGTGACGAATTAACCAAATTTACATTGATTTAAATAAGCCTTTTAATTAAGCAGTTTAAGTTCTATAAAATACTGTTTTAAATGCTTGCTTGTGCCCTCCAGAGCTATGGGAACTAATTTCCCATAGCTCAGAATTCCTCCTTTTTCCCCCGGCTTGCCTTGCAGATGACGAGTTCTGCAAGATTGGGTGATGTCAGTGATTTACTCCGCTCAGCACTTATGGGAGATTGCCCTTCTCTATACAGAATCAATTGGTGGCAGATGTGGTGACACAGAGCTTCTATAGTGTTTACTAGAGAGGAGAGCAAATTCCCATTAGTGGCGAGTGAGTCTCTGGCATAATCTGCAGGGCAAACCAGAGGTGTTTTGAGATATTGGAACCCAGATCCCTTAGCTCTGGGGGCATAACCAAGTAAATAAAAGGGACCTATATTGCCTTTTTAATTCCTTAAATGTTAGGGAAGTCTCCAAAGCATTACATACATCTTTAGACCTCTTTAGCATTCAGTAGGTTAAAGTCCAATTTAATTTAATGGGACATTTTATGTGTCCCCTGTGATGCAGTTGGCTTGTCCCAGAATACAAAAACAAAAGAATGTGACGAATGCACACCAAGAAATAACAAAATTAAGTGATTTGCTCAAGGCATGTGTGGCCTCTCAGGTGCTGCTCAAGTGACATTTTTCGCTCTCATGTGCCAATGCAGAGGAAATTTCCATATTCACATCAGTCTGGACCCACCCACAGACAGTACAGCTACAAAATGTTAGGCAAATCCTCTCTGCACCAGAGAAACAGCACAACCCCACATGTACATTTAGGTCTATATGGACCTTGTCAGTGCATTGCAGCTGATTCCCTCCAGGCACATGGAAGCAAGGGCCCATGCTTGGGATGCCCTTCCACTTAGGGGGACTCAAACACAAAAGAATGTGACGGACACACACCAAGAAAGAACAAAATGAAGTGATTTGCTCAAGGCATGTGTGGCCTCTCAGGTGCTGCTCAAGTCATGTTTTTCGCTCTCATGTGCCATTGCAGAGAGGAAATTTCCCAGAATACCTCTACTTTATTTTTATACATATAGGCCTAAATATTTTAAGTTTCTGCCCTGTACCAGTTGAAATCAGTTGCAACTTGTTTTCCAACATAACTGCTATCTTTCTGTGTGAGCAAAACAGGGTGAATAGTTGCAAACATAGGCAGAAAAGGGCACTTTTTTGCTTTCTCTGGAATCTCTGCAAAAAACTATAGTAAATTAATGGACACTTGAGGCTTATAATAGAGAAGAGACATATAAGGGTGATAATGCTACAAGGCACTATTTACTCAAGCAGCTAAGCAAAGAACAAGCGGTCATCCGTTAAGGTGCTTTTAACTAATACAAAGGCAGAGATTTTTTTTTTTTACATTAAGGGCACTAAAGTTATGGAAGTCTTTGCTTCGGAATGCTGTGTATGCAGATACTGTAAATGTTTTCAAAATTATATTTGATACTTTCTAGCTCAGAACAATTTTGACAGCTTGAAAGCAGATAAGATCTGACTCCCATTTGGGGCTTAATTGGGAATGGCGTTAATGTTTTTTGTTTTTTTTTTTGCCTTCCTCTGGATCAACAGGGGTGATATGGTATGGGCTGACTGACTCATATTTTTTTCAGCCTCATCAGGTATGTTATGTGGCCCATCCCTAATACAAAGGAAAATGCTTCCTAACTGACAATATTCAGGAAGTTTACTTGGAGTCCCCAAAATGTTGACTTCTAAGAAAATAGAGGTGGGATTAGTTTAGAGTGATAGGAGTTTTAGTCCAAAACATCAGGAAAGCCAAATGTTGCCCATTGTGATAAAAATGGGACCTTATGTTCAAAAGAAAGTGTATGATTATGAAGGAACTCACTGGAATATAGGGAGGGGAGCAAATAAAAAGGCTAATTGGCTTAAATAGGCCATTTAACCCATTGGATGCTAGAGATGTCTCCCAGAAATTCTAGGCAATGCATTGGAGACTTTTATAGCATTCAAGGGATTAAAACCCATTTAAAGGGATAGTAATACTTTAATTTTACTAATCTCCATTTTATACAATTTAAAAAAAGTTTGTTAATGCCCCAAATCGCATCTCTCAAAACTTTATGGTTTGAGAGAAAATCAGTTTCAAGGTTTCCCCCTCCCCTTTCCCTGATAACAGCGTCTTGCTGACTGCCCGGGAATCCGATCCCGGGACCATCCGGCAGCTCTGCAGTAGTGCCGAGATCTCGTTAATGAAGAAAAAATATTTCACTTCAAAGGTCTTCTACGTGTACTTGGAACCAAGCACACGTAGAAGACCTTTGAAGTGAAATATTTTTTCTTCGTTAACGAGATCTCGGCACTGCTGCAGAGCGCCGGATGGTCGTACGACAGAACACTGGTGGAGTCAGCTAGAACGCTGATCTCCGGGAAAGGGGAGGGAGGGGAGACTTTGAAATTGATGTTTGAGAGATGCGATTTTGGGGCATTGACAATCTTTTTTTAAGTTGTATAAAATAGTATTACTATCCCTTTAAACACAGTGGCAATTTGGAAGAATTCTTATTTCTATGGTGCAGCTGGTTTGTACAAAAATTAATCAATGTTTCTTTCGAACATCTATGTAACCCATAGATTTGTTATCATACAGTATTGTTAAAGGGACACTCAGTTAATATACCTTTAAAACCATGTACTTACAACTAATTGCATCTGTAAAAAATATCTATTTATTTTATTTATTGAGGTTCCTAGAATAGGATCTTAAAATTGTTTTTTTGACTGCTAAACTTCTTCAATTGTTATTAGTGTTGTAGTAAGAGAGAGAGGTTATGTTTTTGAGATTTAGTACCCACCCCTGTTGTAGTAAAAAAAAGCTGGTACATTATCTCAGGTCATTTATAGACAATATATCACTATCACTTCTCAGACACCTATTAAGATTGCTTTGTAACTAATGGAAGTCTGGAAAAGGCAATAATGAGATACAAGAGGCATACATAAGACTAGATTTTTAGGCCTCAGAAAACAAAAAAATAATTTTACAGATGCTAGCAGAAAGAACAGGGTATATAAAAGTCCGATATACAAAGCAAATTTGATTGAAACTGACCAGCAATCATATCACAGAAAGAGTAAATTGCTGGTGATTATTATCAGCACACAGCAGAACAAATCCAGGTAATCTTATCTCTCAGCAATCAGATTTACTGAGTATCTTTGTGTATGGGACTGTGTAGATCAGGTTAGAATGACCTGATCACAAAGCCACAGGCAAGATAGCTGTGGTTTGGTCTATTGAGGCCACACAAACAACAATCTGATCTCCAGGTGATCAAAATGTTCAAATCAGGCCAACCAACCAAATTCACCAATTTTGTCAGCCAATCTGATTTAGCAGGACCATACACAGGGTGCTAATCAGCCAATCTAGTCAGACTGTACTGTTTTCAATTACTAAATTGTTCTGTGTATGGGAACCGTGTATATTCCCCATTCATTTTCAGGTATTAGTATTCCTTTAAAGTCTATTCTAGCAAATGGGTATATTACACTGGTTTTTAAAATGGTGTACTCATGGTTGACTGTTGTAAGTGGGGAATCTGTCATGTATTTCCTTTTATCCTATTGCATCTAAATAGCTGCAAAAATCAAAGCAAAACTCTCAGTGATGGATCTATTTATAAAATAAGTGGATTGTAGAGGAAAGAAGTAAGCACACCATCCCCCAGTTCAAAGGGATAGGCGTGGAGTAAACCTTTTGTCCATAATTACAATGCAGAATGTAAGCAAAGCCAGTGCAAGTAGACATGTAATGATGGCTTTGTATAAAAGATCATTTTTCACTTAGTCGACCTGCAGTCAGAAAGGGAATCTCTCCTGTTATCATGCTTGAATGACTGTTATTTTTACTTGTTTGTGTTTTTTTACTTACTGAGTGCTTAGCTCCTAAACACATAAAAACCACTTATGTGGTTATGTTTCTATTGTATGCTTTATTTTAGCTCTTCTGAGATTGAATAAACATTTAGGCAATAATAGCTATAAGAGAGGAAATATGGCAGGTAGGATGCACAGCTACAGATTATTATATTTTTATTTTAATAGGGAATTATCATGTTTTATTAATTCTGCTCCTATGGGAACAGACTAAGTAAGCAATATCTTCAAAAAGTTCCAAAATCTTCATATTGCCCAATTGGTGGTGGTGGTGTCAGAAAATTGAATCCCTTGGCTGAAATGCAACCCAGAAGTTCAGGCATTAACTTTTTTGAGTTGTGTGCACACACTATGCCAGACTTTCAGGCCTGACACAGGACAAGAGACTGAACAGAGAGACTTAAGACTTGTAGTTCTTTGACTTTTCACAGGCCCAAAAAAAGCCATGGGTGTCTTTTTTTCATATCCCTGTTTTGTTCTGCTGTTGGTCCAACTGGCTAACAATGCAACCTCAGCTTCACTGGTGAGTCTGAGTCCTTGGGATCAGATCTGCTGACATGGCACTGTTGGAGTAATAGTTCCTCTTTAATCCCTTGAGAGCTAGAAGGGCATGCATTGCTTTGCAGAGCGTTGTGTTGCCCACTCCTCTTGCACTCAATGGTTGAGAAGTAGTTTTGCCATAATATAACATATGAAAGAACACCTGGTAGCCTGGAGAAGCAAAAGGGAGAATGTATCTTCTGTAAAACAGTGCTTACACAAGATGGATCTTACTGAACAAGATGAAGAGGTGCAATTCTGAGTCAAACCAAATGCACTATAGGGGGCAAATACAAATAATCATTGATGTAAATGAAGCTTTTAACCCCCTGAATATTAGAAAGGCTCTCTATTGGAAACATCTCCAGCATTCATGGGATTACAGTTAAAATTCAAATTAATGGGAACTTTTTCATTTTTCCCCTATGGTGAATTTTGTTTACCCCAAAATTGAACTCCTTTAGCTTTCCTCATGGGGGTAAAAATGATCCATCGTGTTATGTTTAAAATCGTCACAACAATTCGTAACAAAAAGTCATATTTATATGGGAGTAAAGCCAAGTTTATCTAAATATATGTGTGTGAGTGTATACATATATTGTATGTATATATATATATATATATATATATATATATATATATAATATTTACATCGCTTTGAAACAATGTTACAGATACTTTCTTTGTTACCGTGTTTTTATGCACTCCACCCATGTGTCAAAAGAACGATTGATTCCATGCAGAAAAGTTCTGATTGATTTATTAAGAATAACTTCAGCAATTCTAGGAAAAACCAGCTGTACCATACAGGACAAAAAAAATTCCCATTCATTTAAATGGGACTTTTAATCTCTTGAAATCAGCTGTCTGTTTGGGATTATGGGATTATAGAAGCTGTAGTCTTGAACAGCTGGAGAACCAAAGGTTGCTGACATCTGCTATTCCTGGATAGTGGGTCTTATATATAAAAGAAAAAAAGGTGCAATTCTAAGCAAACCAAATGCACCATCCTATAATATAATCTGCTAGAATGCGAAGATCGTTGTGTGCGTAATATGCACATGAGCAGTAGAGACTGCCCGAATGACGCAGTCACGCGCAGTAGTCACGAGCAGCAGAGACTGCCCAAACGAGCCGGCCCCCAGCCCGAGGCACGGCTGATCCGGAGCAGGGGTGCCCCAAACGGCCCACTGCCCATCCCCGGCCCCTTGGCAGCAGCCGAGGCTGGCGGGTGGCACCCTGGCCCATGCACACGGGCCTTCAATACTAGTATATAAATATGCATTTCCCAAATACCCTTTCATTAAATCAATAGGTGACCTCTCTAAAATCCAAAATGAAATCAGTGAGAAAATTGATTTCTTCCCTATGATCAGTTGCTTTGCTCCAGAATTGCACCAGTTTGTCTAAGTACATGAGCCCCAGTGATGTTTCAAAGGAAGACAGTGCTTGCAATGAAAAATAAAGATGCCTGGTGGGGGTTTTCACTGCAGAAATTCTCATTATAATTCTTGAAACTTGCACTCTTCTGATGATGTGCGAGCCAAAGGAAGTGTAAAATAAAGCTTCATAAATACAGGCAACTGTATATATATTGGAAAAATATATAAACATATAGTGGCTGTGTATAAAGTGACGACTGTATTAACCCTTTGAGTGTCAGAGGGGTGTGGAACACATTGCTTCTACAATGACTTGTACATCTCTGGCACTCAAAGGGTAAAATAAATAGACACCTTTTTTTTACTATTAGGCTAGTATGGCATATTGCCATGAGCCAGCACAGCAGAGTCAGAGCACAGCATCAGTACTCTATTGTGAATGTACCTAGGAAAAACTGCAGATATTGGCAATGAATAACAAAAAAGTATTAAGGACACCTTTATAGAAGAACTGACACCTCCTAATAATGACCCCACAATTATCGTAATATAGCTAGAAAATCCTATTGGCCCCTGTTCATTTCCCATTGTTTTTTTTTTCAAGAGATAACATCTTTGATCCTGAAATTACTGTTCCTAATAGAGCCACAGGACTTTAACCCCTTGAGTGCCAGAGGGGTATCCAACACATTGCATAGCAATGCACTGGATAGTCCTCTGGCACTCAAAGGGTTAAACTCTGCTTACTGACCATGGTAATCTTAACCCTTTTAGGACTAGAGGGGTCTGCAGTGTTTTGCTGGGTTATCCATGCTGATGCACTCTGCCTGGTTCCATGTAAAAAAAACTGCCAGCAATTGTAATGTCTGCCACCATGGATATGACATCCGGGACTGATTTAAATCGGAATTATCCCTCCAAATAAAGTGCCCCCCAAATAATTATTGAATTAGCGATAAACATGTAAATAATAATATTATACATAATAAATCCATTGTTATTAAGAAATCCTACTTGATCTGAGACTGACGGTGAGGCTTTTTGCTTTAGAGGCATCTGCGCACCTGCGCCATCAGTTGTTTCCTTTACCTTAAAGGGATAGTAATACTTCGTTTTAACTTTATTTTATTTTGTAGGCATTAAAAAAACATGAAGAATGATATGTCTTATCTCTCAAACCTTTATGGTTTATGAGATATTCACAAGCAAAGTTTCCCCTCCCCGCCCCTTTTACCTAGTGTAAGCCATCTCTTCTCAGATGTGAATCTGGTTGTATGACCAGACAGATAACAGAAGGGGACAATTTTCTTTGTATGAAAACAATGAAAGCCCTTCCCCCCTTGACAGGTTTTTCAGCTTTTTCCCCTTATCTTAATTGAAGATTGTCCCTCTCTGCAGTCTACCTGGGCACCTCCCTTCTGATCTGGTTGAACGGGGGGGGGATACTTTGTTTGTGAATATCTCTTAAACCATAAAGGTTTGAGAGATTAGACTTATATCATTCTTCATGTTTTTTTAATGTCTACAAAATAAAATAAAGTTAAAAAGAAGTATTTCTATCCCTTTAAGGGACAATGCTAGTCCTCCTCACCAATCCTGGAGGAGACCGGGATGGACAGAGCAGGCACACAGATGTCTGTAAGGCAAGATGTCTGTGCTGATGCCTGCCTGTTCATCTCAGATCATACAGGATTTCTTAATAAGACTTATTCTGTATAATACTATTATTTATATGTGTATCGCTATATCAATAATTATTTGGGTGGCACTTTATTTGGAGGGATAGTTCTGCTTTACGATATTTTTTTTCTAGAACAAACTAGCAAGGACAAGTTTCATAGGAACCAATAGGATTTTATGGCGTTAATAGTTGTCCTTTAATGTACAAAAAGGTATTTTTTTTGCCCTGTATCAGATGCTAGCTGATCCATTGATTAAATTAATAACTACATGGAACATTGTTGGAATATTTGTGAAACTAGTTGTGAATTATATTTCATCTGGATTTCTTTTCTTTTGCTTAAACGCTTTGTACTCTAAGGTCATTCTCTGAAAGAAACAAAAGTCCTTGTTAACTTTTCACATCAAATGTCTTGTTTGCCTTTGACAACAAATTGATATCCATTACAAAGCCCATAGTTAAGATAATATTACAGTTTTAATTCACAAGGTCAAAAGCTAAGACGTGGTTCTTTATAATTTCTCCTCTGACAGGTTTTCCTAGGTATTGTCCGCAATCAAGAATATGTAAGGTTATACATTTATGGAAGCTGGGTATAGTGTAACAGTGATTGTGTTCTCTACTAAGGCCTCCCTGTCATTTGACCTTATGTTTTTGTAATTGACATCTATATTGTTACACTATCAACCTCTCTTCTATGTTCAGTTTAACCTAGACACAAGTTTGCACTCCTGTTTTGAAGCAGAAATTCATAGAAATCATAAAATATACATGGGTGCAAAGGACTGATTAATTTTAGAAATGAGTTAAGCAACTTATTTGGATTACAGTTCAACTTAATTGTTTGTTCATGAAACAGTTTACAGTCTATACCACAACTCTTCACTCATCAAGAAGGTTTGCCTTTTAGTAAAAAGTATGCAATTCTCACCCGCAAACCTGTTCTTGGAATGAATTGCAACAGGTTCCATTATCTCTAATTCCTGCAACAGAGATTCAGTTGATTACAATAAATCCCACTTAGCCCATTCTAAAACTGGTGATGACTTTGTTAAATGTTTTAAAGGTTAGAACATGAATGAACTCACAGCATGTCAGTAATGCCATTATCTTGTTTTTTTGGCAGATAAATTGTAGTAAATGTAATCAGATTTATAGTCCTGGTCATCTGTTTAAATCATTATGTGACTTCTTGAGACATCGCAATTATAGAAGTAGGGCATAATTATTAAGTCAAAGGTAGAAAACTCCAGTGGCAAATGAACTGCATAAAATGTATTTTATCGATATGTATGATACATAAAAACGTCAAACTTTTTTGGACAAAGTGTGAGAGAAAATGAGATATCTTTGATCAAGACTCTAACTTTAAAGGGATAGTAATACTTCGCTTTATCTTTATTTTATTTTGTAGGCATTCAAAAAATATGACAGATGATATGTCTTATCTCTCAAACCTTTATGGTTTGAGAGATATTCACAGGCAAAGTTTTTCCTCCCGCCCCTTTTACCTAGTGTAAGCCATCTCTTCTCAGATGTGGAATCTGGTTGTAAGACCAGACAGATAACAGTAGGGGACAGTCATCTTCCTATGAGAACAATGAAGGCCCTGCCCCCCTTGACAAGTTTTTCAAGTTTTTCCCTTATCTTAATTGAAGATCTGATCTGGCTGAACAGTGTTACATCAGTAAAAGGGGTGGGAGGGAGATACTTTGTCATTGAATTACTCTTGAACTACAACTCTGACAGAATTGAAATAACACTCTCCAAAGTCCAAATAGTATGATGATTAATTAGAGCTGCTTTTATTATGAAACATTACTACCCCTTTAATGATTGTCAAACTCCTGTTCAAAAGATTAAAAATTCCATCATTTATGGTGTGTTTATTGATTCCCAAAAAAATCTTCTTCAGAAAAAAATAAAAAAAATCATGTAAATAATAGAGCCAAGTAATATTAAAGATAAAAATAAAAGTGAGATCAACTTCCTCAAAAAATAACAGGGATATATAAATGTGGCAAGAAATATTTTAATATGTGCACATTTGTAAACAAATAGAAATAAGAAATAACTAAACAATGATTGAATTGTGTATTTATGGACCACACATACTGCCATATATTTGTGGTTACCTGGTATGTAGGATGGACATCCAGGCAAATATAATACAATCTTTTTTCACTGGAGGCACCCCTATTATATATTGGGAATTTGCAGGGAACTTTAATATTTTATAAATAGTTGCCAAGAGATTAACCCCTTAGTGACGGCCGCGTGCACGCGGATAATATATTAAGACAGAGAATCACCTAGTCAAAAACATCATGGAGGAGATTCACTAAGTGAGGATAAAGTGGAGATGACTTCTCCAGTTATCACTTCTCCAGTTCCTATGTTATTCTATGGAGCATATTCATTAAGATCTCCAAAGCTGAAGAAATCTTAGTGTATTGCTCCATAGAATAATAGGAATTAGAGAAGTGATAAACTGGAGAAGTCATCTCCACTTTATCACCTATTTATCATTGCTTAGTGGTGGTACATAAGAAAAACAATGATAGACATATGACAATGAAAAAGACTAGTGGGTAAAAGTGTTATACATAACACATTGTGGGGAACTGAGCTTGAGGGGAATGATAGACATTAAAACATTAGGAATTATACTATGGAACACCTATTCGTTATATGGTATATTAGGTCTCCAAAGAACTGATCTCAAACTAGAATTGGTTTACACTTTATTATTTTGCATATGATTTTATTACATTGCTCTCTCCAAAGAATTGTGAATGCCATTTTTATAATAATGTCATAATATTCATGAGAATGAAATAATGTTTTTATGGGAATTAAATAATTGACAGATAAAATGCTGTTTAAGAAAGGAGATAACCAATGATCTGTAATATCTAAGTGCAGAGACATACAAAATACTCATTGAAACTAATTTGACCAATGGAACCCAATCATCCCTTCCAGTCATGCCCCCTACTGTTTGGCCTATGTTTCAGTAGTTTGGATGTGGCCCCCCTAACCCCTGTGCAGCTGATAAGCTGTCTGGTAATGGTAATTTGGAGACTGGAGTATTGATATTGCACTTGAATAACATTCAGCCCAGGACTCGGCAAGAAGAAAGGGCCTTCATACTACCAGACCAGCAGGACTAAGAGTGAAAAAGTGAAGGATGCCATGCACTAAAGTGGAAGAGACTTGGCAGGCATGCAGCTTATAGGACTGTGAGTTTGAAACACCTGGGGCTGGATTCTGTTGCAGGTGATAAATGTTAACAACAGTTTTATCAAAACTTTTCCTACTGAAGTCTATGGAGAAACCTGGAGATAAAAGAGAAATAAAATTAGCACCTGCAGTAGAGTCCAGCCCCTGGTGTGCAAATACTGTGTGTTTGGCAGTGCATTAAATAAAAAAAGCGATTTTTCCTTATATAGAAGCTCATTGTCAAGTTTACTAGTCATAATGATACAATGTGAAGGTTTTGTATGAAAAATTAATTTTCAGAATTGTTTCTCTCATCATTAGCATTAGGAAGAACCTCTCATATCAGACTGAGCCAGGCCACATGGATGCTTCAATAAATAACCCCATGTTTTAATAGTGAGACATGGGACTATATAGGCATCTAATGCTGAAAAAGAAATACATAGAGCGTAAAGGGCAAATATCATATTGTAATCTACATAAACTTGTAGGGGACACATAACCCAGTTACTAAGTTTATGTGAAATATAGACTATGGGATATTATTTCACTTATCATGCCGATAGAATGTTGATCCAGGTAGATATATGACTACCTTTTGGAGCCAGGGATGATTTTTGTACCTACTTGGGGCTTAACCCCTTAGTGACAGCCGCGTTCGTACACGGCTGTCACCTTAATGCCCGCCGAACATTTTTTTTTTTTTTTCAAAGAAGTCCTGAGTCTCCGAGCGGCGTGCAGCCGCACGGAGACGCGGACTTCCGTGACTTACCAGGTACGTCCTCTGTCACTAAGTGACAGTTTCTGCGGGACGTACCTGGTAAGTCATCTGTCGTTAAGGGGTTAAAGGGATAGTAATACTTCGTTTTATCTTTATTTTATTTTGTAGGCATTAAAAAAACATAAAGAACGATATAAGTCTTATCTTTCAAACATTTATGGTTTGAGAGATATTCACAAGCAAAGTTTCCCCTCCTGCCCCTTTTACCTAGTGTAAGCCATCTCTTCTCAGATGTGGAATCCAGTCCATAGACCAGACAGATAACAGCAGGGGAAAATCTTCTTCCTATGAGAACAATGAAAACCCTGCCGCCCTTAACAAGTTTTTCAGGTTTTTCCCTTATCTTAACTGACGATTGTCCCTCTCTGCAGTCTACCTTGGCACCTCCTTTCTGATCTGACTGAACAGTGTTACATCAGTAAAAGGGGCGGGTGGGGCATACTTTGTCATTGTATTACTCTTGAACTGCAACTCTGACAGAATTGAAATAACACTCTCCAAAGTCCAAATACTATGATGATTAAATAGAGCTGCTTTTATTATGAAACATTACTATCCCTTTAACTGGAAATGGCTTAAAACTGATTTTTGTTTTTCCTTCCTCTGGATTAACAGGGGTAACATGGCAAAGGCTGAGCTTACTGGAAAAATTTCTTTTTTTACCCTCCTCAACTATGATCCTATGTATCATAGTTGTAAAAATATGAATACTTATTGTAGACAGTTAGTGTGCTTTTAGGAATGAAGAACGTCATCCCCAGATTTCCACAAGGCATAGAAACCGTGCGGTTTGTGGGTGAACTGTGACATGGGGGGGTCACATTAAATCTAAATCTCAAGCTGTTGAAGGATCTTGAACAATTAAAAAAAAAAATCTAGAAATTGTACAGCTGTGGTGTTTTTGGAAAATGTAATTTTTGTAGGTGTATTTGTATATGTTTCCATGGCACCGACTGCAGTTTGAACAATGCAATACAATTTGTAATACTGTATAAAGCAAATAAAAAGAGGATTAAAGTGTCAGATGATGATAGCTTTACATATTATGTCCTGAACTAAGCACATAGTGTAATATGCAACAGTTGTCCAAAACTGAAAGCTAGATTTGTTATTGAATAATTATAGCCAAGAGTGTACATGTCAAGAATAACTATTGCTTCTAAGTAAAATTTTAACACATATAGGACAAACAGATTGGATTTTTATATACTCATAATTAATCAGATAAGTAATGTAACTTTTTGTAAGTATAAAACTAGGCTTCTATTCTGCTGGGAAATATTGTAGGCCTAGGCTAACTCTTTTTCACTAACTACAAAAAACAGTGTATCTGAAGAAGGATATTGAGGCAGATATATTAAAAAGTGGTGCGATTCTGGAGCAAACCAATTGCAATGTGCTGAAGATCTGTCTAGCATTCAAGGTGTTAAAAACTCCATTAAAACCAACATTAATATCAAAAGCGAAATTGGATGATATAACTTTAAAGTGGATGTGTCACCTCAGTATAACGCCCTCCTCCCTCTATCCAGCCTTCTCTGATGATGGAGGCTTCTGTCTGTAAGCTGGAGCGGTCTCATTGGCAGAGATCGATATCTAGCTTACAGACAGAAGCCTCCGTCATTGGAGGAGGCTGGATAGAGGGAGGGGAGCAGAGGCAAAGTGACGGACTGCAGTGGAAGTGGCTGCAGGACCGACTTTATAACTTAAATTAACAAAAAATAAAGCTAAAAAAAAAATTAAGACAGTTTTAGTAATATTCGCTATATAGCCTATTTATGCTACGTTAAATTGACGTGACACATCCACTTTAAATATCACTTTCTTCCAACTAGCATATGTTACATCCATAACCTATAATACTTAAGTTTATTTTTTAACATGTATAAATCATCATTTTCAGTATTTATTTATTTTTTTTTAAATATATTTTATTATCAGATCACTCCATACACATCTTAATTACAAAAAAAAGGGAACACATATAAAATTGTTCAAATACCCAAAAGCATGGAAACAGGTATAACAATGAAAAGAACACATGCATAGTAATAGGGCGTACAGAGAGTCGACCTGACTTTTTTTATAATTATTCCAACCTTCAATAGCCTAAAATTCTAAAATCTAATTGAACTGAACTTCTACTATATCCCTCACCCCCAATTCCTCTCTCCTCCGAGCCCGCAGCACCCCCCCCACGCCCGTCAGCCAATAATTTCACAGAATCCCTGTACATATAGGATTCATTCACAGTGTCATGCATCAAGTATATGTCACAACCACCCACACCGCAAACAGGAATGATTTCAGTCAGCCATCTCCAAGAAGTTGCACGTCATCAGGTGCCACAGGAGCATCCGCCCTACTTGTCCACCAGGTCCGCCACCTTCCCCAGATCTTGTCGAACTTAATCAGAGTGCCCCGGTGCAAGAAAACCAATTTATAATGTGGAACGCACTGTAGGACCAGGTTTAACCACACTGTACATTTGGGAACTCTGATTGACATGCAGTTCAAGGCCACCACCTTTCTCGCCATCACCAAGAGCTCACTCAATAGAGACCTGTCATTTGCATCCTCAATCTCATCAGGGAAAACAGACAATAAACAGAGCTTTGGAGTCACAGGAACAGGTCTTCCCAACACCAGGGCCACAATGCGCATTACTTCTGTCCAAAACCCCCTGACTTCAGGACATTCCCAGATCATATGCAAGTATGTACCCTGAACAGTATCACACCGAATACAGTGAGTATTTATTTAATCTTCTTTGTGCTGTTTGTTTTGAGAGATAAGAGATTGTTAATTAATTGATTGTAATTATTACTCTATGCTCTTGTATTCAGAAATGCTGTAATTTTATTGCTGAATTTGAAGGAGACAGTGAAGGGAAGAATAGACATATACTGTATAAACTACCCTTAAAGGGATAGTAATACTTACAAATTACTAATCCCCATTTTGTAGGCAGGCTAAAAAGAAATTTATTGCCCCCAGTGTCATCTCTCGAACCCTTATGGTTTGAGAGATAATAGCTTGCAAAGTTCCCCCCTCCTTTCACTTTCCCTGAAGTCAGAGTAGTAGCAGGGGAATCCTGTTGTACGACAGTTTGAGCCGAGATCGTGTTAATAAAAACTAATTCTTTCACTGAAACGTTCTTCTATGTGTGCTTAGTTTGCAAGCAGACGTAGAAGACAGTTTCAGTGAAAGATTTCTTTTTTACTAAAGCAATCTCGGCTCTGCTGCAGAGCCGCCTGATGCACATAAGACCGGATATCCCTGCAGTCAGCTAGAACACTGACCTCAGGGAAGGGGGAGGGAGGGGGAACTTTGCAAGCTATTATCTCTCCAACCATTAGGGTTTGAGAGATGACACGGGGGACAATAAATTTCTTTTTAGCATGCCTACAATATGGGGATCAGTAATTACTAAGTATTACTATCCCTTTAAAATGTAGTAGGAACAAGTAACATTTTAGGAGCCCAGTATTCCAAGCTCCTAGGAGTTGCCTATCCCTCTTTTTCTTATTTTCATCCATCCTTCTGTCAATACATCTTACCTTTTTTCTTTTTCTCCCTTCACTGTTTTCTATTCCCTATCCCCAACTCTCAATTAACCTTACAACTTTGCCTCGTTCCTTTTTCTTTTTTCACTCTCCTCTTTACATTCTCTTCCCTACTGCCCTAGCCACTGTTTATTGTTTTTGCCCTTGTTAATAATTATTCTTGGAAGAGATAGTTATGTATATCTATACCTACATGTGAGAATGACTACAACTATAGTTCATAAGCAGTCATGGGTGTGATCTGCGAGTAACACATATGGTTTTAATTGTTCCTAAGCAGATCATTATTATTATTATTATTATTATTCTTTATTTATATAGCGCCAACTAATTCCGCAGCGCTGTACAATTGGGGAATAGACATACAGTGGTATTAAATAGTACAATCAGATGTGTAGAACAGGAGGATCAGAGGGCCCTGCTCGTGAGAGCTTACAGTCTAGAGGAAGGTAAAAATACCTATGAGGTGCAAATTTTACCCAGGGCCTGGTTTTATATGTTTTTTACTCCAATTTCTTAACTCTAGTTTCCTCTTCTTGCCTCAGGCTTAAATCCTGTAAGCGTGACATGTCACATTCCAACTAATTCTAAACTTTTATACTATAGGTAACTCCCTCTGTCTCAGCTATGAGATGGGGGGAGATGCACACTTCCCATAAACACAGTATTAAACTGTACTAGGCAATTCTGGAATTCTTTCCACCTTCCCCAGGAGGCAGATACTTAATTTCCTAATGCATAAGAGAGATAAAAAAAACTGGCAATTTGAAGAAAAGAAGCCTTGAAAAATTTACAAGCATAGGTCCAAAATGCTTTATCTTCTCATGTTCTCCTGCCACTTATGACAAACTAAATTACCATTTGAAAAATAATCCAAATGAACTATATGTACATGCTGCCTTAGAAAACCAACATTATTATCATCACTGGCTTGGCCATGGTGTTGTTATAGCCAGATCTGTTTTTGAGTGAGTTATTGTATTAAGTACAGATGACCTAAACAATTCTATAGCTTTTGTTCTTTAGATAAAACAAGCTGCTTCTAAAAAGTCATGGATTACTAAGCAGGTGTTTCATTTCTGTCTTTCCTTTGCTGGAAACGCAATCACACACTTTATTTGGACATTAAGTGCCAAGTGTACTGGGCACTTATCTGACCAAGGTAGGGAAAGTTTTTGAGAAGGTCAGCTGGTAGTATTAAAATAGAGGGATACTTAGAATTTCTATCAGATCTCTCCGTCTTATGCATAGTGCATCTCTGTGATATTGATATTACTCTTACATATTGTTTTTGATAATTTTTATATACATTTTCTTATTTTTAAATAAATATATGGTATCTTAAAGGATATGTCCTATTTCTAGAATTAGAGGGAAGAATCTTTGTATTTCAACATTCCTTTTATCCTGGAAGCGCAGGATATTTTGCCTTGCAGCTTACTTAGTTTTTGATATTTACCTTCAAATATTTGCACATCCATTTTTTTTGTTTAAAAATTGCCCACTTAACCAACTTTTCCCCCACCTTCCCTTTTCCGCTTTCCACTGCTCTCTTCCCATCCTTTTTCCTTCTCTGCTCCCAGTCCCATTCTTAGTTTCTCTCCCTCCTGTATTTTTAAATTTAAGTCCCTCTACCCCCGTAAATGTTTGCTGTTCCACATTCCCCCACTTCTGTCTTCTCTGTTCTGTTTTGACTTGCTCCAACTCTCTCTTTTCTGTCTTCCTTCACCTCTGTCTGTGAGTAATATCAGACCGATTTGGACAAACCCAAAATTTACTGTGACTTTGCTGGATCATTTTGCAAAACAAATCACTGACATCCCTAATAACCGACAAGTCCCATGATAGTCAATGGAAACAGGATTCCCACTGGTCCAGCTTCTATGGAGGCAATAAACTCAATGAAACGACTTTAAATTGCCCTATAGAATCTACCAGCCATATTCAATTTTCTACTGCAGATGTGCAAGCAGAAATTCTTATTTAGTTATTTATTTTTTATTTAGAAAATGTTTTACCATGAAGAATACAATGAGATTTCTCTCGTTTTCAAGTATGTCCTGGATAGTTTTCTGTTAATTAATAAGATATTCATATGCTTCCTTTTCACTCTTTAGATCTGCAAATCTAGCACTACAGCTAATTTGTAGGGTTAGTGAATGTCCTATATGTACCTTGCTGAATGTGGCTTTTAAACTATAATGCTTCTTTTCCTCTGGAACATATTTATTGAGTTTTCTACAAATAACGGGAAACAGTCAAGGGAAAAGCAGCTATGCATATTGACCAACCATTGCATGTGTTAGTAATAATTCATAGAAGGGTATAACAGTTAGCGGGGCAAACAATACATTCAGTTAAAAGAAATAAACATTTCAACAGTAATGCAAAAATTATAGTAAGGTCAGCAAAACACAGCCTGAAGCACTTGTGAGACATATTTATTATGTTTGTTTTGCATAGCTGGACAAAATTCATATTTTGCTTATGACAAAATGTTTGATAACACTAAAAAAGAAACATGAATTTGGCCCATCATCATTCAATTTGTTTTATTTAATTAGATGACCCATTGAAATCAGTTGCCAAACAGGAGCTTATCTAATACTTTTTTCCACAAATGTATTTTATATATATATATATATATATATATATATATATATATATATATATATATATATATATATCATATGGTGACCAAATGTATGAATTTAAACACAGCAAAATTCCTAGTATTTGTCCACATCAGATTCATGCAATAATGATATCAGAGCTTTTTTATGGTCAGCATTGAGGTTTGATCCTTTCAGTTTGAGGAAGGTTGAGCAATATGTTTCCTACCTCGCTGGCAATCAAATGGTTGAATGCCTCTAATTCTCACACTTGTGTTTCAATCTTACAGATGCCTATTATCCCCATGAGGGAAATCTGAGCATAGTAAACTACAGTTTGCAAACAAAACAGTATTATTTTTTCTTGCTGTATCTAAGCCCTGCCATAAGATTCCTAATTACTGATTGTTGCTAATTGCTGTTAGCTCACATTGGCAAGCTGTTGTTAAAGATTGAAGCCAAATTGCCATATGGCTCTACATATTTAACCACTTTAGACTTTTTTAATTGAAAGAGGTGATTTAAAAGCCTGCAACAGAGCATGAAACCGTTCTAATTCCTTAAAACATGGAAATAGTTCAGCTTCTGGTTTCTGCCACTTTGGAATGCATTAGGTGTTTATGAACAACCCAGAGTATTCCATTTAGTGTTTTGTAAACTGCTGACAGTGCTTGTAGCCATATTATTCCACTGGATTGCTGTGCTCTTTTGACAGATATTTATGGAGACGTTTTCATCTCCTGACCTGAGGTTGTATGCATATAGATAAAAATTATCGCATTTAGATAAAACCAACAGGGGACAATCAAAATGTTGCTTAATTTCTGTTAAATCTCTAGTGCATTGTAAGTAATCTGTTGGAGACCCGTCTAACATTAAAGGAGTTAAAAGTCTCATTTAAATTGATGAACTATTTTATTTGTACCTTATGGAGCAACTGGTTTAATCTACAATTGCTTATGTCTGCTGCTCATCTGACATTTTTAAAAGACATTACTGGTTGGTCAAAATCTTTACCCCATGACTCTTTGCAGAACAATACTTCTCAACAGTGTGTACTCAACACCATTTATTGTCAGGTGACACTTGCAGATGAGCACACACCTGCTGTAACTAGAATGTGTCACACTCACTACACAATATATAGGGTGGCATGACCATTCAACAATTTATATTCTGTCAGTTGAAATGCACATGGCTGCAAGCTAATCCAGATCTGGAACAGTTGCATATCTGATCTGCAGGCTGTGTGGAAAGCCATCCACAAGGTCAGAGCTTTAACTTCACAGACACAGAATTAAGAAGGACACTTCTTTGCTTAATTGTCTTATGATACACATGGTGCTCTGTTCCGATCAAAAGTACTTGGCAAGTACCTGGCACAATATAACAAAAAATTAGCAAATCCTGGTGAATAGCCTAGTGAACATAACATTTCTGGTAGAATTATCCTATCTTCTTCAGGTAAAATATAAAAAAGGAAGGGTAATACCCCCTCAAAATGTGTGTTCACAGGAGTTTACGCCCTAAATTACATGGGCTGATTCCACTTTGCAGACTCTTGAGCACCATCTTCTTGATTTCTGGTGTTACAGTATTCACTCCCAATTCCAAAAACATATTTCAGGGCAGGGATATCCAAGTTTTTATAGTCATGGGTCACATGATCAGAAAACCATAATTGTGAGGGCTGCATAGTTTTTTTATTGAAGAAGATGGTGAATTATAGCCTGTTAGCTATTCAAAATATGGATTTATTTATTGATCTAGTCAATGACAAGACTGATATATAACAGACATCTGTTCTTGCTCTATACAGTACTGGCAGGCAGAGGGTTAGGTCTTACTAGTCTACCAGTTCATGTGTTCTAGTTAATTAGGTAAAAATATATTTTTTTAAATTCTCAGGTGTGACACATCCTGGAATCAGGTGGGCTGCATTTGGCCCATGGGCCAAATGTTGGACATCCATGCTTTAGGGCCTTCACAGAAGAAATGAATGTTTGAGCATATTTAATCAAGTTATGAAATTTGGCCTTTAAACTTAAGCTAAGTGAAAAGATTTTGTAATGTTGGTGTAGGTGGTAACCGAGCTGCTTTGTAAGATCTGAATTACTTCTTTTGAAACAGGTTTTGTTTCTGTATTTTGCTCTTTTATTTAAACAATCAGATATCTGGAAAAACATTCACATATTTTAACAGAAAGCAGGTTCACTTAACAGATATCAGTCACATCATGGACATGTCTAGGGGACTAGTCTACCCAAGGCTGGGTAATAAAAATTATATATTTAGATATATGAAGGATATGACATACAAAATTCAAATATATCAGTGAATTTTACAGAAAGGGTGCATTTTTCATAGTAAGAGAAATATAATAACAAAGGTTAATTAAAAAACATTATTATTCCTTATTTTACTGTATCTGCAGTTTATCAAGCTTGATTAATTGTCCTTTAGTTTAAGCCTGTTGACTTGTGAGAAAGAATAAAGTTTCTGAAAGAGACCAACCATAGAGAAAAAGCCTACTCATGGTTCTTTTGAATCATAAGAATTTTAAAGCGGAACTTTCAGATAATAGCCAGTCACCATGCATTCATTAAATGCATGGCGACTAGCATGAAAATAGATGTCTTACCGTAAAAAATACATGTGTCTAAAGGAATCCGTCCTGTTTCTGGACTGACGGGCAGGTTAGTGCTGTCTGTGAGCCTGCGCCATCAGTCCCTTCAGGTGACCGGGACTGATGGCGCATGTGCACAGACAAGATGTCTGCGCTCTAGCCTCAGTTCCGGTCTCCAAACAGGACGCATTCCTTTAGACACTCGTATTTTTTATGGTAAGATCAAGATAGTCAAGATAGTCGCCATGCATTTAATGAATGCATGGCGACTTGCTATTATCTGAAAGCTCCTCTTTAAGATGCTTATATGCTGCTGTCCAGCTATAGACTACAGCAAAGTTCCAAGCAAAAATAAATAAGTATATATTTAAATATTAAATAGATACTGTATATCTGATAGTTGTATGACATATACATGCTATATCTGCTAAAGCTTATTATTCTTTTGGTTGAACTTTATTTTAATGAAGAACAAGGGGAAACATTGCTTTAAGGGCTAGATTCTACTGCAGGTGCTAATTTTATCTCTGCTTTTATCCCCATAGACTTCAATAGGAAAAAGTTTGATAAAACGTGTGTTAACATTTAGCACCTGCAATAGAATCTAGCCCTAGATCTGCTGTTTAATACCTTGAATGCTAGATGCTTTTGAAGATCTTTCTAGCATCCTAGAGGTTAATCTATGCAAATCTACAGTGTTCGTGTGACAAATGCATACAGCTTTGTTCTATGCATTTGTCATATGAATCTATTAATACAATATGCACCCTCAGTTTTATGACTGAGTCATAAAACTGAGGGTGCATATTGTAATAATAGATTCATGAACAAAACACAGTTGTATATTTAAGCTTATTTACAGAAACAGAGTACATTTGCAATCTGCGTTATATTTTCCACTCTCCTGCAAACTACTATGTGAGTTACTTCATGAATAATGTATTGTTTTAAACTATGTTCTTCCCCGCTCAGGCTTTCAGAAGTTTCAGCTAGTAATAGCTGGGATGCCTGCACTTAGTTTAATAGATATATGAAAATAATCATTGCATATTCATTCCAGAAGAACACTCCAATTGTTCCAGATGCTCAATATGTGTGGTTGGTAACCTGAATCATGATTGTTGTCAGAACTTATTAATAACTCCATAGTGCGAATGGCAACATCAGGACATATATATTTTTTTTATATATTGTATAACCTACTCAAATGTTACCTAAAATACTGCCATAAATAAAAAGTAGAAATGTCATCGTATATACTTTGGGGGATTTTATTGAAATCATTAAAGTAAAGGTTTAGTAGGGTATGTTAAGGAACAATAATGTACGTATTTATATTAAAACATTGGATGTTAGAGAGATCTCCAACACATTGTGAAGTTGACTACTGTTGGTGCAGTACATAGGCTATAGACAAGCACAGCACACAAACAATACAGTTCCAATTTCTATTTTACCAAGGGATTGTATTATTACAACCCCCTTGCCATTGTATATAAGGAATTGTAAAGTGCTAACATTTGGTGCAAAAAATATATATTGTATCTCAGGCAACATATGTGCAAATAGTCTCAAATGAAGGCAGACCAAATACAAAGGTAATAAGGAATCTGTTCATGGTTGTTCATAATCTGAAATGGTTAATCCCTTATTAATCCTTTGTTTTGCAATGAGTTGGAGGCCTCTTTGGCATCAAGGATAGGCTGACATTTCCTTTCTGCCATTCAGATACACTGTACCGGTGAGTTCTAAAAAGCAAGTGGGAGAACTGCCTCATACATCCCATGTGTTCCTCTTTAGGAGGGACAGTCCCTCTTTGAGATTCAAAGCTTTCTGTCCCTCTTTCCTACCCTGGTGGGGATGTGAATAATGGGACGAAGCATGGGAACAGTGAGTGACCAATATATGTTTGTATAAATGTCACTACATGTGTTTATACATTAGTCTGTGTACGTACAATGCTTTAGTCTGCCTCTAAATAATTTGTTCAGTTACACAAAGAACCATCAGTAGGTCTTGAAATAACCTAAAAATTCTCGGTAATGTCCCACCTATCAGCCACTCCCCCATAAACACAACCTAAAATAAAAGTGTCCCTCTTTTGCCATTTGAAATTTTGGTAGGTATGCTGCCTATTGACTGCTGTGATAGAAAATGATGCCTGGGCTTGGCTAGAAGAAATGATCCTCAAGCCCCATGACTTAGACTTGCTTAAAGGGATAGTAATACTTCCTTTTAACTTTATTTTATTTTGTAGGCATTAAAAAAACATGAAGAATAATATGTCTTATCTCTCAAACCTTTATGGTTTATGAGATATTCACAAGCAAAGTTTCTCCCTCCCGCCCCTTTTACCTATTGTAAGCAATCTCTTCTCAGATGTCAAATGCAGTCCATAGACTGGACAGATAACAGAAGGGGACACTCTTATTCCTATGAAAACAATGAAATCCCTGCCCCCCTTGACAAGCTTTTCAGGTTTTTCCGTTATCTTAATTGAAGATTGTCCCTCTCTGCAGTCTGCCTGGGCACCTCCCTTCTGCTGTGGCTGAGCAGTGTGACATCAGTAAAAGGGATGGAAGGGGGACACTTTGTCATTGAATTACTCTGGAACTACAACACTGACAGAATTGAAATAACACTCTCCAAAGTCCAAATACTATGATGATTAATTAGAGCTGCTTTTATTATGAAACATTACTATCCCTTTAAAGTGAAAGAAAATGGCGCTGCTGCTCCAGTGTATTTGGAACACTATGTGGAGGCCAATTTGTTGTAGCCCAGTATGGGCATCGATTTCTGTTATTGTGTTAATGGGAAGTTCTTCCTTTACTTTTAAAAAAGATGTGCTCTTGAGGCTTCATTCTGGCACTTTTTACGGTTATGGAAGGGGGCATCTCAGGACATGGGCTATACATTTTAAAAATCCGGAACTGCCCTGTGCATTTCGGGACATGTGCTCACCCTAATCAAATGGGTTAAGGGCCACAGGTTTGTGAGTATGAGTGTACTTAAAATCAAGTTTGGCTCATATTTACAGCTGGTATCTCAAGATATTGATAATCCAGTCTTTTTAGGGGAAACACAGCTGCTAAAATTTTACACTACTTTGCTTGTTTCATAATTCCACAGAATGCTGAATTCTCTAGGCTGATTTCCAAGTAAATATATTACATGTACAAAAAACATTGTCCACCTGGTAACAAATAACTGTTTTCCCCTTCAAATCCTGCTGTGTTTCTTGTGGATTTGTGTGGGGCACAGTGTGTCTTTTATGAATATAATAATATTTTCTTTACATTTCATTTTCCTCTTCCTTGACTTTTGCAAGGAACCAAGGAGAACAAAAGTTTATTGGATAGATTATTCAGCAGTGAATAAAACAAGACCTCATACATTGTTCTGATGTTAAACATAGTACAAATGACAGGCTATAATACTGCAGTAGTCATTTATCTAAGACCAGGATACTAGAGTAAACCAATGTATTCTGAGATATTCTCACCATTCTATCATACTTAGAATATGCAAGCTGTATAAATATTATGACATATTATACAGGTAGTCAGTTGGTTGACCCCCAACTGTTGGGGACTACAGCTCCCATCATTCCCCAGCCAGCCAATTATTGTAAACTCCAACAGCTGGACATCCAACAACTGACTACCCCTGGCTTTCAACTCCCATCATCCAACCAGTCATTGTCTGGTTGAGGATGATGGAAATTGACAGCTGGAGGTCCAGCAATTGATTACCCCTGTTCTAGAAGTTAAAGATGCTGCTAATTTGATAATGAATGCTTCAATCTCGAAGTTTACTTTCTAAGGCATTTAGCTAGATGATAGCCATATTAAATAACATAAAACACTAGAATGCGAAGCTCCCTGTTTGCATAACCGCACATGCACAGTAGAGACTGCCCGAATAATGCAGTCATGCACAGTGCGCAGTAGAGATTGCACGAACACGCCAGCTTCCAGTCAGAGGCACTGCTGATCCAGAGCGGGGCTCCCTGAATGGCCCACTGCCCCCGGCTCTGGGGCAGCAGCTGTGGCCGCTGGCTTTGGCCCATGTACACGGGCCTTCAATACCAGCTTATCAATATGTATCAAACCATGTGATTCAGAATCTGTGTTCCTCTTGATAATTAAAGGAACCCATACACCAAAAAAATTGATTATATAATTGTATATATAATTTACTTTCAGGTAAAATCTGTAAACTTTTGTTATTTTATTTTAGATACCTAAAATCCAATCCAAAACTTGCATTTTTAATGTGAAGACTAGACTATATAGACACAACACATTTTTTGCGTAGTGCTAATGGTATTAATATATTGAGATTGGTAACCACTCATCTTCTGTTCTGAAAGGCTCAGGTCCATTAACAAACAATGAAACAATTTATTTTCTGAGATATCTGTCAAGACTGTTGTTTTAATGGGAGCACTAGAAAAAGCAGAAACAAGAGGCACCAGAAAGCATATATAAAACTAATACTAGGTGTTAAGGCTCAGGAAAAAAACTATTTTTTTTTTTTTACAGATAATAGCATGGAGGACAGGGATTTAAAGGATAGTGATGTTTCATAATAAAAGCAGCTCCAATTAATCTTCATAGTATTTGGTCCATGGAGAGTGTTATTTCAATACTGTCCGCATTGTATTTCAAGAGTAATTGAATTATAAAGTATCCCCCTCATGCCCCTTTTACTTATGTAACACTGCTCAGCTCAGAGCAGCAGGGTGATATCCAAGTGGATTGCAGAGAGAGAGACGATCTTCAGTTGATATAAGGGAATAACCTGAAAAACTTGTCAATGGGGACAGAGCTTTCATTGTTCTCACAGTAAGAAGACTGTCCTTTACTGTGAGCTATCTGGTCTGTGGACCAGGTTCCACATCTGAGGCGAGGTGGCTTATACTAGGTAAAAGGGGCAGGAGAGGGAAACTTTATCATTCAATTACTGTTGAACTACAACTCTGACAGTATTGAAATAACACTCTCTGTGGCTCAAATACTATGAAGATTAATTGAAGCTGCTGTTTTTGTGAAACATTATTATCCCTTTAAGTGTGTATAAGACTAGATTATTTCAGATGTTAGTGTTCCTTTAACCCCTGAGTTCACAGTGCTTCTCAATGCTGGAGATTCTTCTGCTAGTATCTGAAGAGGAACCTGAACTAGGGCTATGTACTCTGTATTCCATTCCCTCAGCACAGTTTAATTGGGCAAGTTCAATTGTCTTACACTGACATCTGGCCTGAATGGCAGACAACATTTATGTTCCTCTAAAATAAAATTAGCTCTGCACATTTGTATTTTCGGTTATCTTGATATTTGCAAGTGTCACAATTGCAAAACTGACCCCTAACTAATGCTTGAATTACCAAGTTTCTCATCTGTAAAAATCAGCTGTTAGCTGTCACTGTCTTCCATCTGTCTTTGAGGCTTGGGTTGATGTGCACCTGAGATACATCACCTCATTAGAATGAGCAAGTTTTCTTTCTGTACAATATATTTGAAGTAGTATTAACTCATGCCATAGCCAGAATGATACATGCTGTAAAGCTCCTGTAGGGGAGAAGTAGATGTGAATAATGGAACGAAGCATGGGAGCAGCGAGTGACCAAAATATAGTGCTACATATCTAAGTTTTCTTTATTGACAGCACCATTAGACAGTAAATACAGGAGGAAGAGAGTGGACGCGAGGAGGTGGGGAAGCGAGGGGAAGATGAGGGCTGGAAGAGAATCATTGCAACAAGGGATGGAGTTGGAGAGAGGAAAAGAGCTTACTGCTTAACAATGTATTTGCTAATCAGATATGCTCAGTGGTTGCTATCTTGGGGTCTGGTGCTAGTCCTGTCTCTGCTGAGGGTATGCTTGTGTAGGGAGGTTGGTATCCGTATGGTACTCAAAGGATTAAGGACTTGATGCTCTTTGTTGTGCAGAAGTCTGAGTGGATCCTCTGCACTCTCCTACTGAGAAAGTTGGGAAGCAGAGAATATGTTCTCAGGGCATCCCTTACATATCACCTACAGTATGACAAACCTACATGATTATGATTAATTGAGGGCTGTTACTGCAGAGGGAACTACAGGGAGATCCCAGCATTGCCAAACTCAGGTTGGCGATATTGGGACTGTGATCTCCAAAAGCAGAGATTGTGCCTTTGACACACATCCAACACAAAATAGCTATCATAATCCCTTATACTCACACATATTGCAACATTAAAACCATTATTTAAAATCCAGTTATCCATGGACATAAACATTGCTGGCACTTAGAATTTGGTGAGAGATGTTTTATAGCACATACAATTCTATAGCCAATGAAAATGTCTAACTCAGTGGGCTATGTTCCATAATTTTTAGATTAGTTTTATTACTTATAGACATGGTGCAATAGCCATAGTTATAGTGCAGAAAAGACTTCTATGTAACATTTTCAGATTTGGAATGCAGTAAAAAGATAACATTTTGTAGTTTACTTGTTATATCAGTCTAGGAGTAATTAGTAGTATGAGTTCTTTAACCCCTTGAGGCCAGCAGGGGTGCACAACACATTTAACCCTCAAGGGGTTAAAGTGTATCTTGACTTTAACCTACACAGTTTTTTTTATAAAAGGTATATACTTAAACTACTTATTCCTTATGCTTTTTAAATCATTGCAATAGTTTTAGAGATTTTGGTTTAGTAGTTAGGGACACTAGTCTGTAACCTCATTTGAGCTGTGTTCTCTGACCTGTGTGGAAAGCCTGTATAATTGATAAATAACCTTTCCTGAAACTGCCTTAGTCTTCCTCTTTCTTCCTTTCTTGGAGGATATTGCTTTCATTAACCCCTTAACGACCACCGGCGTGGCATGGTCACTTAAGGACCACGGAGCATTTTTTTTTTTTAATTTCTGGTTCCGGACTCCCCGAACGGCATGCAGCCGCAGGGGGAGCCCGGGATTCCATGATGGTCATAGTACGTCATGGGTCATTAACTCAGGTCGAACCATGAAGTATTATGACCATCAAGGGTCGTTAAAGGGTTAAAGGTATGGAATAAATTAGTAGACAGGAATAATCATGTCAGCCCTGTCAAGATGTTCCAACTGAAGTGAGAATGTTGACAGGTGAAAGTTGCTCTTTAATTATATTATTTTATTTTTGAGTGCCAAAATAATCTGCATCATTGTTCAAAGGATTTATGAACAGAAAGAGTAAAACAAACTACAATGAGGGCCCTGCTCATGAGTGAGTTCTTATACTATCTATGTAAATTTAGTATACGCTTGCAAACATACAGTCAGGTGACTCAATTTAACCCCTTAGAGTCTGGTGACGTACCTGGACCGTCACACTGGTCCGGCACTTAAGGACCAGTGACGGTCCTGGTACGTCACGTACTATTACTCACCGCGCTCCTGCAGGAGCGCGGTGAGTAATACCGGGGACTGAATTTGATCACCTCAAGACTGGAGCGATCTCTTTCAGACCCTCAGTTCGGCGCGCCACACCACCTGATCAGTCACGTGGGGCGGCACGCCGAAATTCTCTATCTGGTCCTTAAAGGACCACTCACCCCGCGACCGCTGGTCGTTAAGGGGTTAAGATTAGGTGGAGTAAACTATTTTATAGGATAATCACATTATTGTTTGAGCTAATGGGTAGCAGGCAGACCCATGTAAGGAACAGATTGCCCTGCAACATTTTTATTTCGTAGGATTGTGTGCAGAAAAAAAAAATCTGGAATAAACCAACTGCACCATGCAAAATCCCATTGATTTAAACAGGATGTTTTACCCATTCATTGGTCTTGAATAACTTGGAGAAATATTTAGCATTGCAGAGGTTAAAATAGGAAATTGGTAATTTTTATTCATCCGCTGCCACGTAATTGCTGTGCTTTGAAACTATCTATCTTTGTTTCTGCATATGACCTGATTGTATTAAAAAGAGCTATATTAAAAGCATACATTACTTGAGTGAATGGGTACCAGAGGCTTAACTAAAGTACAGTCATTACTCTGAATGAATTGTGTCAGAGGAATATGGGCGGTAACTGTTCTTTTGGTTTAAAGTTCCCTAGGTGGCCAATCATGTTAGATCCCAAATCTTTGCTCTTTTTAATAAGTAAGAGAAACAGAAACATACATAGGAGTGAGGGACTTGGATATGTAATGACATTTAAGTTGGTGCAAAATGTACACACTTGAAATGTTTGCATTTATTGCATATACATAGCCGGATTATAAATCTCTAAAGCCTGGCTTTTAACTGACAGTCTTCCTGCTGTGGCCACTAAAACTGAAATGCGAAAAGTGATACATCTATATGTCAGATGTTATTTCATTATGTTATGGGAAAACTGTGTATAGTTTGGTACGCTGGCTGCTTGTTGAATGGCTTGTATTGTTTAAGTTAGTAGATGTTATTTATCAAAAATCTCCTGCTTTCATCTGAATTATCCCCTTGAGTGCCAGGGGATGGTGCAGCACATTGTAGACAACTGGCACTGAAAGGATTGTTTTGTAAATGGCTATTTGGTTCTCTGCATCAGAATGGCACCATTTTTAACCCCGTGCACGGCACTGAGGTGCTTCCAGAGTTGGATTTCCCAGTAGGTATAGTATGCGACTGCCTAACTCTACAGATTTTGAGGGACACCTCAGCTGTGTTGGCCACACCCTCATTCTGAATTGTGGGTGTTGCTAGAACAATTTAATTCTCCCTGCACCAGCTTTATATCCTTTGTAGGGTATTATTTTTGGATGCTAGAGAGATCTCCAATGCATTGCTCCTCAACCACAGTGTTAAAGCTTTTTTTATTCATGCTTGTTATAGGCTAAGGGTATTTCTGTGCCAGGAAACAATGGATGGGTCTGGGGGTGGATTCATGTGAAGAGGGTGTGTGAAACCATGGGTGGAGCTAAGATTGCCTAGATTTCCTTGTCTAGAAGAGCCTGGGATGGAAACCAGCCCTGGATGTTTCCAAAGCCGAAAGTATTACATAGGTACATACTAATGTCTGGTTACTTAACCCTTTGAGTGCCAGAGGGGTATGCAACGCATTGCAAAGCAATTCATTGCGTACCCCTCTGGCATTCAAAGGGTTAAGGACGTAACCCTTTGTGTTCTGCAGGGTTGTGCCATGCATTTCTCATCCCTCTGTGACTCAATGAGATAAACATATTACAACAAAAATATTTTTAATTACAGAATAATCCATAGCTATTGTTGAAGGGATAGTAATACTTTAAAATTACTAATCCCAATATTTTAGTAGTAAAAAAAATAAATTATTTACCCCCAGTGACATCTCTCAAACCTTTATGGTTGATAAGAATATAGATTACATCACAACTGGCATTATTAATGACAGTAATAACTACATTATAAATGTTTTTTTGCAAAGCATATGGGAGCATAGGCTGAACTTAATGCATGTATGTGGTTTTTCAGCCTCATTAACTATATTACTATGTTAGTAAGCTATTGTTCACAGCATTTTAACCATAAATGTTACTGATTTTTTTTTTTTTTTTAGATTATTTATTTGATCGATCAAACACGTTTGATGCATTACTGTACAGAGTACTGTACAGGACTGTGACCTGTGCATGCCAAAATCATCTCTGAACATGCTCTTTAGAAAAACATACTTCATATACACAACATTGTGATTTTAAGATGAAATATCTCAGCTTTACACTTAAAAAAGCAAATATTACCAGATACAATCTATCAATGCCTGAAGTTTAGTGTCAGTTTGTTTGGCAGATTTTGCTATAGGTGTGATGAAAAAACCATGAACAAATAAAAATGTAACATGGAAAACAATTAACTATTTTTTAGGTTGCCTGTTTGCACTCCATAAATTCTCTGCAAATTTGTATTAAATTTGTAGAGTTTGTAGGGAATGGCAGTACAACCTATTTCATCCAAATTCATAATTTTGTTTAAACTTTATAAGCATTTAAAACTGGCTTTTACATAGATGTGCTGTTTGGTCTTTGCATTCAGAAATCGCATCACCATATTGCAGATATTGTTTTTGCATTATATGAGCAGTTTTTTGCTTTTACTGATTTCCAGTAAAGTCTACATATATTTCACACTTCCTCCATATTTACAATCTGCAGATACCCTACGAATGATAAATACCATAGAGAAAAGCCCCACTCATGATTCTACATAACTGTGTAAATAGACCAGATTGTGAGCTGAAGGCAACCAGTTAGAGAATATAGAATAATGCAAATATAACAAATTAATGTTATTTTAAATAGGTTTCTATCCAGGTTACAATAAGACTTGCTAGAACATTTTTACTATACAAATAAATCAGGAATAAAGGTAGCTGTGGAGATAAAACTGAACATTTCTTATCATAGTTTGTAACATAATAACATAGTAAATTAGGCTGATAAAAAAACAGACCATCAAGTTCAAACTTTACCTCACAACCCAAATAAATTAGAATTATATAATCCTGCTGCCAAGTGAGTATTAGTCTTTACCACAACTTCCTGTTTTACCTACTAAAACAGTATATCCCTGTATGTTGCCTTTTGAAAGAAACACATCTAATCTTCTCTTAAATGTATCCATTATATCTGCCATTAGCACATGCTTGGGCAAGGAGTTCCACAATTTAACAGACCTTACTGTAGAAAAACCCTTTATCTGCTGAAGCTGAAACCTTCTGTCCTCTAAACTTCTTCTAAACGGTAGCCCTTGGTTATTTGTATGGCCTTGGAATGAAAAGCTCACCAGAGAAATCTTTATTAACCTCTCATATACTTGTACATTGTGATTTAAATAAATTCAAATAATATTTTTAGAGACACTTCCTAGTCTGTTGTCATATTATACCAGCTCATGTAAGTCTTTTTTGTGGATTTTGCTAGTAAATGTAGCTTTGGCTCTTTGGATCTCAGCACCACTCTTTGGAAACTTATAACAGTCCTGGAACATTCATAACAAAATGCTACAGTGGAGCCACTTTTAACACTTTGAGTGCTAGAAAGCTGTCCATTGAAAATCACTCTGGCACTCAGAGAGAAGCAATGAGTTGAACACTACTCTGGTATTCAGAGGGAAGCAAAGAGTTGGACAGCGCTCTGTAACATGGAGGGTTAAACCAACAAAACATTGCAGTTTGAAAAACTACATAAATCAAAATAACAGTGTCCATCCAGCTTTTGTTGAACTACTATTCACATCATCCACAGATGGCTATGGTAGTTTAGCCAGCTAGACAATCTATGTTTCCCACCCCAGCTATATAGCAATCACTGCTGCCAACATTTTTTTTCTTAGAATATTTTATAAGAATCATTTTCCGTCTTATTTGCATGCAATTTGTGAGGATTTTCTTTGTTGATCTTTGTACAAATCTATTTAATATGAACTTGTAAGTAAGGTTTTCTGTTCAGGGTAATGAAACAATTTTTATGTTTCTTTTTATGAGAAAAATTAAATTATTTCACACTTTCCTGCAACTTGAGTGGCAGGTTTATGCGAATTTAAGCCCTGTGTTCCTGAAAGTGTTACTGCACTGTGTAATCTAAGACTCAAAAGGGGTCTTGATTTGTCCATCAAGAGATGTAGTTTCATTAACCATATATGTTATAAAAATAAAATGTACTTATTTATTAATTACTAGAAATTCAACATCATATTCAACATTACAATGATTTTTGGAATTTTGAAGTCTGGTGTATTTTTCAAGAGTTCTTCATAATGTATAGCGCATTCAGAACTACTAAGGTTCTTTTTTCACTTGAATGTGAAATTTTGTGGTTTTAAAGCTCTGTATCTCAGCTATTAAATGGATAGTAATGGTTCCAAAAACAGCAGCTCCAAATAATCTTCATAGTATTTGGCCCATGGAGAGTGTTATTTCAATACTGTCAGAGCTGTAGGTCAGTAGTAATTAAATGATAAAGTATCCCCCTCCTACCCCTTTAACCTAAGTCACTTCCCTTCAGATGTGGAATCTGGTCCTGGGACCAGACAGCTCACAACATGGGACAATTTTCTTACTGTGAGCATAAGGAAAACCCTGCCCCCTTGACAGATTTTTCAGATTTTCCTTATGTTCACTGAAGATTGTCCCTCTCTGAGATGCATCTGCACAGTCTTGCTGCTCTGACGTGAGCAGTGTTACATCAGTAAAAGGGGCAGGAGGGGGATACTTTATCATTCAATTACTTTTGAACTACATCTCTGACAGTATTGAAATAACACTCTCCATGGCCCAAATGCTATAAAGATTAATTCGAGCTGCTTTTATTGTGAAACATTGTTATCCCTTTAAATTAGTCTGTTTAAGGTATAACAAACTTCAATACATTTTTTTTCTCTTCAGAACTAATAAAGTTATCATCAATTTGAATATCTGTTTTGACAAAACCAATACACATTTTTTCAGTCATGTATAGTCACAATTTTTCTATGAAATAAAACTTTTATAAAAACAGTTCTGGCATTAATCGACAGAAGAGAAATAAAAGGAGAAGAATATATATTTTTTCCTTTCTACCCACCTTTTCTGCCCAACCTCTCCCTTACTTCTTTATCTACTATTGGATAACTGGCTTTGAGATGTTGATACTTTTAAGTGCAATATTACTCTTGTAATGTGTGTGTTTGTTCTGAATGGAATTTTTTCTTTCCTCTGTCCCTGCAGATGCTTCATGGTTTTTGTTATAATAATGTTTGTTTTGTAACTTTACTGCTATAATGTGATTATTCTCAATAAAGCTTTAAAACTCAAAAAAATTAAATAAAAAAAAATAAAAACAGTTCTGAACTTTGAATAACAAAAATAATGTTAAAGGCAAATTATACCTATATGAATAAGTGGCTCTTAATGTGTTTAATAGAAGTACTTACTTAGGTATGAATCCTTCATGCAGAAGTCAGGTATTTCTATTTTTATACTATGGCATCATATATTCTGTTTCCTGTATATGTGTGTATTATTTTAGGTCTGCATTTAATTTCAAACTTCACAAAATAAACAATAGACTTCATGAGTCTGAATTAGGGTTGCCATCCAGCCAGTATTTAGGGCATAATTGGGAATGGGTTTAAAGGGACATGGGTTGAATAAAGGAAAATTGGTCATAGAAAATGGGTGGAATGGGGAGAGAAGTAGAAAGAGTGGACAAAGCTTCAACAGAGCTCTCTGATAAATAGGAACAAGCTTACTTCCTTGGCACCGAGTACTGATCATGGAAAACCAAGGACTCTGGAGCAGATCAGGGATTTTCCCATGCATGATATATTTGCAAACATTTTTAAGCTTCAGTATGTGTCGGCGGGGGGGGGGGGGGGGGGGGCGGAGATGTATAACAAATTTGAATGTTTTGAGTCTTTGAGATAAAAGTATTTTGCAGCCAAGCAGCAATCTTGCTATTATTGCCTTTGAAGAGTTGAATGCCACAGACACAAGTATTTCACTGACAGCAAAACAGCTTGAACACAGTCTAAATGAACGTTAGCTTTGGATTAGCTTTTGAAAGAAGCATGACCCTGCATATGGAGTACTTTATTGACTCGACAGATAAAGCCCCACAAAGAAAATATTTCCATAATTTGGGACTATTTCTTCTTTAAATATGTCCCATGTGACCCTCAGGCCTTGCCAACAAATCTCCAATGCCTTCAATGTGGGTAGTTGCATATGATACATTTACATGACTAAAATGTAAATGAATTTCTGGGTCATGTTGTGTCTTTTGCTGCTGTAAACTTTTCATATTTCTTATGGAATAATATAATCATTAAGGAAATGCTTATGGGGTCTATATACATCTGTTTGGTTGCAGCAGTGTCAGTGGCAAAAGCAATAGCAATATAGCTCCGGTTTAACATCCTGTGAGTTTGTATTAATATTAATTTATTAATTAAAACCCATTATTTAGTAAAGCTATATTATCTTTCTCAGATTGCCATGAAAGTTTGATTTCATGTCATATAAATGGGATTTTACCTTTAAAACATCTGTAGCAGCACATTGTGTAAGGGTGCTGATTCCACATATTAATTTGGATGGGAAATGTTTTGTGGCTTCTGGGATCATGGATTGCCAGACCAGTTGTTTTTGCCTTGCAAAAAACATATAAACTTGCAGTTTTCTAGGTTATAAGATTGAAATATTTTGTTCCAAGCCATTAACAACAACAGCAATTAGTGTACCATGGGATACAAAACACAAAAAGAAAAATGGTGTATTTGTTTAAAATTATTTTCACTTAATGTGACTTTGACCAATGGTTCATGGTTTATTATTTCCTCATAAACAAGTCAATATACTTTTCAATTTAATTACAAGTCTAAAATATTTTCTATATTGCAAGGGAAATTGTGTATATTCCTTCATCCTCTGAATATCAGAGGGGTGAGTAACAAATTCTAAAGCAAGTGTAAGGTCAAGCTTTTTTTCAAAGGCAAAACATTCTCGACTCAGAATATTCTCTACAATTCATATGTTTTCTATGATTTGCTATGGGACCTTATTATTAAACTAATCCCTTTGAATCAGAACTTGGTACGGGAGCGCCTGATGTGTCTCAGCTACGTAGATACATTAATGGATTATGTAACTTGGGAGAACATGGGTTTTGCATAAGGATGAGAGGCAGGTAGCATTCTGCCCAACAGCAATTGGCTTTCTGTCCTTTCAGTCTTTAGTACCTGTAGAGATTTATTGCAACCACATATCTAACCAAATATAGAATTTATATATAAGGCCCCTGAGTGGGTGAAACCTTGAATATAAAACTTGAATATGAAACCTTGAATTGTTTTTTCATCTGAGTGCTCATATTTACACGGTGTTCACACACACCATTTCTTCTCTGCATACCTAACCATATGCACAGCACTGAAATCGGAACTATCACCCCAAATAAAGCCCCCCCAATAATTATTCATATAGCGATAAGCTTAGAAATAGTAGTATTATCCAGCATAAGTGCAGCGTTATTAAGAAATCCTACTTCATCTGAGATGGACTGATCCCATTAACCCCTTAACGACCCTTGACAGTCATAGTACGTCATGGGTCGATCTGAGTTAACGACCCATGACTTACTATGATCGTCATGGAATTCCGGGCTCCCCCCGCGGCTGCACACCGTTCGGTGAGTCCGGAACAGGAAGCTGAAAAAAAAAATCTCCGTGGTCCTTAACCGACCGCGCCGGCCGTTAAGGGGTTAAAAAGTACGTGACCTGCTATGACAGTCACCGGTCCTTAAGGGAAAGCCCTGTGACAGTCCTGGCATGCCACAGGGTCCTTAAGGGGTTAAGAACCAGCTGGGAGTTTTAGGACCCAGTGAAGAATAGCAAGTATACAGATGTATATACAGTTCTCTTAAAGGGGAACTATGACGCCTAATAAAATCTCCCCCCAACAGTTAGCCATCTAGTGATACACTTAACAATAGTAGTGTTAGCCAGCATAATTAACTCTTTACTGAGAAATCCTACTTCTGCTGAGACTGACAGTCAGGCAACAGAGCTTTAGAGGCATTTGCGCGCCTGCTCCGTCAGTCCCTTTTGGTACTTAAAGGTACCATGCAATGCCTCCTAGAGAAGACTGGGATTGACAGCGAAAGCATGCAGACGTCTGTAAGCAAAGATGTCTGCGCTGTTGCCTACCCATTAATCTCGTCAGTAGTAGGATTTCTCAGTAATGCAGTAATTATGCTGGCTAACACTACTATTGTTAATCATATCGCTAAATAGCTGATTGCTGGGAGGAGACTTTATTTGGGGTGATAGTTCCCCTTTAAAATTAGGGGCCTGCAATGATATATTACTAGCTCTTGCTCCCAGGCTCCTGAAATATTTCTATTGCCATTAAATGTCCTTTTTTGACCATCTATATGCCTCTTTATACCCAGTCAATTCTGTCTGGCACACAACAGAATGCCCACCTTTCAAATGTTTTGACACTGAAGATTAAAATCTCTGTTACAGTAATCATTGTATCGTTAATATTCTGTTTGCGTTCTATAACAAGACATCTCAGAATGGTGTGAATCATATTCACCTTACTTAACAATGTTGTTTCTGGAAAGTTATTTGCTACCACACAGCAGATTGCTGTTTCAGGAAATCTGCACCCCATGTTTAGTTCTCCCTGAGGTGGCAACAGGAAGTCAAGATGATTTCATGAAAAATACAGATGTGTCAAAGCACTAATCTGTCCATAAAAAGAATTTGGAGAAAAAAACACAATTTTAAAGTCAAACATCTGCTAAGCTACCATTATACTAGCCAGAAGACTTTCTAAAAAAATATTGTGACAATTTGGCTTTTAAATCTAATGTTTCAAACATTAAATAAATATAGAAAAAAACATAGTAATAATGAAAAAAGTATTACTTGTTCTTTGCATAGTGTGTATGTAGAATGTTTGTTTCTACAAATACATACTCTTACAATTGTCTACGTTAAATGTCATCTGACACTTTTCTGCCCATTCACTCAGTTTATCTGAATCCTTCTGCAGAGAAAAAACTTTTAGACCAGCATGTATTTCCTTACATACCTTAGTGTCATCAGCAAAGATTGAGACAATACTTTCAATTCCCACTTCTAGATTATTAATAAACACATTAAAAAGCATTGGACACAGGACTGAACCCTGTGACGCCCTACTTATAACTTTAGATCATTTACAACTCTCTACAATCTAGCATTTTAACCAGTTCTCAATCCATGTACAGATATCACCTCCCAAACCAAAGCCTTTTAATTTACGCAGTAACCTGCTGTGAGGCAATGTATCAAAGTCGTTTCCAAAATCCAAGTTTTCTACATCAACAGCAATTTCATAATTGCTGCCTAATATATATATCTCAGACATAGGGAATGTGAGGGTGCTATAGGCTGCTGGTGAACTCTGACATTTCTCAGTCATAGGGGGTGTAATGAGGTTGGTAGCACCTGGGCTCTACTGCTGACCAGGACTGTTGCTGCTGCTACCTGATTCCTCCACATCTCCATCAGCATTCCTCAAACTCATATTGATAATTTGTATTGGAAAAAAGACAAAAAAGACCAAACAGACAAATAAAATTTTTCCATATCAGTCCTTAGGATACATCAACGGGTTAGCTTTTCAATGTATCCCTTCTTAATCGCAGATGAGTAATCAGTGACTCAGTAATTGTGAGTGAGATGTCTTTTGGACCAGTGACATGCAAGGAACGTCACTGGCACTTCATGGAATTCTGGGATGGTAAAATGGCTGCATGCTGCTCTACTATCCCTGGATCCATTGTGATAAAAAAAAGACACCGTGGGTCTTAATGGCCACCCCTGCCAGATCAGCAGGGGAGGGCTGGCCTGGGGGGCAGGAGGGAAATTGCCCCCTGGGCTGGTCACATGTCTGGGCTGTTGGGCCACTGCCTTAATCTCCCACTGCTATAAGTGGAGCTACACGAGTGATACCAGAGTAATAATCCAAACGGAGCTACACTGTAGCATAACCCATTTCCCTTGTAAACTCTATAGTATCACTAATGTTGCTTTACTTAACCATTTGAGTGCTATGCGTTGGATACCTCCCTGGCACTCAAACTGTTAAATTATATGTTCTATCATGTCAGTAGTGTATCCCCAGTTTAACTGTAAGCTCTGTGGTATCACTCACCTTTCTTTGCAACATTAAGGCCAAATTCAAAGCTAAGAAAAGGGGGATAGGCTGGGACAGTGGGCTTGAACAATAGCAGAAACAGGCCCCTTGATTGTATTTGCCCCCCCGGGCCACAAGTTGCCAGCCCTCCCCTGCAGATCAGGCAGTCATTAATGGATTAATATCCTGAAAAACTTGGTGTTTCCCAAAGACTGGAGCTGAGAATTGCTTATCTATATATATATTACTGATGTTTGACACCTAGGAATTTTTTTCTGTTAAACAAATTAAGAGCCACTTATGCCTTGTATATATTTCCCCTTTATAATAAATATATCTGAATCTGAGACTGGTTGTCCTACATGAAAGAAAAGCACATGTGTACAGATACAAGTATCTTTTGGTTGTTAATGAATCGTACATTTCCTTGAAAGAGCATAACTTCATTTCCCTTTGCAGTGCCTTGAAAGATTGAATTAGGAGCCTGAAATAATAAACTCCTGCAGTTCCACATGAGAGCTCTTTCCCTTCTATGTCTTCCTAATATAACTCCAAAAGTCAGTTTTAGATGTAGAGTAAGAGAGAAAAAGAGACATATTAGTTCCAGGTAAATGAAATAGAAGTAAGGGTAGTTATATTTCACCAAGTCTACTCCTTCATAAATATCTAGGGCTGTGTTTAACGGTCCCAAAAGAACTCCTTTCAGCTGTTTGGGGGGTGTCAGTTTTTATTATGGTTAGCTATTTATGTTGTGGTCAGTAATTGTTTTTATATGTTAAATTCCTGATACCATTTAACTACCTTGGCACTTTTCATATACTGATCTTGAATTGTAAAATATAGATCAAAGAGGTTTTAGTTATTAATTAGACTTCCATACCTCACTACAGTCCAGGAATAATATATAGACATACCTGGACTCTCTCCAGATTTGCCCCAGAGACTCTGTTTTTTGCAGTGCATTACCAGGTCTCCGGTGCAAAAGCTGATTCTCTGGAGTTGGGGATTTTCTATTGAAACTCTGCCCACTTATGCTACTTTTTCTATGTTTGATAAGCCCTCCCCCACTCGCAATTAAGCCCTGCCCCCATTGGCACCACAAGGCTCTTCCGGGGAGTCCATAAGAAAAAGTTCCCAGGTGTATATATAGAACAATTCTCTGTATGTACCCTGCGCCCTATTGGTTACTTAGACCTCTGCGGATGTAAATATGATAATAAAAAGGACAAATTAGGAATAATATAAACAATGCAATTTATTGTGTATAACATAATAAAACATCTGGCCAGTCTTATAGAAAACATTCTCCTAAAGGAGCAATAATAATCAGCCTATGATCTAAAATCTATACATGATAATAAAAAACACATTTGTTCATTCATATCTTAAACATGTTAACTGTTACATTATGTGATCATGCTGACACTGTTATAAACTAGATATAAGAAAAAAAATATTTAAACTTTTTCAGGGCTGATTAACACAATATACAAGCAATGCCTAGGAAGGAATAGGGTTAATACTGTTTTAAAGGGCAATTATCATGTGATAGTTGCCCTGTGAACAGGTCCTGTGAGAGCAGAGTTGTCGATGAAGCTATCGGATCAGCAAGGGAACTGAATGGGGGTTTGAAAAGTGACCCTGGTGCTATCCCACTGATCTCATAATACACTCTGAACTGCAAGATTTTCAGTTTCACAGTTCAAAGTCACATGGGCCATGATCTGAAGTCTCCACAGACTTCAAAAGAGTTTGAAAATTCAACTTTAGCAGTATTTGGGGCAGTGCACAGAACTCAGAAAAGCTTTTGATGATGAACCCTGAACTTCTAGGTTGCAATCAGCCCAACGAGTCATTTTCTATCCCCTCCAGGATGGCTAATAGGAACCATTTTGAGGCAGTACAGCACATCTTTGGGCTTTTTACAAAGTTTACCCCCAAAGGAGCAGACTTAGAAAACATGATATGGGCACTTTAAATATCATATATTCCTAGCCAGAATTGTTATAAATAATGTATTAGGTACATAATCCCTAAAATATTTGATACACTTGCTGTTAATACTTATGTTGGCAGCTAAGCATGACTATTTGACTTGTTTGTTTTATTTCTGACAAGTATGTCACAATTGAGTAAACAAATAGGACATAAGTGTTTCAATAATCAGAAAAATTATCTGCTTATACAGGAAAATATTACTCAGATGTGATATCAACATATCTGCTCTCCTGGGAGCAAACCTGCCAATGAAACTGAGACTGCATTGTGAGCTGGGTGGACCAATTGGAGAGCAGAATGGGGGTCTGAAAAAAAAAGACACCCAGTTCACCCTTGTTGAACCCACTGCCTGTCTGTCTATTGGTCCATCCATCAAACTATTCATGCATCCATCCATCATGCTAATGTATTAAAGGTAACATTTTTAGGCTCTTTTTTACACTGTTACTGTAAGCTAGTATTTATAAAAGCTCAGGTTGATCAATATTTTTTTATTGCATGATACTCTGGTAAATAATTAAAAAAAAAAATATATATATATATATATATATATCAAGTTTTGTTTTTCCTTTTTCTATGTCATCCTAGAACAAAGAAGTGACCTGCAAGCGAGAGACGTGCCCAATACTCTCCAAAGATTGTGCACTGGTTATAAAACAGAGAGGAGCTTGCTGTGAACGCTGTAAAGGTGCCGTTTTATCAGTAGGATTTCTCTTTATTAATTTTATTTATAAGACCTATGATTAGGTGTAATAATTTGTAAAGCCATTTACATATTTGTTTTGTTGAATTGATCAAAACTTTGTCAAGTAGTTGACAAGTGCATTAAAGGGATAGTAATGTTTCAGAATAAAAGCAGCTCTAATTAATCATTATAGTATTTGGACTTTGGAGAGTGTTAATTCAATTATGTCAGAGTTGTAGGTCAAGAGTAATTCAGTGACAAAGTATCCCCCTTCCACCCCTTTTACTGATGTAACACTGCTCAGCCAGATCAGAAGGGAGGTGTCCAGGTAGACTACAGAGAGGGACAATATTTAATTAAGATAAGGGAAAAACCTGAAAAACTTGTCAAGGGGGGCAGAGCTTTCATTGTCTTCATAGGAAGAAGATTGTCCCATTCTGTTATCTGTCTAGTCTTACAACCAGATTCCACATCTGAGAAGAGATGGCTTACACTAGGTAAAAGGGGAAGGAGGGGAACCTTTGCTTGTGAATATCTCACAAACCATAAAGGTTTGAGAGATAAGATGTATCATTCTTCATGTTGTTTTAATGCCTGCAAAATAGAATAAAGGTAAAATGAAGTATTACTATCCCTTTAATACCTATAAGTCATTTAACAGCTTGGTCCCATGATGGGCACTTTTAATAATAACAAGGTTTTAATAAATATATATTGGTTATTTTTGTCTTTTTGAACCCTATAATGCTGAATGACTTGCCAGGACTTTCACACGATTCCATTCTTTGAGGACGGATGACGGTACTGGCACATCAAGGGTTAATGATCGCAGCATACTCCAGGGCTCATTGTGACCATGGTGGAGAAGCTGTAACCAACTGCTTCAGGACCTGAATGGTCAGTTCCAGTAGTACCCCAGTGGCTAAACACATGTGATCACTGCTACAGAGATTAGATGTGCAAAGGGAGTCACATGACAAAGTCAGAATATGTAAACACTGTATGTTTCTCTCTTCTCTGCCTCTCCCCTCTACACTGTGCAGAGAGAGGTAGGGAGCATGTCTCCCACAGATTCCAATGGCCAAAGAGGGAGACACTTTTGTTTTAGGTTGGTGGTGCTGTGGGCAGGACTGATGGGTAGAGCATTTGACCTATTTTTAGATAGACTCATGATCTATTGACTCCTTCTTTTGTAGCTGAATACATGATATAGAGCAAGACCAATTAATTTATTTATGAAGACTAATTTATAAACATATACTGAAGTTTAAATAAACATTAATGTGAGTTTTATTACTGTGAAATAATATGATATATCTTATACACACACCACACATCACTACTAAAAGGTGGATAACAGTACAGGAAAGAGGGACATAGGGATTTTAATCTAAGAAGGACAGTAACCCCCTAAAAAAAAGAAACAATTAGGAGGCACAAATCAGCACAAGAAAACCTATAAAAAAAGTATTTTTCAAATATTTTTTCACTTTTAAATATTAGCATACTAAATGATGAGCCATACATATAAATATGGCATCAAAAGAAACCCCCAATTTTCCTTAAAAAAAAGTATATAATGATGTACTAAAATGGTTGAACAAATGCATAATAAAAAGGCCAACGTTGTTCTTCTCCTCTGGTGTAAAAAAGTCCTTGTCACCAAGGGTTAAACAAATATGTTTGTCATTAAAAAACAACTAAATCAAAGTTCAACAAACAATTACAACCAACTGGATTCAGTACAGCAATAACTGCCAGTTTTTATAATGATCACTTAAGGTTATGAAAAGAACATAAAATATGTGCTGAATAGCTTTGCAGCCCAAAAGGTTGTGTTATTTTTCAGTATGCCAATTACTTTCTATGCAATAACTATAGACTATAATTTGTCAATCAATGTACAAATTAATGTATTAATTTCCTATCATTATCTACTTGCATAGAATTCAAAATGTTTCTGGTCTGATGTCAGGGGGCATGCCTGCTCAACCAAACACACACACTGAACTTTCTGGAGCTCATTTTCCAGAGAGTTTCTGGTTGATAGACCATTATGTAATACAATGTTACAATCTCCCTGCAGCACTCAATGTTCTGTGTGCTATCCTGTTTACATTGTGTAACTATTCCTGGGGGAAGATTCACTAAGCGGTGATAAAGAGGTGATAAAGTACAGATGACTTGTCCAGTTCTGGAGAAGTGATAAACTGGAGACGTCATCTCCACTGTATCATCTCTTTATCACCACTTAATGAATCTCTCCCTTTCTTTCATGTTACCTGACAGGAGCAGATCTAGAGAGGTCACTGTCAAGGTCATACAAGCATAAAAAAATAGGTGAAGATGAAAAAATAAATAATATAATACATAAGAAATTTGACTGTACATAATATGTACTTGCAGAATGTCATATTACTATGTTTTAAGGCATGGGGGTTTAATCACAGATTTGCTTGAGGTCTATTGTGATTGTGAATATCATTGACAATTTAATCAAGGAAGGATGGAATGATGACTACCCCCACCCCCCCCAAAAAAAAAAAAAAGAAAAAGAAAAAGCATGAACAAAGAAAAAACCTAAAGAAAATTACTGGAAGTCAGCTGTTAAAGGACAATTATCAAATTTATGGAAGCACACTAGTAAAATGACTGATTCTGGTCTGTGCAGCTCCAAAATGGCTCCTGTCAGTCGTTTGGGTGTAGGGGAAGCAGTATCAGAAAACCAACCCCATTCTGTGCAATGCAACCCATAAGTATATGGCTCTCAGTGATAAACATTTCTGCACCTGCAGACCCTCCCTTGGGAAGGATCTATTAACCCCTTAATAACCGTTCAATCAAGCAGGGGGTGACCGTTAAGGACCATAACATTTTTTTTTTATATAGCAATGGATTCTGGGATGGCAGAGCAGCATGCAGCTGCACTGCCATCCCAGAATTCTATGACATGCCAGGACTATCACCAATCCTTAATCCAAATCCACCAGTGACAGTCCTGGCACATCACCGGTCCTTAAGATGTTAAACTAGGAAAATACCAATATTTCATCTTCCACAGACCTAATATGTATCATATATATTATTGTTATATCTCTACCTGAAATCTGCAGCTCTGGGAACTCAACAGACACACTAAATTGGCGTGAACTAATATAAGGTCATTTGGCATGAATCTGTGCTTTTGTGCTGGTCTATCCAGATTGTTCTCCAAGGATGAATTTATCAAACATTATATAACACATTTGTGGCAGATGTTTCTTTGTAGAGTTTATTTCTCATGTCAAAAAGTGATTGTTAAATTTAAAATAAAAGAGAAAGGGAAGGGTATCTTAGTAGTAAAATATCTAGGGATGCGAGTATATGTTATCTATAGTTTAGTCTGTTGTGCTCTTGAAAAATGATTAATCTGCAGATTTCTCAGCAAGCTAAAAAGTGAAGTCTGTTTTTAATTCATGGATTGAACTATGAAAACATAAAACACAATTTTGTATAAAACCTTTTTGCCTTTGTACTCCATAAACTATGTATATATCTAGATAAGGAAAAGAAACCAAGAACGGCATTAGAAAAAGGTTGCACTTTGGAAAAGTAGACTGCCATTGATGTCTTTGTTATGAATGCACCAGCCTGAAATTACTAAGTATTCAGTTGAGAAATGTAATTTTTGTTTTTAAGAACATATAATGACTTGTAATTCTTAATATTGTAGATATTTGTAGAATAATGCATTTATCTGATAATTGTTCAAAAGATATAATTTACTAAAATAGTTTTTCTGTATGCTATTTCAGTTGAATAGAACCTTAACAGTTTTCAAGAAACTGAGTTATGTCCTAGTAAGAGCATGTTAGGCTTTTCTTTCACTTCCTATAGTCTTAAGTGTGTAGCTTCTAGATTAGTTCTGACTATTAGCTACTGATCCATTACATTCTTCATACTTATTTTTATTGACTTGGAAGATTTTCCATTCAAAAGTTATCCCAGCAATTTTGTTTTGCTATTTAACTGCAATTTTCAGTTCTTATCACCAGCTGGTACAGTTCATATCACTTACTGTAGAGAGCCATATACAATGACACTAGCTCTCCCATACAGAGCATTAAAAAGTAATTTTGGGATGCCAAATGGCACTGCTTCTAACAATCCTAGAATACACACATTTTTTTTCATTAAAAAGTCTATTTCTATTTTTTTCCTCTTTCTCTCTCTCTCTCTAAAAGATGGGATATAATTACATAAGATAGGGAATAACTGTATTTCACCTCAGAAAATCAAATTCATTTCTCATAAAAAGAACATTTGGGCCAGGTTAATCCTTTCTTAATGTGCTAGACATCAATTTTGGGCTTGCATTATATTATCAGCTTGGGTCAAAGCATTAAAAAAAAAAAAACACAATAGGACCCTGTACTTAGGCTTATAGGTCTCCCCTTAATACCACTGCACTAAGGAGAGGGTAGTGTGGATGACTATGGGCCATTCCTCTGTGCCTTGTTTTGACGTGATATATGAAACACGACTCAGGGGAAATGGTGTAACTTTATTCAGTTTCCCAGTGCATGTTTGGGGCATGTTTGAGGTGTTTGGGGCTTCCGGGCATTAAAGGCTTTATGATGGCAAAGTATGTGTGCACTGGTACATACCACAAAGTGCAGCTACTGAATCTAATGCAGCAGGATGCAACTGGCAAATGCATACATAACTTCCTGTGTCGAACACCATACCTGGAAACTTCCTTCTGTGGAGACCGGGAAATAGTTCAGGGGAGGCGACTAGTCTTGTGTAAATGACTCGGTTTGCATCTTAAAGTGGGTGGGGCTAAACTGAGATTGGGTTGTCATGTGGGATAGAAGTGGGAGGAACAGGATGGGATAAAGGAAGAAAGGAGGAGAAGTGGGCAGATTTACTCAGGATACTCCCCACAGCTGAATTATCCGGCTCTGTTCTCGGAGACCTGGTAATTAACACTAAAAACTAGAGTCTCCAGGACAGATCTCGAGATTTTCCAGGTATGTTGATTACCCTTCAACACAGAAACAAACGGAGTGGCCTGTGCACATTTATTTCACTGTAACATGTAAAGTTTTGCATTCATGCAAATATTGCCATTTTAATACAATTAACAATATCAGTACTTCTCTTTGGATTTCAGAAGCTATATCAGTGGTCAACAATGTGAGACCCTCCAGCTGCTGCCAGACTATAACTCCCATCATATCAAACCAGGTGTTGGCTGGCGAGGGGATAATTACAGTTGTAATATGGCAGTAGCTGGAAGGCCTCACATTTCCCATCCTTGAACTTTAAGCTCCTTAGAAGAAATCTGAGCAATTCTTTGGAAAACCGATTACACCATAGGTGACAAATACAATTTCCCTTTAATTTTAATTGAAGACTAAAGTGGTGTCTCTAAAGTTCAAGGCAATAACCCCCTTAGCTAATAAACTCTGTCCAGCAACAGGATTGTTCATTTTAAATACAGTGACCTGCTAGTCAAGATTCCATTTTTAATTAACTGAGTTTGCTCTTACTTTCTAGAACAAGGTTATGCAACCATTATCTCTCCGGCTGGTATAGGGGGTGGGAGTTGTAGTTTCCAATAGATTGAGCACTGAAAGTTTAATACCCTTGTCCTAGAGGTGAGCTAAACACTGGGCTCTATGTCAGAACAGCCATAGTACAGCAGAAAACTGTTTACATTACATCCCTCTTTCTGGACCTTTCTGTTATAACAATATAGCATACATAGGCAGCCATTGTTGCTGCCCTCCTTAGAGTAAATAATTATGCATGCGACTATCCTATATAATAATTCTCTAATGTATGTTTGTCAGAAGCCATCATGCGCAGTAGAGATGGCTGCGCACACTGCAGGAATGCACAGTAGAGACTGCCCATGCCGTGACTGATAACGGAGTGGGGAACTTCAAATTCAGACTGTAGTCTTCTGTGCGAACGTCTGAATTCGGAGCGCTCCGGTCCGTTATCAGCCATGGCACAGGCAGTCTCTACTGTGCATGACTGCACCGCGGCCGTTGCTGACTGGCACTGTGGCCCGTGTACACGGGCTATTCTACTAGTCAACTATATTTGACTTTAAAGGGATAGTAATACTTCATTTTAACTTTATTTTATTTTGTAGGCATTAAACAAACATGAAGAATGATATAAGTCTTATCTCTGAAACCTTTATGGTTTAAGAGATATTCACAAACAAAGTATCCCCCGCCCTGTTCAACCAGATCAGAAGGGAGATGCCCAGGTAGACTGCAGAGAGGGACAATCTTCAATTAAGATAATGGAAAAAGCTGAAAAACTTGTCAAGGGGGGAAGGGCTTTCATTGTTTTCATACAAAGAAAATTGTCCCCTTCTGTTATCTGTACTGTCATACAACCAGACTCACATCTGAGAAGAGATGGCTTACACTAGGTAAAAGGGGCGGGGAGGGGAACTTTGCTTGTGAATATCTCATAAACCATAAAGGTTTGAGAGATAAGACTTTTATCATTCTTCATGTTTTTTTAATGCCTACAAAATAAAATAAATTTAAAACGAAGTATTACTATCCCTTTAACATGCCTACTGTAGAGAATATGATCACTGTAATGTATACTGGTGTGTACACTCTGCTATTGTTAAAGGGATAGTAATGTTTCAAAATAAATGCAGCTTATTCTTCTGTTAGCATACCCTCTAGACTGTAAGCTCTCATGTCTATTATATGTCTATTCCCCATTGTACGGCGATGCAGAATTAGTTGGCGCTTTATAAATAATAATAATAAGGAAAAACCTGCCCTCCTTCTGCAAGGGTTTTTCTTATGCCCACATCCAGTAGATTGTCACTCGTTGAGAACTGTCCGGTCAAGTGATCAGATTCCACATCTGAGGGGAGGCGGCTTACCACAGGTAAACAGGGCATGAGGAGGACACTTTATAATCTAATTACTCTGGAACTACACATCGTAGAGAATAATAATACCACTCTACATGGCCCAAAACCTATAAAGAATAATACGATCTGCATTTATTTTGAAACATTACCATCCCTTTAAGACTTTAATGCTAGAAGGATAGAGAACACTTCCTCTCTAGCATGCACAGGAAAAAGGAGGAAAATAACATAACTTCCCCTGCACTTTCTTCAAAATATGGCTTCAAGGAATGTGCAGAGTATAGAAAAGCCGTGAAATGCCCATACACTACCACACGATGCTCCCCTTTGGAAAAATAACAGAAGTGGAGAATTTTCTGCATAATTACCTTAGTAAACTTGTTTTAGGAAAGAGTTGGAATAAGAAATTAGTTCCAGAGCATGCTGTAGTATGAAATTGTATTAGTACATTCCCTTAGTCAAATAGCATTAACTCCACAGATCCTCTTTAGCTTGAGAGAGAAAAATTTGTGATAGAGAAAGAAGAAGAAAGACAGTGTAACATTGCAGGGTTCACAACCTGAGTTGAACCCTCGGGACAGAGATAGAGCTAACAGACCATCCATATGAGCTGGGATGCAGATCCATTTTTAGAATGGAAGAAAACAATAGAGAGTAAGACTAGTGAGAGAGGCTTGAGTGTGTAGCTAGCCACATGAGTACTTTTGCTGCAGCCTATGGCTGGATAAAAGTTTGTTTGCCACAAGGCTGAAAATCTGCACAGTTGGACCAAGTCCAGATCAGGATGAGCACCCCAGTAGGCCAGGGAAAAGCAGAGACAACCAGGAGAGTAAGAACCAAATTGAATACCGAGAAAATAGTCAAGGACAGTTGGAAGGTCAAGGCAGATTGTGTTCAGTCGAAATCAATAAACAAGCAAAAATTAAAGGTAGGATGAGTGCAAGCAGGATCCAAGAGCAAACTAAGGACACAACTGGAAGACAGCTGTAAGCAATATGCAATCTCAAAGTCAGGATACCCAGGACTAGATTGCTGCATGGACAATAACTAGAGTCTGAATCCGGAAGCAGCTTTTAGTAGCCATCTTGGTAATGGCAACTAAAAAAAATGATTCCCTTTGCTGCACGTTTCCCCTGCTAATAATGCAATGATCACACTTTAGCCTGAAGCTCTTATCCCCGTCATGCATTATTTTTGTGTTGTACTATTTCTGTAAACCACTGTGTACATGTATGGCACAGACAGACAGATAGATAGATAGATAGATAGATAGATAGATAGATAGATAGATAGATAGATAGAGACTATTTATCTTCTGGAAAAGGTAATACTAAAAAGCAATGCATGATGGTGCAAGAGCACATGAGATAATTTTATTTGCTTTCTGCATTAGTCTGTATAGTGAGACTGAAAAGGAGGTAGCATGTAGTGCTTTGCTTACAGTTACATCATTTTTTTCCATGCTATTTCTATCACAGTATGTCAGCCTCCTAAAGAAGATAGTGTTCTTTTTCTGGATATCATCTCCATATTTCCATTAACAATGTCTTTGATACCTTTATGGCACCCAAGGGGAGCAACAGTTGATACTATTAATATCATGTTCACATACGTAGAAACGACTTATGTCATTAATAAACACTTAAGCAAATCTGGGGCAAACCATTTGTGCAGCAGGGGACAAATAAAACTTCCCATTGGTTTAAATGGATCTGTTAACCCAGTGAATACAAGCGAGATCTGCAAAGTCTTATTCTATAAATTGTTGAAGTTCTCCGTAGAATTCAAGAGATTTGAAGCTTCATTTAATTGGGTGGAAATTTGGTGAATTCTTATTTGTCCCTTATGGTGTATTTGATTTGCTCCTAAACTTCTTCAGTGGAAGTACTTCTTGGTACATCAACTTTATGCGTTTTAAGCTGAAAATTCTGCTTAATCACCCCTGTCAGCGTCTTTTAATCTTAGGCTGATTTATTAACATTTGCAGAGCAAACCAACTGCACCATAGGTGATAAATAAAATGTCTCATTTATTTAACTCTTTGTGTGCCTTAGAGGTATCCAACTTATTGCAATTCTAAAGGGGTCTCTGATGTATTGCTCTGGAGACTTGTGTAGCATTGAAGGGGTTAAACATCCAATGTAAATTAATATGGATTTTAATTTGTCCTATAAGATGTAGTTAGCTTTCTCCAGATGTACACAAGTTTTTCCAAAGTGTATCAACCCCTTTGCATTTGAAAAGATATAAAGAATTTTTTAAACCAATTATAAGTAATATTATATTTATGTATATAATTTATATTGATCATTTCCACATATTATAGGAATTACTCCCCAGTAATCATATTTAGCATACAAAACCTAAGACACACAATTCTGTTGCCTAAACTCACCCATTTCTTTTCAATCTCATTCATAAAAAAAGTTCATATTATATGTATTTATTTCCATACATGGAATAAATTGTTTAATAGCTATAATTATATTTCAAAGCATTTTTCAACAAAGAAGGGCAATGGTATGCCTTGCTATATATAGTCTGTGGTTTGTGAAAAAAGGAGATGAAATGTGAAACTTCTACATAAGTATTATAGTTCTGATGTTTTGTATTGTACTCATTTTATTGGATAATATTTTCCATTCATTTCTTTGGGTATTGTGACCTTACCAAGTAATATATAGAGACACCAGCAGAGTTACAAGTAAGAGGTTGCAGTCATAAATCTGATTGCAGTTCTGATCCACCTTCGTTCACAAATTTGCATTGCCACTCGGTTGCTCTAAGGTGCACATCCCAAAGGACTTGTTTACATGGGCTTTTGTGCCACAGAAACACCATCAACATGCAGTCATCAAGAAATAGGGTGCATTGCACCTATGGTACTCTTCACACAGCACTGACAGGATAATGAAACAGTGGCGATAGGCGACCTGAATGTAGGATTCTGCAGTATACAGGTGACTGAATCTTTGTGATGCTCTTTGCAACAATCTAATCACAGGCAGGGCCATATGGGCTCCAGCGAATAAAACAATGCTGCCACTTATTTGTGCAGTACTGACATATAAGTGCAAACCTCATTTTTGTTGGGAGTGCACAGGACATAGCAAATGGCATCATGGTGGCAGTCTTCTTAATTTGATTTCTCCCATGTGAATATGTGCTTACTAGACTTTAGAAGAGTTACTTAAAAAGTTTGTATAGGACCTCTAAAATGCATGTTTTGATGAGGCAGATATTTCCCAAATACATACCTCCCAAGTGTCCCTATTTAGGAGAGACAGTCCCTCTTTTAGACCCAAATCCCTCTGTCCCTCTTTCCCACCCTGATGTCCCTCTTTTTTAGGAGATCAGACTGTATGGTGTATATAAGTATATCATATTGCTCTACAGCAATAAACCTCACATTATTTTGTTTAAACTATAGCATATGTGTTTATAAATTAGCCTGTCTAAATAAAGTTTTTTGGTCTTGTTATGAGTCAATTATTAGGTTACACAAGAAGGTCTCAATAGGTAATGAAATAGCCTAAAACTTCTCGGTAATGCCCCGCCCACCAGCCACGCCCCCAGCAATACCCTCTAAAACACAATTTGAAATGTTGGGAGGTATGCAAATACTCTAAAGTTCATGTTATTGAAATTTTTTTTTTGAAAAATATGATTGATCGGATCTGAATAGAGATGGGTTAAAATATATGCCATAGGACGAAATAAGCTGAAAACAGTTTGTTTAATCTCCTGTGGAAATTCCAGAGAGAAGTCAATTTCCAAGGACATCTTATGGAAGTAAGGAGAGTGAATGTGTGTGAATGATTTACTGTATGCTTGTGAGTGAAGCTGCATTACGATATATGTGTGCACATGTGAAGTGGAAGGTTAAGCACATTAACAACATAGCTTTGGGATAATTTTGCTCCTAGCAGTAACTTCTACAAAAAGGAGAAACGTGTATCATATTCCATGGAAATTCCAGTGGAAAGAAAAATTTACTTTTTGCCCATCCCTAGTTCTGTGTAAAGACCAGTGAACTATTCTGTCAAGTTTCAAAGTTGCTATATACCAAACAGCTAGGGAACCCATTTGCACATCTTATAGAGGATAGATTATTTATTTAATCTTTTATATGCTAGACAGGTTTCTAAAACACTTGTATCACTACCTTGGGAATAAGTCTAACATTCAAGGGTCTAAGCAAATATATTTAGAATTACTGAGATGACAAACAGTTAATTTTAACAAGTTTTACAATTTCCATTGATGTTAATAAAATTTGACTTGCCATCACATGGTTCCCAATTCACTCATCTCTACTTTTAAAGGGTTAGTAATGTTTCATAATAAAAGCAGATCTAATTAATCATCATAGTATTTGGGCCTTGGAGAGTGTTATTTCAATTCTGTCAGAGTTGTAGTTCAAGAGTAATTGATTGATAAAGTATCCCCCTCCTGTCCCTTTTACTGATGTAACACTGCTCACCTCAGAACAGCAGAGAGTGTCCAGGTAGATTGCAGAGATGGACAATCTTCAATTAAGATAAGGGAAAAAGCTGAAAAACCTGTCAGGGGGAGCAGGGTTTTCATTGTTCTCATAGAATATTGACCCTTGATGTCAGCTGTCTGGTCTATGGAGGATTCCACATCGGAGGAGTGGGGGTTTACACTAGGTAAAAGGGGAGGGAGGGGGAAACTTTATCGTTCAATTACTCTTGAAATACATCACTCACTGTTGAAATTAACACTCTCTATGGCTCAATTGTTATGAATATTAATTCGAGCTGCTGTTTTTGTGAAACATTACTATGACTTTAAGCATTTAGGTTTATATATATTAAAGTGTGAGATCTATTTGAAGTGATCGATAATCCATCAAAAATGACAGCCTGAATAAAGACTTGCAGTTGTTTTTTGTGCCTTTATGTACCCATACATGACTTGAAAAAATGCAGCTGATTCAAAAATAGACCTTAGCAAGTTTTTTACCAAGCAATGAGAAACTTATTTAGTAATATATGAATATTTCATATAATAACTAAAATCTGTTTTCATTCTTTAAGGCTGCAATTACCAAGGCAACATCTACAACAGCTCCATGAAATGGCAAGACTCCTTCCAACCCTGCATATCTCGGCAGTGTCAGGTAAGGCTCCAGACAGTGAGACCAAAACCCATTCATGCACTTAAGTGAGACATCTTACTCAAACTCCTCTTCAAAAGCCGAACATTTCAACTTTCCTGGTTTATTTTAAAGGCCACTCAGTTACAATGACTCATTATCTGGCAATAGATTCTGCTGGGTTTACCTCAATAGAATTTTACCCTCAAAATTTTGCCAGAAGGAAAAATAACTTCCTTCCAGCTATGTTTGTTCTATGTAACAATAGTGTGAGACCTGGAAAAAGTCATAGTTTCGTAGCAGGATTTGGATTTGTTTTAAAATTCTGGACAGTGTTTTCTACTTTGAGTTTTTTGTAAACTGTCAGGCCTTTTTGATTAGTTTTACTTAATGTTTAAGCTAGATACACATGCACACATAAACAATTAAAAGTAATGTTTAGGTTTGATGTGCCTTAATTAAGACAATATCTGCCAAGGACATGTGCTCTGCTTGGTGTTTAATAGACCTCATTGTTCATCTGAACACTTAGACAAGAAGATTAATTACCAGAACATTCACTACAAACAGACTTGGAACAGGTTAATGTAATTATAAACCACTTTGAGCCATTCATATAATCAGGTCGTTGAACTGGATGAATATAACTTTACATCTTGCTATACCACAAGTCACAACATTATTTTAGCATGAAATTATTTTGCCAGATAGGCCTGCCACATACTGCTGTGGGAATAAAACCAGATAATCATTACCTTAGCATTTCCATTTTTTATAAACACATGGTTTTCATATGTTATTTACATCATGAAAATAAAATAACATTGCACAGTAAATGATGGGTGTTTGTACATGTGATATTCAGGGCTTGATCTGCATCACATGCACCTTTGTGTGAGGCATCCTATGAAACCTTTTTACCTAGGGAACTTAGATCTTATGGTAATACCCTTTCTTTTCCCAGGGTACCACCCCAGCACAAGCAATAAGCTATTTATCTCTGCATCTCCCATATCCCTAACTGTCAATTGTTCTGTCCTCTTCTCCTATCTGTTTCACTTTTTCCCCCTACCCCAGTCTATTTGCCTCTTTTGATTTTCTTCTTTTCTGTCTTGCAATACTATCAGATCTGTATTTTGCCTTCTCTGCCATCAGCTGATGAGTGTAGGAATGCTTCCACTCACCCTGTACTAATCAGCTATGGTCATACCTGGGAACTTTTCATGCAGGGCTACCCGGAGGGTAACCCTGTCAGTGCCGAAAATGACGCGATTCGTGTCATTAAATGGGCGGGGCTTAGTCGTGGGGGGGCGGGACAAAAAAACCCCTGCAAAATGAAGGTAAGAGGGCGGGGAGTGGGAGGAACCGGGCAGGATGGAGCACAAGTGGGCAGAGTTTTTTACTTAAACTCTGCCCACCCGGTGATTCACACATTGCCCCGGAGATCCGGTAATTCAGTTTGAAATCCGAAGTCTCCGGGGCAAAACCGGAGAGTTCCCAGGTATGGCTATGGTAGAAGGGTTAAAGCATGAGACTGCTTGAGCACAAGTTCATTCTCATCTTGCAGATGAGCCACTCTGTACACATTGTCAGTTACCCTGATGGATGGCTTGACTTTTATAATATGTAGTTTTTCAGCAGGAGTCATGTATTGTGTCATAGAACGCAGGTAAAATTGCTGCAGCTTGAGGAAAGATGAGGGCTATTTTAAAATATCTTATAGGAAACCTTATCCTGAAAAAAGGTGGAACTTAATTATTTTTAACTCTTTAAGAACTAGAGGTACGTGCAAGGCATTGCTTTTTAGAAATTGTATAATTGCCAGCATTCTTTTTTTTTCTATAAGTTGCTGTTTTTTATAAGCAAATGATTAAGACATGCTAATATTTTATCTTGAAGAAGATGTTTTTACTCCAGACCAATCTTATCAACCAGAATGTATATCGTCTATTCAAACAGATATGGGCCTTCACAGGGAATGGCAAATAGCTTATTCCTTGAAGAGAAATCTGATGGCCAATTATTTAGCCAAAAAGTGCAGTGTCCTGTTTTGGCCAAGGCTGTAGTTCTTATGGATTTTCTTACATTTTCCATAGAGGCATCATCTAAAAAATCACTGGCCAACTTGATGATTAATGGTTTTAACAAGTTCTTCCCTTGAAACTTTATTGATAATATTTTCATCCAACAGAGAATGCCATTTCTTCAGGTATCTGGTGATACAGATGACCAGACTAGGGCTAAATTATGTAGCTGCAGTCTCATATCATCTGTGAAGAGCCATCACTGCCTTTTAATTCATTGTAATATAGGTAAAAGATGGTACCATGTTAGCTGTAGAAAAAAACAGGAGACTGGTAGACTTAAAAGCGATAACTTTATTGGCTGAGTATCTTTAGAATGCAAGCTTTCAAGCCAACTTAGGTCTTTTCTACAGGCATATATAGAATGAATATGTCATGTATTTTGTATTCAGCCTTCATTCTAAATATGCCTGAAGAAGAGACCTAAATTGTCTTAAAGGGATAGTAATACTTCATTTTAACTTTATTTTATTTTGTAGGCATTAAAAAAACATGAAGAATGATGTAAGTCTTATCTCTGAAACCTTTATGGTTTAAGAGATATTCACAAACAAAGTATCCCCCCCCTGTTCAAAAAGATCAGAAGGGAGGTGCCCAGGTAGACTGCAGAGAGGGACAATCTTCAATTAAGATAATGGAAAAAGCTGAAAAACTTGTCAAGGGGGGAAGGGCTTTCATTGTTTTCATACAAAGAAAATTGTCCCCTTCTGTTATCTGTACTGTCATACAACCAGACTCACATCTGAGAAGAGATGGCTTACACTAGGTAAAAGGGGCGGGGAGGGGAACTTTGCTTGTGAATATCTCATAAACCATAAAGGTTTGAGAGATAAGACTTATATCATTCTTCATGTTTTTTTAATGCCTACAAAATAAAATAAAGTTAAAACGAAGTATTACTATCCCTTTAAACACTTTTATTCTAAAGCTACTCAGTCACTAAAGGTATCACTTTTACTCTGCCAGTCTCCTGTTTTTATCAATTGGACCCTTGAATCTTGATCCATCTTGTACTACAATGGCAATAAGTGTAATCCTATTTATTATTACTATTAATTTGCATGTAATTTGTACTGTATTTTGAAAAAAAACGAATGTGTTTCTTATCTTTTCTTTACCACATATATTTTTACATAACAATATACATAGGCTCCCTGCCAAACATACACTTGTCAGCAGTATAAACTTGTCAGACAGTGTTGTTTACAACAGTTCTTTGGACCAGCCTTTACAAATCTTTTTAGTGTAAGCACATTTTCAATATGAATACTGTTATATTGCATAGCAGTGCTGAAGTTTGGTGATGACCCACCAGAAATGCCTCCCACCCTCCAGTTTGGTAACCAAACAGTATCTTTACAATCAAAAGGTGATATGGATTTTAACTTTTGAAGAAATGAAAGACTCTTTTCAGGACTGTTTTTAGTAATAGCATTAATAACATAATTTACTGGAAAGGTCTTATTAGACTTCTTACATCATAAAAATATGGCATCCTGTTTAGATCTAGGCACATTCACTATGAAGATTTATATGCAGTTAAATATCCTGTACTTAAAAGGATAGTAATACTTCGTTTTACCTTTACCTTTAAAACATGAAGAACGATATAAGTCTTATCTCTCAAACCTTTATGGTTTAAGAAATATTCACAAGCAAAGTTCCCCCTCCCGCCCCTTTTACCTAGTGTAAGCCATTTCTTCTCAGATGTGGAATCTAGTTGTAAGACCAGACAGATAACAGCAAGGGACAATATTCGAACTATCACAACAATAAAAGCCCTGCCCCCCCCTTGACAAGTTTTTCAGGTTTTTCCCTTATCTTTATTGAAGATTGTCCCTCTCTGCAGTCTACCTGGGCACCTCCCTTCTGCTCTGGCTGAGCAGTGTTATATTAGTAAAAGGGACAGGAGGGGGATACTTTATCATTGGATTACTCCTAAACTACAACTCTGACAGAATTGAAATAACACTCTCCATGGCCCAAATACTATGAAGATTAATTAGAGCTGCTTTTATTATGAAACATTACTATCACTTTAACATTGGGAAAATAACTTTGTTTTCTGAGGACAAAAGTCTGTGACACTGATCACAGTAAATCAACTTTCTCTCTTATCTTTCACTATAAACAGAACAAGCAAAATTACAGAAAATGCTCTCTGAATAGAACAATTTAAAGGGATAGTAACACTTCGTTTTAACTTTATTTTATTTTGTAGGCATTAAAAAAACATGAAGAATGATATAAGTCTTATCTCTCAAACCTTTATGGTTTATGAGATATTCACAAGCAAAGTTCCCCTCCCCGCCCCTTTTACCTAGTGTAAGCCATCTCTTCTCAGATGTGAGTCTGGTTGTATGACAGTACAGATAACAGAAGGGGACAATTTTCTTTGTATGAAAACAATGAAAGCCCTTCCCCCCTTGACAAGTTTTTCAGCTTTTTCCATTATCTTAATAGAAGATTGTCCCTCTCTGCAGTCTATCTGGGCATCTCCCTTCTTATCTGGCTGAACAGGGGGGGGGATACTTTGTTTGTGAATATCTCTTAAACCATAAAGGTTTGAGAGATAAGACTTATATCATTCTTCATGTTTTTTTAATGCCTACAAAATAAAATAAAGTTAAAATGAAGTATTACTATCCCTTTAAACTTACATTAAAACACTTTTAGGATCATATCTTAGTTATGAAACGTGCTAGCTTTGGATACATAATATTTAGCACATTTAAGATTATATTTTAGGTCTATAATAAAGGAAAAAATATTTTTACACATGCTATCTGTAGACACAGACGTGAAATTTATAATTACATCAACCTATTTAATTTTAAGGTGTTAGTGTTCAAACATAAACAAATGATAATCTACCACTCACTATGACTTCTAGCTAAGTAAAACTAGTATTTCAGAAAATGATAATATGCAGGCATATCAAGACTGGAATCACAGATAAGAGACTCCATTCTACAGAAAGATATCATACTATCTCCATTCTAAGCTGTCTCCTGGCAGTGGACAGAGAAAGGAGCTTGTTTGTGTCTACTCATTGTACATCAAAATTTAAGGTGTGTAGGAGTCAGTACTTTAAATTATTCGTGAGTGCTGATAATGTGAAATCTCTATTGTAAGTCAAAACACAATCTTGTCTTCCACTTAAATCTCCCCCTGACATGGCACATGTCTGCATACAGAATCATTTAGAAAAGGAGTGAAAACAAAAAGCCACAGGGCTTATTTTCATGGAGGAATCCATTGCTACCTTTCTTTATAAATGGTCAAAGAAAATATAGGGAAGTTTCTGTGACAAGTCAACACAGACCAAGAAGAATCCAAACCTGCGACTTAAAACCCAACCCGAGAAGATGGAGTAGTGAGGCTCAAGCCTCGGTATCCAAAAATCACCGCTGATGGATAAAATCTATCAGCAAGAAGAAGACGACTGGGGAGGGAAGTTTCTGTTTGCTAGAAATGGGAGAGTTGCTAAACCTTGTTTTCCTTAGGAAATAAAAAAAACACTGAGGTTTATGTGCTAAGAAGAACAGAAGCAATTCTGGAGCAACCAACAGAACTATAAGGGTACCAAAAGATTTTCCCCAAATAAAATTCCCATTTTAACACTATGAATGATACAGAAGTCTCCAACACATAGAGAGATAATATGCTCTCTAGTATTCAAAGGTAGAAAAGGCCAACTTAAATCAATGGAAATGGTATTTGTTCCCAGTACTTCCTAATACATCAGCCTTAATGAGTCATATAACTGCCATTTACAACTTTCAGTAGAGGCTTTATAGTTTAAAAATGAGTTAAAATATGTATTTGGGAACAGAACAAATACTTTGGTAGCATTTGTAATTATTAAATTAATTCTGCTCTATATCTATTTTTCTTAGTTTTGAATTGTGGTTAAATATAGGGATGGATGAAAATTGGAATTCTCACAAGAAAACCATTTACACCAACATCTTCCCATAAATAATGAGTGGAGTTAATGCGTTTGTGCACATGCATGCTTGAGTGTATGTGTGTGCTCATGCTTGATGATAAATGAAAGTATGTATGTGCTTGAAGGAAAGTTGCTTCATACAGGAACTTTTACTGAATTTAGAACTATAGCTCCTGTTCCAAGCAAAAGTATATTTTGACTATCCCTAGTAAAATACAAATAGTGGGGGTGGCTCAGCAGCGACCCTTTTAAAGGGATAGTAATACTTAAAATGTAAACAAAATATGTTGTAGGGTTTATCCCCCTGAGTAAAACAAGAGTACTCCCACTCCTGAAAGGTGTTTTATTCAAAAGTTATTAATTTTCAAATTTGAATTTTTTAGGTGCAATATCACAGTGGCCTGAAATTGTACAGTTGGGCTGTTGCTACACGATCCTATGGACAGCTCTGGTCCCGGGACCATAAATCTCCATAGGATGGTATAGCAACAGCTCCACTGTACAATTTCAGGCCACTGTGATATTGCACCTAAAAAAATTCAACTTTGAAAATGAATAACTTTTGAATGAAACACCTTTCAGCAGTGGGAGTACTCTTGTTTTACTCAGGAGGATAAACCCTACAACATATTTTTCTTTACATTTTAAGTTTTACTATCCCTTTAAACAGGCTCCACATTGCATGGGAGATAAACAGAGGCTTTTATCTAACCCACACTGACAATCTCACTGCAAACCAGGGATTTTCCTTTTCTCGTATTATGACTAATGAATGACAAACCCATACTCTTCACTTGCTTAGAGATGTCCCTCATCTGTGTGAAGCTTTGGGATTTGCCCCGTCCAGTTGCAAGAATGAGATACATTACAACCGCCAAGCTTTCTTCACTGCTGCTCCACACAAGAAGAGTGGTTCACGCCCCAACAAAAAGAACCAAAGACTTTGAAGATGACTGGGTTATCACTTAAAGGGATAGTAATACTTAAAATGTAAAACAAGAGTTTCTTATATACACCATCCTATGGAGATTTATGGTCCCGGGACCAGAGCTGTCCATAGGATCGTGTAGCAACAGCACCACTGTACAATTTCAGGCCACTGTGATATTGCACCTAAAAAATTAAACTTTGAAAATTAATAACTTTTGAATGAAACACCTTTCAGCAGTGGGAGTACTCTTGTTTTACTCAGGGGGATAAACCCTACAACATTTCTTTTAAAATTTTAAGTATTACTATCCCTATAACTGTTTTAACTGTGAATTCTGTGTCTTTGAGCTCAGAAGTGCTTTAGACTTGAGAAAGGGAGTTTATCCCGAAAGCTTGTCAATCCATAATTCTGTTAGTCAAATAAAAAAGATATTACAAGATATTAATTTTTTTGTTATTTTACATATATATATATATATATATATATATATATAGTTTTATGTGATGTCGTATTATAATTGTCTATTTAATGATTTTCCTACTGAACATGACATTTTTCAGATTTTCCAATAAAAAAAAGATGAAAGGCACATATAGAAATTCATATAGCAATATATATATATTTGATTGACTCACTTTATTTCTTTTCTTCCTTGTTTCTTTTTGTTGTTGACTTGTTGGCAAATGATTATTTATTTTACTTGCAGGAGGGAGTTATTACTGAATCTGAAGTTCAGTGTCTTGTTCACTGTAAAAATCCATTAAAACAAGCAGGAATGTGCTGTCCAACCTGTCCAGGTAATACATTTACACTGACACACAAAAAAGTGATAGATTTGTTGAACTACTTGGATACTAAGATACATTGGAGACGTTTCTAAATATGCTATAATCTGATCTTTTTTAAAGGGATAGTAATACTTCATTTTAGCTTTATTTTATTTTTTAGGCATTAAAAAAACATGAAGAACCATATAAGTCTTCTCTCTCAAACCTTTATGGTTTGAGAGATATTCACAAGCAAAGTTTCCACTCCCGCCCCTTTTACCTAGTGTAAGCCATCTCTTCTCAGATGTGGAATCTGGTTGTAAGACCAGACAGCTAACAGCAGGGGACAATCTTCTTTCTATGAAAACAATGAAAACCCTGCCCCCCTTGACAAGTTTTTCAGGTTTTTCCCTTATCTTAATGGAAGATTGTCCCTCTCTGTAGTCTACCTGGGCACCTCCCTTCTGATCTGGCTGAACAGTTTTATATCAGTAAAAGGGGCGGGAGGGGGATATTTTGTCATTGAATTACTCTTGAACTACAACTCTGACAGAATTGAAATAACACTGTCCAAAGTCCAAATACTATGATGATTAATTAGAGCTGCCTTTATTATGAAACATTACTATCCCTTTAAACCACTTTTACCATTCCAGGAAAATTAATATAAAAATTAAAAATTACATGTCAGCTTTTCTAGTCAATCACTGCTACTGCCACAACAGGAAAAAGCAACATTATAAAATTACAGCTCTAATTGTATAGGGCCACTTAGCTTTCTGTCAGAGACATGAGCTGAACCTGTGCATGGCAGCCTTATTCCTGATATCACAGCAGATAACTAACGTCATCTACTATTTCACCAGATCTCATAACACTGACTCTGGGCATGATCAGTTTTTTTGGAGGGGGGTACATTGTGGGGTGTAAGTATATAATGCTGCAACTTAAAGAGGTGGGAGTAACAATGATTAACTAGTAAAAGTTGTAGCATTTTATCTGAAAGGAACTGTTGGATGCCAAATGATTTTGTAAAACGGTATTTATACTAAAGGGGAAGGTGACCCTATTTTAGTACCTAAAAAAATAAAACATAGCTCCTACCTTCTAATTACACTTTTTTATCTGTACATGAGCATTGGGTAAAATCACCTGCATCTTCTGGCTTCAGTTTGCTACGTGTCTCTGTTTCTATAGGGTCTAAGTAGGAAAAAAGCATTCCTCCTAGTAGGTCTATATACAATTTGCAGTTGCTCTCAGACATTTAAATGGCTATGAACATGTACAAAAGAGTGTTATGTTTGAAAAAGGATGAAGTTTATTCCTTCTGAGAAATTTCTAAAACATCTTGAAGAGAGAGAGATGATGCCAACAACATCACCCAGCCACCATGGAACAAGCTGATTAAAGGGACAGTAATGTTTCAAAATAAAAGCAGCTTCAATTAATCTTTATAGTATTAGGGCCACGGAGAGTGTTATTTTAATACTGTCAGAGTTGTAGTTCAAGAGTAATTGAATGCTACAGTATCCCTCTCCCGCCCCTTTTACCTAATGTAAACCACCTCCCCTCATATGTGGAATCTGGTCTTAAGACCAGACAGCTCATAGCAAGGGATCATCTTCTTACTGAGAGAACAATGAAAACCCTGCCTCCCTTGTCAGGTTTTTCCCCTTATGCTAATTGAAGATTGTCCCTCTCTGCAAACCATCTGGACACCACCTTTTTTTGAAGTGAGCAGTGTTACATCAGTAAAAGGGGTGGGAGGGGGATATTTTAGAATTTAATTACTCCTGAACTACAACTCTGACAGTACTGAAATAACACTCTCCATGGCCCAAATACTATGAAGATTAATTGGAGTTGCTTTTATGTTAAAACATTACAATCCCTTTAAGATGTGAATTATAAGGTAATTCCTATTTTTAAATTAATTTGTAGACACTATAATCAGGACAATATATATTTTAATATATTTATAAGAGGTTTGACTATCTCTAACTTTGTTCTTGGTAACAAATCTGGCGGCACTCAAATGTTGCAGCTCTTCCAGTATGAATTCTACATTATTGCTTGAGGTATCAGTCATCATAGACAGTCCTTAAAATTTGGTCCCTTCCTATCAAAGAGGACCTAAAAGTCCTAAAGGAATGTCATAAAATATGGTTTATATTTATCATAACCCATATTGCTTCAAAACATATTTATGTATGAATGAATTGTAGGGCCAACAGAAATAGAACTGATAGACTTTCATAAAACTCTATATTTTGCCTTCAGAGTAATAGATTCAATTTTAAAGTAATAGAGTTCACCTTGTATTACAAATACAACTGTAAATGATAAAATGTATGCATTTTTACTTTAAATCTCAAGTAAAAACGTTGACTGTTAAAATGTTGACTTCAATGTGAAAAGTATATCATGAAGATTTGCAGTAGAGATGATAGCTGCATAAGCACAGAGTAGCTAAGATTTGGATTTATATTAAAGGGATAGTAATTTTTCACAAAAACAGCAGCTCCAATTAATCTTCATAGTATTTGGGCCATGGAGTGCGTTATTTCAATACTGTAAGAGTTGTAGTTCAAGAGTAATTGAATGATAACTTATCCCCCTTCCGGCCATTTTACCTAGTGTAAGCTGCCTCCTCTCAAATGTGGAATCTGGTCTCTTGGCCAGACAGATCACAGCAAGGGACAGTCTTCTTATTGTGAGCATAAGGAAAACCCTGCCACCCTTGACAGGTTTTTCTTTATTCTCTCTGAAAATTGCGATCCATCCAGACAGTATTGCTGCTCTGAGGTGAGCAGAGTTACATCAGTAAAAGGGTCAGGAGGGGGATACTTTATCATTCAATTACTTTTGAACTACAGCTCCAACGGTATTGAAATAACACTCTCCATGGCCCAAATACTATGAAGATTAATTGGAGCTGCTTTTATTGTGAAACATTACTATTCCTTTAAAGGGCAAGTATTGCTGCAACACAAAATCTTTAATTAACATACCAGTGTATTCTGAGTTAAAAAGTGTTTAAATGAAAGTCCTCTGAGCTTTTGTTCTCTAGCTTTTCTGCATCTCTGTATCTCTGTATTTTACCTAGCTTCTAGCCATATTTTCACGAACAGAAATGGGTTGGCTATTCTCTTACGATTGACATCAGTTGGGCAAGCAGAATGAGCTTCAGTATAATGACTGACAGCAGAGCAGGCTAAAGCACACAGGCTCCTGGCACCATCTTGCAAAACTGTTTTAAATTCTAGTTCTCTGCAAGTTTACACTATCAAAGCCAGACAGACCTGAAGATCAGCATTTGACCCCTTCTGGAGCAAACCATCCTGCACTTTAGGGAACAAATAAAAATCCCCCACAATTTCCATTTATTTAAATGAGGAATTTAACCCCCTGGGTGAAAGAGTGATCTCCAATGTATTGCAGAGCAACATGCTTAGTGCTTTTCTAGCATTCAAAGGATTAAAAATCCCATTTAAATCATTGTCATTTTTCTCCTATTGCAAAATTGGTTTATTCTAGAATAGTAATGTTTAGCTTTCTGAATACAAAGCAATGTATCAAAGTTGAATTTAAAGGGGATCTTTCACTTTGTGTAAATAGTTTTCTTATATAGCGAATATGCTTTAAAGTTTATTCTTTTTTTTTTTTTTTAAACCGCTTGTTTGCAGAAATTAGACGTATAATTACAGCCCCGCGCCTGCTTTTCTCTATTCAGCCTTCTCCAATGTCTGTAAGCTGGAGCGCTCTCATTGGCCAGAAATTGATCTCTGCCAATCAGAGCTCTCCAGCTTACAGACAGAAAGGCTACGTCATAGGAGAAGGCTGGGTAATGGGAAGGGAGCAAAGGCAGTGCAGCAAACTTCGACAAGAGCAGTCTATGTGGAAGTAGGCATGGGGCTGTATTCTTCTAATTTCTGCAAACAAGTGGTTTAAAAAAAATGAATAAACTTTAAAGCATATTCGTTATATAAAAAACTATTTACACAAAGTCGTAAAGGGGTGATAGATCCCCTTTAACTCCTTGGAGTGGAGAGCAGTCTCCAACTCGAGCATGATCATTATTAATAGTTTTAACCCCTTGACTCATGTCATGGCTGTGTTCGATGCAATTGAAAGCACTGGTAAGAAAATACAGCAAAGTCCTTGAATTGATATGAAATTCTGAGCTAGAACATAGTCTAATTCTTTTCAACCTCTGTAGTGCCAGACATGGGGGGAGATTCACTAAGCGGTTATAAAGAGGTGATAATGTTGAGATGACTTCTCTGGTTTATTACTTCTCCAGTTCCTATGTTATTCTATGGAGCCTATTTACTAAGATCTCCAAAGCTGAAGAAATCTTAGTGCATAGGCTCCAAACAATAACATAGGAATTGTAGAAGTGATAAACTGGGGAAGTCATCTCCACTTTATTACCTCTTTATCACCGCTTAGTGAATCTCCCCCATGTTCTTTTTCAACCATCTGATGAGGGCATATGAAGAGAGCTAGGAAACAATAGCAGATACAGCCAAGAACCACCCTCACTGGCAGAGCTTGGGAGGTTCATATTGCCACCTGAAATTCGTGTCTCAAGGGTTAGGGTTAAATCACATTAATTTGGAAAAAAAAGGTGAAGAGAATGTTTTATGAGAGTTTTACAGTCCACAGGCTCCAAATCTTAGATATCTGTTGCAACATACTTAAAAAAAGAGAGTTTGGGTGGTCCTCGCCCTTTAATTAACATTTAACTAAGCATCCAAAAAGCACTGCATATATTTGAATCAAAAATGTTTGTAACTATGAAGCAAAACAGCTGTACCATTTATGATGAAAAAAAACAATAAAGCTGTCTAAAAATGTTTCTTTGATTTATATGGAACAACTGTTGTGCTTCAAATTTACTAAAGGTTTGTCTTGATAGATTACATCTTGTTAAAAAAAATTGTCTTTAACCATGAGTGGCATCATTCCATTAGACACAATATATGCACCAATCTTCATTTTTAAGATATCTTGCTGTAAACTATTTTTTTTTAACTAACCACTGCCTTATGTAATTGCTGGGAAGAGCCCAGTAAAATTATGCAAGAAGCAACATTTTAGTCAGACCTGTTTTTAATGTGAAAATGTCACTTCACTCCAGATTATGTATGCAGTCTGCTGTTTCCTCAATGGGATACACTGTGGCTATTATGTAAGCCTAGTAACCAGGTTATATCCCAGTGAATTAAAAAATGTAAGCATTCCATACCATCATAAATATTCTGTCCCCATTACCTGTGTGCACAACCCAACATGACTGGACTGCCAGATTCAATTCTCATGGTTCAGTCATCTGCATGGCCAGAGAGGGACCACTGGGATCTCTTATCAGACCCACATTGATCCTCCAGGGCTCGTATTGCAAGCATAGCTTTAATGCAGGTCTGCTCCTTATCCTTCAGACTCAAACACAAAATACCAGAGCCGGATCAAAAATCCACAGAGCCCTAGGCAAAGTACTAATTTGGACCCCCCCTCCAATCCCCCCACCACCACCACCACTGGTAGGTTTCATACCATCACCCTTATAAATGCCCCTTCGTCACCCCACTCCCATAGCACAATCATTTATACTTGTAACACAACCATAATAACAACAACTAAGCCTACCCTAGTAACTGATTCCATGCCACCTCTTTAAATCCACAAAATGCTGCCCATATCTCCCATCCACATGTCCCACATCCCACAACCTTGCATAACCTCAGGGTGCACTGTTCAGCCCTACTTCAGTAGGTACCTAGTCAAACCACTTTAAAAATGTAAAATTAAAAAAGGTATATAGATGAAACCAATAGTTCTTTGAAGGACACATAACTTGTTAAGTCCTTCATTTAAACACAGTAATTATATACATATACTTGATGCTCAGAGATGGGCTTTTATTTTGTCCTTATAGCTACATCCCACTTCTAAATGGATTTAGTAAGCTGCGGTGGTACAGCATATCCAAAAAGAAAAAAGCACAATGGGCCGTATGTTCAAAGGGATAACGACAAAAAAATGTTGTATGAAAGACAAAAATAAGTCATTGAATGCATGAATTACATATTTTTTATAGTGTATACGACAAAAAACTAGTAATGTCCGTTGTGTACGACACAACTCCACAATTGACGGGCAAAGGGGCGGGTCAAGGGCGTGGATAAACTATTCTCCAGTGTTGTATAGAGGAAAAGAAAATTTGTCATAAATAACGACAAAAAAATGTCTTTCAAAAGACAAAATTTGTACGTTAAGAAAAAAGTGGAGGGAATGTGTTCTGAATGTGAGAATTTTTGTCTTTACTTAAGACATTTTTGTCGTTAGTTAAGACATATTTAAAGACATTTTTGTTGTTAAGAAATTTTTGTCTTTAGTTAAGACATTTTTTTGTCGTTCCATACGACTATTTCAGTCAGGACAAACGACGTATTTCCAATCACAACCAACACTCTCTGAAAATATTAATGATCCCAACGACACTATACTTTGAAAAGTCGTTACAAACGACAAAAGCTATTTCGCTACTTCTTTGAACATATGGTCCAATGTGTGTGTGCACAAATATTATGTACAAACATACATGCATATTCATATACACTCACTCAGTCTTACAGTCACATTCTGACACACACATTCTTATGCATACACACACAATTATACACCCAGACGCTCACTTTTACACACACATACAATAACTATCACATTCACAGGCCATTTCTCTCAACCACCACCCAATTCTTCCCTCCCACGCACCATCCACTCCTCAGCCCATCTTCCCCTACTGCAGTCCATCTCTGCCTTCTTCCACCCATCCCTCTCCTCATTTGCCTCCCCTATATAGGTCCTCTTTCCTACATATTTTTGCTGCCCTGCTACTTCTCTTGCCAGTCTGCTCAAAGCTCCATGGTGATCCACAGTTTCTGTCCTCATACAGTGTAATACAGAATGCCAGTCTTACTACTCTCAGTACCAGAGAGGTAATCAGTGCATTTCTTTGTAATGCATTTGCTAACATCCAAGGCATTGAAGGGCTACTTAAACACTCTCCATGTATGTGAGAAAGAGACTGGAAGTGTGTGTATGAGACCGAGGGACAGTTGTATAAGAAAGAGTGTGTGTTTGTGTATAAGAGACAGAAACTGTGTGTTGAAAGTGAGAACGGGTGCATGTGTGTCTATGTGTGATTAGGTGAGACATAGAGCATGCCATTGACTAGGGTGCACTACATGATTTATAAATATCAAGTTTGAGGAGTACTAAATTGATCAGAGGCCTAACACTCCCGTTATCTTCACAGGATTACCATAGGATGCCTTTTAAAAAACGAAAGCCTACATTCACCTTAAGAATACTCTAGGTTAGGACAACGAACCACATGTTGTTACTTTAATCTGATAAGGCCTTTTATCCACCCTAGACACTACTAGTCTGCAGGGCAATGAAAAAATCACTACACAAAATCATGGATATTAAAATATCAGCAACAGCACGAATGCATTTGCTAAGGCATTGTCAGGTAACCTGTAGTTGTTTAGCCGTTGATGCACTTCTACTAGTCTTATTGAAACCAGAGTATTCAATTTTATTTGTAGGGGAAAGATTCCCCACATAAATCTTTATATGTTACATATCCAAATGCTCTCCGTGCACAACTACAACTTTCTAATATCTTCAACAAAAACAATCCTATTAACCCTTTGTGTCAGTGGGGTGTGGAACATGGTTGGTGCTAAAATACATTAATCACCCATCTGACACTCATAGGGTTAAGGAGCATCATTGCATTCCCCCCCTATGGTCCCCTAAGGGTTCAGGTTGTTCCATGTGCAAAATGTATTACGCTAAATAATAGTCAATGCCTTCATTCCAATAAGAAGAATGCACTACAATGTGTGCCCCTTTCCTACACTCCTACAATACAAATGTGGAACCTATTCTGTGGGCAAAACAGCTGCAACTCATGGCCTGAAGCAAACATACACTTACTACTCTAATATATCTGATGGTCATTGTGCGTGCTGCCATCTGCCCCCCAGCCCTGCTGCCATTTGCCCTCCAGCCCTGCTGCCAGTGTGCACCTCCTGCCAAAACAGAAGTGCTGCATAACCCTCCCCATATGCACATATGACAGGAGAACAGGAAGTCCTGACACACAAGCACAGCAGAATGCATTGTCTGGTGACATCATACATCATGGCACTAAGACTGAGCACTGATGAGGTTTCTGCTGGGCCCCAGGCCTCATTTGACCAGGAGGCCAGGCCTAAGAGAGTCAGTGTGGCATAAAGAGTTAGGGGGACTCGGGGAGCAAAATCCAGAATGAGGTTTATAGGCCCCCCGCATTTGACCGGGCTCTAGGCAGGCACCTTGTGCTCCTTGCCTGTGATCCAGCTCTGCAAAATACTGATGTTAACCTACAAAGCTGATTCTTCTTATATATTTATACTTATCTACTGTCAATAATCTCACACTACCCTCCTCCTGTACACTTTAGTGTATCCAAGATTGTTCACAGCTGCACCCCTTTTTCTGGAACTAATTGCCCTTCACCGTTGTACTTCACCCAGTCCTCCAATGTACAAGTATTCATTTGACACTGGTATTTATCAAGCAGTGAGGGTCTGAATGTGCAGGAAAGAACTCTGTTGTCCTTGCACATTTGTCATTCACAAACTGATTAATTGCCAGATTATATCTAATACTCGCTCATGCATTGGTGAGCAAACAACAGGTAAATGCACTGTTCCATAAAACGCTAATGTATGGTCAAATACACATGCACTATATGCGTATACACTTACATTGAGGTAATGGTAGCATTCACTCCATATATTTCTTGTATTTTCCTGCCTGTCATGAGCAAGGCATGGAAAAGTATTTGATTATTGATAAATACCCAAAGGTGTCTGTCAGTGATCATGATAAAAGGCAGAGTATTGATATGCTGCCCTTCCTAACTTTAATGAATTGCAGCCTAAGACTCATCTTTCTATAGAAGCCTACACCCTCACATCTTACTTATTCTGAATAACAATTTAACTATTCACGTCACTCCATTGCAGGATCAGGCTGCTGGCCCAACCTCCAGATCCGTAACCCCAAACCTTGGTATTAACATACTTTGCTGTTCAATACTACCACCTACCAGCAACTAAAGATTACTTGCCCAGTTACTAACTTTAGATTTTATACTGGGCTTTTTCTCGAATTGTATCAATCTGTACATGTATGTAATTGTTTGGCTAAAATTGGCAAACTGTGCCACTTCACACCAAAATCTGGCCTGACCCATGTCCTGTTCATGTCTTCATGTTGCTGGCATCTCATTATCAATACAATATAGTTGTCGGGAAGAATGTTACAACAATGTAGCTTGATGTAGAGTCCTTTCTTTTAGATTGGCAAATTTTTGACTAAAGGTCAAAAGTTTGTGTTTAAATGCCAAACTTTTGATATTAAATGACAACATTTTGAATATTTTTTCGTTTTGTTTTCCCCATGATTCTTCTGTAGTTATATAATTATTTATTTTTACAATAGATGTAGAACTTTTTAAAGATATTTCATGTCTTTCAAAATTACAATGTTTGGTCATTAGAAGTGGTAATATACATGCAAATACAAACTAGAGATGGAAAGCATATTTATTTTTGAGTTAATGTCAGTGGTATGAATCTCCTTAGTAAGTACAATTAAATGTAACATTGGTCAAAGATTTTGTAGAGAAGAAAACAAACCTTTCACTTTCTAACCACTTCCTCTGTTTGTTTTAGGTTGCTTATATGAAGGACGACAGTATAAAGAAGGAGATGAATTTCAACCAGAAGGAAATAAATGCCTTAAGTGCACTTGCATTGTAAGTTGTGGTCATGAGAGTTCAACATGAAAGTGTCTATTAGAAGTCCAATATAGATAAGTAAGGCTTTAATAAGGAAATATGTCTCAGTGAAAAACATTTCAATATGAACATATCAAGGTTTTCATTTCTGATATAGTGATAATTTGTGATATTCATTAACCTATTGGATGCTAGAGGTGTTCCGATGCATTGTTTTGTTTGTTTTTTTCAATTATGCATGAGCTTTTAATCCTTTCTAAAGCAGAAAGGGTTTCAACACAATGAATAACAATGGTTGTTGACTAGCTTAGTACAAGGATAGTTGGATAATGTGTTATGAACATTTCTTGTGCTAAGAGTTCAAAGATACCTACTTCATAAGTACCTTGGGGATAGTTCTCACTTAGAGAAACATCGTTGTACTTTGTGTGTCTAGGTTGATTCAAGAACAGCTGCTGTTGGTGGGTTTGCACTGATATATAAGATGTTATTGATTTTAACATGCTGCTAACAAGTTGCTTATGAAGTGTCTCTCAGCAGCAGAGCAAAGACTGATAGGCTTGCTAGGTGAAGTAACTTGTCTGTAAATGGAAGTTCTTCCAGAGATCAATTTATCACTCTGAGGTGCAATGTATTTTATCTGCAGAGATATTTTGTTGAGACTCCAGTGGTTTTGGTAACCTCCTCTTGAGAACAGTGAGAACCAAATTAGTTTCTTGATGAATATCTCTTATTTTGATATCTCTGCACTTTCAGAATTCTGCTTTGGTTCATAAATATTATTTTATATATTGTTTTGTCTCCTTTGGATGAGGTCTGCTAGCCCTCTGGAGCATGACACATACTTTCAGGTGGTATTGAGGTAAATTTACCCTGATTTTAGACTTTACATGTTAGTCAAGAAAAACCTGTTTGACCTTGGAAGTGCAAAAAAAAACAAAAAAAAACAGGGTGCCGTAATCTGCTGATATATATATATATATGGCCTGGTCAGTATCTGGATGGGACACCTCCTTGGAATACAATGTGTTGTAGGTTATATCTGCCAACCTGCATTGGACCAGCGTAGCTGTTTATCTTTCATTCCCTCAGCTTGTTTTGCTGTAGAGACCTTCCTCCTGCAAACATTATGGTGAGTGTATAAAGGCTTTATCCTATATTTATTGAACCTTGCAGAGCCTATACAACAATTATGGGGTAAACACCATCAGATATAGTGAAGGCCATTACACACTTTCCAACCATATGACAGTTTTCTCCCCAGTGCTGTTTTATGTTTTGGGCCAGTATTGTCTGCACCAGTAGTATATGGGATCACAGATGGTGAGTGCCAATATTCTTACAATATCCTGGAAATCAACATTCAGAAAGGGGTTCACTATCAAAATGTCGGCCACTATTGGGAGACAAAGGAAATGTTGCATTAAACATGTCACCACAATGAAAAGGGAGATATCAGAATCTCGCCCGCATCAAAAGAACGAGATTCTGATATCGCGGGCTTAAAGCATTACACATTTTAATACTTAAAGTTGAAAATTATAACCTACTCGCTGCACACTCAGCTCTGCTCTACGCATTTCATCTTCCAGCTCTTACACACAGTGCATGTAGGAATCGCACATCCAACCACTGCTAGTGCTTACATCCATGCATGTTAACCCTTTGAGCACAAGAGTGGTTCAAGAGCAAGTGTACCCCTCTTGTGCTCAAATGGTTAAAGGGATAGTAATGTTTCATAATAAAAGCAGCTCTAATTAATCATCATAGCATTTGGACTTTGGAGAGCGTTATTTCAATTCTGTCAGAGTTGTAGTTCAAGAGTAATTCAATGACAAAGTGTCCCCCTCCCGCCCCTTTTACTGATGTTCAGCCAGAGCAGAAGGGAGGTGCCCAGGTAGACTGCAGAGAGGGACAATCTTCAATTAAGATAAGGGAAAAACCTTCACTGGCAGAGTGTCTTCATTCTGAATATACTTATTTCTTCTGTATCAGAGATCCATTAACACATTCCGTCTTATTTAAAGCAGATTTTTTTATTTCCATACTTGGGGAGCAACAACAAGAAACATGCAGGTGTACTGGTATAAATATCACATGCTCTAATACATCAACACTTTCCACAGATATTTTTGACATCTTATAATGGATAGATATGCATGTTTTAATAGAAGACTCATAAATTATGTTTTGTTCTCAGCTATGACAAGAAGTATATTTACAATCAGCATATTTTTAGACAGGGTAATTTTTCAAGCATAATGTCATTAAGTAACAACTGAACAGATGAGTACATTTTTTGAAAACAGCTTCAAATCGCATAAGTTGCATACTGTATAAACATGAAAAACGTAAATTTGCAGCTGCACTGTTGAATAATTTATTTCTAATTCTGTATTCTGCAGGAGCTGGTTTGGTGCTATAAGGATTATCAAAGTAATTGAAAGTTTTTTTTATGGTGAACAATTATATGAGAAATATTCACAGGACTTCAAGGGCCAGATTCTATTACAGGTGCTAAATGTTAACATCTGTTTTGTCAAACATTTTCCTATTGAAGTCTATGGGGAAACCTGGAGATAAAAGCAGTGATAAAATTAGCACCTGTAATAGAATCTAGCCCCAAGTTGGAATTGAATGAAATATGCCATAAAATCTTGCATATAATATGCACAATTTCGCCCCTTTTCACCTTATGTAAAGTGTGTGGGGGGTGTATTATTAAGGAGGCAAAAAATGTATATAAAAAAAATTCCCATTGCCACACTACTTCCCTTCTTCCTGCTTACCGATATCCTCCTCCTCTGCCCCTCTGTAGTCTGTCCAGTTTCCTCAGCCTGATAGGTCCCTGCGGGCAGCATGCTTGCATCTGCCACCCACTTCCAGTATGGCCCGGTCAGGACCTCTTCTTTGTAGCCAATGGTAATGTCTTGCAAGGACCGCAAGGTCCTCACAGGGCAATACCATAGATCCAGTGCTCTTAGCTATGCTTAGCTATACATTCCACGCGCTGGGACCCTGTCAGGCTCAGGAAATTGGACTGACTACAGAAAGGCAGAGGAGGAGGATATAGGTAAGCAGGCAGAGAGGGAAGTAGTGCGGCAAAGGGAATTTTTTTTTGTGTGACGGGGAAAACAAGGGTATGTATTATACATAGGCACTCTTGTTTTCCCCTAAAATCTTGGGTATAATGTACACCTGCATATTATACACAGGTGCGTATTATACCCAAGATTTTATAGTAATTTAATTTCATCGTTTCAGTCACAGTTTAGACCTTATTCACCAGTGAGTAAAGGAGTCAAAATTGGATTCTATACACCACTTTTACATCACCAGCGGGGATACATGGTTTCTTATGCATATTGATAAGTCACAAGTAAACAGTGAAAAGGTTTCAATTAGTATATTTGTTATGCTTCACTGTGAAAATGCTGACTAAATCAGTCTCTGAGTTCAGGCTGAAAAATAATGAAGACACACAAGGCAAAAGAACACAAAGGAAAATAAATATATACCTTATGTACAAAATGGTGGAAACTGAAATGAAACTGAAGGTGGTTAGTATAATGAGAAGGCAGGACATCCATAGTCCTGAACACTACATTGGCACTTATACAATTTGCATTTGTATAAAGCCAAAAGCTGAGTATAAAATAGTCCAGTGTCATAGACATGAACCCATATCATAGACATGAACCCATAGTTAGAAATGAGAGCAACATAGTGGAGTATTATGTACTCAAATAGTGGCCATTGTGATGAATGTATACAGGCTATAAGGGGAAGGGAGAAAACCTGTATGTTAAGATGAGTTGCTCCAAGGAAATGACCAAATTATGTTTTAGAGAAGCAAAACAAGTGATATTAAGAGGTACATCATATGTTTTGAAGGGTACATGGATACAATGCTTACAGAACAAGGTGAGCCTGGTGTATCACACAGCAGATAATAACCATAAAATATATTAACAGCAAGTGGTAAACATTATGCTTACTTATTATACATACATATGTATATGTGTGCATGTCTGTGTTTGTGTGTGCATGTGTTGTGTGTGTTGTCAGAAATTGGACGAAATTTTGGATTCCATACAAATCCTACATCACTAAGAGAGCAGCATAACATCAACCAGCACTGAAACTATAGCTTATAAAATTATGTCACATAGTGTAACTGGTAATGTCACTGAATAGATCATGTGATATTACCAATATGTGTGATGTCACCAGTGAGGTCATTGATGAGGTCCTTTGTAATGTCATGTCTGGTGTCATCCGCAAAGCAAATGTTGGTGTTAAGATGGAAGTTTTTTGACACTAGTTGAATACAGTTATGTTTCCCTCTCCCAGCACTGAAATGTTTTCATCAAAAGTTCAAAAATTGTTATATCTCAAACCAGACCATGAAATGCATGTTTCTACTTCTGTTTTTGCACAGTTTTTCAATGCATTTGAGATGTCTCTGCCATTCAAGGGATTAAAGGCCCTGTTCAGATCAGTGAAAAATATTACTTGCTCTTCATCTTGTAGCTGGTTTACTTTTTTATACAAATTTATTCTCATGGATACATTATATACTTTTCCTTTTTTTTTAGACAAGTCATATAAATACTTTTTGTGTTATTTATTAATATTAGGTATAGGTAAAACCATAAAACCACAAGAAATGAAACATCACACATTTTCCAGTCAGCACTCATGTCAGTGTACTATGTTGGCTGTGATTTCAGCTAACAGCATTCAGTCACATTAGTGCAAGTGAGAAGGCTTAGGGCCTTATGCAGAAAGTAAATGGTGAGCAATTCTGAGGCAAACCAACTGCAACATAGAAGGCAAATGATAATTTCCAATGACTGAAATGGGATTTTTAAACCCTTAAATGCTAATTAGGTCTATAATATATTCCAGAGCAGTGAATGGAAACCTCTCTAGCATTAGTGGGTTTAAAGGGATAGTAATACTTTGTTTTATCTTTATTTTATTTTGTAGGCATTAAAAAAACATGAAGAACAATATGTCTTATCTCTCAAACCTTTATGGTTTGAGAGAGATTCACAAGCAAAGTTTCCCCTCACCTTTTACCTAGTGTAAGCCATCTCTTCTCAGATGTGGAATCCAGTCCATAGACCAGACAGATAACAGCAGGGGACAATCTTCTTCCTATGAGAACAATTAAAGCCCTGCCCCCCTTGAAAGGTTTTTCAGGCTTTTCCTTTATCTTAATTGAAGATTGTCCCTCTCTGCAATCTACTTGGGCACCTCCCTTCTGCTGTGGCTGAGCAGTGTTACATCAGTAAAAGGGACGGGAGGGGGATACTTTGTCATTGAATTACTCTTGAACTACAACTCTGACAGAATTGAAATAACACTCTCCAAAGTCCAAATAATATGATGATTAATTAGAGCTGCTTTTATTATGAAACATTACTATCCCTTTAAATGCCCCATACAATGAGAATTTTCATTTCCATCAATGGTGAAGTTTGGTTTTAATTTCTCATATTTGGTTTTCCACATAAGACCCTTATTATTTCTCCAGTACGTATGTTTCATTGGCATATTTTAGTGAAATGTTTCTAGTACATACTAAAAAATAAAACATAGATTAAAATTCATCTGCACTCATGAAACACTGCAATGCACTGTATCTATAAATGATGGTTATATACAACTAGTAGTATTTTATGTTGCTTTACAACATGGTTTTGAAAATCTTTGAGTATATAAAAAAGTGTTTCAATGATCAATGAACTGCAGCCAACTTGCATTTTTAGTGGAATGGTATGGCGATTTCTCTTTTGTCCAATGTGTAACACAGGAAGCATAGGTTAAAGTATCCTGAGGCCAGGAGGGCAGAGCATTTGTCTTAAAAGAAAAGAGGTAGATATTTCCTCCCTGCTCTACTTTATCCCCACCAGGTTAGCTCAGTTTTAAAAGTGACCACAAAGGTGGTGCAGCAGGGCAAAGATTATCTTAGTTTTCTTTTTGTTTTCTTCTATGTAATCCCCATTAGATAGATTCCTTTCTCTTTCCTCCTTGTTGGTTTGAACCGGTGTGCATACTATTACAGGACTTGGATGGCAGCTTTTTTACTCTCAGTTCTGCTTGGCTTGCCTGCCTCTCTCTATAATATATATATATATATATATATATATATATATATATATATATATAATCTTTGTAGTGTTGATTTATTTTCACCATTTGGCATTTAAAAAGACAACTATACCACATGACTTAAGGAGGCATGTTCCACCTTAAATATAAAAACAGGTGCTAATTACCGGGTCTCCGTGGCAATGTCTCCAGATGTGGGGAGTTTCTACTTAAACTCTGCCCACTTCTGCATCTTCCCAGTCTATTCCTCCCACTCCATGGCCACTTCTACTCCTTCCCCAGCCTATTCCTCCTACTCTGGACACATATATGGTAAGCTCCGCCCACACTTGTTATTAAGACCCGCCCCTTGTTTATGGGAATCGTGCTGTTTTTTTCCCCCCAAGCCGCACCATAGGACTCCCCACAAGTAAAAGTTCCCAGGTATGCACATCAGCACGTGTAAAATGTATATAAATCTCTATTCAAGTGACTTTGGATCTTCTTTTCTATTGGACAGAGCACAAGTTCAAGGTACATGAAATCTGGCTTTGATTTGAGTTGGCGTGCACATCGCAGCAAACCCTGACATATGAGAAAAAGTTTGCTTGCATTTTGATTTATCCTTACCTGCAGCATTTTTTTGCTGAGAATGTATTTTCAACTTTCTTTGTTCTTTTGAATTACTTCGATTACATAGAAAGAGCCCACTGTTTCTTCAAGAATTCCATGTACACATGAAACCTTTTTGTTGATACAGTGTCAAGAGGCTGTCAGTAGACCCAGTAGTATTTGGTCGTCAGCGACCACACAGGTATTAGTTCTTTACAAGTTCAGTGCACATTGGCAAGGTGTTGATTTTAAACTTCAAAGCACCAAGAATATTTCCTTTTTACTTCACTGACATTGACTATTATGCTTAAAGCAACATTATATTATGTCATCAGTGCTGGAATATTATTAGAATTGCAGTTCCATGTGTCTTATATTATTTCACACAAACCATGTAATTTGCATAGAGAAACTAAATGCATTAAAGGGATAGTAATGTTTACAATTATCTTTATTTAATATTGCAGTAGATCCGTGAAAGGTTTGAGAGATATAACTTGCTAAAGTTCCCCCCTCCGGTCATTTGACCTGCTGGCAGCTCTTCAGCAGAGCCGAAATCGCTCTATTTAGACATAATACTTCATTGGAACTGTCTACAAAGTGTGCCTGTTGTGCAAGCACACTTTGTAGACTGTTCCAATTAAGTATTTAAAGTATTTAAAAGTTAATTTTAATACATTGCCTATGCATACATTACATGGGAAAGTTAAAAAAAATATAATGTTTATTGCATTAAAGCAGAACTAACACTTCCTAAAGATAACTCCCCAATTTGCTTACTATGAACAGAAAATGCTAATGGCCCTTTTACATTTCTGTTCTTGTTACTTTACTCATGGGATAACAGCTGCAGTCAGCCCTGAATGTCATGTCAATGGAGGTGTACATGATCATTGTTGGCAGTTTTTTTTTTCAAACAGAAGCAGGCATAATGTATGAGACTACTTAACCTTTTAATTATCAAAGGGATGTGCAGTGCATTGGTCCCTAAAGAGTTAAGATTACAATCTGCATTGAACAGAGTCTGAGGTCCTGTGGCACTGTTAGCAACTGTCATGCTTGCATCAGCATACCTGGGAACTTTGCTTTGTGGACTCCCTGGAGGAGAGTCCACTGGTGCTGCTGGGCGAGATCAATGATGAGATTTGAGTCAGAAAGGGGTGGGACTTACTCATGATTGAGGGGTGGAGCTTCTGAAAGATACAAAAAAATGGAACAATAGGCTGAGGAAGGAGGAGAAGTGGGCGGGGAGTGTGAGTAGCACACTGGAAAGACATGGAAGTAGGCAGAGTTTTATTACAAACTCCCCACATCAGGAGAATCAGCCTCTGCCCTGGAGAAGCCAATTAGAAGCCAAACCCGGAGTCTCCGGGGCAAATCCAGAGAGTTCCCAGCTATGTGCATCAGTGGACTCAACATCTTAGGATAAGTGACAAATTTATCTGTTGTCGCCCCAGGCAAGGTATAATGTACGTATATTTTTTTTAATTTATTTTTTTTTTTCCAATAAATCTTTAGTAGGCTCTAACAGCACAGTTTTTCTCCCCAGTTCTTACAAAAAAGACATCATTGTACTGGAAAAAGTGCATAGACTTGCAATGTATTTACAGGGAAATGGAAAATGATTTTTTGTAGTAATGGTATGGAATAACTTGCCTTGGCAGACAGCGTTTAAAAATACAGTAGATATGTTCAAAAAGTAATAGATAACCTTTTAGTAAAGGATATTATAGAGAAATATTACAATTGCTTTCAAAAAAGGTGTGACGTTGATCCAGGAAAAAATCTGATTGCCATATTGAAATCAGGAAGGAAGTTTTTACCCACTTGAGGACTGGAAGTGGCTTTAATGGTATTTTGTTTGCCTTCCTCTGATAAAGAAGGGAGATATGTCAAAGGCTGAACGTGATAGACTTAAAGGGATAGTAATGTTTCATAATAAAAGCAGCTCTAATTAATCATCATAATATTTGGACTTTGGAGAGTGTTATTTTGGTTCTGCCAGAGTTGTAGTTCAAAAGTAATTCAATAACAAAGTATCCCCCTCCCGCCCCTTTTACTGATGTAACACTGCTCAGCCAGATCAGAAGGGAGGTACCCAGGTAGATTGCAGAGAGGGACAATCTTCAATTAAGATAAGGGAAAAACCTGAAAAGCTTGTCAAGGGGGCAGGGTTTTCATTGTTTTCAAAGGAAGAAGAATGTCCCCTTCTGTTATCTGTCTGATCTTACAACCAGATTCCACATCTGAGAAGAGATGGCTTACACTAGGTAAAAGGGGCGGGAGGGTAAACTTTGCTTGTGAATATCTCTTAAACCATAAAGGTTTGAAAGATAAGACTTATATCGTTCTTCATGTTTTTTTAATGCCTACAAAATAAAATAAAGTTAAAACGAAGTATTACTATCCCTTTAAAGGGATAGTAATACTTAAGTATTACTGATCCCTATAGTAAAGTCCTTTTAAAAATACATGTATTGCTCCCAGTTTCTTCTCTCAAACCTTTATGGTTTGAGAGATGATCGTTCCTAAAGTTGCCTTCTCCCTCCCTCTTCCCGGAAGTCAGCATTGTAGCTGACTGAAGGGAAATCCGGTCTTAGATCATCAGGCGTCTCTGCATCAAAGTCGCGATCGTGTTAATTAAAAAAAAACTTTCACTAAAACGGTCTTCTACGTGTGCTTGCAAACCAAAAAAATGTTACCCTAAAACAACACCAGGCTGCAGTTTATTGATGAAAGGGTAGGTGATACCACACCTCCCAAGTGTCCCTCTTTAGGAGGGACAGACCCTCTTTTAGACCCAAATCCCACTGTCCCTCTTTCCCACCCTTATGTCCCTCTTTATAGGAGATCAGATTGTGTGGTGTGTATACAAGTGTATCATACTGCTCTACAGCAATAAAACTCACATTATTGTTTCTTTAAACGTCAGTATATGTGTTTATAAATTATTGTGCTTAAATAAAATATTTTGGTCTTGTTATAAGTCATTTATTAGGTAACACAAGGACGTGTCAATAGGTCATGAAACAGCCTGAAAATTCTCATTAACCCCTTAAGGACCGGAGGTTATGGGACATTTCCGTCCCATAACGACCGCATAGGGGCACTTTGACGCGCCGGTACACGTGACCTGTCACGTGTATCGGCGCGTCACTATGGGGCTTGAAAGAGATCGCTCCGATCTTGGAGCGGTCTATTTCATGCCCTATTTTTACTTACAGGGCTCCCGGTAGAGCGCTGTAAGTAAAAAGTACGTGACGTACCATGACCGTCATCGGTCCTTGAGTAGTTCAAGGACCGTGACGGTCCTGGTACGTCAAGGGTCCCTAATGGGTTAATGCCCCTCCCACCGGTCACACCCCCAGCCACACCCCCTAAAACACAATTGTCCCTCTTTGGCAATTTGAAATGTTGGGAGGTATGTGATACACATCTCATAATTATCTTAATGAGGATTAACATCTAAAAATAAAATGGAGTTATATACATTCAAGTATCTTATACTCCAAGTTAGCATGTGTAAAAAAATACATATTTAACACTTTGTGTGACAGAAAGGTAAACAATGCATTGCAAGCAATGTATTGGATACCTCTCTGGCACTCAGAGAGTTAATTCTAGGGTGACCACATTTCAATTCTGCCATTCAGGGACACTGCGGAGATAAGCGCACCACAGAGTTCTAAATACCAGAGGGAGAACTGCCTGTTGACTGCTGTGACAGAAAGTGATGCCTGTGGTGGGCCACATGATAGTGTACATTACACCCAAAGCCATAGACTATTAATACACTACAATAAAAATGCATTGTCGCTCTTGTTTGATGTAAGGATCCAGGCTCAGTTCCCAATCGAGCATTCAGAGCTCTGTCTGGAAGCCATTTTCTTGTAGCCCAGCAGAGGCATCACTTCCTGTCTCAATGAGCGGTTCTAAGTATAGTGTTTAGACATCTGTGCTCTGGAGTCTTCATTCAGGGACATTGTGTTGTCCCTGAAAGAGACTGCCCAGGACATGGGACACACATTTAAAATCAGGGACTGTCCTGGGCAATCCGGGACATGTGGTCACCTTAGTTAATTCTAGATCCCATAAAATCAAAAACGAACTTTGTTTTTTTCCTGTGCAATAAAACTGATTGCCTGTGTTAGTTTGTGCATCTTGTAATACGTGACACAATCACTTAATGTATTGAGATTAGCACCAAGTAATCTATTTAGATAGGGTCTTGTCTTATGTATGATAATTTACAAACAGTATATATTAGAGGTGCATTGGTTTAGGTCAGGCTGCTAAGTGTTTATTTTCCCACACTCCCCAGCACCAACTATACTGTGTTTTTGTTGTAATTTACATACAGTATTGAACTATGACTTCTGAGATACCAACCAATATTACTGTGATAATGGTGTCCTAGGATCCTACACAGAGAATGAATGGATACCATCTAAAGACATATTAAAACCAAATATTAGTCCTCAGAAGAATTATTTTATAGCTTTAAGCAAATGGTATTTAAGCATATTAATTGTGATAACCAGGCCTCTCCTTTAATTGGGCACTTTGAAAAATGTATATTATAGGGTTGTTTTGAACTCAGGACAGTCCTGCAATATAATTATTTCATATGTGTCCGCATTTAAAGGGGATGTCTGGTCTGCTTATCCCTCTGTAGTTCTTAGGTGTTAGTGTTCCTTTTAAACAGGTTATCCAAGTGTGAAATGAAAGTGCAACTTTAAATTACACTGGGAAAAATGCATAAATTTGCCAGTGCATCTCACAGATATTAGCCTCTAACACCACTTCAGGGTATGCACTATAGTATATGATCGCTGTAGTGCATGCTGGTGGGCAATCTCAACCATTAGGATCTCAATGCTATCAAGTCCCATATGCCGGCATGCACTTTGGAATGGCAAGCATTCATGCCATTTTCTCTATACTTTGTTTAGTACAATGAGTTAAATGAGGTGTAGATAAAAGGAGGGCCCCGAAAGATCCATGGTCTTCCTAACATTCCTCCCCTTGGCACAAGCAGTGTTATAGGAAGGAATATAGTGTAGTAAACTGATTTCCGGAAGGCTCAGGGACTAAAAATAAATTCCAGCACCTGATTTATCATCATACCTGGGAACTCTCCGGTTTTGCCCCGGAGACTCCGGATTTCAGACTGAATTACCGGGTCTCCGGGGCAATGTGTGGATCGCCGGGTGGGCAGAGTTTAAATAGAAACTCTGCCCACTTGTGCTCCGTCCCGCCCGGTTCCTCCCACTCCCCGCCCTCTTCCATACATTTTTCAGGTTTTTTTTTTGTTCCGCCCCCCTCCGCTGCTAAGCCACGCCCCTTTTATGACGCAAATCGCGTCATTTTCATCCCAGGTCGGCATTGACAGGGTTACCCTCCGGGTAACCCTGTTTTAAAAGTTCCCAGGTATGTTTATCATGGACTCAACACTGTACATTACTCACTATTACTACAAAAAAAAACATATTTTGAATCTTCATTAAATACCACACCTTAAAGCAATATTAGCTTACACACAAAATCTTCTGGGCAGATGCACTAAGGTGTGATAAATCTTAGTGTGTTGGCTCCATAGCATGGGAACTGGAGAAAACTTATCTCCTCAAACACATATTTGAATCTTCATTAAATATGCATATATATATATATATATATATATATATATATCACCTTAAAGAAAATTTCTTTGGGGACATGTACTAAAATGTGATAAAGAAGTGATAAACCTCTTTATCACATTTTAGTACATGTCCCCCAATAAATTTGCTTTAAGGTGATATGTATGGATATTTAATGAAGATTCAAATATGTGTTTGTTTTTTAATCACACCTAAACGTATTTCCCCTGGAGTATCAAGGGAGACTGTTATTTCCAGTGTCACCTAGGTTATGTTGGGATCAAAGCTCTAGTGGTGAATAATAGATAATAGTGACAGTAGTTTTTTTCCCATTGAACATGGACAATGCTTTGTTTCTGTTTATATCAATGTATAATGTACTTTACTCTGCATGGTGGCACCAACAATAAATGGCTCTCAGATACCAACATTTGTAATACAAATCTACTTTCCCATGTGGAACCTGCCCCCTGGGGCAAAACACAGGCTAGCACCCTGGAGAGCAAGTCATAAAAGTTCTTTCTCACTCAATATATTATTATAAAAGATTTAGATTCTAATAACCATAAATATTTTCTTTTGAAGTAGCATGTTCCAAAGAAAATCCTGACAAGAAAATAACGTACTGATAATTGTAACCATGGAGAAGGATAAGTTAAAAGGTAGTATTTAAACTCATAACTAAGCTCCTTCGATTACAAAAAAGATTTTGTACACCATTGTTTCCTGGTCCATAGGCCATGGGAACTCTGGCATGCAAAGCATTTAAGGAGTTACGTGGCATCATGCGGAGTGAATTGTTAGGTCTATTCAACAGTTGTGGACAATATACATGAATACTTCCAGCTAGTGTTTATTGACCTTAGATGAAACTTCTCCAATAAGAGAACAAGCAGAATAAGGATGGATGACTTGTTGAGACTGTAGCACATTGTTCTACATAGTAAATAAACCACCATGGGGGAAATGCACTAAGCTGTGATAAATAGGTGGTAAAGAGTTGACGAAGTGGAGATGACTTCTTCAGTGTTCTAAACTCTCCTTGTCCTTTTTTATTCTATGGAACCAATGCAGTAAGATATCTAAAGTTAGATAAATCTTAGTGCATTGGTTCAATAGAGTAACATAGGACTTGGGGAGTTTAGAACACTGGAGAAGTCATGTCCACTTAATCACCTGTTTATCTCCTCTTTTATTACACCTTAATTCATCTTCCCTTGAAGTGTTTTAGCTACTATCACTATTTCCACGTGTAGTTTAATATGGAACTTTTATTAAGGATACATTACATGTCAGTATCTTGGAAAAAAATATTTTGATGCTTTATTTTAGGAAACAAAGCAACACATGGCCGTGACAATTAATTCAAATACAGTTATGTAACTGATTTAGGGTAGCCTGACTGTATCATTTAGAGCTGTGAATTATTTTTTTTCTTTCCATCTTCCAAAAGATTTTAACTGACCCTTAAAAAGTGAGTGGTTTTATATTTTGGCAAGGGTTGCTATAAAATGTTATAAAAGTTATAGTAATGTCTCAAAATAAAAGCAGCTCCAATTAATCTTCATAGTATTTTGGCCACGGAGAGTGTTATTTCAATACTGTCAGAGTTCTAGTTCAAGAGTAATTGAATGATAAAGTATCCCCTTCCCTCCCCTTTTACCTAGTGTAAGCCACCTCCCCTTAGATGTTGAATCTAGTCCACAGACCAGATAGCTCACAGCAATGGACAATCTTCTTACTGTGAGAACAATGAAAACCCTGCCACCCTTGACAGGTTTTTCAGGTTTTTCCCTTATGCTAATTAAAGATTGTTCCTCTCTGCATCTGGACACCACCTTTCTGTTCTGACAATATTGAAATAACGTTCTCCATGGCCCAAATACTATGGAGATTAATTGGAGCTGCTTTTTTTTTTAAACATTACTATCCCTTTAATGTAAAAATTCATAATGCAGGTCTGTAATTTTTTTTCTGCCCTTTATTTGTATTTTTCATAATGGGGTGAAAAGGCTGGTAAATTTACAGGTATCAAATGTAATTCCTTTAACGCAGTGACAACATACACATGATTTGTTAATGATAATTTTATACGTAACAGTTTTCATATTATGAATTATTTTAGAATTCACAGGTTAAGGATACCAATGCTTAAAGGGGAACTACCACCCCGCAATAACTTAAGCTTGATTGATTGTTCATCTGGCGACTAGCTGCTTAGTAGCGCTAGTCGCCAGAAATATTACCCGGTTCTGCAGATATCGGCGTTTTACCGATGGTGACAGGAGCAGGAAGCACGGACGTCTCGTCACAGTGACGTCCATGCGCCTGCGCTGTCAGTCCCTTTTGAGCCGGCCGTGCTTCCTGCTCCTGTCACCATCGGTAAAACGCTGATATCTGCAGAACCGGGTAATATTTCTGGCTACTAGCGCTACTAAGCAGCTAGTCGCCAGATGAACAATCAATCAAGCTTAAGTTATTGCGGGGTGGTAGTTCCCCTTTAAGTACAGATTGTACAATCAAAATAATTGTGTAACCCATTTCTATTCTAACTGGAAAAAGCATAACTGTTGGTGATAATTAAAGGCACATAGATGGATTTATATTGGTTTTAGCTCCAAATTTCCCTGTAAGCAAAAATAAGGCTGTTTAATTTTTGTTAGTTAAAATTCAATGATAAATGACTCCTCTGTAGAATACAACACAATTTAAGTGAGAACCACTATGGTGGAGGGAAAAAAACAAAAAAGAGATTATATTTTCTACAATGTTTTTTTGTTTCAGCTGAATACATAAAATAGAATAGTCAATAAATGAACGATGGGCATTTATTGACAAGCTTAATTATATTGTCATCTGAAATATCCAAACCAGTGTAACATAAGGAGACAGACAAACTATTAAATATTGGTTTGGACCTCTTTCACTCATGGACCTCATAAACTATATATTCAATCCTATATAATTTGCATGGGCTTATAGTCAGTAATTATGAAAACAAATAGCCATCTAATCTAATTTTGTAGAACATTAGAAGTGAAGGCAGAAGTTCCATGGAATGTGATGGTCCTTCACAAGTATATAATGTGCTTATATGATAGTGTAGTCAAAACAGAGGGCATGTTGGGTTGTAATTTACAATTTAATTATACAGCTGAATAACATGTGGTGTTAGTGCATGAGGAAATCCCAAGTCAATGGGAATTAGCGTACAAAAATATCCAGATTAACTTAACAACCCCCATAGACTCTAGAGAATAATCACTAATAGATTGATCGTCTGCAATGATAGCCACATAATGGTATGAGTCTAGGGCAGTGTCTACATTTCAAACCTTTGAAAGCTTACAGTTCAGGAAAAGCATTTTCATTGAATTTCACTATTTCCATTGTTAGACTACAGAGTTAGGATAACTGATGGTATATTTTGTACTCCTTTACTTCCACAGTATTATGAACATTACATTTAGAAGATGCTGCACATTTCCATAGCTCTTATCCATGCCCACTAGTATTGTGCTATGTAGGCAGCTATATTTAATATCATATTTTTTCAAAATACAGCTCTTCCACACTTCTTTATATAGGATTAACCCCTTGAGGATCCGAGTAGTATGCAACTTGCTATGAAGCATTGCATTACAGACTCTTCTGTTCCCCAAGGGGTTAATGTGTGCAGAACCAAATTTATACATCTGATATATATCCCAGGTTTATATTTATGTGCCATTAGCACCATCCTTAGGACGAGAAGTCATGGCAACTTAAATTGGAATAAGTCTAATAAAAATTTACACCATGGTCTGTCATTTCTCTAACATATTACCTTCATTTTTTTCATCTAATTTTGTCAAGGGTACAAAAAATAGTCTTAAAGGTGGGTGTGGTTTAATCCCAGTGAGATAGCTCAGTGGTAAATTCCCTGACTATGGATCCTATTCAGAGTGCAAAACTGCAGGTTTGAATCCCAACAGGGTCAACTCAGCCCTTCATCCTTCTGAAGCTGATAAATGAGTACCATTGATTGGGTAATAATAACACCTATTATTTTAGATGTTGATTTGGTTAATTCCGAGAGCATGCACTAAAAGTGCTTTGAGTCCTACTGGGAGAAAGGCGTTATATATAAATACTATTATTATTATTAGTCATATTGTAAGATATTTTCAGAAATAAATCTTTTTAGTCGTCACTTTTTTGTCTGATTCCCATTATTTTTTTCAAACAAAATACAAGTAGTCCAACCCTTTGAGTGTCATTGTGAAGCAATGTATTGGATACCTCTCTAACACTCAAAGGGGTAAACTTGGATAACTTGTAGAAAACAAATTAAAGTACTTAACTAGAAACTTAATGGATTAAAAAAAAGTCTTTGAAGACAAAAAAGTCTGTTTCTTTGAAAATTCTCATTTTTAATATCAGAATTTTTAAGGACAATATGCATCAAGCCATTCTTAATTGTTTATGACACATTTTCAAACATGACTGATTTACTTCTGAAAATATGGTATTTCTTTTACCACAAACTTCATCAGATACTTTTCTCATTATGATTACTTTTTAACACAATTTACTGTAACTTGACTTGACTATTAGCTATATCCACTGTTGCTTGGTACAGAAGATCACTTTAGCCTAAAATATCCAATATAATAATTTGCTAAAACGTGTGTAACGACGCAGTCATGCGCAGTAGAGACTTCTGCGAGTGCTGCAGTAATGTACAGTAGAGACTGCCCATGCCACAGCTGATACAAAGCTGATAGACACTGGCTTTGTGAATTGCCAGCCTCAGTGGTACACCCCTGCATCTCAGAACCCTAGGTAGCCTCCTAGGTATTTAGTATGGTCTGGCAGGCCCTGGACTACACATACAGGGTTATTCTGTGTGTTAGTAGGTTAAATATGAAGTTCTGGTAACTAGACTAACAACCATATTGGAGTCTGGAAGGATTATGTAATTCTCATTTTCAAGGTTACACAGTTTGAACTTGATGGACTTGTTTATTCTTTCAGCCTAATATACTATTTAACTATATGACTATAATTGCAAATATAAACTGCTAAACAGGCTTCCATAAACCAAAAGCACATGTCTGGTGCAAGAGAATTATGACTGTGTTGGTGACTTTCATAATTTCACCTAATGTAAGTGGCCACTGGCCAGCAGATTTAAAGCATCCCTCATAAGTGAGCTTTCTAGGTGGTTGCCTACTTTGCCTAATGTGAAATATACCCGAGTGCAGGCTGGAGTTATAATTTTGTAGACTGCGGCTAATGGATAATAGCAGGGTTTTGAGACAACACTTTAGGAAACTATTAATTTAAGTTTGCAGTATTCAATGGTATAGAATTACCACAGATGGTAAAGAGCAGTATTTAAATTTTATTTAACCCATTTGTGCTAGATACAGTTGTGAAGCAATGAGTAAAACATCTCTAGTAACGAAACACACACAAAAAAAGAAATCAGTTGATACATGTTCAAGTAGCATGCATTTTCAGCTAGCGTCCATTCTTGAGAACGGAATACTGATTTTGTATGATTTTTGGATATTTAATTAAATACATAAACTCAAAACAATATAATTATGATATTGTCTGTCAAAAGTAAGCATGTTTTGCTAGAATAAATAAACAAACAAACATAGCATAAACATATCCACAATGGCAATGTTTACTTATAAACAACATTGATAAGGAAGAGAGGTCTTTACAGTTTTAAATTCCTTTTTAAAGGACCTTAGAAATTAATTAACTGCCCTATGAATTTCCTTCCTTTAAACTTTTTTTTTATGTCTGCTTCCTGTCTGTCCCTTACCAATGTGCCTCTTAATGTATTATCAACTGGGAAAAGAAAACATAGTAACTAGGTAGAAGAAAGGACCTATGGTTTGCTCAGTGTACCACTCAAAGCATAACAATTAATAAAAGATCATTCATTATTTGACACTCAAGTAAGAATTTATTTAGCATTTAACCCATTGAGTGCCAGACAGGAATGCATTGGCCTCCAATGGCTCTCAGTGGATTAAAGTTGTCCTATGTAAGAGCAGATTTATATAGGAAATAATGTAAAAATGAAATATTGGACACATTCTGAGGTAAGCATTTTAGAGGCTTGAGTGGTTTCCAAAGCAACTTCTGTAATCTGCAAGGCCCTTACAAAATAAAGGTACTTAAGTGAGCACCAGAGGAGTATGCAAAGCATTGCAAAGCAATGTGTTACATACTCTTCTGGCACTCAAAGGTTTAATAAATAAATAAACAAACAGCTAGGGCAATCCTGGAAAGATATATAAAACTTTGACTTTTAAACCTTTGAATGCCAAATAGTTCTACAACACATTGCTTTGCAATGTACTGGAGACTCCTCTAGCATTCGGGGAATTTAAAGTCCCTTGTAAATCAATATGACTTTTGGAAATGGACAATTCATCCCTACATTGCATCTGGTTTGCCACAGAATAAATGTTCTCTTTTGTGAATAAGACCACAAGATGTTAAAAGCTACGAAAAATAAAAGTTATTGTACTAACAAATTGTAGTCTATAGAACCATATTGCCATCCCATAATCCTCATGAAGGACCAACATATTTTGCAGCACTAAACACACCATGGCCCATATTTATAAAATCAAATTGGAGTTATTCTGGAGTAAACCAACTGTCCCATAGGGGACAGAATAAAAAAGTCCTAAATTCCCATCCACTTGAATAGAGATTTTTAATCCATTGAATGCTAGAGAGATCAACAATGAATTGCTTCTCGATGCATTGTAAACTGCTCTAGCAATCAAGGGGTTACAATCCCAATTAAAGCAATGCGTTGCGTATCCCTCCGGCACTCAAAGGGTTAATGGATCTTAACCATTAGTCGGTAAAAGGGATATTAATTGAGTCTAGATTCTGCTGGACACTATTTCAAATAGTAATAACGCTGTCCTGAAAATAAGACAAAGACTTGAAAAAGTCTGGAACATCTCTTATTCACGATATTTACTTTTTAACTAGTTTGCTGTATTTAATAACATTATTATAAGCAACGCCTGAGGTGCCTTTGTACATTTTGGCTTACATCAAGGCTTTCCATGTAATCTCATGTTACAAATCCTCATCAATACTTTATACAGAACTAGCTGAAGAGCCCGTTACACTGTCCACAGTGCCGGCCGGTCGCAGTGCAGTCATGCGCAGTGGAGACTGCACGCGCCACGGCTGATATGGAGCGGGGCACTCGCGCCCCGCTCCATATCAGCCGCAGTGTGGGCAGTGTCTACTGCACATGACTGCACTGCACGCAGCCGTCTCTACTGCACATGACGGCTTGTGACAAACTTTAGCAAATTATTATATAGGATGCCAGTACTTTATATGCACACTATGGTGTAAGCTTGGTTTGTTCAGGCAGTAACATCAGTATTTAACACATATAGTTTAGTGCTTTAATATTATTGCTGCCCTACAGCAATGATGTATCTGTGTGTAATTTCCTTGCTAAAGTTAAGAAAAATATATTCTTAGAACAGTTCTTAGTCACCATCTAGTGTCCAAAATATGTTACTGCATCCTGAGAGGAAAAAAGTGCTGGCAGCTTGCCTAATCCTGATGATAGCCAAGCTAATACAGTTGTGAAACTAATACTATGGATTTAGAATAAAAATGTGTTAGTCCAAATTGTGGATTAAAGTTTGTGTGAGAGTGAAAATTTAACTTTGAAATATGCAAATAGAGAGCCTCAAACATAAAATAATAATGTAACTATAGTTTCTAAAGGGAAAGTAACACATTCTAATTGTAACACAATCCCCTTACCTTATAATGGGCAGAAAATCATAATAACCCTTATGAATTTGGCCTTTGCCAAGCGATAACTTCTTAAATCAGTCCTGGATGTTATGTCCATGGAAGCAGACATGACAGTTGCTTGTAGGTCACAAGACACAAACTCTGCCTACTGCACAAGGATCAGCACTTTTAAGGACCAGAGAGGTGTGCAATGCCTTGCTGTCCGCTTCATCTTAAAACATTGCCAGCAATTGTCATGTCAACCTGCATGGACAGGACTGGACTGAAGATAATTCTTGAGCAAAGGTTCATTAAGATGTTCTGGCCATAGTAACGGTAAGTGGTGATAATTATTAGTTGTTACTTCTGCTTTAATTGTTAAATTTGTTTATGCAAACTGATAAAGTAAATATCAAGTTTCTATTGGAGAAAAATTATATTCACATTCAGATTATCTCCTTGAATTTTGGAAACATCTCCAGAAACTTGAAAGGCAATGGGGGAGATGCACTAAAGGTCGATGCTGTGGCAATATGATTTTGTCAGTGTGTATAAAGCACTTTGACTTTTTGATGTAGTCACACATCACCAAATGAACTAAAATTTAGGGATGCCATGGGAGAGAAGGAGAAGGTTCCCAGTAGCATACAGGATTGACAAACTGCTTTTGATGTGGAAGGGATCTATCACCAGCAGTGGACAACCCTGAAGTCTGAAAGCTTTCTGTCTGCTTCCTCACTTGATCAGTTGGGGAGTGGAGAGGATCCTTTCAGCACCATGAACAGAAATATTCCCATTACCCTTTGAGTGCCAGAGGGATGCACATTAAGCAACCCCGTGGCACTCAAAGGGTTAAAAAGTACGCCAAGTATTACACAATAATCCCTTCAGCTCAGTATCATATTTCATACATGTTGTGCACTCCCAAGGGGGATAAGGCTGGGGGTTAAACAGATAGCGTCCATGAGGATTTGTGGATACCAGCTGCTCCCTCGGCCTTGTTCTCTTGCATACTGGTAGTTATTGAACCCCACATACACTGCCTGGCTCCAAGAATTGTTCCCTTGCCCACTGGTAGCCACAAATGCCATGGGCACAGCATGGGCAAGGGGAAAAGGCTGGGGGGGTGTCAGTCAATTTATGTTGGGATAACACAACATGGTGATGTTCAGCAATGTGCCGAATACTACCCCACAGTTAAAATTAACATATGCTGCCCCTACACAGTTAATGATGCTCCCCAGGTTGCCCCACAACATGCTGCCCCACAGTTAAAATTCAACTATGCTGCCCCCCCATGAAATTTGACACATATGTTGCCCCCCCATAAAATTCAACATATGCTGCCCCACAAACAAATTCGACATATGCTGTTCCACCAGTAAACTTTCAAAACAAAAGAAGAGGAATTATGCAATATTTGCATACAGATCGATCAGCAAAGTAATAATAAATGTACTTAAAAACAAAGTTGTCAGCACTTCTCAGGGCTGACGTTCGGGCAGTTGGAGAACACAAATCTGTCTCCGCTTGGATCAGATGGTTCCAATCTCCAATGTCCGCATTTGGTGCTGGTGGGCTTTCAAATCAGATGGCCCATAACTCAAGAACCTTGGATGACCCTGAGTTATAGGGAGTTTCCTGATGAGTTAATCAGTGATGCTCCTACTTCTGGGATATTCTTCATTCAAAAGGAGCACCAACAGGTTTCAAAAACACAGTTGGCTTGTTTTTTATATCGCACCCTATATCATAAAGCAGGACTGTCCAAGTTCAGTCCTCAAGGACCACCAACAGGCCAGGATGTAAGGATTTCCCTGATTAAGCACATAAGCTGCCCCACAAATAAATTTGACATACGCTGCCCCCACACAGCTAAAATCCGACATATGCTGCCCCATAACCTGTGCATATATTAAAAGAAAAATATACCTATAGTGCAGGATCTCTAATCCTGCACTAATCCAGCACTATGTCCATTTTGTTTTGAAATAAAATCAGACCTTATGGGCGGCATCAGGGCCACCCCTGATGCCCCCTTGGCAATGATCATCTATGCAATAGGGGACATCAACTAGGTCTGATTTTCTTTCAAAACAAAACAGGATTAGATCCTGCATTATGTGTAGTTTTATATTAAATATTAACCCTTTTGAGTGCCAGAGAGGTACTCAAAGTATTGCAAAGCAATGCATTTCATACCTGTCTGACACTCAAAGGGTTACCTGTGTGGGGGCATCATATGCCGAATTTATGGGGCAGCATCTGTCAGTTTGACTGGGGGGCAACATATGTCGAATTCATTTGTGGGGCAGTATATGTAAAATGTTTTGTTGGCCAGCATATGTCAAATTTTATGTCAAATTTTATAGGGGGGCACCATATGTTGAATTTTAACTGCGGGGCAGCATGTTGTGGGGCAAAAAGGGGCAGCATATGTTGAATTTTAAATGTGTGGTAATATTGTGGGGCAATATGGGGAATCACCAGTGTGTGTTATCCCCACATACACTGTCCAACAACCGCTATCCTTGTTCCCTTTCCCAGGCAGTGTCCATGGGGCTCTGTGGCTACCAGTGAGCAATAGAACAAGGTAGAATGGCATCTGGTAGCCACAAATCCCTATGGATACTACTTGACCCACCAGCATTGTTCCCTTGGGAGTGCATAACCTGTATGAAATATATTACAGAGCTGAGGGAATGATTATGTACTGTGTGGTGTATTTTTTTAAACCCTTTGAGTGCCACAGGGGGCCTAATGCATGTCCTTATGTCACTCAATGGGTTAAGGGAATGATGCTGTTCATGGTGCTGAAATGATCCTCTCCACTCCCATACTGACCAAGTGAGGAAGCAGAGAGAATGCTCTCAGACTTTAGTGCTCTCTTCTGTCAGTGATGTGTGAGGGAAAGCATCCCTTCCACATTGCCAGCAGTCTGACAGCCCTCAATGCTTCTGATTGATTGAGGGCTGTCACTGCTTAAGAAACTACAAGGAGATCCCAACTTCACCAGACTCAGGCAGGTGAAGTAGAGACTGTGAACGCTGACAGAAGAGGCTGCAATCAGAGTTTAGTGCATGTGGAGAAGTGCCACAATAACATTTAACACTTTGAGTGCCAGGGGGGTATGCAACACATTGCAGAGCAGTGCATTGTGTACCCATCTGACACTCCAAGGGATAGACACACCCCAATGAATGGCTCATTATCCTGCATTTACATATGGAAATAGGCCATTGTTTATGTGTTGAGTGAAAATTCATAAACCTGTCGAAGGCATGTCGGATTGATGTCGATGTGGGCAGATTTTTGTCGAATTGATGAGGATATGATGTCGAAGACACTTTATTGCATACTGTCGATGTGCCTTCAACACTGTTCTGACAGGACATCAACATTATGAGCCCTCTTGACCTTTAGGGCTTCTCGGCCCATGTGTTAGAAGTGTCTTTGTAACTCTGATCCTCACAATCCCTTTATCAGTTTTCTGTAAGTCACAGTACTTTTTCAAGTTCAATTCTGTCTTTTTAAGAACTGCAGATTAAAACTGTACTTCATGTTCTCATACCTCAGAAGAACTCTTCATCTGCTCTGGAGGCTCTGGTTTTTACAGTTAATTACCGGGTCTCCAGGGACAAAGTCTGATTCTCCAGCGGTGTTAAGTTTTTTCTGAAACCCTGCCCACTTCGCCTCTTCCCCACCCTATTCTGCCCACTTGTCCCCTAATTTATGACAAAATAACTGTAAGCCCCACCACCCAATTAAGCCAAACACCCTTAATGACTGACCCTATTGGACTTCTATCGTTAAGTTCAAGTAAAGCTTGTATGTTATATGAATTTATTTTGCTCATAAATTTTGATTGCAGCAGCAAAATTTAATGAGTTTGACTAGAAATCCTCCAAAGCATGGAAGTTTAATAAAAATTGGTTGTGTAGTTTTCCAGTATCAAACTGCTGAAAACAATTAATTTTTCTTATGTAGTGCTATGAAAAAAAATTAGTCATCCCTACAGACCAAACTAGTTTATGGATTGTCATTAGAATTGACAGGGAGAAGGGCCCTGATGAGAACAGCCTGCTTTTTTTTTTTTTTTTTGAAGCTAGTAAAATGGGTAAGTACAACTGTAGATATTATTCTTTAAAGTTAAAAAAAAACCAAGCGAATTTCTCCTTTCAGTATTACATAATAGCTGCACATGCACAGTAGGCGGCTCACATTGAAACAAATCAGTGAAGATGTATTAATGCCCTTTCGTCAGTAGATGGCACTGCAGGTCTACAAATGAGATTTCATAAACTACAGAAGGACTTTTGGAATAAAATATGGAAGCAAAATAAATAAATAAATAAATACTTCATTAATAGCCCAGTTAACACTCAAGCACCTTAGAGAAATAAATATTAAGTTCTTCAAATTTAACTCCATGCTTCCCTCCCATCAAAAAAAGAAGAAAACTGGAGTGTAATCTCCACACGTAATACCAATATATTTAGATGAAATTAATATCGTTGCATCCCCCCCATTTTGTAAGTCAGAATTTCTCTGTTCACCAAATTGAATATTATAGGAAATCTATGGGTAGATCTCAAACATGCAGGGGCATGCAAGATGGCCTAAGAATATTTCTGAAATAGAAGCATTCTGAAAGGAATAGTGGGAAAAAATGCCTAAAGCAAGAAAAGAAGGACTGTTAGTTGTCTACGAGAAAAGTTTATAGGCTTTGATTTCTGCCAAAGGGGGATTTTAAAAAATACTGACTGATAGGGTGCTCACGTCGCATTTTCTGTTTTATTTCTTTGCTAGTGTAAAAGCCTGTGTACACGGGACAAGGTCCAGGTAATGTTAACCCTCAAAGGGTTAAGAGGACGCTACCTCACTGCTCCACATGATGCTGTCTTGTGTCGTCTCACTCGTGCGATGCAATCATGCTCAGTTGAGACTGCCCGAACATAGGCAATCTCTACTGCGCAGGACTGCATCGTGACAAACATCCTAGCAAATTATTATATAGGATTTTCAGTCTGTTAAATTCAACAAATAATTAGTAAGTGTGCATTATAATGTGCAAATATATGTCAAGTTTAAGTTTGTTTTCTACAGAGGTTGTGTTAATTTATTTTCATTTAGGAAGTGAACAAAATGTTTCATTTGGCCTGCTGTGCCCAAACTTTTGCCTACAACTGGCTTTTATGTGTTTGCCATTTTAACTCACTATACATAATGATGGATAATAAATGTATCCCTCATACAAAAACGCTGCATAAGGACAGATTTTTCTGCATACTATTGTGTTCAGTCTCTTCAATAAAGAGGAGTTATTTTTAACATTTATTTTAGGATTTTCTGTGCACTGCAAAATAAATATCTTATGAACAATGAATTTATGCTGTTGAAATTAAGATTTGTACATGTATTATTAAAATATACATGGTCATTAACAGAAGTTCAAATTCTAAGAAGCCTGTAGACATAATTATCAACGTGTCTCAGGACAGTAATGCTGAATCCTTTGTGTGCCAGAGGGGTAGGACATAAGCAGCAGCCATGCAAAACTTTATTCAGTGTCAAAATTATTTTGATTTTTGAATTTGTAGTGTCAATTTCACAGCTACTGGAAATAATCTGTATATAGCAGAGAAATAGAGCAAACACTACTGCACTATGACTAATAGGTGGGAGAGTGATAAGCAGTGTAATGCAAAAAGAAAAAAAGGAAGGGGTAGACAGAGCAAAGCATATCTTCTAAGTGTAGTAGGTTTTTTAGTATTCACATAAGCAAACAGCATACAACATTTAATAAGAATGTGTGAATCTGGAATCTGTTCCTGGGACAGGACGTATCCAGCGAGGGATAAACTTCAGTCATTAAGTATAAGGAAAACCCTGCCCGCCCTTCATGAAAGAGGACAGGATTTTCCTTTTGCTTGCTGAAGATTGTCTCGCTGCTCTCCATCCAGACCACGCTTACAGGCAGTGTGAAGGGGCCAGAAAGAGTGGCAGGTGGATCATTTAAGCTTCAATATCTTTTGAACTACAGAAAAGTAAGTTATTAAACTTAGTGCAGCTTGTTATAATACCAATATAGATGACTAGGAGCTCAGCTTTATTATAGACATTTCTATCCCTTTAATGTGACTCTATTGTGACTTTAACCTCCAGAGACAGAACATTGAAACAAAATATATTGATATATTTCCAAAAATGCATAGTTACATAGTTTGTGATATTGAAAGACATGCCCATCAAGTTCAATCTTTGCTAACTCCCTACCTATGTGTTCTATAGAAATGCAATAAATAATTAGGAAAACTTGCTTTCTGACTTCAAGAAGGCAGGTGGATTTCTTCTTACATCAATCTTCTTTATGTGATAGTTAATGACATTGATTTACAGTTCTTATTGTAAAGAACCCCTTTCTTTTGCAGAAGCTAAAACTTATTATCCAACCATTACATTTAATATGCCCTCAGGTTATCTTGTTTGGCCTTATATAGAAATGTTTGCTTGAAAGATCTTTGTAGTAGTAGAGATGTACAGATTCAGATTTTCTAAGTCTGAACTTTCGTAGTTTCACTGCTCTAAGTCAGCGTTCAGTTACCTTGCACCTAGTGCAGCAAAAGTGAGCACAAGCACATATAATCTTATTTGCAGTTTTCTGGGACTAGTATCATATGTAAATCTGGGGTAAACATATTTTATACTCTTTCTCCAAATTGGCATTGTGAGTCAAATGAGAACTTTGGTTGTTTTCAGAAGTTTAAAGGAGTATAACAAGGTCACTTCCATCACTGTCAGTTGTTTTATTCAAAATATATAAAAGTTCAGATAATGAAGAAGTGAATTCACTCTGTGTTTAATTCCTGATATTTCTGACAGGAAGTGACTAAGCAGTTTCTATCACATTCTCTGGAGAACTGTATGCAACTGATGTTTTTCTCTAAATTAGAATGTAACAGAATACCTAATTAGAATTTGACCACTAGAGGGCACTGCTAATGTAAAAAAAATGCAGGTTTAAACAGTAATAACTCTGGAAATATATCTATGAGCAGTGGGAGTATGCTTATTTTAAGCAGCAGGAAACATCCTACAATATAAACAAGTTTACTGCTCCTTTAAATAAATCTGAGGTCAATCTTTCTATATATATTTGCTCATTAACCATCTCTGCTTTATACTGACTGGAAATACTTGGTCAATATAATTGGACTCCATTTTATGAATTAAATAAACCTAATGTCAATTATTACAATAATAGCACATTGCCGTATCTGGGTTTGGCTTCCTCTTGGTCCTTGGGGCCAATCTTGCTTTTACAGGAATCCTAAAACCTATTTAACACTCCTACAGAATTTGCTTCTTGGGTCTTGTGTTTCTGCTTTAATCAAGAAGTTTAAGAGTAAAATAATTAAAATGAATACTAATCTGTTCTCTTTTGCTGACTTTGACTTACCTTCTGACCACCTCTTGCTCTGAAATCTGCCCTTAGGTCATATTCTGACAATGATGAGAACACACTTGCAGACACATCTAATATACAGACCACTGCTAACTTTATGATCATTGGTTCTGACTTGTTTTATACATAACCCCTGATATATTAAATTACTCTGTACTGCTATGGCTCATTCTGACTCTGCTGCAGTTACCTATCAGTTATTTATTTCTCCCATTTTTTATGTCTGTTACTCTGCTTAGCCCACTGTTGAACAACAGTCCTTTTTGCCTGTTTTACTCATTTACCTTTTACTATTTATACCCAGTATATGAATTTTCCATAATCTATGCCATGGATGAGCTCTTCCTCTGTCCTTCGCTAGAGCCGAGTATCAGATTGATGCTTAAACCCAAGGGATCATCGCTGGCAGGTAGGAGTTGTTAAAGGAGCAGTAAACTTTTATTTATGAAAACACATATTTTATAGAGCTTTTCCTACTGAATAAAACAAGGTCACTCCCATCTCTGTCAGATGTTTTATTCAAAATTTATAGCAGTTCAAATAATCAGGAAGTTAATTTTCTGTGGTTTACTTCCTGATAGTTCTGACAGGAAGTGACAGGCAGTTTCTATCACATTCTATGGAGAACTGTATGTCTCTGACTTTTCTGACTTTCCTCTCCATTAGAATCTAACAGGAAAACTAATTAGAATTTTACCACTAGATGGCACTGCTAATGTAAAAAAACATGGGTTTAAATCATAATAACTCTGGAAATATAAATCACTCAGCAGTGGGAGTACCCTTATTTTACTTAATAGGAAAATCCCTACAATATATAAAGTTTACTGCTCCTTTAAAAGAAGAAAAGAGAGTTACTCTAACTGAGGTCTTACTAATAAATGTACAGTTAAAAAAGTAATAAGACCAACAATTGTTTTAGTGCTTCTTTTTAGCTATACTATGTTTCTTTTTCAACTGTAGTTTTATACTGTTTCTAGTTTAACAGTCTATAAGTACTACTAACTGAAATTCCATTAATTATTCTTATAGAAAGATCCACATAATTTTGCAATAAACATCCCAATTTCTACTTCCTGAATGCATAACTTTATATACATTGTCTGCTTATTATCTGCTTAATCCTTGATTTTATCACAGTCCCTTTGAGAAGAAAAAAAATACTGCTTTGAGTTATTGCCCTCTCACAGTTTTGTGTCATCTGTAAAAAGTAACATTTTTGCATTCAATTACCACTTGAGAGTTAGTAATAATTAGATTAAAAAACAAGCAGTGGATCCAGGAAGTGACCCATAGTTACTGTATTTTAAACTCTAACTGAATTTAGAAGGTTTAATTTGCACTAACACTCCATTCCCATCTTCCCAACAATTTTTTATCCAAATATCTGGATCTAGCCTTAGCACTTTAAAGTGTCTTTTTATATCAGAAACACTGTATCTGGCAGCCCCATGCAGCTTAAGTCATTAGTCATGCTGTCAGAAGATCTTGAAACTTATGATCCAACACAAATCTCATAGATACTCGAGGCCCAAACTTACAGTTTGGAAATAGGTACCCATGACGACTACTGGTCTAAATATTATTTATGGTTGATGCAATGCAACATGTTGAATAAGTCTATAGCACGTAACCCTTTGAGTGCTAGAGGGGTATGCAACTCATTGCTTTGAATTCATTGCGTACCTCTCTGGCACTCAAAGGGTTAAAATGTTGATCATTTTTACTTTGCTTTTTCATTACCTGGTTCTCCTTACACATTTAGACTCAATAATTATTTTTCAGATTGCATTGTAATGGGTAACTTAAAGGGATACTAATGTCCATAAAATTGCTTTGCAGAGCTTAAAATAATAAACTAAGCGCAGCAAACCCTATCTCTCAAACTGCCATGGTTTGAGAGATATAGGCATTGAAAGCTCCCCCCTCCCACCCCTTCTCCTGACATCAGCATCTCGCTGACAGAAGGAGATCCTGGTCCAGGGACCAGCAGGTGGCTCTGCAGCAGAGCCGGTATCACGTTATTTAAAAAGAATTAATTCATTGGAAAGGTCTACGAAGTGTGCTTGCAAACCAGGCAAACTTTGTAGACCTTTACAATTAAGTAATTCTTTTTAAATAACACAATTTTGGCTCTGCTGCAGAGCCTCCTTGAGTCATACGACTCGAATCTCCTGCTGTCAGCTTTACAGCTGATATCAGGAGAAGGGGAGGGAGGGGGGAACTTTCAATGCCTATATCTCTCAAACCATATCGGTTTGAGAGATAGGTTTTTTTTTGCACTTATTTTATTATTTTTAGTTCTACAAAACTAGAAACTATTTTTATGGGACATTACTGTCCCTTTAATTTACTGTTGACTTCTCACCTAGGGCCTAAATCAACTGCAGATGATACATTTATCGATAGCTTTACCTCCAGATTTTCTCATAGATTATAATCTGTGTATATGTATATGTGTGTATGTCTCTGTATGTTTCACTCTGTCTGTCTCTTGTATATGTTTTCAACATATTCCTCTCTTTGCATATGTTTTTATGTTATTCTCTCTCTCTCTCTTTGTGTTGCTATCTTTGTGTCTGTCTCTGATTTTAGTAAATAAATCCCTATGCTATTTTAAATATTTTCTCTGAATAAATGAAAAAAACTTTTTGGGACTATGCATGTGCGATTGATCTGGGGACTATGCATGTGATAAAAGCCCAAATGAAATTATTTAACTTGCCCCTTACAGTGCAGTTTGTTTGTTTCAGAATTATTCCAGTTTATCCTATTAACCCCTTAACGACCCTTGACAGTCATAGTACGTCATGGGTCGATCTGAGTTAACGACCCATGACATACTATGACCGTCATGGAATTACGGGCTCCCCCCGCGGCTGCACGCCGTTCGGGGAGTTCAGAACCAAAAAAAAAAAAAAAGCTCTGTGGTCCTTTAGTGACCGCCGCGTGCCTGTGCGGCCGGTCGTTAAGGGGTTAAATTAGTCCATAAGGGCTGTGTTTTCAAGATAAGTGGAGACATTTGAGAGCAAACCATGTGTGCCTTAGGGGAAAAAAAGAAAAATTACAGATATCGCATTTATTTAAATGAGCCTTTTAGATACTTGAATGCTAAAGTGGACACAAACACACTCAAAGAATTACACCTCCCCATTTAAATGAATGGACATCTTAAAGGGATAGTAATACTTAAAATGTAAAAAAAAAATGTTATAGGGGTTATCCCCCTGAGTAAAACAAGAGTACTCCCACTGCTGAAAGGTGTTTCATTCAAACGTTATTAATTTTCAAAGTTGAATTTTTTAGGTGCAGTATCACAGTGGCCTAAAATTGTACAGTGGCGCTGTTGCTACACCATCCTATAGAGATTTATGGTCCCGGGACCAGAGCTGTCCATAGGATCGTGTAGCAACAGCGCCACTGTACAGTTTCAGGCCACTGTGATATTGCACCTAAAAAATTCAACTTTGAAAATTAATAACTTTTGAATGAAACACCTTTCAGCAGTGGGAGTACTCTTGTTTTACTCAGGGGGATAATCCCTACAACATATTTTTTTTTACATTTTGGTATTACTATCCCTTTAAGTTCTCCCCTATAATGCAGTTGGCGTGCCCCATAATTACTCCACTTTCCATTTGAAAATATAGCCAATTTATAAAAGTACTTATTTTCATGTGTGAAACATTGGATAGTCTGTTCTAACTTAGATCTCTGGAGCTATCATCTACACAATGTTCCCAGAAAACAAAAATGTTACAGAGCTTTGATTGAAACAGGTGGGAAACATTATAATGATTATGATGAGCCTTGAGTCTTTCACTAGTTTACATAGAGCCTAAAGGAAAAGCTCTGGCAGAATGGAAAGTCTCTGTCATACTCCTCTTCTACAGGGACTTAGTAATACAAAACCTGCCATAAATCCTTGCAAAATAGAATTTATATCATATAGAAGGCATATGTATCCATAAAATCAAGTCAGAGCAACAGACACTGTGGCTCATATACTAAGTAGGATTTGAGCAAGTCTGGAGTAAACCAACTGAATCACAGGACACAAATGCAACATTTCCCAAATTTCTCTTGAATTAAATATGTCTTTTAACCCCTTGATACCTGCCATAAATCCTTGCAAAATAGAATTTATATCATAGAGAAGGCATATGCATCCATAAAATCAAGTCAGAGCAACAGACACTGTGGCTCATATACTAAGTAGGATTGGAGCAACTCTGGAGCAAACCAACTGATTCACATGGCACAAAATTTCCCAAATTTCTGAATTTTTATTTGCCCCCTATAGTACAAATGGTTCTTCCTACTGTATCAGCCTCATTGAACAGACTAGGGGCTAGATTCTATTACAGGTGCTAATTCTATCTCTGCTTTTATCTCCAGTTTTCCCCATAAACTTCAAAAGGAAAATGTTTGATAAAACGGGTGTTAACATTTAGCACCTGCAATAGAATCTAGCCCTAGATGGGCTGAATTGTTCTTATCCGCTGTCATATTATATCTTTCTAACTGAGCCCTGTGCTGGACATAGTGAGGATTAAATTATGTTGCAGATTTCATCTTCAAATTGCCCCACAGATTACAAAAGAAATTTGTGAGGTAAAATTCTTACTTATCTCACCTGCAATAGAATCTACCTCAAAGTTTCAGAGTGTCTCATATGCCAAGCATAATTTATGCGCCCTTTAAAGGGATTGTAAACCCCCGAAAAACTTTAAGCCAAATTATAGGAATAATAAGAACATACTTAACGCCCTCATTCCCATCTCTCAAACCGTTATGGTTTGAGAGATGTAAGAAAATAAAGACCTCTGCTTCCTTCCCCTTCTCATGCGTCCGCTGTATAGCAGGCGTCATGAGATCCTGCTTCCGGGACCAGACGGCGGCTCTTCAGAAGCACTGTCATCAAGATATCTAAGTATAATTACTTCATCGGAATAGTCTACAACGTGTGCTTGCAAGCCAGGCACACGTAGACCATTCCGATTAAGTAATTATAGTTAAATATCCCATTAACAGCGCTCCTGAAGAGCCGTCTACAGTCACGCAACCGGATTCTGCCTCTGACAGCTTTACAGCTCATCAGACAGAAAGGGGAGGTAGTGGAGGTCTTTATTTTCATACATCTCTCAAACCATAACGCTTTGAGAGATGGGAATGAGGGCGTTAGGTATGTTTTTATTATTCCTATAATTTGGCTTAAAGTTTTTCGGGGGGTTTACTATCCCTTTAACCCCATCCCGACAATTGACTTATCAGGTACGTCCTGCAAAAACTATCACTTAGTGACAGAGGAAGTACCTGGTAAGTCCCGGAGGTCCAGGTCTCTGTGCGGCTGCACGCCGTTCGGGGACTCCGGAATCATTTTGTAAAAAAAAAAATATTAGCCGGGTGTTAAAGTCTGTCACTAAGCGTCTGTCAGTAAGGGGTTAATTATGCATTGTATTCTATTCAGAGTATTTAGTTTAACCCCTTAATGACCATATGACGTTGCCATCATGTGGTTTTCCCATAAGGATCGTTGACGGCCATAGCACATCACATACATCTTGCAGCAACAGAAACTGGAGCGTTCACTCTCAGTCCTCAGTGTGGCATGCCGGTACACACAACAGGTCACGTGTAGCGGCGTGTCGAAAAGGATCAAAGTGGTCCTTAAGGGAAGGTTTCTTCCCAGGACCTTGGTCCTTAAGGGGTTAAAACTTTACCTCAGTGGTAATATAGCATACATAAGAATAATCACTCTTTATAATAACAACACCCCTTTTACCTCACAATGACCACGTAATCCTAATGGCTCCTATGAATTTTTCCTTGATGCCTTTATTCAAGAGATAACATTGTCACTAAGTCTTCGATTTCATGTCCATGGAAGAAGATATGACAGTTGCTATCAGGACCACAGAACGTCAGACTCTGCTCACTGCACTTGTTCATCTTATTCCTTTAAGGACCTGAGGCATATGCACTGCATTATGTTGCAATGCATTTTGTACCCCTCTGGTTCTTTAAGGATTAAAGGGACAGTAATACTGAAAATGTAAAAATAATATGTTCTAAGGTTTATCCCCCTGAGTAAAACAAGGGAACTCGCACTGCTGAAAGGTGTTTTATTCAAAAGTTATTACAGCTCAAAGTTGACTTTTTTAGGTGCAATATCACAGTGGCCTGAAATTGTACAGTGGCGCTGTTGCTACACCATCCTATGGAGATTTATCGTCTATGGACCAGAGCTGTCCATAGGATGGTGCAGCAACAGCGCCACTGTACAATTTCAGGCCACTGTGATACTGCGCCTAAAAAATTCAACTTTGAGCTGTAATAACTTTTGAATAAAACACCTTTCAGCAGTGAGAGTACCTTTTTTTTTTTTTACTCAGGGGGATAAACACTACAATATATATTGTTTTACATATTAAGTATTACTATCCCTGTAAGTAAGCTCATGTACACTGCTTGCTTTAGTTTTGAAAAAACTACCAGCAGCTGTCATATCTATATGGACATGACATAAAGGTGTCATTGAATAAGTTATCTATTGAGCAAAAGCAGATTAACAAACCTTAGTGCAGTGATTCTCAACCAGGGTTCCGTGGCATTTTGGTGTGCCACGGACATCCACTTAGGGTGCCCCTTGTATTCTATAAACACTTTGATAAATTTGTGATTGTAAGTTTCAGATGTATATTTATGGAAAGTTTATATACAATACATTTAGTTTTGTTATTCTGTTTGTGAGGCCTTATAATAACTATATATTTCTCATTTGTACCTTTCATAAAGCCCTTGACAAATGACACATACATTTCTGGGGTGCCCTGAAGAATGTAGATTCCGTATTTGGGGTGTCCTGGATGAAAAAGGTTGAGACCCACTTCCTTAGGGCAATTAGGGCCCTTAGGATTCTCTAGCCATAGTAAGGTAAATTAATGGTTGTTATTATTATTATAATAAGATGTATTAGTTAACCCTTTGAGTGCCAAAGCAATGCGTTGCATACTTCTCTGGCACTCAAAGGATGAAGAGCACATTTAATCACTTCGAACAGGTGCATCTGAGCTTTAGTCTATACTCTGTTGTACCAGTTTGAAGAGTATGCAATACTTTGCACTGCAATGCTTTGTGCACCCCTCTAGAACTCAGAGGGTTAATATACAAGTTATGCAGCGTATCTAATTTAATAAAACAAAAAAGGGACAACATTTGATTTTGACTTTGATCCTTTGAGTGCCAGGAGGGTACACAATGCATTGCTTTGCAATGCGTTGCCTACCGCTCTGGCACTCAAAGGATTACGTTTTGATTACACTGCAGATGATAAACATTATCACTTGTTTTATCAAACAGAATTTTATTACAGTCTATGGGGCATTTAGTAAATAAAACCAGTTAGCACCTTCACATCCTATAATATAAAAGGCTAGATGTATGTTTGTCCAGTGCAGTCATGCGCACTAGAGACTGCAAGAATGCACAGAATGCCGAGGGAGAGAGCAGCCCTGTCACACCCACACATCACTACATGGCAGGTGTACTACCGCAGAACTACACCTCCCAGCAGCCTTGTCACACCGGTGCAACACTACATGGCAGCATTCTGTGTGTTTGGGAAATCTCTACTGTGCATGTGTTCTGGCAGTCTCTACTGCACATGACTGCATCGGACAAACATGCATTGGACAGACATACATCTGGTCTTTTATATTATTTTATGATGATGATGCCACATAATATATTAACACTCTGAAAATGTATGTCTTTACGCACTTTGGCCGGTGTACAAAAGCTTTTACATGAGTATTTTATAATAGGACATTTGGGAATAAAATTTGTAATAATGACTTTGACAGGTAATACATTCCAGCTATCAGACATGTATGCCATGTGCTATGATAGCGTAATAAAACAAAAATTGCTCCTTTAAAGTGCAATTATCATGTGGACAGTGCCTCATCGGCAAGTCTGCTTTCCTTCTAATCCAGCAATGAACTGTGAGATTTGAAGTCTCACACTTCAGAAAAGCACCTGTAGTCAATTATGAACGTTTCACTTGTAAAATATAATTGGACTCCATTGAATTTCACCTGCACCAATAAGGTGAACAGAATTAGCACATAATTTTAAGTGATGTGTAGAGTTGCATTCTAGTCAATATCTGAGTTGTAGCTTAATAAATTTCCAGTGGACTAATGGGCACCTTGTGAATGGAGTACAGATTCTATTGTATACAGGTTCCCTTTTTTTGTTTTTTGAACAGAATTATTAGCATTAAGGGATACAGAAACAATAGGCGAGGAGTCACAATACAATATAATACTGCATAAAGATGTTTGTTCAACAATATCGCTTGACATATAAGTTGCTATATATACCACACAAGAGGTAGTGTAAAATTTATCATTAAACTGTATTTCATGCATATTATATGTATGGTATACAGCAGAATCACATCACAGATAGTGAAAGAAGTTTAGGCATAGGCAACTTAGAAAAACTAGGTAGAGAGAGACTACAAGGAAGAGAAGAAACTCACCTTGCAAAAGTATAGAGGAAGTAGTCACCCCTTCCATGGATGTGAAAACCATCTAAGAGTGCCAGACCTTCCAGAATCTTTGGTAATTATTGTGAATACAAGACAAAATTGTCTTCATCTTGTATGTATCCCATATTTTATGAGTAACTAGTTCAATGGATGGGATCCAATCTGTTCTCCTCCCATTTGCCAAAGATCTCCTAGCTGCTGGATTGATAATATTCACAAGTTTATTCTGGGAAGAAGTCAGAAGTTATGGACAATAGAAGACCATGGGTCTACTGTAACAGAGACAGTTATGCATAGAGACTTGAGTCCAAATGTCTTTTAGTTTGTGGGATGTCCTCCATGAGTGAAGAAAGTTCCCCATTCCTCATAAATTTTATAACCTTACTAACACTTGTTGCAAACAGAGCGCTTAGAGTTTCCAAGACATTGTAACACAATGCACTGGATACCTTCTGGCACTCAAAGGGTTAACTAATCTGTGTTTGGCTGACATTTTATCCCCTATCTCCTGAAAATTTAGTGTAGAGGGGCACATAGATGTATTGAGAGTTTTATGTGGCTTAGAGAACCATATATAAGAAGATAAGGTTTGGATTTTTATGTCAGCTCTTTTTTTGACAAACAACATTAGATGCCAAGCTTACATTTTGTTGAATTGGGTGGTGTATAGTAAAATAAGAAATTGAGAAGACCCAGGCTTCCTCTATGCTTGCATATGTTAGCAGTGGGGGACAGCGTTGCTCATCTTTTTTTTATTTTATTATTGTATTTAACAAAATAATGTAAGAATGTTGTGACTAAAACTAATTAAGTTGAATTGTATACAGGCCAATTTTGGGGTTACAGAACAATGATAATGATGAATAAAGTGGCATCATATTGAGTTCAACGGCTGCAGATCGTAGTCCCACATGCACAATGCCAAAAAGGACATGGGGTCCTGGGGACAAAATTATAAAAGTTCAGAGGATACCGTCTGCAGCCCATGATGGTAACCAAGTCAAGCACATAGCATTTAGATGAGAAAAAACACATTCTAATGTAAACAGTGGGATAGGACCAATCGGAATGTGTGAATTCATTAGCATAATCATATGGTCAGAATGAATAGCTTCCACTAATCAGCAGATATAATGTATACATGATAGAGGGCAACATGTGGCTCTCCAATGGATGCAACATAATGGGGACAGAGAGTAACAGTAGGAAAGGCAAAGTCATAAGAGGGGCAGTAAAGTCAGAGTCACATAGCACTGTTAGACACTGTGGTTGCTTCCTCTTTGCAGAATACAGCACAATGTCATTGGCCCATGATTTACTACTGCCACCAGCTGCTGCTTTTGACAGTCAGTGATGGAGTGTCCTCTTGCCTTCCTTTACCCTGCTCTGGTCCTGCGTGCACTTACAGTCCATCTGGGCACAGCCGTACTGTAAGTGCATGCGGGGTAAAGGAAGGCAAGAGGAGACTCTAGCACAAGGCAAGTAATGCTTTTTTATTAGTAGTGTATGCGGCAAATGGAAGTGAATGTGAGCATAATACAGGAGAGGATGATTACATTGTAATAAATTGTTAAACATTAGCACAGTACTGTGCATTTTTTAATTAGTTAATTTTTTGTATGTGGGGGGTCAGACATTGAGAGAGATGAGGTGTGATTTACTTGTGGTATTGGCAGATGACGTGACAGAGCACTGACTTAGTGCAATTTTTATAGTGGGCACATTGGTTTACATGGGGAATATTTAGAGGGGTGAGTGTTGTATTGGTAGGTGTTAAAGATTGACAGGGGTGAGTATTTTTAAGTGTTTATGTGTGGGGTGTGTGAATATGTTGTGAGAAACTTGTTGATTGTGTAGGTAGTGATTATGGACATCAGTAGGTGTAAAGTGGGATGTGAGGAGCTGAGGGAATTGTTGTTAGGTGTTAGAGTTTGAGAAAGGTGAGTAGTTGTTTTTTGTGGCAGACAGTGTTTTAGTATGTATTGGATAGTAGCTGAGGAGGCTGGTGAATAGTGTACTTATGGGGTACACTGTGATAAGGTCAGCTAATTTTTATTATGGAGCATGTGTGTGGTTGATTACGTTTATGCAACAACGCATTAAAAGGGCAATGAAAGGCAGAGTTGGTGTTATTCCATACAGAGATTTTTACAGCAGTGTACAGGGTGTTTTAGGCCCCCTGATGTCAAAATCATGCATTGTGTGTAACATTATTGAGGTGTGTAAAGTGAATCGGTGTTGAATTTGTAAGGCCGGGTAACTCCTTGCAGAAATTTTTACAGGAGCCCCCCTGGCCACTCCTGTCAAAATCACACCCCGCTGTATGCTGTGCTCAGGCTGAATGGTCTCCCCGGAGTGCGTCAGGCACGCCACATGAACACGTTCTCTTTTGTATATAGCATATATATGTATCTTCTTTCACCTCACCATCCTGGGCCACTTATTCTGCCAAATAAAAAAGTCAACAGCTTTTTGGAAAAAAAAAAAAAAAAAAGAGTTTTATTGGGGGCTGGGATCTGAAAAGTCTAGAACGGAAACAAAAAAGGTTGATAATATGTTCATTTTAATAGTAGCTAACTTGCCTACCCAGGACAGGAGATGGACAACTTTCTCCGTGGTACTAAAATGGGGTTTATAGTTAATGGATCATAGTGATCATAATTAATTGAGCTCCAAATGCCCAGATACTTGATTGCTTTTGGGGAGAGTGATCATAGGATTTTTTCATTGGGATGGGCAAATATTTTTACCACAAAAACATTTAAAGAGTCACTTCCTGGCTTCAGTTGAAAATACAGATAAAATCTTGACACGAGGTAGTGGAGGCAGACAGGCAGACTTGCTTGATTTAAGGAGCATTCATAGTAGCCAGTTATTGAACTCATGGGTGTGAGAATAATTTGTCTTGGGGTAGAGACTATGAAATCATCAACAGTTGCAATGTGCACAATGTATGAAAGGTTGGGAAAAGGAGGAGGTAGGGATCACATATTCTTGGCATATATGCTCTAATTAAGCACATCCAACATAAACACCATAAGGTTTATTTTGACAGTGTTACACCATCCCCCAAGCAATCAGGTGCTGTCACTATACCCCTTGATCATCCTGAACAACTATGATGATGACATGCTCCAAAATCTCACACTGAAATTCCTATTTAGATAACCCATCACCATCCCAGAACAACAACATCATCATCTGCATTGCCTTCTGCTAGTAGTAATATTCCAAGTGTACCTCAGCACCTTCTGGGCCTTCCCCTGCACTAACATTGCCAAAACCAGTACTACAAGCATACAACAATTCTGCAGATGTGAGACTATGGCAAAAATATCTGCACTGCACACTGCACATGGCAGTGACTACACATGGCAGTGAGCAGGAAACTAACACATTGGAATTAAGTTGCACCCACTACCACCACTCACTTGTTGTTGTCAGTTGTCAGCCCACCACTAGGAACAAAAATATGTTTCAAAGCTTATCTTTCCATAGGCCTGCTCTAAGTGGCAACAATTTTCCAGATCTAACCTTGCTGTATACCTCAGCATTGAGACAATGCTCAAATTAATCAGCAGGAATGAAATTAGCAAGCACCATAATGTCACTGTAAGTAGTGATACCCATTCTCATTTGAATATTTCTCTCCAACTCTTGGTTTGTTTGAGCTAAAAACTGTCTAATTTCACTGTTATCATCAGTACAATCATCATCATCACCACCACCACGCTCATCAACTTTAGCACATATTTTCATAATCTCTTGGTGGCAAAATAGGTGATGCAACTGGTGAGACACTCACAGACACAGCAAACACACAACCACCTGGGGAAAAAATAATGATTTTACTTTTTAGAAACATACTCCAGAGCCCTGAGGTAGGATTGCCAGATTATCTCTTTAAAATTGTGCACACATGAAAATGCCTGCTGTATGGATATATGGGAACCAATGCAACAACTACAGCATCAGGCATCTTTCAGATATGTCTATTTTAATGAAACTGGCAACCCTACCATGGGGATGTTGTGGCAGCAGCAGTATATTTTGGTGTTGGACTTCCATTAGTGCTGCAGTGGGAATTATTTTGGCCATAGGAAGCATTAGCAGAAATTGCCATGTTCAATTTTATTGGTCATAGTGAAAAAGTGGAACTGTTAATGGACTTTCTATCCATGGGATTTCCAGTGAAAAGGCAAAAAAAAATTATATTTTTTGCCACAAACATTCTTAGAAAATGGAACTTTTCTCCCATCACTAGTTAATAAGGGAAAGCAACAAAGGTGGGTAACAAGTACCTTTTTTCATTTAAATTTTCACAGAAAAAAACAACATGCAGCCTTTTCTTTGGAAATTCCCATACATAGAAAATGCATAACATTTCCATGACCACAAGAATTCCTGCTTCAATGCTTCTGCTGCTGCGTGGTGCAGTGGAGACATCCACAGGTGAAAGTAAAAGTTGTTATCAGGCTGAGTTTTGCAGCAACAATTGGCTTGTACAATGCTCTTGTATATTTGTCGTCTACCAGTCAAAAGTATTCTACCACTTTCAGTGTCACTGTCTACAAATCACATTCACACTCCAGGTGCTCTTCCAGAGAACTGACTAGCACCAATACTTATTAAGGGACAGTAATGTCCCATAAAACATGCTTAGAGTTTTGTAGAGGTTAAAAAAAACCCAATATGACACAAAACCTATCTCTCAAACCACTATGGTTTGAGAGATATGCTCCGCTAAAGTTTCCCTTCTCCTGATATCAGCTGTAAAGCTGACAGAAGGAGATTTGTGTCGGTCGACATGAGGCGACTCTCCAGCAGAGCTGCAATAGTATGATTTAAAAATAAATAATTCTTTTGAACAGTCTAAAAAGTGTGCTTGCAAACCAGGCACACTTTGTAGACCATTCCAAAGAAGTATTTCTTTTTAAATTGCGCTATTGCGGCTCTGCTGAAGAGCCACTTGTCAGCCCCCGGACCAGGAACTCCTTCTGTCAGTTTACAGCTGCCTTCAGGAGAATGAGAGGGAAAGGGGAACTTTAACAGAGGATATCTCTCAAACCATAACATTTTGAGAGATAGGATTTGTGTCATATTGTTTATTTTTGTTACTCTACAAAACTCTAAGCATTTTTTATGGGACATTACTGTCCCTTTAAATTTAGCAACTCCAGACCCCCCACTTTGCCTTTCCTTTACTAGTAAGTACTGTAAAAATGTTACCACACTGTCTACTGCTTGTATCAAGCAGTGTCAAGGACAATTTTGTATATTATTTATTTATTTATAAAATGTTTTACCAGGAAGAATACATTGAGATTCCTCTCGTTTTCAAGTATGTCATATAGATTAGTACATAGGAATTAGACAGGCGCATCACATCAAAATATGTCTGTTGTGTTTATTTTAGTGCATAATGTACCTGCTTCAGTTTTGTCACCAAATTGTACTAATATCATAGCTAATGCATATCCTGTCACTTTATTCATTTTATATTCAAAATTGAATATAAAATATTTTACATTGCTAATTTTCATTTAACTGAAGAATAACTTTCACTTGGAAACACTTTACCTTTAGCCTCTCCCTCTGTTATGGGAAAGAAGATGTCTGCTGTTGCCAAGTTACACACAGCACTGCAAACAGTGTGAACACTTCATCAGGATATGCTGCATATGTTAAGAAATCAAATTTAGCTATATTTCTAGCACATAAATGCATGTGCACACTGGAAACACTGTATAAATTACCATCCGAACAGATGTTTTTATTCTCTTAAATTAAACAAAGAAATTTTAACAAGGGATTTTCATCTTCAATAGTCAAGTGTGGATTAGAAGAATTCCACAAATTGTAAGCTTTCAAATAAACCACAAGATTAATGTGGTTTTAGAAATTCTGATAAAAGCCAAAATGAAATTGATATAAAACCCAATATGCATTAAAACCTGGATGTTGTGCACAAAAAGTAATTTCCTATTATATCATTTCAGAGGATCTCATATTACATGTCACTTAAGGTAAACCCAGTTTCTGAATGTCACGTATGGCACCACATTGACAAAAAAACCATATCAAGTTTTGTAACTGATGCAAGTACAGCAGAGAGCAACACTGAGTTTACCTCACAGGTTATATGTAGACATACAACGGGAAGTTCAGCATTAAAGATATGCTATATAGGTCTAAACACATTTTAGATGGGCAGACTATTTTGAAAAGTGAATCAGAGATAAATAATGCATGTCTCATAGACAGCAAGATGCTAGATGCAGTGAGACTGATGTATTTAAAGGGATATTAATGTTTCAAAATAAAAGCAGCTCCAATTAATCTTCATAGTATTTGGGCCATGGAAAGTGTTATTTCAATACTAGATGAGAGTTGGTACCGTGTTAGCCGTATAAATACAGGAGGCAAATATAGTTTTTGATACCTTTTATTGGCTAACTAAGCAGATTTAAATGCAAGCTTTCAAGACCTTAGGTCTCTTCCTCAGGCATGTTATACAGATAAATATGAAAACATCTCTCTTAAATATAAGAAGAGTGCAATTTACCATTGACTGATCAAAGATATCTGGATCTGGACTGCATTCTGTTATCTGATTTCCATGCTAAACAATGTGATGTGTACTTGTATTTAAGAGAGATGTTTTCATATTTATCTGTATAACATGCCTGAGGAAGAGACCTAAGGTCTTGAAAGCTTGCATTTAAATCTGCTTAGTTATCCAATAAAAGGTATCAAAAACTATATTTGCCTCCTTATTTCAATACTGTCAGAGTTGTAGTTCAAGAGTAATTGTATGATAAAGTATCCCCCTCCGGCCGCTTTTACTGATGTAACACTGCTCACCTCAGAACAGAAAGGTGTCCAGGCAGCTTGTAGAGAGGGACAATCTTCAATTAGCATAAGGGAAAAACCTGAAAAACCTGTCAAAGGGGGGCAGGGTTTTCATTGTTCTCAAAGTAAGAAGATTGTCCCTTGCTGTGAGCTGCCTGGTCTAAAGACCAGATTCCACATCTGAGGGGAGGTGGCTTACACTAGGTTAAAAGGGGCAGGAGGGGGATACTTTATCATTCAACTACTCTTGAACTACAACTCTGACAGTATTGAAATAACACTCTTCATGGCTCAAGTACAATGAAGATTAATTGGAGCTGCTTTTATTTTGAAACATTACTATCTTTTTAAGATGGATTGGAACAATTCTTATGTCAACTGCACCGATTGGAATAAATAAACATTTTCCAAATTCCCTGCAAAGCAATGTGTTGCGTACCCCACTGGCACTCAAAGAGTTAAGAAAGACTTTAGAGACCTTTCTAACATTCAAGGAACCATAAGCCCCATTGAAATCAATGATAATTTTAATGTTTCCCTTGTGGTGAAGTCGATTTGCTTCTGAATTGTTTCAATTTTTTCTACATCAGCTTCAATAAGTATGCATTTATTTTTTTATTCAGATTATTGAATTATCCTGTTATTTCAAATGTTTCAATGGGTTATATTAACCTGCTGGCTTTTGGGTCATGTTAATATGACCCAGTTCATTCACTTATAGTCTATTCAATTTTATTCTTCATCATTACCTACTTCAGGTTTAGATTGCGATTGGGATTTAATTCAGAAACACAAAATATTCACGATAAGGCAATCTAATAAGGCTAATAAGGTGCGCATCACTATGGCTGAAGTCTAGTGTTTTCAGACACTGAAGGCTTAAGGGAAAATAAATAATCCTAATTATGACTTGCAAAAAATGAGTCACGAGTTGGTGGTTAAATGGCATGAGATAGATAATCTTTCCAGACTCTAGTTACTTTACTTATATAGACTATTTTATAAAATACAATATTTTGATACATGCATTTTTTACTATGATCAAAATGATTACTGATGAAATAGCAGCTCATGAGACATACTCAGCCAGCTGGAAGTATGGAAGAACACCAAGATCTGCTCCCATGTTTGTTTTACTAAAAAAAAGTCTAGACCTCTAAATAAAAAAAAAAACATATAATAAAAATAATAATACAATTAGTTAAAAAGGCTGTATTGTGAAAACAATAAAACAGCAATGATACCATTCTCTGGTATCTATAGTGTTTCCCTAAGATATAGATATGGGATGGACTGGTGGAAAAGACTTTGAATGTCTATTTATAGCTACCTTGCTTGTAGCTGTGTCTAATCAGGTCTTCACCACATGGATGGTGGACTGTATGTGATGCAGGTCCAGCTATGTTTAACACAAAAGTATTATTCCACCCAGGTCATTGGTCTCTTAGCAGCATGAATGCTACTATTCTCCTTAGTACTTATAAACAGGAACCCTGGGGATCTAGCCTCAGTGTACTGGATTTAATGGTATCCATTTGAAGTGTTGCATGTAAAGTTTTGCATCATAAAATGATGCATGTGTTTTGCCGCATCATTTGAAGTGTCGCATTTAAAGTTTTGCGTCATAAAGTGACGCACATTCTACATTTTTAGTCTCTCTGAATGGCGCATTCACCATTTCGTGCATTAACGTATTGCAATATGGGTGCAATAATGACGCAATATGTGTGCAATATTGATGCATTATGGGTGCAATAGGGGTGCATTAAGGACGCAATATGGGTGCAATATTGCTGCAATATTGACACAATATGGGTGCAATATGGATGCAATATGGGTGCAATATTGGTGCAAATTGGGTGCAATATTGGTGCAGTATGTGTGCAATATGGGTTCAATATTGGTGCAGTATGGGTGCAATATGGATGCAATATACGTCGCTCCGAATGGCGCATTCACCATTTTGTGTGTTAACGTGTCGCAATATGGGTGCAATATTGACACATTATGGGTGCAATAGGGGTGTATTAAGGATGCAATATGGGTGCAATAATGACGCAAATTGGGTTCAATATGAGTTCAATATTGTTGCAATATGGGTGCAATAATGGCGCAAATTGGGTTCAATATTGGTACAGTATGGGTGCAATAATGACGCAAATTGAGTTGGATTTGGTGTTTTTTTGGTTGGATTTGGGTTGGTTTTTGGTTGGGATTTGGGTTGGATTTGGTGGGTTTTGGGTTGGATTTAGGTTGGTTTTGGTGGGTTTTGGGTTGGATTTGGGTTGCACCCATATTGCATCCTTAATACACCAATATTGCACCAATACTGCGTCCTTAATGCACCCCTATTCCACCCATAGTGCGTCAATATTGCATCCATATTGCATCATTATTGCACCCATATTGCGTACTTAATGCACCCGTATTGCGTCCTTAATGCACCCCTGTTGCACCCATAATGCGCCAATATTGCACCCATATTGCGTCATTATTGTACCTATATTGCGACACGTTAACTCATGAAATGGTGAATGTGCCATTCGGAGCGACACGAAATGTAGAATCTGCGTCACTTTATGATGAAAAACTTTAAATGCAACACTTCAAATGACACAGCAAAACACATGCGTCATTTTATGAAGCAAAACTTTACATGAAACACTTCAATAGTAAACCATATTTAATTTATATCATGTTCTACCTAATCATAGAAGTCACATAGGATTACTGTACAGCATGCTGGCTTGAACTAATGTCAATGTCCCTTATCCATCCATCCATCTAATAAAACGCAGTGTGAGAAGTGAATGAAAACAAACATTTTCATTTATTTTAATATATTAAAATGTACATATATAAAAAATAATTTAACTGACTGTTCACTTGAATAGACTTTCAAATATGCACAATACAAATGTTGGTGATATAAAATAATTATGACACAAAATATATAACCATCCAGGAGACTAACTCCTGCAGGCATGTTAACCCTTTTGGTGCCAGAAGGGTACAGAACTCATTGCAAAGCAGTGCTTTCCATACTCTTCTAGCACTCAAGCTGTTAAACATATCAGCCCCACTTCTTGCTAAATGGTGGCCCTTTTTATAATGCAGTACAGGCTGTTTTACAGAGATTCAGATTTGATTTGCTTGTGTTGGCATATATTATGCTAGTGCAGTTATAGCTGCTTAAACATCTGAGTCTGGTGTTCAGTGTTACATAGTCTGAGCATCCAGTTCCTCTCTTCCTTGCTTAATCCTGAAAGGAAGAAGGAAGTATGAGAGGTGAACACTAAATCCTTAAGTGTTAGTGTCATGCAAGATTTCTGGGGAGTCTTCCGAAGGGTCAGGGATATTATAGATTTACAGTGGAGAAAGGAGGGAGGGGTAACAAAGGCAAATTTATTTCTGAATAACAGGAACACAGCACACTTAAATTTAACAAAAGCCACAAGATATGCCCAATGCTTGTACTTCTGGTAATGATGTAAGATCCCTTTCTGTCATCACACATACACATTTTACAGAAACAAAGGGGCAGAGAGAAGTGACAGGGAGGTATGGAAGGTGACTGGTTAATCCAGGAGATGAATAGCCTTTGAAGTCCAGCAGCCTGATGTCATTAGGTCTGGGACTGGCAGCTGATAATAGTTCTCTGATTAAGCCCAATTAAATATTTTCATCTTCTGGACAATGGGACAAAGGTGTAGCCAGTCTGTTAATTCAGTCCATTGTGTAGGCTTGCAATTAGCTTTTAGCACCAAATCAGTTGGGTGAGAACAATGGCCATAAATACACAAGGGCTACAATCTGCGATGCACTCACAGAGAAGACCCTGTGAAACCAACCCAACTGTGACAAGTCTGCAATGCATAAACAAAATACAGGGCAAACTACACATATGGACCCTTTATACATATATAAAGTACAGGGCAAACTACACATATTAACCCTTTACACTTAAATTCAATTATATATGCAGGGTTGTCAGCGTGGAAGGGGACTAAAAGACTGTTATTGCTAGAGGGGGCCATGGAGTGTGATAGGGTATGAGTGTGAGAGCTAAAATGTAGTGCAGAAGGGGGGGTCAATGTAGGAGGCAAGCATTAAGTGTTAAAAGGTGTCAATCAAAGAGGAAAACATGGAATGTGAAAGAGTGCAACTGTGAGAAAGTAACATTGAGTACTGAGGCTCTCAATGTGGGAGGTGAGCATGGAGTATGAAAGGGTATAAGTTTAAAAGGGGAGCATGGAGTGCAATAAGGTGTTAGTGTGAGAGACAAGCTAAAGGGTGTCAGTGTCAGTCTAAGAGGGAAGTGTGAAAGGAGGTGAAATAGGAACATATTGTATAAGAGGGTGTCAGTGTGATATGTGATCAGGTAGTATGAAAGTGCAAACAAGGTTAATTGCCGTTTTCATGCTCTGGTGCACCACTCTGGCGTTTGGACAGTTAACCCATCTAAACCCATCCATTCTTTAGACTTAGCCATCTCTGACTAAATTTACTGGGGAGTGAAAAGGGTAATTAATATTGTTTGCAATTTCTAGTCCACTTCAAAGAGACATTATTAGAGCCTAGAGTATAATTAATGATCAGCACTGATAAGATTATTCTGCTAGTAGAATTTGACCCATTGGGTGCCACAGAGCTATCCAGTCCATTGTTTTGCAATGTGTTGGATGACTCTCTGGGGTTAGATGTTAAAATAATGTGCATGAGCTTTAAAGGGATAGTAATGTTACATAATAAAAGCAGCTCTAATTAATCATCATAGTATTTGGACTTTGGAGAGTGTTATTTCAATTCTATCAGAGTTGTAGTTCAAGAGTAATTAAATGACAAAGTATCCCCCTCCCGCCCCTTTTACTGATGTAACACTGTTCAGCCAGATCAGAAGGGAGGTGCCTAGGTAGACTGCAGAGAGGGACAATCTTCAATTAAGATAAGGGAAAAACCTGAAAAGCTTTTCAAGGGGGACTGGGCCTTCATTGTTCTCATAGGAAGAAGATTGTTCCCTTCTGTTATCTGTCGGTCTTACAACCAGATTCCACATCTGAGAAGAGATGGCTTACACTAGGTAAAAGGGTTGGGAGGGGAAACTTTGCTTGTGAATATCTCTCAAACCATAAAGATTTGAGAGATAAAACTTATATTGTTCTTCATGTTTTTTTAATGCCTACAAAATAAAATAAAGATAAAACAAAGTCTTACTATCCCTTTAAAGTCATGTATTGTATATTCAGCCTTCATTCTTATTATACATGAAGAAAATACCTAGTTGTCTTGAAAGCTTACATCCAAAGCTACTCACTTAGCTCATAAAGTTGTAATTTTTACTTTACTTGTTTCCCGCATTTTCTATGGCTAACACAATACCACACTTTACTCTTAGAATAGCATAAAGATTGGAGAGGTTTTTTTTTTATTAGAGTCTGAGAGAGTTTTTTTCTTTTGTGTCTCTTCTTGGTAATATTGTTGAGTATTCCAAGAATTTCTCAATATAATTTTGATAGTATATAAAAAAACTAGTTAAACTTTGCTTGCATATTTGCATTCCAGATTTATTTTATTATTTGTTTTATCTGTAAACAAGTTCCACTTCATTTTGGCTTTGTATATTGTTTTTCAGCTGCTTACTGTTTCTTTAATAAAAACACGCATGACCTCTGCTTCGCACCTATTATTAGGCTATGCAGGTTTGTCCCTACCATGAGTCAAAGGAAACACAGGCATGTATCCAACCAACGGACAGAAAAATAAATCTTCAGCTGGAACACTTAATCTCCTCACATGCTCCAATGAAAAATTTCCCCTTCTTTGAGTTGCAGATGAGGCTCATTAATCTGGGAGACTTCCTATACTCACAACCATGCGTTTATAGAAATTAAGGGCATATTTTGGGATGAAATCTCCGTGACACAGTTTCAATTTTGTTCTCTTCTATAATACTAGTGTGTGTTGGTTCTGAACACATGAATTTCTGTTTTGCTGAATATATCAGTAGCCCAATGAATTAGGTCTGCTTCATACAATTCAGCTGTAATGCAATAAGAAGGAGCACATTCATCTTTCTTCTGTTAATTTGAAACACATACTGTAATTTTTTTTTCTAATTCTCACCAGATGATGATGATGTGTGTGTCTCAGCACTGCTGTATAAACAGAACACTGAACAAACTAAAAGCATAAATCTCAAAATAAATATGCCTGCATGTGTGACTATAACTAGTCAAAAGAGGAGGATAGAATATTTGGCAATTGTTGTCAGTCCAGCATCTGTCCAGCTGTAACAGTGTGGAAAAAACAGAATGTATAATTAAAGGGAAATCTAACCCTTTATTCAGTCACACACACCAAATCACCTCAGGGCAGCAAATGCTTACCAGATAGAGACTTGCTATGGAACTGAACTACACTTTACAGCTGAGTTAACTGTAGTTATAACTTGAAGGCACCAGCAGTCATATTATATGGAGTATATTAACATATTTTCCAATAAAGGATATATGTTCATGACATAGGTGAAACATAGAATTTGATCACAGATAAGAGCCACCTGGCCCATCTAGTCTGCCCATTCTCCTATCTAGTACACTCAGACTTACTGTATTGTTAAAATATCTATATGTGTATCCCAAGAGTTCTTAAAGGGATAGTTTATTATTACTATCCCCCATATTGTAGATATTTGTAAAATAATTTAATAGCCCCCAGGTTTATCTCTCAAACCTTTATGGTTTGAGAGATAACCAAAGGCAAATTTACCCCCCTCCCCCTTCCCTGAAGTCAGCTTTGTACTGACTGTACGACAGACTTGCGGCTCTTCAGCTGAGCTGAGATCCCGTTAGTGAAAAAGAATTATTTCACTGAAACGATCTTCTACATGTGCGTGGTTTGCAAGCACATGTAGAAGACAGTTTCAGTGAAATAATTCTTTGTCACTAACGCAATCGCGGCTCTGCTGCAGATCCGCCTGATGAAAGTCAGACCGTATATCCCTACAGTCAGCACAACGCCGACTTCAGGGAAGGGGGAGGGAGGAGGGAACTTTGCCTTCGGTTATCTCTCAAACCATAAAGGTTTGAGAGATGGACCTGGGGGCTATTAAATTATTTTACAAATATCTACAATGTGGGGCATAGTAATAATAAAGTATTACTATCCCTTTAAAGTTACTTCCACTGCCCAGTTCAAGTATCTATAATCCTTTCTGTAAAGTAATGTTTTCTTATATTTCCTCTTAATTTCCTAACTTCCAATGTTCTGGCATGCCATCTCAATCTAGTATTTCTTTATAGTCTGAAAAAAATGATTACTAAATCCCTTAATATATTTGAAGACTTCAGTCATATGTCCCATCTCCTTTATATCCTGCGAGCTATTTTTAAGGTTGTAGAATCTTTCCGGATATGTTTTTATCTCATGTACCATTTTAGTGATCCTTATTTGAATAGTCTCCAATTTATTGATGTCATTCTGGAGATAGGATCTCCAGAACAATACACCATATTCTAGGTTAGGTAGAACTACTGATCTGAAAAATAGCTTTAAAACTTCTCCTTTTTGGCTGATAAAACCTCTTCATATAAAATGTTGTCCTGTTGGATTTTCCAGTGGCTTTGCTTCACAGCTGCCCTACCTTTAAATCATCAGATAGAAATACTCCAGATTCCCTTTCCTCTGATGCTGTTGTCAGCAGAACAACATATATCTATATTCTGCCCTTGGGGTTTGTGTCCTATATGCATTATTTAGAATTTTATGGCATTACATTTTGAATCCCATATTTTTTTAATTACTGTAACGTTTTTAAATTGTGTCTCGTTTGACTTACCTCTCCAGGAATGTTAACCCTGTTTGAGATCTTAGTCTCCCATGCCAAAATGCCCATCTTCCCTTGACGCACACCAGTAGTATTGATCATACAAGCATTAGATAGAACAGGTTAAAGCAGCGATCCCTGAAGTACCCCAACAGGAACCCATCCTTTCTTTGAATGCATTCTTAATATGCTAGGATGTACTTCAGCTGGACAAAAAGAACTGACTTTTCTACTTTTAATTTAGATAATACCCATAGGTCTTCCTTCTCCATCAATAGACAATTCATTTTTCTTGCCTTTTATGCATGTTTCTCTTAATACTTGTTCTTACTGTCCACAGTCAACTGAAAAACTTAGCAAAATAATGATTTAAGCAGTCAGCTATTGCTTTATCACCCTACACATACCTATAATTCTTTTTCTTAAGTCTAACTGTATCAGTTCTTTAACTAACACTGTTATGCTTAAAGAGGTTGTCATTGCCTGGGCTAATTTCTCTTCTGCCTGGGTTTTACATTTCTGATTATGAGTCAGAGTAAGGAGAGCAAAATATTTTACCCCAAAAAAGAAAATTGTTGAAAAGGTTACTTTTTTGCCTTTGGCAGGAGATTCCTGTGAAAAGTGAATTTTGTCAGCTTTTTTTTCCCACTACAACGAATGTTAACCATAAAACCACACACTATCCCCCAGCCTTGTCCTACAGTAACAATAAAATCAAACATTACCTCCCAAGTGTTGCCCATGGTAATCTTAGAAGCACATCTTGCTTCCAAGCCTTGCCAGGTTAACCATAGAATCACACATTGTCTCCTCAGCGTTACTCCAAAGTAACAATGGAACTACACACTGTCCCCCAGACTTGGCCCACAGTACCCACTGAACCACACACGGTCCCCCCAGCCTTACTGCACAGTGACCATAGAATCAAACACTGTCCCCCCAGCCTCACTCCACAGTAACCGTAGAATCACACATTGCCAAGCCTTGCCCACCAATTAAACCACAGATACCGACCTCGCTAGCATCAGCATTATCCCAGATGAGGTAGCTATAGAACTGCACTAACCTCTTCTCCAAGTCATGTCCTGCTGCTCTGAAGTAGCCTTAGAAGTATACAGTAGCTTCTAACCCCAAAGTGTAAGCTGGAAAAGATCCCATGAAAAATGTAAAGGGTTTAGTGAAAAGATAAAAATTAGTGATGAGCGAGCGTGCTCGGCCGATGCTCGGATCGGCTCGAGCATCGCTCTGCTCGGCACATGGCGGTACTCGTCGAGTACCGCCATGTGCTCTCCCGCCATGTTCGGGTGGCGGGGATCTGTGCCGGAAGAGGCACAGATCCGAAGAAGCTCTGCTGGACCACCAGGGACTGGAGGTACGGGGGCATTGCGGAGATGAAGGGGGCATTGCGGAGATGAAGGGGGACATTGTGGAAGAGGGGCATAGACTCTATGCCCCTCTTCCACAATGTCCCCCTTCATCTCCGCTATGCCCGTCTTCCACAATGTGCCCCTTCATCTCCGCTATGCCCCTCTTCCACAATGTGCCCCTTCATCTCCGCTATGCCCCTCTTCCACAATGTCCCCCTTCATCTCCTCTATGGCATAGAGGAGATGAAGGGGGACATTGTGGAAGAGGGGCATAGCGGAGATGAAGGGGCACATTGTGGAAGAGGGGCATAGCGGAGATGAAGGGGCACATTGTGGAAGAGGGGCATAGCGGAGCTGAAGGGGGACATTGCGGAGCTGAAGGGGGCATTCGGAGATGAAGGGGGCATAGCGGAGATGAAGGGGGCATTGACCAGGCACCCTCCCCTCATCAGAGCAGGGGGTGCCTGGTGTCGCCCCATTCACTTCAATGGGGCTCGGGTGCTCGGCCGAGCACTCGAGCCTCAGGGGGTGCTCGGTCAGAGCACCCGAGCACCCGAGCATCGGGGTGCTCGCTCAACACTAATAAAAATGTTAGCTTTTTTCAATTAGCAGGACTTTTTGAGGGAAAATCAAATTTCTTCTTTTTACCCATCCCTAATTATGATAGTAGTCCCACTTTGTTTATCCTTGTATAGTGTCTTAACCCCTTCAGTGCCAGAGGCTCGGGCCATTTCCTGAACCCTGCAGGCCAGACACTTTTTCAACATTTTTGCTATCCTTCCGTTTAGGCTTGATTTCCTCTGGGGATTTTTAGTTACATATGGAAAACTATATATTGTTTTTTTCAGAACGAATTGAGCTTTCTTGTGATACCTTACATGAAGAGAATTTTACATCGTGCAAAAAGCTATGATGTCATAATGACAAAAAAAAGTGAAAATTTACTCATTTTGCTAAAATCACATACTATGTATCAAAAATATTTACCTTGATTGAAAAAGTTTCAATTATTTGAAAAAGCCTCGAGTCCCCTGAGTAAAAAAATACCAAATTTGTATAGTTTTACCTACGTCCATGGCTAGCGTAGAGCCCTAATCACCAGCAGCGCAAAATGACATTTTCAACTTTATAAACTAATATGCGCATTCTAGGGTTTTTGTGGTAAAACTACCCTAAAACAGTGGAATAACTATATAAAACTATATATTTCGGAAAAGTAGACAACCTGCCGCATCTAATGAGGGGTAACTTGCCTTCTTACCCCAAGCCTGGTGTGCACAAATGCCTCCAGAAGATGGTGCTAATGAAAAAAAAGGCATTTTCTTACATTTCTGCCCCTTCAAATGTACTGAAATTTGTGAAAACCATGGCATTTCCAACTGTATTCATTAGCTATTGCTCTTAGGAGAAAAATGACACCCCATTGGTATGAGTTTAACTACCTCAGGGGGCGTTAGAAGTGCAAAATGACACCTACTACAACCTCAAATTTTTCTAACATTTTCTCAAACATTACTTGTCAGTACACAAATGGTTATAACAACTACAGAAGTGAAGAAAGGGTACACAAACCATACCATTTTGAAAAGAAGACACCCTGCCGCATCTAATGATGGGTGACTTGCCTTGTTACCCCAAGCCTGGAGTGCACAAATGCCTCCAGAAGGTGGCACTAATGAAAAAAAAAGGCATTTTCTTACATTTCTGCCCCTTCAAATGTACTGAAATATGTGCAAACCATGGTATTTCCAACTGTATTCATTAGCTAGTGCTCTTAGGAGAAAAATGACACCCCATTGGTATGAGTTTAACTACCTCAGGGGGCGTTAGAAGTGCAAAATGACACCTACTACAACCTCAAATTTTTCTAACATTTTCTCAAACATTACTTGTCTGTACACAAATGGTTATAACAACTACAGAAGTGAAGAAAGGGTACACAAACCATACCATTTTGAAAAGAAGACACCCTGCCGCATCTAATGATGGGTGACTTGCCTTGTTACCCCAAGCCTGGAGTGCACAAATGCCTCCAGAAGGTGGCACTAATGAAAAAAAAAGGCATTTTCTTACATTTCTGCCCCTTCAAATGTACTGAAATTTGTGCAAACCATGGCATTTCCAACTGTATTCATTAGCTAGTGCTCTTAGGAGAAAAATGACACCCCATTGGTATGAGTTTAACTACCTCAGGGGGCGCTAGAAGTTCAAAACGACACCTACTACAACCTCAAATTTGTCTAACATTTTCTCAAATATTACTTGTCTGTACACAAATGGTTATAATAACTACAGAAGTAAAGAAAGGGTACACAAACCATACCATTTTGAAAAGAAGACACCCTGATGCATCTATTGATGGGTGACTTGCTTTGTTACCCCAAGCCTGGAGTGCACAAATGCCTCCAGAAGGTGGCGCTAATGGAAAAAAAAAGGCATTTTCTTACATTTCTGCCCCTTCAAATGTACTGAAATTTGTGCAAACAATGGCATTTCCAACTGTATTCATTAGCTAGCGCTCTTAGGAGAAAAATGACACCCCATTGGTATGAGTTCAACTACCTCAGGGGGCGCTAGAAGTGCAAAACGACACCTACTACAACCTGAAATGTTTCAAACATTTTCTCAAACATTACTTGTCTGTACCCAAATGGTTATAACAACTACAGAAGTGAAGAAAGGGTACACAAACCATACCATTTTGAAAAGAAGACACCCTGCCGCATCTATTGATGGGTGACTTGCTTTGTTACCCCAAGCCTGGAGAGCACAAATGCCTCCAGAAGGTGGCGCTAATGAAAAAAAAAAGGCATTTTCTTACATTTCTGCCCCTTCAAATGTACTGAAATTTGTGCAAACCATGGCATTTCCAACTGTATTCATTAGCTAGTGCTCTTAGGAGAAAAATGACACCCCACTGGAATGAGTCGACCTACCTTAGGGGTGCCAGAAGCACATCACTACACCTACCTGTTTGCTTCTTCGAAAATGGCGGCTTGTACTAAAATGTCCATAACTGTTAGAGACATGAAGGAAAGGTATAAAAGGTATACCATTTTGGAAAGTAGACATTCTCCCGCATCAATTGAGGGGTCACTTGCCTTTCTACCCCCTGGGCTGAAGTGCACAAATATTTCCAAAAGGTGGCGCTATGGGAATAAATACATGTTTTTTTACATTTCCACCACTTCAAAGATACTAAAATCTTTGAAAACCATAACATTTCCTGCTGTATTCAGTACCTGCTACCAACATGAGAAAAATGGTAGCCTATTTGTGTGGGTTAACATAGAATATGTGGGTGCTAGGAACACGTACGTAAACCTGACACTTTTGTTTTTGAAATTATCTGCTTGCACTAAAATGGTTATAACCATAATAGATATGCAGAAAAGGTAGAGAAACAATGCCATTTTGGAAAGAAAACATCCTTCCGCATCTAATGAGGGGTCACGTGCCTTCTTACCCAAAGGCTGGTATGCACAAATGCTTCCAGGAGGTGGCGCTAGTGAAAAAAAAAGGCATTTTCTTACATTTCTGCCCCTTCAAATGTATGGAACTTTGTAAAAACCATGGAATTTTCAACTGCATTCATTAGCTAGTGCTCTTAGGAGTCAAACGACACCCCATTGATATGAGTTGACCTACCTTAGGGGGTGCTAGAAGTAGAAAACTACACCTACTACAACCTCTGATGTTTCTAACATTTTCTCAAACCTGACTTGCCTGTACGAAAATGACTATAACACCTTCAGAATTGAAGAAAAGGTAGATAAACCATACCATTTTGGAAAGAAAACAACCTGCCGCATCTAATGAGGGGTCACTTGCCTTCTTACCCCAATACTGGTGTGCATAAATGTTTCCAGAAGGAGGCGATATAGGAAAAAAATTGCATTTTTTTACATTTCTGCCCCTTCAAATGTATGGAGCGCTGTGAAAACCATGGAATTTTCAACTGCATTTGTTTGCTAGTGCTCTTAGGAGTCAAATGACACCCCATTGGTATGAGTTGAACTACCTTAGGGGGTGCTAGAAGTAGAAAACTACACCTACTACAACCTCTGATGTTTCTAACATTTTCTCAAACCTGACTTGCCTGTACGAAAATGACTATAACACCTTCAGAATTGAAGAAAAGGTAGATAAACCATACCATTTTGGAAAGAAGACAACCTGCCGCATCTAATGAGGGGTCACTTGCCTTTTTACCCCTAAGTTAGTTGGCACAACTATTTCCAGAATGTGGTGCTACAGGAAAAAATAAAATTTTGTTTTACACATCAGTCACTTCAAAGATACTAAAATGGTTCAATGGCGTGGGATTTCCTAGGAGGACTTCTTGCCAGCCTAAGAAAAATGGTACCCCACTGCTGTGGGTTGACATACCAATTTACGCTACAGGAGCGTAGCTACCAGTGAAACAGAAATGGTAAAGCAAACAGTGTATGTGTGATTTTATGGCTAACAGATGAAAGAAGCTAGGGCGTCAGCTGGTGTACGTGCGGACCTGTGACTACAAGTGTAACAAAGTATGTGGGAGGGTGAGGGATTAGGCAGTGTGTGTGGGTATGAGCAGAGGAGCAAGGATGGTGGGGCAGTGTTTGATAGTGTGTATGGGAGATCTGTGACTACCAGTGTTGATAAAGAGTCCTGTGTGTGCCACAGGAAGGGGGTCGGCATTGAACTCCCCTCCTAGTGGCACACACAGGGTTAATTTGTGTTTTAATTTTTTTTTTTTTTATTATATACCTCATTGAGGGGCATAAGGACCCCCTGATCCCTCCCCAATGAGGTCTTAGTAAAAAAATATATATATATGTCCACAAACAGGGGACCCGGAGAGTGCCACAGGGGTCTCCAGCGCATTGCAAAGCAATGCATTGGATCCTTGTGGCACTCAGAGGGTTAATTTTTTTTTAATCATTACTTGGTAATCAGAGCTTGTTGGGGGGCCATCAGGACCAATCATGATGGCCCCCCAACAATCTCTGATAACGAAGTAATGAGAAATGCCCTGTGTGTGCGCCGCAGAAGGGGGGCTGCATTGGCCCCCCTTGAGGCACACACAGGGTTAATTTTTTTTCTTTACTTTTTTTATTATGGACCTCATTGGTGGGTATCAGGACCCCTTTGATTCCCCCCAATGAGGTCTTAAAAAAAAAAAAAAAAAAGGAATCAAAATAAATGTCCCTGTGAGTGCCAAAGGGCTCTCCAGCGCATTGCAAAGCAATGCATTGGACCCTTCTGGCACTCAGAGGGTTAATTTTTTTTTTAATCATTACTTGGTAATCAGAGCTTGTTGGGGGGCCATCAGGACCAATCATGAAGGCCCCCCAACAATCTCTGATAACGAAGTAATGATAAATGCCCTGTGTGTGCGCCACAGAAGGGGGGCTGCATTGGCCCCCCTTGTGGCACACACAGGGTTAATTTTTTTTTCTTTACTTTTTTTTTTATTATGGACCTCATTGGTGGGTATCAGGACCCCTCTGATTCCCCCCAACGAGGTCTTAAAAAAAAAAAAAAAAAAAGGAATCAAAATAAATGTCCCTGTGAGTGCCAAAGGGGTTTCCAGCGCATTGCAAAGCAATGCATTGGACCCTTCTGGCACTCAGAGGGTTAATTTTTTTTTTTATTATTACTTTGTAATCAGAGCTTGTTGGGGGGCCATCAGGACAAATCCTGATGGCCCCCCAACAATCTCTAGTAACAAAGTAATGATAGAAGCCCTGTGTGTGCCACAGGAGGGGGGGGGGTGCATTTGACCCCCCCCTGTGGCACACACAGGGTTAAAAAAATTTATTTTTTTTTTAATAATAGACCTCATTGAGGGGCATCAGGATCCCCCCTGATCCCCCCAATGAGGTCTTTAAAAAAAAAAAAAAAAAAAACCCAAAGAAAAGACCCTGTGAGTGCTACAAGGGTCTCCAGCACATTGCAAAGCAATGTGCTGGGGACCACTGCGGCACTCACAGGGTTAGTTTTGTTTTTTTTTTTATTTTTTTTTATTTTTTTATATATTCAGACCTCGTGGGGGACATCAGGACCCCTCCTGGTGTCCCCCAAGTAATTGATCTCCCAGCCGATAGGCTGGGAGACCAATTTGGCGACTGCAGGAGAGCAGAAGCTCTCCTGCCCTTCACTCCTACCACCGGTAGGAGTGAATGGGACCGGGGAAACTTCCCCAACGTCATCAGTGACATGTCACTGATGACGTTGTGAGGCTTCCCCCGGTCCCGCCCACTCCTACCCGGAAGTTCGGGTAGGAGAGACGGAAGAGGAGAAGCTGCGCTTCTGCTGCGCTTCTCCTCTTCCTTTATTGATCTCCCAGCGCGATCGGCTGGGAGATCAATAACAGGGGAGACATGAGTAGTGATCCTCATGTCCCCCCACGATTGCCCACCTTTTTTTTTTTTAAAATGCGGTCACTGCATGCCGGTTATACCGGCTCATGCAGTGACCGCATTTTAGTGGGTACATCGTACGAGCTTGGCACAGCGGGTACAGCTGTCCAAACTCGTACAATGTACCCACTTGGCACTCAAAGGGTTAATCAAACAGAGTTTATATTTTTAATAACAGGTTGTTAAAGGCATAGTAATACTTAAATATTACTAATCCCCATATTGTAGTAATGTTAAAAATAATTAAATTGTCCCCATTGTCATCTCTAAAACCTTTATGGCTTGAGAGATAACCACTCGCAAAGTTCCCCCTCCCTCCCCCTTCCCTGAAGTCAGCATTGTAGCTGACTGCAGTGCAAGCCTGTCGTACGTGCTTGGTTTGCAAGCACACGTAGAAGACAGTTTCAGTGAAATAATTATTTTTTACTAACGCAATCTCAGCTCTGCTGCAGAGCAGCCTGATGCACGTAAGACAGGATATTCCTGCAGTCAGCTACAACGCTGACTGTCTGGAGCATTGATCTTGTCTCCAAATTTCCTTATAGGATGTGTATGTGTTCCATTGCAGCCTATAAATTAATTTGAAGACAAAATCAATGCTATAATTTTCACCTGCCAATGAATTCAGCCCTATGGCTGATTGTCCATACCATATCATCGTTTCCCTTCACTATCAGTTTTAATACATTGTTAACATAGTAGATATTTGTCAGATGCTATTAAGAACACACACCAATGACACTGCCAACTGACACCTTTATCAGAAGTCATTACATCAGGACAGCTTTTACTAGCTCTAGGTTTCAGGGCTTGGTGTGTATATTTTAACAATCACAGATATGAACATTATAATGTTTCCTCTGCTTTATATTACTTTAAATGAACAAAATCACCAGCCCTTTAGTGTATCTGCCTGTTACAGTTTTCTGTGCTTGTCTTGTAATGGGATTGGGTTCCACTTTGTCTGAGGGTTGACTCCAATGTCCTTGACCTACTGCAGTTGTAGTCATAGAACCATACATTCTGACCCCCAGTGTTGTGTCACAGTAGCAATACATCCACACATACCTCCCCAGGCTTATCCCACGGTAGCCATGAAGCTACTGAGCCCCAGCCTTTTTCGCACCTCACTGGTAGCCATAATGACGGGCAACACACACAGACTTGAAATGGTAGCTATAGAATCACACATGCTGACCTCCAAATCCTAGCCTTGTTCCACTGCCTGATAGCCATTGTACCACATATACTGAGTCTGACCAAGTGGAAATTCATGAGCAAAGGCAAAAATGTGGATATGTTATGGGGTTTTCATACATATGAATTTCTGCAGAAAAGCTGCAAGTTGTGGGTTTTTCTGCTGGAAAATAAATGTTTTTCCATCCCAAATCCCAGTTCAAGTGATATCACATGGTCAAAGCTGTGTACATGTCTAGGGCCTTATGAAGAAAGCAAAAAAAGATGAGGAATCTTGAAGCAAACCAACTGTATTATAGAGGTGGGGATACCATAATTTTAAATTGTCCATTTAATCTCTAGAATGCTAGTGTTCACAATATCTCGGAGCCTTCTAACATTATGCTGTCTCACTCTCTTGCTCTCTTTTGACCTCTTTGGGGATTATAACTCTTTGTGCATCAGAGGGTATCCAATGCATTGCAAAGCACTCAAATGGTTAAACCTTTGAAGGCTAGAGAAGCCATTGATTAATTGCAAACTAATGCACTGATGACCTCTGTAGCCGTGAAGGGATTTCATTTTTTGTGTGCCCGAGGGGTACACAACGCATTGATAAGCAATGAGTTGTGTACCCTCTGGCAATCAAAGGGTTAAAGTTCCACTTTGAGTGTTAGGGATACATCCAACACATTGCTTCACTTTGCCTTGGATACCCCACTGGCACTCAGAGGGTTAAATGATTAAGAAATTAATTTTGCCTGTTATGGCTTTCTCTAGAATTACTCCTCGTTAGCTTCCTAAATACAACCCCTTAAAGAAGAGAGCATATACCGTATCCAGGGCTTATAATTTTATGTCCTTTGCTACTAGCCAGACCTGAAAAGTTACTCACCACTGCAAGCCAAAACATACCCACCAGGGCTGAATTTCTACTCGCCAGGGCTAAATTTTCACTCGCCATTGGCTAGTGGCGAGTGGAAATTTTGAGCCCTGCGGTATCTATTGAAATACAAAATTTGATAAAGAACATTTTTTACTACCTAAAGTAACATTATTTGTTAGCTAAATCTGTTTGAATCAAATTGCAACAGTTTTGGCCCATTTTGAGCAAAGATGATGGTTTGAAAGCCCTCATAGAGAATAGTCTTGTGCAAATTGTTTATGTGCACATGATGATTGGAAGAATAAGTGGAGAATTTAAGTTGTGCATACATGGACATATGATTTTACATAAAACTTATTTTCTAAGGGAGACATATAGTTCTGTGTCTGTATCAGAGACTTTAAGCTAAAAAATCGATACCAAAAATTCTACATACTGCCTGATTTTCTTCATGTTGGATATGTATCCTCTTAAAGAACAGCAGATATCTGAACCAGGAGCCTTATGGTTTGAGACTGCTGTTCCTGTGCACTAAGCAGTCAGCTTGACAATTTTTTCAGTGACCGCTCTGCTTCTGCTTCAATAGTTTCCTTAGCCACAGGACTCCTATGTTGGTTTTAATTTTAGTAAATATAATTGTCTACATTTAGGTTATAATCTGTTGCTTTTAAGGCTTGTCCAACCTCTTCATAAACTCAGCTGTCCCAGCAAACCTTGCTTGGGTACTACTGCAACCTGACCACATAATTCAGCCCACTCTGGTCCTTTAAGTGATTTCTTGTGTTTTTTTATGACATTTGTCTCACTCTGTGACTTATCTCTTTAAGGGTTCACTTAGTTTTTGTTTCTGTTCACTATTATCTTCCTGATTGTATCTACATTATTTTTTTCCTTTGCCTACCCTATTTGTTGTTCCATTCTAATTTCTGACTTACCAGCTTTTTTTACTTTGTCTTTTTTCTGATGCAAATATTGTTTTCCAGCTCTGGCCTTGCATTTTTGTTTTACACTTCCTTTATACATGAACAAATGCTGTTGTCTGACCATGTTGCTAGTATAACTTTCTGTTTCCCACACATTCTACCATTCAGTATATCTGCTTATGGTTCAGAATTCATCTACCTGTACTTTTATCCCCTGCCTGTTACCACACAGAACTCCCTTCTTCAGTTCTGAAAATGTTCCTTTACCCTGGGCCTCTGCCCAATTTTTTGACATTCCCTAGCAAAATGGCTTTCTAATGGTCTCTGTCTATTCATGCCCTTGCTGTAGTTATTGTGCTCCATCCCAGCACTCACAGCTATCTCTGGTGCACATGAGTATGCACACAGATAGCCATGCAAAATAACTGCGAGTATCAGTAAGTGAAATCAGTCTTATGTATAAAGGCAAAGTAGATACATTCTAGGGAAAAGCAATTGCACCATAGAAGAACAATATAATTTCCAGAAATTGCCCATGAAATGAGGCTTTTAACACCTAAAATGTTGTCCCATAGGGTCCAGTTGGTTTACAAATGAATTTTCCTAATGCATATAGTATAACCGTAGTTTAAAAGGTGATATGTAATGTTACACTACAAAAATTAGTTATTCCAGGTAAATTTTCACCTTTAAATGGGTAATTAACTATTGTTTATAAAGTAATTAATCTCATATTTTGACAATAAAGCAAGTATTCATTATACTCACATACTTTATTCTTTAAAATGTCAAGCAGTACTGTTCTTTCTATTAACACTACTATTTTACATGGATAAAATCCAACACTTCCTATATAACCAATGATATGTGAACTATGTAGTAAAGCACATAAAGCTGTCATAAAGTTGCTGAAATGTTAGAAAGTACAATTCTCAATATAGGATAGGGTCTGTTTACAACACAAGTTGACTAATTTATGAGCTAGTTACCACCTGCTCTTCTACTCAATCGAAAGACTAAAGGGACTATCTGTTACTGAGAAGCAAGCAGGGGAAATTACTAAAGTTCTTCCTAATCCTGATACTGACTACTGGACGTCAATGAGATCTGGTATATAAGAGGTCGGGATAAAGTTTCAGGTTAGCCTATTTAAAATATTTTCAGCGTTGCATGAAAAATTGTGCACAATTCTTTTGCCAAGAATTTGCCTTGGCTAAGCAAATTGCTTCCACTATGTTAAAGGGAATATCTGGTGGTCTGTTGTGCTTTGAATATGAGAAGCCTTGGAATGTAAGTAGAGAGAAAATCTTCACTGCTAATTGTAGGAAGCACAACAGTTCTTTTGCTGCCATCTGAGCTTAAATGCCTTAACCAGTTGGAAAACATCCATTTCCTATTAAGTGACACCTGCTGTCACTATTTTCTTGAATGCACCGGATTTCAGTAAACTCATTGCAGAAGATATTTTATTGAACTATCTAAGAATGATGATGATAAATGTGCAATATCCTATTTCACTTTCCAATTTTTTTTTATTAATTATTAAGTTGAGTTTTGGAAATGGCTACAGACATATTTAAAAAGCCCTGGGCTGCACTGTGAAACCCCATATTGACTCATGCCAGCTGTTTTTTTTTTTGGGGGGGGCAGGGGTATAAAATGTTTCCATCAATTGGATTGCAACCTGGAAAAAACAAGCAGGTTATACAGTGGATAAAAAAAGTCTACACACCCATGTTAAAATTCCAGGTTCTTGTGATGTTAAAGGGATAGTAATACTTAAGTATTACAAATCCCTATATTAAAGCCTTAGTAAAAAAAAAAACTATTACCCCCAGTGTCATCTCTCAAACCATTATGTTTTGAGAGATGAACGCTTCTAAAGTTGCACCCTCCCTCCCCCTTCCCCGTAGTCAGCATTTTAGCTGACTGCGGGGAACAGAGTCGTACGACTTTCAGGCAGCTTTCCAGCACAGCCTGATCGTGTTAACTAAAAAAATAAACTTTCACTGAAATGGTCTTCTACGTGTGCTTGGTTTGCAAGCACACGTAGAAGACTGTTTTAGTGAAAGTATTTTTTTTAGTTAACGCGATCGCGGCTCTGCTGCAGAGCCGCCTTATGATCTCTGACCGGATTTCCCTGATTCAGCTACAACACTGACTACGGGGAAGGGGGAGGGAGAGGGCAACTTTAGAAGCGTTCATCTCTCAAACCATAAAGGTTTGAGAGATGACACTGGGGGCAATATTTTTTTTTTACTAGGGCTTTAATATAGGGATTTGTAATACTTAAGTATTACTATCCCTTTAAAGAATGAGACAAAGACAAATCATGTCAGAACTTTTTCCGCCTTTAATGTGACCTATAACGTGAACAATTCAATTGCAAAACAAACTTAAATCGTTGAGGAGGAAAAATAAAAAATAAAAAACTCACAATAACCTGGTTGCATAGGTGTGCACACCCTTAAACTAATACTTTGTTGAAGTACCTTTTGATTTTATCACAGTAATCAGTCTTTTTGGGTAGGAGTTTATTAGCATGACACATCTTGATGTGACAATATTTGCCCACTCTTCTTTGCAAAAGCGCTCCAAATCTGTCAGATTGCGAGGACATCTGCTGTGCACAGCCCTCTTCAGATCACCCCACAGATGTTCAATTGGATTCAGGTCTGGGCTCTGACTGGGCCATTTCAAAATGTTAATTTTCTTCTGGTGAAGCCATGCTGTTGTGGATTTGGATGTGTGCTTTAGGTCGTTGTCGTGCTGAAAGGTAAACTTCCTCTTCATCTTCAGCTTTCTAATGGACGCCTGAAGGTTTTGTGCCAAAATTGCCTGGTATTTGAAACTGTTCATAATTCCCTCCACCCTAACTAAGGCCCTGGTTCCAGCCCCAAAGAATGATGCTGCCACCACCATGCTTCACTGTGGGAATGGTGTTCTTTGGGTGATGTGCAGTGTTGTTTTTGCACCAAACATACCTTTTGGAATTATGACCAAAAAGTTCAACTTTGGTTTCATCCGACCATAACACATTTTCCCACGTGCTTTTGGGGGACTTAATGTTTGTTATTGCAAAGTTTGGCTGGGCTTGGATGTTTTTCTTTGTATGAAAAGGCTTCCGTCTTGCCACCCTACCCCATAGCCCATTCATATGAAGAATACGGGAGATTATTGTCGCATGTAGCACACAGCCAGTACTTGCCAAAAATTCCTGCAGTTCCTTTAATGTTGCATTAGGTCTCTTGGAAGCCTCCCTGACCAGTTTTCTTCTCGTCTTCTCATCAGTTTTGGAGGGATGTCCAGTTCTTGGTAATGTCTTTGTTGTGCCATATTTTCTCCACTTGATGATGACTGTCCTCACTGTGTTCCATGGTATATCTAATGCTTTGGAAATTCTTTTGTACCCTTCTCTTGACTGATATCTTTCAACAATGAGATCCCTCTGATGCTTTGGAAGCCCTCTGAGGACCATGGCTTTTGCTCTGAGATGCAACTAAGCAAATGTCAGGAAAATCCTGCTAGAATGGCTGAACTTTATTTGTGATTAATCAGAGTCACTTTAAATGATGGCAGGTGTGTAATGACTTTTATTTAACATGGGATTAAATGTGATTGGTTAATTCTGAACACAGCCACATCCCCAGTTATAAGAGGGTGTGCACACCTATGCAACCAGGTTACTGTGAGTTTTTTATTTTTTATTTTCCCCCTCCCCGATTTCAGTTTGTTATGCAATTTAATTGTTCAAGTTATAGGTCACATTAAAGGTGGAAAAAGTTCTGACATGATTTATTTTTTTCTCATTCTTTAACATCACAAGAACCTGGTGTGTGTAGACTTTTTATATCCCCTGTATGCATATCCTCCATAGACACTCTGTGTCAGGCTTTCAAGCATGAAGCAGAGGTTCCTTGATGACTCTCTCACTCAAGACAAGAGACTGGACTGAGAAACTTGCAGGACTAATGGTGGTACAATGATAGTCTCTTTTCAGACCCCCATTCTGCTCTATCATTGGTCCCTGGGAGCTCACAATACAGCCCTGGCTTTATTGGTGGGTCTTGTCCCAGTTTTAAACTCCCCCTATGATCACAGCTCGCCTGCACTCTTTGATAAAAAAAATGAATGATGTGCCAGGACTATCCCATTGATTTAACAGTGGGTACCAGAGAGATATAAAACACATTGACACTCAAAGGGTTAAATTGGGCTTTTAGCCCCTGGAATGATAGAAAAGCATCCCTCTAGCAAGGAGTTAAAATCTCCTCTGAAACTCCTTGAGGAGGGTTAAATAACACAGTGCGAATCAGTGAGAATTGTGATATTTTTTATTTGTTATCTACAGATCACATGTTTTTTTCCAAAGGTTATTCGACTTTTCATTTGTGCATGCAGCCCATGGTTTCTAGAATGGCAAATATTTCCAAATGTGATTAAGTCTTTGAGTGCCAGAGGGGTATGCAACTCCTGGGGGGAGATTCACTAAGCGGTGATAAAGAGGTCATAATGTGGAGATGACATCTCCAGTTTATCACTTCTCCAGTTCTTGTGTTATTCTATGGAGCCAATGCACTAAGATTTCTTCAGCTTTGAAGATCTTAATGAATAGGCTCTTAGTGAATAGGCTCCCCAGGGGAAAGATTCACTAAGCGGTGATAAAGAGGGGATAAAGCGGAGATGACTTCTCCAGTGATATCAATTCTCCAGTTCCTATGGCTCCATAGAATAACATAGGAAATGGAGAAGTGATAAACTGGAGAAGTCATCTCCACTTTATCACCGCTTAGTGAATCTCCACCATTTTGTAGCTCTGCTCCTTAAAGGTTTGAAGGAGAAGTAATATCTAAATAAATCTGGGTCAGTTAGAGAAATACAAATGTATATTTCATAGATGTTTGACTTGCATATTTTTCCTGTTAAGTTGCTATAACCCTGTGCCATACCTCCCAACACTTCAAATGGCCAAAGAGGGACACTTTTGTTTTAGGTGGTGTTTATGGGGGTATGGCTGGTGAGTGGGGCATTACCAATAATTTTTACGCTATTTCATGACCTACCGGCTCCTCTTTGTGTAACTGAATAAATTATTTAGAGCAAGACCAACGTATTTTATTTACACAGATTAATTTATAAACACATATATTAAAGATTAACTACACATTTATGTGAGTTTTATTGTTGTGGAGCATGTAATACACACTACTCATTCTGATCTCCTGAAAAGAGGGACAAAAGGGTAGAAAAGAGGGACAGAGGGATTTGGGTCTGAAAGAGGGACTGTCCCTCCTAAAGAGGGACAGTTGTGAGGTATGCTGTGCTTTACATCAAGCACCTTACTCTCCTCCCAGTTTTCTCATTTGATGTTTGCAGTCAAGATATTCTGCTTAAAGGGATAGTAATACTTCGTTTTAACTTTATTTTATTTTGTAGGCATTAAAAAAACATGAAGAATTATATAAGTCTTATCTCTCAAACCTTTATGGTTTATGAGATATTCACAAGCAAAGTTTCCCCCTCCAGCCCCTTTTACCTATTGTAAGCAATCTCTTCTCAAATGTGGAATGCAGTCCATAGACCAGACAGATAACAGAAGGGGACACTCTTATTCCTACGAAAACAATGAAATCCCTGCCCCCCTTGACAAGCATTTCAGGTTTTTCCCTTATCTTAATTGAAGATTGTCCCTCTCTGCAGTCTACCTGGGTACCTCCCTTCTGATCTGGCTGAACAGTGTTACATTAGTAAAAGGGGCGGGAGGGGGATACTTTGTCATTGAATTATTCTGGAACTACAACTCTGACAGAATTGAAATAACACTCTCCAAAGTCCAAATACTATGATGATTAATTAGAGCTGCTTTTATTATGAAACATTACTATCTCTTTAAGTCTAAGTGGTGTCTTCATACCACTTTCACCCCTGCCACACATACAACACAGTGTTGCAGTAAGCTTAAATGGTAATGTTAGAGTCCTTATATAGGCAGACATAACTTATTTAAAGGGAGATGAGCCTGCTGCTCCAGTAAAGAAATTTAAATATCACTTTTTGGTGGAATAATCTAACCAGTGAAGCTGTTTACATGAATCTGCTGCATTTTTCACCTGTCAGTTGCCATTTCCTAATAACTCACAATGAATACAATTTTAGTTACGTAACTGTGTCCTTCTTATGCTGGTCGGTAGACTTAGCAGTGTCAATAAAATGGATATCACAACTCTACAATATAGGAGAAAATAATTTTGGTTAAGGAAAAAATTAACCCTTTGAGTGCTGGAAAAGCATACAATGTTTTGCACTACAATGCACTAAATACCTCCCTGGAACACAAAGGGTTACTGTTTTGTTTCACTTATTTTTCAGTCCATCTGGCTTCTTTATCCTGCTTTTTGGTACAGACTTGTATGCAGTTATCCTATATTATTTTCTTTTCCTGCATTCTCCACCACTACCACTAGTCATATTTTTGCCTTGCATTAGTCATTCTTAATGCAAGCACTGGTCCTTAGTGGAGATAATCAAACTAGTCACACTTTGGTTCATAAAATAGTTTAAAGAAGAGTTTGTCCAGTTATTTTTTTTTACCATTTCTCAGAAATTAAAGGGGAACAGCACCTATTGAAATAGTTCCTAAGTTGTTTAACAGAAAGACTTACATTGCTACGCAAGCTATATATGGAAGTATAGCTATATGCGTTGTTTTTTTTTGCATTGGAATGACGTTGTACTCTACAATAGGCAGTGATATTTCCTATATGAAAACGTGTAAATGTTTCTAAAGAACCATAGTTGAGGCTGCTCTGTGGATTATCCTCTTCAGACTTTTAAAACCCATTTTATTGTTGTGCAAAGTGTAAAATAAAAGGGGGGTTATGCACTAAGGTGTGATAAAGAGGTGATAATGTGGAGATGGCTTCTCCAGTGATATCACTTCTACAAGTCCTATGCTATTCTATGGAGCCAGCACACTAAGATTTCTCAAATTTTTGGAGATCTTAGTGCTGTGGAGTAACTATAGGGGTCACACCTGTGACCGGGCCCATCCACTCCAGGTGCCCGGCCGTTCCCTGTGACCCCTCTGTCTGGCGGCCGCAATCTGCTTCCAGAGATCTAGTAGTGCAGAGCGCTGGGAGATGACATCATCTCCCAGCGCTCTGCATTACTAAGAGGACCGCGCGTGAGCTCCAGGTTGGAGATGGGGGCATTGTGTTGGGGGGGGGCCAATGTGGTGGTGTGGGGGCCCATGGCACTTTTTGCACCAGGGCCCGGAGGCTTCTAGTTACGCCTCTGTCTTAGTACATAGGCTTTACAGAATAACACAGGAACTGCAGAAGTGATGTCACTGGATAAGTTTTTATCATGCCTTAGTGCATAATCCCCAAGCTGCATTATCATGGATCTCATTATTAACATACAGCTATTAACCCTTTGAGTGCCAGAGGGGTACGGCTTTGCAATGCATGCCGTACCCCTCTGGCACTCAAAGGGTTAATACAGTTAAAAACCTATATATAAAAAGCTGTACTGAACGTATATATATAAAACACAGTAAATTATTTTGTTAAGTCTTTGAGAACCAGAGGGGTACTTAATAAAGAATTTGGCACTACTCTGGAACTCAAAGGTTTAAACAAATTAAAAAGCCATTTAGTCCTATAAGTGCATTTTCCATTTAAATTAAAGTTAATGGAAAAAAATCCAAATGAAGTGCTAATCAGGCCAATGCTGTCTAAATATAACAGCTGAAACAAGTGAACTGGTTGTTGTGAGGTTTGCAGTTTGCTTTGCTCATCTTTATTCCCTAAGTTCAACCTGCACTATATGAGTAATATAGATAATCAGCTCTCCATGGTAGCTGATGGTGAATTATGCTTTACATTCATATATCACTGTAACTTACTGTTTTATAAATAAACAATAGGGAACCCACAAGGCATGCTAATATATTTTACAGTCAGAGATCTATATTCCTTCAGGGTTGTAATCGATTCCAGCTATTCATAATACACATGGAAACATACATGACATAAGTAATTTCTCATGCCCTTAACTTTGTTTATTTGTTCGTAGACTGAAAAGAGACTCTCCTTGGCCCTTCCTTCTCACTTGAACCTATCATGTTTATAAAGGACCTATCATTCTCAAAGGCATAAACAGCAGTCAGCATTATTTAGACTAGGTTTATCCCAACAGCCCATGTGTTTATTGTGATAAGGTTTGTAGGTGTCATCTTAATTTATTTTAGGGCAGCTCTTGCTTAGTTTTCACAGATGCAACACATTGTGGGAAGCTAGCTGTCATATATCCCAATAAAGACAATTATGCTGCATATAAAAAAATAAACACATATGTATTGAGTGTATTGTAGAAAGCAGTCAGTAGATAATTTAGATAAGAGCTGGGCTGCTTTTCTATGTGGAGTTTTAATGACAGAAAGATTCAGATTATTAACTCTTGGATTCATCAACATCTGGTCTTTTTCAGGTCTGCCTTCAAGATTCACACCTCATGTTTCACCAATTCAATGAAAGTTCAATGTTGATTCATGACAGCTTTATGAGGGCTTTGCCGGGACTCCATGTATTACATTTAGGTAGTTGTGGAAATACTGCTAACATTGGTTGAAGTTCAAGCTTTTCTAAATTAGGGACATTAGATACTCCTCATATGTTTCTCATTATCCATTCTGGGCTGGTTACTTGTCTTTTGTTAACATTTAAGTCAGTACTGCATTCTCTATGATGTAATACCACACACTGCAACATAAACCACAGATGCTATAACACAGCATTATGTGTGATATGACTGTTGTTCAAGTTTAGAGACAAACTTAAAGAGTAGAGTCTGTAACAGCTGATTTAATCATGCATCCGTTTAATCAGGTGTTTCTTTCTTACGGAGGAAAATATATAATGAATAGCTTAGGAAAACCAAGACTCAAAGCATAATCACTTTCTTTCAATAAGTGGGGATCACTGAATAATGACAACTGTCTACAAAGTGTGCCTGGTTTGAGGCTGTAGACCGTTGTCATGAATATTTTCTTCATATGAAATGTTATTTTGGCTCTCTAGATGAGCCGTCCGGTCTGCAGACCAGAATCCAAGTCTGTCAGCTAGAGCACTGACACAGCTTAAAGGGGCAGGAGGTCAAAACTTTACATAGCGATTACTCAAACTATATAAGTTATATAAAAAAGACATGGATGTTTTAGTTTATTTAATACCTTCAATATTAAAGCTTAAATATATGAAGTATTGCTATCCCTTTAAGTCTGTACATTATTCTGCCATATATTTTGGGGGCTGTTTAAAAAATTAGTGTTGTTGTTGTTGTTACAAGTACACTAGTGTATACAGCACTGGGCTTAAGAACTATTACTTGGTGTTAGGCACTTTCTGACAATGTCTGGGATCAGACATCTGGTTTACAGATAGGATTTCAGTCCAAGCATTAAACGGTAGGTTTGTAGAGGTATAAATCATAATTAAAAGTTTGCAGTGTATTTTTCAGGAGCAATATCCTTCTTTAGGTTTTGTCCCTAAAGCTTCCAAAAGTGTCTTACTATACTTTTATCAATGCCAGATGCATACCTACTCATGGAGAGTGGACAAGTCTTCATATGACAGTCACTGCTAGTCACAACTACTGGATTCCAGATATTACTTTGAAAAACAAAGCCAAAATATGTGAGGCTCACTTATATCAAAAGTAAAAATTATTTAGTTTATTCTACAGCTCGTCATCACTCAGAAACTACACGGTAGCTCTTTAGTGCCAGTACAAAGGAGAAATTTACATGTACATATCAGATTAATCATGCTCAAAAGTGCAGTCCAGTTCTGAAACAACTGGCAGGTCCCCTCTGCTAGACAATACCAGCTAAAATGTCAGCCTTGTTAGGGCCTTGTCAAAGAAGTGCATCTGGTTTTGCTAGGCAGTGAGAGCAAGGGGTCCATGACTGGATACCCTTCACCCTTAGGGAGGCACCCTCTGGTTGTTACTTTAAGAATGTTAAAGAAAATCATTGCATTGCCCATACCTCGCCACATGTGACAAGGTAATGTGAAATCACTTGAGGTCTTCAAATGCAGACCTTGGAAAGCAACCATTTGCTTTGAGGTCTAAAAGGGTGCATAGGGTTATATCAGTAGTGGTATCTGTGTGAAGATATGGAAAAGGTATAACAAAGTATTATTGGAAGCTTTAGAAACAACTGACGACAGAATAAGTATCTTGACCTTGAACAAGGAAGTGCAGGCCCACAGTACATGTTAGAATGCAGTTTATATTTAAATAAAATAAGACTTATGAGTTTGTTTAAATCATGACTAAAACACACATTTAAGTTTTGATTGTGGAGAGACAATACCCCCCTGAACAATAACAATATTATCCTATCCTATAATATGAAAGGCCAGATGTTTGTCCGATGCAGTCATGCGCAGTAAGGACTGCCCGAATGCACAGAATGCCATCCCGTGTACACAAGCTTTTGCAGTCATGCGCAGTAGAGACTGCTCATGAAGTCATGCGCAGTAGAGACTGTCAGAACACACAGAAGGCTGGCCCATGTACACAGGCTTTTACACTAGTATTATAATAATATAATAATATTTATTATAATAGACAATAACACCCCCATCACAGCTAAGGCGCCCCTCAAAATTAAGAGTTCTAAGCGGTTGCCTACTCTGTCTATTGGGAAGGAGCTGGAAGGAGTTGCAAATTTATTCTGATGTGATATGAACTGATGTAGTTTTCATTTCAGGTATATGACAAGCCAAACAAGTTTTATCAATTTTATCCCTTGTTTTCTAGGTTAGAGTTGTAATTTTCTTTCTAACTCTCCCATATTTTCCTCTAGGGAGGCAGGACACAGTGCATAAAAGAAGTCTGCCCAATTCTGTCATGCCCTCAGCATCTCAGTCACATTCCTACTGGACAGTGTTGCCCTAAATGTATAGGTGAGTGAGCATATAATACAAAATTGGCATATATGACCATACCTGGGAACTTCAAGATGAGCTGACCCTGGGATCGTTGAACTATTAACCCTTAATGCTTCCCATAATGTAGATTTTATGTAATGTACATGCTTGCTCTAACCCGGAGGTGCTCCAGTCGGTCTTCATGAAACCTTTTAACATGGTACAATTTAGAGATCTCACTGCTTAAAGTGTTAGTAATGTCCAACAAAAAGTTTTTGCATTTAGAAGAGCTTAAAAAGCTGAGCTAAATGCAAAAAAATGTATCTCTCAAACTGCTATGGTTTAAGAAATACAGGCATTTAAAGTTCGCTGTCACCTACTGACAGCTGTAAAGCTGTCAGCAGGAGATCAGTGTCGGTCAACACGGAGGTGCTTGAGCAGAGCCGCAATCTCGTTACTTACAAGGAATCCCTTCATTGGAATGTTCTAAAGCGCGTGCCTGGTTTGCAAGCACACGTTTTAGAGCATTCCAGTGAAGGAATTCCTTGTAAGTAACGAGATTGCGGCTCTGCTCAAGCTCCTCCGTGTCGACCGACACGGATCTCCTGCTGACAGTTTTACAGCTGTCAGTAGGAGACAGCGAACTTTAAATGCCTGTATCTCTTAAACCATAGTGGTTTGAGAGATAAATTTTTTTGCATTTAGCTCAGTTTTTTAAGCTCTTCTAAATGCAAAAAAACTTTTTGTTGGACATTACTAACACTTTAAGCACAAACAAGACAAGTAGGGCATCTTCCCTTGTCATTCTGGTGCAAACAGCACCAATTTAGAGACTAAAGAAACATTTAACTGAAGCAAATTATATAGTAGGTAACACAGAACTCTCTCACCCTGAGAATTTGGCCCTTCACCCTGAGACCCTTGAGATTTGTGTCAAAACCCTGAGTCTCAGGGTCAAACCCTGAGAGTTCCCAGGTATGTTCATGACTGGCTAGTAAATTGTATATGACAGCATTACCTATGTAATATTTACAGAGCAATTAACATTTGAAATAGATCTAAACTATAATGGTAAGCCTGAGGTATCGCTCCAATCATAAACAGCTCTCACAGTTCAACAGAGGTAACCATGTGTAGGATATATTCACATGGCTTTTTAGATCAGTGTTTTTAAGTTGTTCTAAATGCTTAAAATTGTACTTCATTACTATGGATTGGACTGTTCACACAAGTGATTTGTCCTGATATATGATTGCCCAAGCATATTTTGCTGAAGCTTCCCATTCATAGAAGGAGCCAGGAACGTTTTAGCGAAACTTAAACGCATAGCAAACATTGTGGCCACTCTGCAGTTAGTTATTCCATAAAATGACATAAAATGCAAGATGTGAAATTATATAAAATTACATAAGATTAAAGATTGGTTCTATGCATTGCTCACCACTACAGTCCAATCAATGGTCAATCCACATGGGTGTTAGCCAATAATGGTACAGCTCCAAAACACCCCAACAGTGAGATTACCAGGTAAACATACGGATAGAGGTTTGAGTGGTATTGCAACACTGCCCAGTCATATCACCCATGTGAACCTATACCTACTGTTCCTGTACATAAAATACATTCAGTGTGTCATGACAGGTGTCCCAAGATGAGCAAACATCAATGCATCATATTTTTGTTAAAACCAGATGTATCATACTATGGACCTTATTCAGAAAGAAAAACATGAGCAATTTTGGCACACACCCTCCATTAGGTAGGGGGAATTGAAAATCCCTATTAATTTAAATATGTTTTAAACCCCTTGTATGCTTTGCAAAGCACTGAAGATATCTCTGGCTCTATAGGGGCTAACAGACCAATTTAAGTAAATGGAAATTTTGTGACCAATAATTTGTCCCCTACTGTGTTAGTAGTCTCCACAATTGCTTATCTTTAGTTTCTACATAAGACCCTGTTTGTACAGTGATGTGGGCTTCATTTGCATAACAATGCATGGAGTCTAGTTACTTATAGAGGAACTTTCATCAAAATTAAATTGCCCCCCAAATCCTTATTAACATAGCAATACGTATATACATACTTTTATTATGCTGAATAAGTCCGGCATTAGTGAAAAATAGAACTCGTTCAGCAGGCATCAGTGGGCAGTAGCACAGACATCTTGCAGAAAAGGCATCTGTGAGTCTGCAGTATCCGTTCCATTCACCTCTAGGATTGGTGAGTGGAGTTCCTTTGTTTCTTAACCCCTTAATGTCCAGTATCATGCCAGAACTGTCACTAATATTTTGATATTAAGGACCAGTGGCGGTCCTGGCACGTCACGTATTTTTACTCACAGTGCTCATGTAGGAGCGCTGTGAGTAATAGCGGGGACTGAAATTGATCGCTCCAAGAGCGATCTCTTTCAGTCCCCCGTTCGTCGTGCCAGCACACATGATCAGGCGCACAGAGAGTCTACAGCAAGATCCCTGTTGCTGATGCCTGCCGAACAAGTTTTTCTCAATAATGCCGGACTTATTCAGCATAATAAAAGTATGTATATGCATATCACTATGTTAATAAGGATTTGGGGGGTAATTTAATTTTGATGAAAGGTCCACTTTTAGTGAATGCAAAGACTTATATATACTTTGAAGAGCTCTTACTGGTTTGGTGAATTTTAGCTTGATAAAACCCAACCATACAACTTGATATAATTATTTTTGTTTGTTTGTCTTTAACTCTTTGAATGCCAGAGAGGTATGCAAGTGATTTGACGCACCCCTCTGGCACTCAAAGAGTTAAATTGCTCTCTTCTTCACTGGATATGTAATAATATTATTTTAATTTCATCATCTCCTCATTTTCTGTTGTACATTTTTCTGGGAAGAGAGAGAGCTTTTCAGTGCATAACATAAACATTTATAGTTGTCTTTGTGTTTACAATGCAGCGTAAAGTAGCACAAACACCTACATACAAATGAACTTCAATTATGCACACTTAACCCTTTGAATGCCAGAGACACATCCAACACATTGCAATGCAATGAGTTGAATACCTCTCTGATGCTCAAAGAGTTAAATACCCTGTGCTAAAATCCCTAAAACATTTACAATTTTTTCTTAATGGGATATTAATGTTTCAAAATAAATGCAGCTCCAATTAATCTTTATAGTTTTTGGGCCATGTAGAGCAGTATTATCATTCTCCACAATGTGTAGTTCCAGAGTAATTGAATTTTAAAGTGTCCCCCGCCCCTGTTACCTATTGTAAGCCGCCACCCCTCAGATATGGAATCCGGTCATCGGACCGGATAGCTCACATCAAGAGACAATCTTCTGGCTGTGATCAAAAGAAAAACCATGCCCCCTTGAAGGAGGAGGGCAGGTTTCTCCTTATGCTAACAGAAGAGTGTCCCTTGCTGTGATCAGGGCCGGATTTACATCTCAGGAGCCAGTAGGCACAGATATCTGAAGCACCCCCTCCCCCCCCGGCCATCTCCACAATGCTCCAAATCTCCATATTGCCCTCACATTGCCCCCCAACACCTTCACATTGCCCCCCATCACCTTCACATTGCACCCGTCAGCACCACATTGCCCTCATATTGCCCTATCATCTCAACATTGCCCCATTCAACTCCATATTGCCCTCACATTGCCCCCATCAGCTCAACATTGACCTCATCAGCTCCACATTGACCCCATCAGCTCCACATTGCCCTCAGATTGCCCCATCATCTCAACATTGCCCTCACATTGACCCCCGTCAGCTCCACATTGACCCCATCAGCTCCACATTGCCCTCATATTGCCCCATCATCTCAACATTGCCCCATTCAACTCCATAATGCCCCCATATTGCCCCCCATCAGATCCACATTGACCCCATCAGATCCACATTGCCCTCACAATTCCCCCCTTCGGCTCCAACTTGCACCCACCATCTCCATGTTGCCCTCACATTGCCTCCCTCCCACTGTCCATTTCCTACCTCCCTGGCAGGAGATCTGTCATCTGTGCCTCCTTTGGCACAGTCCTGTAGTTGCTGAAGCTCCTGCGTGGTCTCCTATTCAGGAATGCAGAGCGCTGGAAGAGGATGTCATCTCACAGCGCTCTGTATTCCTACAGAACCGACGAGAGAGCTCAGCACTTACAGGACTGTGCCAAAGGAGGCACAGACCTGTCCTGCCAGGGAGGTAGGAAATAGCCAAGGGGGGGGTGCAATGTGAGGGCAACATGGAGTGGGCGCGGCTCAGCCAGCAAGGTGGCTATTTTTTTTTTTTTTTTAAAGTATTAAAAAAAATATAATCCCATTGGCAGGAGCCCCTCGGTGGCGGGCGCCTGTAGGCAGGTGCCTACTTTACGTTATGGCAAATCCGGCCCTGGCTGCGATCCATCCAGATGGTCTTGCTGTACAGCTTTACATAGGTAAAAGGGGCAGGAGGGGGACACTTTATGATTCAATTTCTCTGGAACTATACATCGGAAAGAATGATAACACTCTTCATGGCCCAAAAAACTATAAACTATAATAGGATCTGCATTTATTTTGAAACATTACTATGCCTTTAAGCCAAAAATCTAGTCTTATATTTGCTCTGAGGGAGCAGCCATCCGTGCCTTATCCACAGTTTCATGTAAAACATCTGTTTTGAGGTGGTTGCCTGTAAATGGGCTGAGATAACAGCTTTTCTGACTACAAGAGCAGTGTGCAATAATCACACTAAATTAATTGATATTAGCTCTCGTCTCTCATTACAAATTACTTATATTAAATAATGTTTTCTGAACAGAACAGCTTACCCATGCATTAATAAAGCATGTTTATGATTATATTTTAGTGATAAAACATGACTAATTACTATTTACATATGCTTGCCTCACATTATATTTGACCAATTTCATTTGGTGTGTAATTATTCCTTTAACAAAACATACAACTATAGCCCAAGGCACTGTAGGCAAGAGTTAATCAGCTACCATTGTCAGTAATGTTCTTTGACTAATGAGATTCATTGTTTATATAGATGTGGGCATTAGCAGTGTAACTGTCAATGGGCCATATGTTCAAAGGGATAATGACAAAAAATGCTGTATGAACGACAAAAATAAGCAAGTTTATGCATGAACGACATATTTTCTATAGAGTATACCACAAAAAACTAGTAATGTCCATTGTATACGACACAACTCCAGAATTGCCAGTCAAAGGGGTGGGGATAGGGCGTGGCTAAGCTATTCTCCAGTGTCGTATAGAGGAAAAGAAAATTTGTTGTAACTAACTACAAAAAAATATCTTACAAAAGACAAAATTTGTACGTTAAGAAAAAGTGGAGGGAATGTGAAGTTCTGAATGTGAAAATTTTTGTCTTTAGCTAAGACATTTTTGTCGTTAGTTAAGACATTTTTTGTTTTTACATAAGACAGTTTCAGTCAGGACAAACAACTTATTTGCAATCACAACAGACACTCTCTAAAAATATTAATGAGCCCAACGACACTTTGCTTTGAAAACTCGTTACAAACTACAAAAGCTATTTTGCTACTTCTTTGAACATATGGCCCAATGAGAAATCTCTCAGCAGCATAACTAGTTACCACAATAATTTGCTGCTAATACTGCACCACGCCACATTACACAACTGTAAAAAGGTAACATGGGCTGAATCAGTAGTTGTATAATTAAGTAAGAAAATGTGTTTATATGTATAAAGAAAATTTGCAGCAATTCTGCTGAAAACGAATTTCATAATAAAGAACACATACAAATTCCCATTAATTTAATGATGACTTTGAAGCCCTTGAATTCTAAAGAGGTCTCCAAAGCACTGCTTCTTTTGCTAGAATTCAAGGCAATAAAAGCCCCATTTAACTATCAGGAAAAATATATTTTTTTCCCAGCGGGGCAGTTGGGCTACAACAGAATGACTTCACTCTAATTATATTCATTGGCCCCACTGCACCATAAACATTCTTATTGCGCCCATAATTGCTAGGTCAGAATTGTTGATTTGGCCAATGCAATCTCACTTTCCACCTGCTACTGGTTTACGGTGGCTTCTTTATTTACCCCATTCCTGATCAGCTTGTTTAACCCTCCGAGTGCCAGATGGCTGCACAGCAGATTTCTTGGCTGCTATAGAGGTCTACTATCACTGCAAAGGATATTTAGGATCAACATTGTTAATGGTTTTTGTGCTTGTGTTATAGGATAGGGGAATTTACTGTGGCAGGCAGGCAACTATGGACGTGGTTATGGGAGGAGCCAAATAATGAGTAGATTTGTGGCTTATGACAGTGCTAAGGGTGTCAAGGATGCTTTTGTTCTGTTTCATCTGTGGTTCAGCCTGACCTAAAAAAAATTATAACATAAATTACACTTAACAAAAATCAATCAACATATATATACATATCCTATATAATAATTCTCTAGGATGTTTGTCAGAAGCCGTCATGCGCAGTAGAGACTGCCCAAATGCACAGAATGCTGGGAGCACAGAATGTTCGGAACATGGAATGCTGGGAACACATAATGTTGGGAGTTCTGTTCTGGGAGCATTCTGTGCTTTCGTCCAGTCTCTAAAGTCCATGACTGCGTAGGTGGCAAGACGCAGAGCAGGACCTGCCTCTTAATCCTTTCTGTGTCAGAGGGGTACGCAACGCATTGCAAAGCAATGCCTTACGTACCACTCTGGCACACAAAGGGTTAACATCACCTGGACCTTGGCCCCTGTATACAGGCTTTTACACTAGTATATATATATAAATGTCACAAGATTTGCACTCTCTGTGACCTGTAATTCTATATGCCTGGGTGCTGTTCTTCAAAAATGATCATCCTATATAATAATTCTCTAAATCGTGTGTAACGCCGCGACATGCGCAGTAGACATTGCTGCGCTTGCTGCGGTCATGTGCAGTAGAGACTGCCCGCACCGTGGCTGATACAGAGCTGGGCACTCCGAAGGAGTGTCCAGCTCTTTATCAGCCGCGGCGCGGGCAGTCTCTACTGCGCGTGACTGCCCCACGACCGGGTGGCAGTGGCACTGTGGCCCGTGTAATGGGCTGTTCAACTAGTATAACATATTTCAAAAGTAAGAAATCACTTACACGTCTTCTTTTGGGTGAACAAAAAGTGCTGGTTTATTTCATCAATGTTTCGGCCCCACTGCGGGCCTTTATCAAGTTTGAGATATATATAACTCAAACGTGTATCAAATTGGTCAAGTTATATTTATGGCATCTCACAATGCTAGCAATAATTTTTTTTATTTATTTATTTTTTTTTTAAAGGAATCACTACAGTTTTTAATTTGAAAGTGGAGCTTTCAACTGTGTTTTGTTTATAATGCAAGTTTTGAACAGGGTACACAATCTTACTGCTCAGTTTGATGAAACAAGCACAAACTGTACTAGCATAACTGGGAACTTGAAATGAGCTTACACTGAGAAATATTAACCCTTAACTTTCCCAAGAAACTAGATTCTAGGTGCTGTGTCAATGCTTTCTGTGACCCAGACATGATCCAATCAGTCCTCAAAGAATCTTTAACATGTTACAGTTCTGAGATATCACTTCTTAAAAACTCACAAGACAAGCAGGACTTCTCCCACTGACTTTCTGATAGAAGTGTCACTAATTTAGATATTAAATAAGAAATAAATTGATTTAAATCATATTGTAGGAAACACTGGACTCATTCGCCCTGAGATTTGTACAGTTGCCAAGTATGCTCATTAGTTTAAACAAACAAACAAACAAACAAACAAACAAACTGACACCTCCTAATAATAACCTGACACAGTATGATGGCTGTAAAATATTAATGATCCCTGTGACTCTTGATCTTGTGTCTTTGTTTAATAGATATCTTCAGTAAGTCCTGGATTTTATGTCCTTGGAGGCAGACATACTGGCAGTTTTTTTATCCCAAACTGTAACTGGCAGAGTTCATGATTCTACTTAACTCTTTAAGAACCAGAGTTATGCTCAATGCATTGTGAAGCGATGTGTTGATCACCCCTGTGTCCTTTCATCCTTTGATTGCCAGAGGGGTATCCATCCAATGCATTGCATTTCAGTGTATTAGATAACCCCTCTAGCACTCAAAGGGTTCTGATTTCTAAATAATGATTACACAATATCACACACACATGTACACAAATGTACACACAAAATACATAGGCACACAAACACATACCTGACTGCAGTGTAAAGGATACCTATACCTAGATTCCATTTCATCTAATAGATTCTCAATGAAGACCATGTAGATATTTCTGTCTAAACCTTTGGTAAATTTACCAACTGCAATACAAGCTAGGCTATTGTATTGATGTGAAGAACTCAATACATTGTTCAGTAATCGACATCAGTGGGTTTTTGGGATTCAAATTCACACACAGACATGCATACAGCTGACACAAGAATACAGTTCTGATGATATAAAATATCAATTTTACTTAGCTTCACTTAGTTGGTCCTCTTTTGAGAAGTCAGCAGGAAGGATAAAATAAACCACATACTACAATCCAAGTAAATCCTTTTGCCCAGTTGCCCACAACCTACAACTGCCACTCTTGGTAATTCCAATGGTGATCAATCATTTTACAAGTCACAGGGGATCTGAACTTTGGGTGCGATGCCAGTCATATTTATGTAAAATGGGAAGGGTATCCAATAACATTAAAAGCTACAGTTGAGCAGATAAAGAGTAAACATTCCCTGCTTAGTTATAAGCATTTAGCATAAACACATCCTATAGTTATAACAGGGCTGTCCAAGTCCAATCCTCAAGGGCCACCAACAGGCCACAATGCAAGGATTTCCATGATTAAGCACAGGTGAGTTAATCAGTGGCTTATTCATTTTGAATGACTTGACTGTGCATAAGCAGGGAAATCCTTAAATCTTGGCCCCGTAAGAAACTTGTAGCAAAAGGGGAGGCATACATTAACTTAATTAATAAGCCATTTCTGGTGTATCTACGGTACTAACTACCCATAAATTCAAATAATGACTCTCACTGTTACAAGCAAACTGCATGTGGCTGCTCCCCTGCTTTTAATTCTGTGGTTTCACTTGTCACTTATAACACACACAGGACTGTCAGAAAAAGGCTGCGGGGGTGGTGTTGGTGGTGGTGGGGGGCTTAGAAATGCCTCATTATCCTACCCGAATCTAGACACATACACAGATATAAACTTACATAAGGCTATAACAAATAGATTATTTCTGATCCCTATGTACATCAACTCTTTTATGGCTATAAGCATATCTATACAGCTATGTAAGTCAATCCATTAAACAATTAAGAGACACTCTAGGGTAAACTTCCCACACAAATCTGAGAAGTAACCATGGTAAATTATACAACTCAGTAAAGAAAACCTCTTGCTTATTACATCTCTACAACATTTCTTACATGTATCAGACCTTTTGACGCTGTAACAGATAAACAACTGAAAAGCTCTACATCATTTGATGGATTTTTCTGTGACTAACAGAGTTCTCTGTGTGTTACTGTACACAATTAGCATGACACTGAGTAATGAAACTCTCACATGCACAGGTATAATAATTCATGTGATTTATGAACATGACTAGGTTTGTAAAAATGTTGCTGTTTTATCTCAAAGACGGGTGCAGCAAGGGGCATGTAAGTCAATAGAAAACTGGAGTAATTCTAGGAAAAACAACCACAACATAGGTGACAAATACAAATTCCACAAATCCATATACATTTAAAAATCGGGATTTAATCCTTTGAATTTTAGACAGGTCTTCAATGCATAGTGAAGCGTTCAAGTGGTTAAAAGGGTACACAACACATAAGTTTGGCTACTTTTTTATCATTCCCCAGACTCAAATGTCTTTTTTATTCTTTTTAAATTTGGCCTACATTCACTACTTAAATAAAAGTGACATCTATCCAATAACATGGAGAGATCATGTCAATGAAATAACTTTAGCCATTCCTCTGATATTTCCTCTGTCTCAGACCTAGATGCTCAATACCACTTTTCTGAATGATTGTAAAAAGGTCATGATTCTCAAGTCTTACACTGAACATTTCATCTCAGTAAATGACAATAATCACACCTCTATGCTCAACATGTTGGATACTCTCAAATGCTGTGTGAGGGAAGAGCTAATTTAAGCTGAAACAATTTGAAAGAAATTGAGATCTAAGGAAATAGCTGAAATTCTAAAATCAATTAGATATTTATAACATTCCCATAAAATATGTAACAATGTTCAATTCTTTTCTGAGACAAATAAGCTCAGGAATTAGATGAAATCATTGTTCTTCTCTAAGGTAGCAAAGGCATATATGAACACTAAAATGAATTTCTATGAATTTTGTAATGTGTGGTAAGCTGTTTGCACTTCCATTTAAAGTGACTAATATTACCACCCAAATCCACTAAATTCTAAACCAAAATAACACAGTTTTCTGGGACTCTCTTGATTGTATCCAACTTTCACAGATTCTAACAATATTATGTAATCTAAAAGAGTAACCTTTCCAGGTAAATTCAGATAAAAGTAGCCCTTTGTGAACCTGGTAGGGAAGCCAAGGACAATGTACTTAAAGGGATAGTAATGCTTAAGTATTACTAATCCCTATAGCAAAGTACTATAAAAAAAAAAACGAGGTTTGAGAGATGACACTGGGGGCAATACTTTTTTTTAGTAGTACTTTACTATAGGGATTAGTAATACTTAAAGGGATAGTAATACTTCATTTTAACTTTATTTTATTTTGTAGGCATTAAAAAAACATGAAGAATGATATAAGTCTTATCTCTGAAACCTTTATGGTTTAAGAGATATTCACAAACAAAGTATTCCCCCCCCGTTCAACCAGATAAGAAGGGAGATGCCCAGGTAGACTGCAGAGAGGGACAATCTTCAATTAAGATAATGGAAAAAGCTGAAAAACTTTTCAAGGGGGGAAGGGCTTTCATTGTTTTCATACAAAGAAAATTGTCCCCTTCTGTTATCTGTACTGTCATACAACCAGACTCACATCTGAGAAGAGATGGCTTACACTAGGAAAAAGGGGCGGGGAGGGGAACTTTGCTTGTGAATATCTCATAAACCATAAAGGTTTGAGAGATAAGACTTATATCATTCTTCATGTTTTTTTAATGCCTACAAAATAAAATAAAGTTAAAACGAAGTGTTACTATCCCTTTAAGTATTACTATCCCTTTAAATTGACATCACTTGCTTCCCAGACCCACCTGTCTGGAATGCTTACCCTCATTCTGTATATATATATATGCAGAAAAGACCTTTGGCATGGTGGACTCAGATTCTTACAAAATCACTCTTGTATTGGTGTTTCCTATCTAAACTATTTCATGGCCCTCTGCCAAAATTCATAACCCTTATTAAAGTAAATATCATTCTTTCAGTAATGGCACATCCCAAGGCTGTCCCATGGAGGTCATGGCCAACACACTAAGGAATAACCCAACTATTTCTGGTCTCTATGATCAAGAATACAAGTTATCTTTGATTGCAGATGAAATTATGTTCATTGTTACCAATCCAAAAACAAATCTTCTATTGTTCAAGAATTAGATCCTTTTGGTTATTTACCTATATTTAAGCTTAATTTTGCAAAGTCTGAGTCACTCACTTTTAATAAACTTTCTTCTGTTTCTCATTTATTTAAACAAAAATCCACTTTCTTTAAATGAACCACACAGGGTTTGAAACACTTGTATACAGCTTACCTAAATGCCAAGTCTCTTTTTACAGACAGCTTGACAGATTTCCAGTAATTTTAATAGATGAAGTTGATGAAATTATTCTGGCAAAAGCAGAATCTATTTAATTAAAATGGTTATATCACAGGAATGAATGAGGAAGAGAAGATAGGGTGGCTAAGGTATGCCAAATCTCTCTTTACAACAAATCAATTCAGCTGGAAACAATCTGACAATGGCTTCACTTTTTGTGTACTAAATTATGTGCACAAATACAGGTAGTTAAATCAAGGTCACACCATCTCTACACACTGCTCAGGACTTGTCCAGGTTGTGGTCTAGCTATATGCAAAAACATCTAATATTTCCAGTTATTTCTTGTTGGGATAAATTGGCTCTTCCCCTGTGCCTCTCTACTACAGTCTCATCTGTGCTGTCATTACTTCATAATCCAGACATTGCACCAGGTCTAGACCCCACCAGGGCTAGGCCTCACTTACTGTGTACAATGGCTCCAGGAAAGTAAAGTTTTAGTATAACACCAAATAAACTGGAAGATAAATCCTTTTCTAAAACTCCAAGAAAAATATCATCTCCAGTCTTCAGACCACTGGAAATACAGAAAAATACATAACTTCTCTCTCTCCATTTATAAAAATCAGGCATTTTAAGTAAACTCAACCCCTTTGAATCTGACTGTTTGGAAAAAGATATGCCTTAACCCCTTTGTGTGCCTGAGAGGTATCCAACACATTGCCATGTACAACAGTACAACTGGTAGCCTGATAAATGTATCCTTGACAAAAAAAACTGTGTACTTCATTCTTCTCAACAGGTCCCAACTGACACTTCATAAGAGTAAATCAAAACTTTAGATTCACCTCTTAAAGGGATAGTAATACTTCATTTTATCTTTATTTTATTTTGTAGACATTAAAAAAACATGAAGAACGATATAAGTCTTATCTCTCAAACCTTTATGGTTTAAAAGATATTCACAAGCAAAGTATCCCCTCCCTGTTCAACCAGATCAGAAGGGAGGTGCCCAGGTAGACTGCAGAGAGGGACAATCTTCAATTAAGATAAGGGAAAAACCTGAAAAGCTTGTCAAGGGGGGCAGGGATTTCATTGTTTTCATAGGAATAAGAGTGTCCCCTTCTGTTATCTGTCCAGTCTATGGACTGCATTCCACATCTGAGAAGAGATGGCTTACACTAGGTAAAAGGGGCAGGAGGGGAAACTTTGCTTGTGAATATCTCTTAAACCATAAAGGTTTGAGAGATAAGACTTATATCATTCTTCATGTTTTTTTAATGCCTACAAAATAAAATAAAGTTAAAACGAAGTATTACTATCCCTTTAAAGGGCTAGTAATGTCAGAAAAAAAGTATTAAGTACATGGTAGATACAATTAAAAGGGAGTACTTGCACTTGTTCGTATCTCTCAAACTGTCATGGTTTGAGAGATATAGGAAAATAAAGTTCTCCACTCCCTCCCCTTTCCGCTTGACGAACTGTAAAGCTATCAGAAGCAAATTCTGGTTCCTGGATCAGACGGCGGCTCTTCAGCAGTTCCGACACAGAGATACCTAAAAATAAATACTTCATCGGAGCAGTCTACAATGTGTGCCTGGTTTGCATGCACACGTTGTAGACCATTCCGTTGAAGTATTTATCTTTAGATATCATTATATCAGCACTGCTGAAGAGCCGTGTCTGGTCAAGCGACCAGATTCTGCTTCTGATAGCTTACAGCTCATCAAGCAGAAAGGGTATGGAGCAGAGAACTTATTTTCCTATATCTCTCAAACCATAACGGTTTAGGGGATATGAATAAGTGCAAGTACTCTCTTTTAATTTTATCTACCATATAGTTAATACTTTTTCATCTGACATTACTATCCCTTTAAGTGCGTCCAAGATGTGTGTCCCAGTACAATGAAAGTGAACTTTCCTGCTAAAAAAATGCACTGAATCATCATATCCTCAGTTACAACAATACTGGAGAAACAACTGACCTTTTCTTACTATTTTGATAACCTCTTTTTTTTGTGGAAATTTGGCAACCTTATCTCGATCATTGTATCTCGCCACAAGTAATTGCATCACACTAAACATGACATGTTGCGTTCCTTCGCCCCTCTGCCCTGGCCTTACCTTCCCTCCCTTTTGTCTCTGTTTTTTTCTGCTGTTCTATTACTTTTCATACCTTTCGCTACTTCAGCTTTGAACTGCTTCATATGTTGGAATCTTCATAATACGTGGGGCTTCTTCTAGAGCCTTGAAGTGCTACTTGAATTTCTGTCTATGATTTTTATATCTTGTTTTATATTATATACTCTTTCACTTGTCATTACTTGTTTGAACTATTGTTAAAAATACAGCTGGTGCTATAGCTATTGAATCACACTCCTACCCTCCCCTTTTATTTTCTGTACCTTCACATCTTTTAAGCCAAGAAATATATATGTATAAAACAAAGTGTTAGCAATGTCTGTTACCATTCAGGCTCCAGGCTTGGACTTCTGATACACAATGTCCATAACCACAAAGCAGCCAGTGGGGAGATAAATAGATTATTTATTTAATGCTTTAAAGGGATAGTAATACTTAAAATGTAAAATAAAATATGTTGTAGGGTTTATCCCCCTGAGTAAAACAAGGGTACTCCCACTGCTGAAAGGTGTTTCATTCAAAAGTTATTAATATTCAAAGTTGAATTTTTTTAGGTGCAATATCACAGTGGCCTGAAATTGTACAGTGGCGCTGTTGCTACACCATCCTATGGAGATTTATGGTCCCGGGACCAGAGCTGTCCATAGCATGGTGTAGCAATAGAGCCACTGTACAATTTCTGGCCACTGTGATATTGCACCTAAAAAATTCAGCTTTGAAAATTAATAACTTTTGAATGAAACACCTTTCAGCAGTGGGAGTACTCTTGTTTTATTCAAGGAGATAAACCCTACAACATATATTTTTTAAATTTTAAGTATTACTATCCCTTTAAGGACCAGATGGGTGAACAACATGTTGCAAAAGCCATGATTTAATATATATATATATATATATATATACTTTGAGAATCAGCACCAGCATCAGCATCAGGGATCCCTGTGGGGATCGAAACGTTGATCCACAAATAAAGCCATTTTGCATCACATGAGAAATTTCCTGAGTGTGCTGATTCTCAGAGTATCTGGAATTTATTTTATCCGGCACCCAGGCATTTACATACATATCGAGAGTGCTTCCCTACCTTTGAATATATATATATATATATATATATATATATATATATATATATATACCTCTCAAATGTCCCTCTTCAGGAGGGATAGTTCCTCATTGAGATAAGACTGTGTTGTGCATATATGTGTATCACTTTGCTCTGCTGCAATAAAACTCAAATTAATGTTTGTTTAAACTTCAATATGTGTTGTGTTAATTTATTCTGTTACACTAAAATGTGTCAATAAATTATGAAATTATCTAAACATGTACATATAAATATATATATATATATATATATATATATATATATATATATACAGGGCTTAAAATATGAAGTCCTTTTCTACTAGACAGACCTGAAAAGTTACTCACCACTGCAAGCCATAACATACCCACCAGGACTGAATTTCTACTCGCCAAGGCTAAATTTTCACTCACCTTCGGCTAGTGGCGAGTGGAAATTTTGAGCCCTGTATATATATATATATATATATATATATATATATATATATATATATATATATATAAGAAAAGAATGCACTTTCATCATAAAGGACTACTGCTTGGGTGCCGAATAATCCAATTTGCGTCATATCATATATTACCTCTAACAATATTGGGAAATGGTGCTCCTTATTGTTTGAGATCCCACAAGGATACTGACCATAAACAGCTCTCCTCAAATTCTGTCAGTGCACAGAACAAATAGAAATAAAAAAAAAAATCAACAATAAGGGGGGCGCAAAACTGTCAGTAATATAAAAATATGAAATATACTTTATTACAGATAAACACAGAGACAATATATATACTATGGAGATCTCCTGTTAATATATCTGAATGTATCCATATAAAAACAATTAGATAAAAACAATATCAAGACAGTGCTACTGTTGCTACAAATGATGAAAACCTGACACAAAACACCCTTTCCGTTATGGACTCTGATGGTACCTTAAAACCTAATGTCCATATAATAGTTCAACACCCATGTATCTCAAGAGGGGATGGTGTGTATAATAACGTATCCCAATGTGTCTAAAATAATGTTCCAGATGATATATATGGACCGACTATATCCTCAAAACACTTGAGCAAACTCTCCAGTCTTGTACTTATCTGGAACAGCTGGATAATTGCCAAAGACTCTCCTTGGGTAGAGTGCAGAAACGTAGCGCTGGTCAGTCCGCAATATGCAGTGGAAGCTTACTAGATAGAATAAGCTGAAACCTCCGACACCCCTAGCGGGCAGAGAGACGATCCTCTGTTACCTGGATACTCTCCAGGCTACAGAATGCAGGCGTGGGTATATGCTGGCGAGCCTCCATTAACCCCTATACACCCAGCCAGGTGGAGGTGTGTAAAAGTGGATGTAGGTTGACCTATGATATTGCACTGAATGGTATGAGGAATGAAGGAAAACGTCACGTCTCATACTTTATAAAGTTTGCATCACTGAGGAAGTGTCACACAGATACGAAACGGGTAGGATTGTGGTGGTCGTCTCTGGACTACCCATTTTTTATTATCAGAGACATTGCTACTTAATATTATACCATTACTTTGTTGCTAATCCAGCTTTCAGTATGAGAACCAGATGTGACGTTTTCCTTCATCCACTTTTACACACCTCCACCCGGCTGGGTGTATAGTAACCATACTTATTTACTAAGAATTATTATATATGCCCATCACAAGGCCCACAACAGTTTTTATATAGAGTAGCGCAGGATTGTCTTTCTGTGTGTATGTCTCTCTCTCTCCCTCTCTCTCTCTCTCTCTCTCTCTCTCTCTCTCTCTCTCTCTCTCTATATATATATATATATATATATATATATATATATACACATATATATAGATGTAGAGAATATGGGCAGCACCCATGGGACTTTTTAAAGTTAATTTTATTGAAGAAATATTAAACATCAGGTCAATATTTCGGTCTAAAAGACCTGTATCAAGACAAATGAATGGAGTCTTACCTCCCCTTTATGTCCAACCTGGCGTTGCTCATGTGGTTGCTGACATCATCACGCCCTACCACCCATTATTCACCAAGCAGCAACCCTCAACAACTTTAAATCTAAACTAAAAGAGCATCTTTGTAATATGAAAACAGCATCTCATATGTCAAAAACTGTACTTTCTCCTCTACCAGATCGTATCTGTATGTCACCCATCATATACTTAGACTGTAAGCTCTACGGGGCAGGGACCTTTCATCCTCATGTATACTTACCTGTTGTTCCCCTTATGATTGTCTTTATAAGCACTTAATCACTGCACTTACTGTAAAGTACCAAGTACACTGGTTGGCGCTATATAAATAAAATATACAATACAATCATCACTCATAGCACTGCTATTGGTAAGTGCTGAGTGGACGTCACCCAGTAGTCACACAGGGGAATAGGATAAGGCTTGCACAATAAAGCTGAGGAGAAAGGGAACAAGTGCAGTGTTCATTAAACAACTCAGTATATCAGAGAACTAACTCACAGACATGTCTGGTCTCATGTCGAATGATCGGAGTCATCTATATGCATCCCGTTCTCATATTCTACTCAGACACGGCTTCTCGCTGCTGGTATAAGCTGATGTGAGTGTGAGCCGGCATGAAAGGCATATGTACTCTGATGCATCACGTATTACACTCAGAGGCATCAAAAATACATACTATATCAATGCATGAGGTCCTCTGTGGCAAACTCAATGGCTATTTGTGGATGCAAGGAAGTATGCATTTTAAATATTGTTTTATTTTATTTTAATAAAATATTTTTGTCTGAGTGTTTACTGTCATTGGATTATATTATATATGTACAATTGTGACGCTACACACAGTAGATAATTTCTTTGCAAAATTTTATTCCATGTATTGTAAATGTTTAGAAGATAAAATAACAATGTTGGTTCTATATACTAAAGTGCATGTATGGCACAGTTGTTAAAGATGCAAATGTATTTTCTTTTTTTCGGGTATTTTTAAAATTAACTATTTACCAAAGCATATTTTTTTACATTGTACGACATGTAATCTCATGTGTGCTTTAGTCAATTTGCAAGAGAGGATGGTTTACCTACAGATAAAGATTTCAATTATTTACAATAATGAGAAATGGATTCAATTTGTAAACGTTTTTCAGTAATGTTCTAAGGAAATTAGTTGTTGATTGCAGAGTATTGCACATATTATTAGCATTGGTGTCAACAGGGAATAAATCAGATGCACATAGTACAGTTCTTCTTAAATGGAAACTAACACTTCCTAATAATAACCCTGCTTACCTTAATATGGGCAGAAAATCCTATTGGCACCTATACGTTTGCCATTGTGTCTTGGTTTAAAGGGATAGTAATACTTCATTTTAACTTTATTTTATTTTGTAGGCATTAAAAAAACATGAAGAATGATATAAGTCTTATCTCTCAAACCTTTATGGTTTAAGAGATATTCACAAGCCCCTTTTACCTAGTGTAAGCCATCTCTTCTCAGATGTGAATCTGGTTGTACGACCAGACAGATAACAGCAGGGGACAATCTTCTTTATATGAAAACAATGAAAGCCCTGCCCCCCTTGACAAGCTTTTCAGGTTATTCCCTTATCTTAATTGAAGATTGTCCCTCTGTACAATCTTCCTGGGTACCTCCCTTATGCTTTGGCTGAGCAGTGTTACATCAGTAAAATGGGCGGGAGGGGGACACTTTGTCATTGAATTACTACTGAAATACAACTCTGACAGAACTGAAATAACACTCTCCAAAGTCCAAATACTATGATGATTAATTAGAGCTGTTTTTATTATGAAACATTACTATCCCTTTAAGGTAACTTTAGTCAGTACTGGATATCATGTACATGGAGGTGGACAAGACTGTTGCTAGTTTAACTACAGGGCCTCAAACTCTGCTCTCCACAAGGTTGTAAGCTTTGCTCTGTAAGGATCAGGGGGCTGTGCCATCCAGTGCTTAGTAATGTGCTGTACACACCTCTTGTCCTTCAAGGGTTAAATGGGCTCCAGCACTCTTCCTGCTTCAGTATGAAAAACCTGCCAGCAACTGTTATATCCACCTTCATGAGCATGACATTCAGGACCAACTGAAGATGTTAACCCTTAAACAAAAGTACAATGGCAACATTCATAGATGCCATTAGGGTTTTATGGCCATAGTCATATCTGAGAACTGTCCAGATCTGGCATGGATACTCCGGTTTTCTCAGTTACTTACCGGGTCTTCAGGGACAGAGACTAATTCTCTGGTGGTGGTGAGTTTCTTATGAAACTCTGCCCACGTCTTCTCCCCCCCATTCCACCCACTTCCCATCCACTTCACCTCCTTCCTAGCTTGTTTTGCCCACTTCCTCCCACTTTATAACACAGGCTAAGACCTGCCCCATCCATAATTAAGCCCTGCCCCATCCATGATTAAGCCCCATCCCTTTGTGATGCTAATCACATCATTCATATCCCCAAGTGGCACCACTCTCTCTGAGAGCTCAAGAATACAAAGCTCCCGGGTATGTCCATAGTAATATAGGTGTGTGTGTGCGTGGTAGTGCGGTTATTATTAGGAAATATTAGTGTTCCCTTAACCCCTTAAGGACCATCGGTCCCGGGGTGTGTGGTCCTTTAAGGACCAGATAGGGAATTTCTGCATGCCGCCCCACGTGACTGATCACATGGGTCGGCACGCTGAACGGAGGTACTGAAAGAGATCGCTCCAGTCTTGGAGCGATCAACTTCAGTCCCCGGTATTACTCACCGTGCTCCTACAGGAGCGCGGTGAGTAAAAGTAAGTGCCGGACCAGTGTGACAGTCCGGGTACGTCACCGGATGCGAAGGGGTTAAAAGTGAACCACATTAGAAAATAGAGATTGAGGTTACCTTCAAGTTTGATTTTCTTGCACTATAGAATGGTTAAAAACATCAGTCCCCTATAAAAGTAAAGGACTAGTTTTATGCATTAAAAAAGAAATTAAGTTTTGTTATTAGAACTTTATACATCCAAATGAAGTAGGCAAATAGCTATGCAGATTAATTTCAGTCAAACAGATCTTGCTCTTGCATGCTTATGATTTTATTACATTGATATATTTCATTAAGTAATATAAATCTGTTTTTTCTTCAAAGATTTAATCTTTGGAAAAAATATGTGAAATATTAGCTTCCCTTTTCTGTCTTTTATCCTTAATATCAAAAGGAGCCAGCTACTAGAAATAAAATGGCATTGATTTCTTTAGCTCATATGAGATAAATATTCTATATAATAGCTTGTATAATCTATCCCATATAGCTATATGCATATTAATGGATTCATGATACAAACACTTTAGTAATTTTAGTTTAGTACTCTTGTTTTACTCAGGGGGATAAACCCTACAACATTTTTTTTTTTATATTTTAAGTATTACTATCCCTTTAAAGGAATAGTAATACTTAGTTTTAACTTTATTTTATTTTGTAGGCATTAAAAAAACATGAAGAATGATATGTCTTATCTCTCAAACCTTTATGATTTATGAGATATTCACAAGCAAAGTTTCTCCCTCCCGCCCCTTCTACCTACTGTAAACCATCTCTTCTCAGATGTGGAATGCAGTCTATAGACTGGACAGATAACAGAAGGGGACACTCTTATTCCTATGAAAACAATGAAATCCCTGCCCCCCTTGACAAGCTTTTCAGGTTTTTCCCTTATCTTAATTGAAGATTGTCCCTCTCTGCAGTCTACCTGGGCACCTCTCTTCTGCTCTGGCTGAGCAGTGTGACATCAGTAAAAGGGGAGGGAGGGGGACACTTTGTCATTGAATTACTCTGGAACTACAACTCTGACAGAATTGAAATAACACTCTCCAAAGTCCAAATACTATGATGATTAATTAGAGCTGTTTTTATTATGAAACATTACTATCCCTTTAAGCTATGGGAACACAGTCCCATAACTCTGAGGACACTGCCGAGTGTGTAAAAGGGGCTTTTATTCACCCTTTACTGCCTCTATAACTAAAGAATAAAATGCTATAGAAACCTTTTTTGCAGATATTTTCTGCATCTGGTACAAAATAGGAATGATTCATATGGGCAATGCACAGCAACATAGCTTCAATGTTCATTTTAAAACCTACCAGCAAGCGCTAACAACCAGACTTGCCCTTATATCAATAAAACACACATTTACACCTTTATTATAGGTAATCAGTCCTTATGTCAATATAATCCTGAAATAGAACTTTTAGGGATCTTCCCTTCCAGGAAATTCAGCTTGCTCTATACATGGTCAGTTCTCCATCACAACATTCAAAATTATAAACAAGAAAGAGAAAAGCAATGTCCCTCTAAGTGTAGACATTTTTAATGCACAGTGTTAGTGTTTAATGTTTCTTAGCTTCCATTAGGCAGGTGCTTAACTTTCTATGAGACTAACCAGCCTTCTGTATGTTTTACACCTCCACCTCAGTGATGGAACCTTCCTGGATCTTTCCACTGTCTGCCTGTCATGATCTCCATGTATTCACCTCCTGCTGTAACTCTGAAAGGTCTTCTCCTTCCACTCCAGAATATTACCCAAATTAGATCAGGAAAATGCTCAACCATAGTTGACTGTAGGACAGTGACTTGAAACAGCCACTTTTTATTGCAATGCACATCATAACAATTCAGTACCTCATCTGAAGGGCCTGCACATAGGCCAAAATGTAGACCTTTACTACAACAACTGCCCTGAAACCATCTCTAGACACTGTGGAGTTGCAGCAAGCTACATTCATAGTGAACACCTGTCAGACCACGTGAACAAGCTGCACAGTAATATATTGTTTGTTAACCCCTTGAATGGAATGCACTGGATATTTATCTGTAAAACAGAAAACAAAAGAAGCACAACTCATATGATAAAATTGTTCCAATACAGAATACTCAAACACAGTGAATGGTTTCTCAGAAAAGCAGCTTCTACCTGTACACACTTTGCATTACAGACAACTGGAGAAGTCTAATCTGTCTACACTCTCTACCAGATATTTTATTTCTATCAACTGCTCAAAATACATTGATATCTCAGAATAAATCAGAAATATAGGGAGAACCATATAGTCTAAAATGATGTAGTCAACATGCTCATGCTCACCTTAATAGATGATTAGATTATTATTTATACACTTTCCAACCAATAAGCTATTGAGGACATTAGTCCTGAGCTGATACCAGGATAGTGGTGTGCTTTCATTTCAATGTAGAATATCAAGATTGTCCAAAACTCATATTAGTTAACAAAATGCTGAACCTTTTTTACATGAGCCTAATTATAAGATAGTTCCAATTATAATATTAATAGAGTAGCAAAAGGTAGAGTTTATAGTCTAAGCCTAGGGGACTTATATGTCAAGAAATTCTGGAGCAAACCAAATTCACCATAGGGGACATAAAAATATCCCAGTGAATTTAAATAGGGATTATAATCCCTTGAACGCTATGGAGATATCCAAAACATTCATAAGCAATGCATATGGTCTATCTGGAGTATTCAAGGGGTTAAATCCCCATTGAAATGGGCGTCACTTTATTTGTACCCTACAGTGTAGTTGGGCTCAACTTGAATTGCTTTACGTTGCAGTGATAATACCTATGGCTCTATGACTTCCATAGAGTGCATTAGAAAAAAAATGTTGTATAGACACCAGTAGGCACTGTTGCTAACAGTTTGATTAACCCTTTGAGTGACAGAGAGGTATCCAATGCATTGCAGCACAATGCATTGGATACCTGTCTGGCACTCAAAGGGTTAAATTATACATGTTTTATTCAGTAGTTAAAACACTGTAACATATATTTTTTCCATAATAAAACTTAATTTCTCCTTTAAAATCTGACCTGTTAGTGGTCAGCGAGGACTGAAGATGTGTGTAGCATTGTGTACCTTGCATTATAGTTTAATTCCTTGCTATAGCATTGTGTAACTTGTGTTACAGTCTAATACTTTGATACCTCCTAATAATAATCCCCCACTTACCTTACTATACCAGAAATTGTCCTCTACAAATTCTGCCCTTGTGCCTTTTTTCAAAAGATAACAGAGGTTATGCGTGATAAAAAAGGCAATAACGTGGAGATAACATCTCCAGTCATATTACTTCTTCAGTTCCTATGTTATTCTATAGAGCTTATGCACTAAGATCTCCACGGTGAAAACTTAGTGCATTGGCACCCTAGAATAACGAAGGAACTGGAGAAATGATATCACTGGAGAAGTTATCTCCATGTTATCACCTCTTTATCACATTTTAGTACACCTCCTCCAATATTTTAAATCGGTCCTGGATATCATGTCCATGGAGGTGGACATGACAGCTGCGGGCATTTTTTTTTCCAACTAAAGTAGACCGAAAGCATCAGCCTACATAGCACTTTAAAGGGATAGTAATGTTTCATAATAAAAGCAGCTCTAATTAATCATCATAGTATTTGGACTTTGGAGAGTGTTATTTCAATTCTGTCAGAGTTGTAGTTCAAGAGTAATTCAATGACAAAATATCCCCCTCCCGCCCCTTTTACTGATATAACACTGTTCAGCCAGATCAGAAGGGAGGTGCCCAGGTAGACTACAAAGAGGGACAATCTTCCATTAAGATAAGGGAAAAACCTGAAAAACTTGTCAAGGGGGACATGGCTTTCATTGTTCTTATAGGAAGAAAATTGTCCCCATCTGTTATCTGTCTGGTCTTACAACCAGATTCCACATCTGAGAAGAGATGGCTTACAGTAGGTAAAAGGGGTGTGAGGGGAAACTTTGCTTGTGAATATCTCTCAAACCATAAATGTTTGAGAGATAAGACTTGTATCATTCTTCATGTTTTTTTAATGCCTACAAAATAAAATAAAGATGAAACGAAGTATTACTATCCCTTTAAAGACAAGAGGGTGCATACCAAATTGTGAAGCCATGCGATGCACGCACAAGTCTTATAGGGTTAAGATTACCATATGCAGTGAAGAGAGTTTGTTCTGTAGTCCTGCTTGCCACTATCATGTCTGCCTCCATAAACATGACATTCTGCACTGATTGAAGATTTTATCTTTTGAATCAAGGAGCCTTTAAGGTAGCCATTAGGATTTATCTGGCTATGGAAAGGTTTTATGAGACGGTTTAGATGTATCTTAATAAACATAGTGAAAGCTTCAGGGATTTGGAATACCTTCCATTTATAAAATGTGTTAGACATATATTTATGTACTTTCATACATTTTTATTGCTTCATTTTAGGACAGAGGAAAGTTTTTGACTTGCCTTCTGGCAGTTGTCTCTTTCGAAGTGATGTGTACGACAATCATTCCAGCTTTATGTATGACAGCTGCACTACATGCACCTGCAGGGTAAGTAAAACACTTGTATCCTCGTTTAAAGTTTCCATTTAGCTATCTCTTCTTCCATGCATCAGTTATCAAGATACAGCAAATATCAATAATAAAGAAAAACAGAATGAAGAAAAAGCAAATAAGAATAAAAACAAAAGAAGGGCGCTGCAGCTGTAGAAAATGTGCATTTGTAATGGCAGCTACTCCTGAGTCTATCAAACATCTCCAGATGATTAAGGGTGCTGGGAATCAATATCTCTAATCTAAAATGATTAGATAGCTTCACTGTCATTGAAAAAATTTCAGAGCAAACCATAGGAGACAACTGAAAACTGACGAAATATTTAAATAGGACACTAAACCCATTAAATGCTAGAGGTCACCAACGCATTGCAAAGCAGTGCGTTGGTGTCCTCTCTAGATTTCAAGCGTACAACCCAGTTAGGGTGACCACATTTCCCTTCTGCCATTCCGGGACGTGGTCACCCTAGCCGTCATACCTTAAGTCCCTGGTGGTCTAGCGGCGTAGAATGTGCTCTGTGCCTCCTCCGGCACAGAGCTGAAGCTCTGTGCCGGAGGAGGCACAGAGCTGAAGCTCCCGCGCGGTATGGCCAGTAATGCAGAGCGCTGGGAGTGATGTCATCTCCCAGCGCTCTGTATTACTAGAGCGCTTGCCTCCAGGTAAGCTGCATTGCCGCCCTGGATGTCAGCCTGCAAGCGGTGTGTCATATCATGGACGCCGCGAGCGGCGTCCATGATGTGACACACCGCTTGCAGGCTGACATCCAGGGCGGCTTGCCTTCATTCCGGGACACTTCATTGTCCCGGTTGAAGGGGACCCGGGACGCGGGACATGTCCCTGAAATAAGGGACAGTCCCGGACGTTCCGGGACCCGTGGTCACCCTAAACCCAGTTGCATTCAAAGGGTTAAACTGCCCATTTGGTTTGCTCCATAATTGCTCCAGTTCTTCATAGTGTATCACCTTAATATTTTCAAAATTTCTTTTATTTAGGGCTTGTTCTCAGGGGTGACATTAGCACAATTATGCTAGCATATTAAAATGCATTTATGTAATATTATTATTGTATTGTTGTATGAGGATGTCCAATGTGGTGATTGTTTTTCAAGGTTTGCAGGTGCAGCATGTTGCAATATTGGTCTAACAGTGCATTAATGGGATAGTACTGTTTCACAAAAACAGCAGCTACAATTAATTTTCATAGCATTTGAGCCATAGAGAGTGTTATTTCAATACTGTCAAAGTTGTAGTTCAAGAGTAACTGAATGATAAATTATCCCCCTCCCTCCCCTTTAACCTAGTGTAACCAGCTCCTCTCAGATGTGGAATCTGGTCTCTTGATCAGACAGATCACAGCAAGGGGTAATCTTCTTACTGTGAGAACAATGAAAACCCTGCCCCCTTGACAGGTTTTTCCTTATGATCACTGTCTCTCTCTGCGAGCCACCCGGACAGTCTTGCTGCTCTGAGGTGAGCAGTGTTACAACAGTAAAAGGGGTGGGAGGGGGATGCGTTATCATTCAATTACTCCTGAACTACAACTCTGACAGTATTGAAATAATCCTCTCCATTGCCCATATACTATGAAGATTAATTGGAGCTGCTTTTATTGTGAAACATTACTATCCCTTTAAAGTAGATCAAAGGTATTGTAGGTAGTTGTGTTTCCCATGTGATTTTTGTTGCTGTTGTTTATATTGAAAGAAAGTCATGCTGGGAGAAACAAAAAAAAATTTGCAAAATCAAATGTAAAATGCATTCAAAATGCAGTAAAACATGTAAACATAGTTCTTTCATACTACAACTTTGTAGAAACTGTTTGTAGAAACTGAAAATGGTAAATATGTAGTGCTAGAGTGTGCATACCTGGGAGCATTTGTAATTAGCTCACTCTGCAATTTTTGAATTACTAAATGCTGAGGAAAAAGTAGATTTTAGGTGCCATGTCAATATTTGCTCAAACCCAGAAGTGATTCAGCCAGTCACTAAGGAACCCTTAACATGTTACAGTAGTGAGATATCACTTCTTAACACCTTAATGACTGGTTATGTGCCAGGACCATCACACCTGTCCAAACGTTAAGGACCATTAAGGACCATGGTCCTGGCACGTTATGGAATTCTGGGATCTCATCACTGATGCAAGAGGTCCTGCGATCCTAGAATACAGCCTTAAAAAAAATGCTGTGGTCCTTTAGTGGTTAAACACTCACAAGGACTTTCCCCTCTGCCTTTCTGGTACAGCTGTCACTAATCTTGACACTTGATAAGCAGTTCATTGGTGTAAAAGCAAATAGTAAGTAACAAAAAGCAAAAAGAAAACAAAGTATTACTATCTCTTTAAAATACATGAACCCTTTTCAGTGTAGGTGATAGTGAGGCTGATGTATTAAGAGGTACTGGAGCAATTATATGGCAAACCAACGGCACCACAGAGGACAAATAAAAATTCACATAGATTTAGATGTGGCTTTTAAAAGCCCCTTTTAAATTAATGGAACATTTGAGGTACATTTGTTTTGCTCCAGAATTGCACCAATTCTTCTTAGTACATCATGCTCACTGTGTTTAAAAGAACGAGTGCTATGAGACTATCATTTACTTTAGTTTTCTTTCTACAATGTTCTGGAAATGTTCTAAATAAGGAAAATATGTAATTTCCTTTCATTTAGTTATATTTATAGCAAATTGTCCTTGAAAGGTTTTCTGATAATTTCCTTTTTATCCAGGACTCAACTGTAGTTTGCAAGAAGAAATGCTCACCACCTGGAACATGTAAAAACAGTCAGGAACATTGCTGTGATGAGTGCGTCTCCTATGTCCCTGCAGAAGAAATCAAAATATGCAAGTTTGGGAACAAAATATTCAGGGTATAATGAATCTATGATATATATTATTAAAATAGTTTCTATTAATCATTGAAGGACAAGAGGGGCATTAAACACATTGCCCCTCTGGTTCCTAAAGGGCAACTTTCACATGTAAAAAACTTTTGGCCAGGTGCATAAGTTATTAAAATTATATTAGGATTTGTGCTTTTTTTTATTTTACTTGCATACATCTTAATGTATTCAGACTTCAGTCTGTGCACTTACGCAATCTGTGACACACTGTATCTTGGGCACAGCAGCGTAGGACTTCCCAGTCCTGTAATTCTCCTCCCACCTCCCTCCCAGCTGTCCCAGGGAGCATGTTCACGCTTCTCTTCATAGTAAACACCACTACAAAGGGAAGCGTGAATGCGCTCCTTGGTACAGCTGGGAGGGAGGAGGAAGGAGAATTACAGGACTGGCAAGTCCTGCATCGCTTAGGGTGACCACATGTCCCAGATTGCCCAGAACTGTCCCGGAATTTAAATGTGTGTCCCATGTCCCTAGCAGCTCGCTTCTGGGACAATACAGTTTATTTGCTATACATCGGACATGCCTATACCACTCATTTGATTAATTATACTTGCAATGACTCTTGATGTATATCTCTATATTAGAAGTGTGTCCCAGGTCAATATTTACATTTCGGTTATCCATTGGAAAGATAGCTTTAACCCCCAATTGTTGATTCATCCCCAATGCTAGGCCCCATCACAACTATAAAGAACTCTGTGTACTAATGTAGTATATGCTCAAGAAGAGTATAAGGACAATCTGAAGAAAGCCTCTCGCACTTCTATTATACACTCCCACCCCCTATTATTAGTCAGGAAGTGGGAATAACTGGTGTGTAGAAGGGATATTATTAGTCTGGCAGGGACTTGAAAGATATGTGCTATACTGTATAACACATTACACTTTGTTTTGTACTTGACTGGAGATGCTGTACAACCATTACCCTGATTTAGGTGGTAACTTGGAGAGGAAAACTGGTTGCTTGTATATCATTCTTGCATACAAATTTGATCTATTATAGTCTTAGTTTCTGCTTCCCACCATATATACATGCATGGTGGCAAAGCAGCCCTTTTGACATACAATGTGTGAATCGTAAAACAATTAGCAATGAAAAGAAAACTGACATTTCTATTGGCATTTGTTTTTGTTTAGCTACTGCCTCAAACAGATTCCCTCTGTAAGAAAACTCAATATTGAGAAATGAGACATAGCTCCTTAACTGAGGTTACGCAACAATATGAGCCCTGTGGGGAAAAACTTTTTTTTTTCAGTTTATACATGACTAGGATCCCTTGTTCTTGAAGAAACCAGCTGATAGCTCCATCTTGTTGCCTTTTTTCAGGATGGAGAAATGTGGTCCTCTGTCAACTGCACCATCTGTTCTTGCATAAGAGGCAAAACAGAGTGTCGCAAGAAGCAATGCATTCCAGTCAGCAGCTGCCCTCATGTAAGTATTCTATTCTTTATTTCATTATGTTTGAAAAAATCAATTATGAGCATCAGTGCACATTTTGGTATTTAATTAGTTGCTGACATATATGTAATCATTGTTATGTGTTTTATATATTTTGATTTTCTAGAATTATTTGTGTTAACCCTTTGAGTACTAGAGAGCTATCTACTACATTGTGCTGCAATGCCTTGAATACATATGTCACTCAAAGGGTTAACAAAAAGAGACATATTACAACATACAGCGAATGTATTTTCAAAGAGAATTTAGTTAACTCAGGCAAATGAAACGCAGAAGTGGTGCCTTAATTTTCTAATCAAAATTCTGACCAGAATTCCATTGTTGTTGTCAGCACTGGGGTTGAGATGGCCAGCTTACATCCACATCAGCTGTACATGACAGACTGGCAATAACAGCTGGCTCAACAAGTCATTGGAAATCACAGGACAGATCAACTCTGCTGCAACTTTTGTGTGCTGTGCTCTGCATGCAGACAAGTTTTAGAATGTCACATTGGTCTACGTTAATGCAAGGAAGTAGTTACCTAGGTGAATAGTCTACTTGATTTTTGATATGTGTGGTACTGTGCTGTTATCAGCACTGTTCTGATGTCAACTGCGTGAATATTGCCTCAAAATTAATTAACTGTCCAGTCTATTTCTTTTCTCACATAGAGTATGGTCTCTAGCAGTATAGCCAAATATTTTCATACTTTGGGAACAATTTTTTAATTTATTTCACCAAAGACATTAATGTTAAATAAGTCATCGACTCTTTAGCCCCTTGGTAGCTAGAGATATTTTCAACACATTGGTATTTATACCCTCTGATGAGGATGATTCTCCAACTTCTCCCCATCCCCTCAAAGTCTTACTGCCTGACACTGAGCACAAGTGTCTTACTATAAACAAAAAATATTTACTAACAAAATAAGTATTATAAAAAATTATTATAAAAAATATTAAAAAATACATATCACCCACACCTCACACTTCACTGACTCTTATCGTCCTAAAACTAACTCACAGTTTTTAATGACCCACACTGCCCTAACACTATCTTACACATTTTGAATGTCCCTCATTGTCATAAGACTAACGCGCACAATTTTACTGTCCCTCATTAACCTAAAACACTAATTCACACATACATCACAAATTTCACTTATCTCAGAGTTTTTAATAACATCTCTCCTCTACTGCAACATCTCTGTTCCTTTCTCAACTAACAAAACCCACATGGAAATGCAGGAAATTCTTGACTTTTGTAGTAGAGGCCTGTGGACAGTTAAGGGGAAATTCCCCCTCCAAAAATGAATAGTATAGGGCAGCAGAAAATTCTATGTTGTGAGAAATTCCCGCCTGAAACAACAAATAGGGAGGAAAATTGCCTTCAAAAGTTTTGTGGGAATTTTCTGCAGGAAAAGTGAAAAATCATGTCTCCTCCATGAAATTTCCAGTGGGAAAAAGAAGGGGCTTTTTGCCCATCACTATTGAGGACCACTGGCTTTAGTGCATACCAACCATGTACTCTGCTACTGTTCAGACGTTAAAGGGATAGTAATACTTCGTTTTATCTTTATTTTATTTTGTAGGCATTAAAAAAACATGAAGAACGATATAAGTCTTATCTCTCAAACCTTTATGGTTTAAGAGATATTCACAAGCAAAGTTTCCCCTCCCGCCCCTTTTCCTAGTGTAAGCCATCTCTTCTCAGATGTGAATCTGGTTGTAAGACCAGACAGATAACAGCAGGGGACAATCTTCTTTGAATGAAAACAATTAAAGCCCTTCCCCCCTTGACAAGTTTTTCAGCTTTTTCCCTTATCTTAATTGAAGATTGTCCCTCTCTGCAGTCTACCTGGGCACCTCCTGAACAGGGGAGGGGATACTTTGCTTGTGAATATCTCTTAAACCATAAAGGTTTGAGAGATAAGACTTATATCGCTCTTCATGGGTTTTTTTTATGCCTACAAAATAAAATAAAGATAAAACAAAGTATTACGATCCCTTTAACACAAATCAAGCCAAAGACACGACCCTTATAGAATCAAGATTTCCTATGTCCCTTTAGAGTAAAGGGAGATAAACAAGTCACAGATGAATAGAATGCCATAAAATAACTATACACCCCTCTCTAAATGCAAGCAATATAAAAAGGATCATTCTCATAGTAAGTAGTTTAGAAATAGGCATTAGGAAAGCATGCACCAATAAATCAATTCCAGTGTCTAGTTTTGTGGGGGAGTTCATCCTCATCACATTCCATCAAGCTCTCCACTTTGCATATTTTTGGATGTTCTTGGGCAGCTCTTGCATGGTTGATTCCTTTAGCCTCCTGGATTTCATCAATCCATCTCACACGTTGCCTACCTTTTCTCTACTAGCTTCCACTTTGCCCAACATAAGAGTCTTCTCCTGGGAATCATAAGACTGCATCACATGCCAAATAGTTCAGCTTTTATTTCAACATGGTGGATTAGAGAGCAGACTGGCTTGCTTTGTTTAACCCTTTGAATGTCAGAGGGGAGCGCAATGCATAGCTTTGCAATGCGTCGCATACCTCTCTGGCACTCAAAGGGTTAATAATGTATTTGTTAGTCTGTTTTGCAGTTTATTTGTTTTCATTAAACTACTTCACGTCCAGAGTTCAAAAGGTGGGAAATTAACCCTTTGAGTGCCAGAGGCGTACACAACGCATTGCAGAGCAATGCATTGTGTACCCCTCTGGCAATCAAATGTTTAAATTAGTACACCCCCCCCCCCCATTCTCTTCCATATTTCAAATGCAGTATGCTTAACCGACATGGGAACAAAAAGGTAACTCTTTTAATAAGATTTCAGTGAGCATAACATTTGGAGACATAAGATATATTTTTTGGCCTATTAATAGCAATTTTCCATTCTTTTTTCAGCCAAATACATTAGACAAAACTAGAAACATCATAAAAAGAAGCAGACTAAAAACATTCTCAGAATAGATGGGATGCTATCAATTATTAGTCAGCACTAAGCTACTTGTGCTCAGTCCATAGCTCAGAGGTGAATTCTCCTGGCTGAATATTTAGCAGCTATTAAGATCACCTAAAATATTTTGAGTGCAAAATTCCCAAGATGGCTATAAATTTAATTTAGGTTTCTTCAAGCAGTGGTGTATAAAGCATTTAATTTAATACACATCTGTACTTTATTACAAATCAAATGTTGCCTTCTTTTCTTGGTGCCAAATGAGGCACAAAAAACAACAGCTGTGTCTGTTGCACGACCAAACAAAAGCCTAATGAGTCTTGCCTGAAATATTTTGAGACATAAAACTGAAAGCCCCATAAAGCTGGGAAGACTGAAACATACTCTGATTACAAAGACTCTTTGGGAAAAATCGGATTATATCACTTATCATGCTCCTTAGAGGACCTAACGATTGACTAACATTTGCAACATGTGGATTATAAATGGCTACCTTATTCTTAAAATAAAAACAGAGACTATCACTGCTAGTATACTGAGTTCAGTGGACCAGCAGAGTTGGTCATGGATTCCAACCTTATTTGAACTTAAGTACTATTCATGTTTATGATTATAGTGTTATTTTTTATTACACTGTGCCTGGAATCTCCAAATGAACCATGATATATTTTTATAACTATCATTAACCAATGCCTCAATTTGCAGAAACACAGGGACTAAAAGGGTTGAAAATGTTACCCTCATTGCTTTGCAATGCGTCAAAGACCTTTCTAGCATTCAAGGGGTTAAATAAGAAGTACTGCAAATATTAAATTTCTACATCTATGACGAAATTGCCCTTTGCAAATATTCTTGTATTTCTAGCATGACAAGTATGACGCATATGGGTTTTATGCGGTAAAAGTCTGTTAAATTATAGAATTCCTTGCCCGTGGATGTGGTTATGGCAGATACTATGGATACATTTAAGAGAAGATTAGACACATTTCTTTCAAAACGGAACATACAGGGTTATATTGTGTATAAGTAAGCAAACCAGGAAGGTCTGATAAATGACTAACTTATTTGGTAGCAGGAAAGCTATACAATTTTCATGTCACTGGGGTATGAGGCAAAGGTTGAACTTGATGGACTTGTGTCTTTTTTCAACCTAATATACTATGTACTATGTACTTTGTTGTAAGGACACTTATTATGTAATTTATATAGCATCTAAGATAATGCTGTCATAGGTCTATGATTGTGTAGGTCATTTTGATTTGTTTGAAGGTTGCCCCATATACAAAGTAAGGACTGACTGATATCTGTCCGTGTTCCATGTGGTCTGTAATCCACCAGTTTGTGTGGGTTAAAGGGCTGTATTGCACTTTTAACATTGTAATTTCTTTAAATATATGCTAAACTGAAACATTTTAGTTTAGTCGTTGACTTGTATGTAAGCTCTTTTCTGATGTCAAGTATAGGCAATATAATATAATGGCACATATGCCACGGAGGACCTAAATAGACCTTGTATATTCCAACTATTTCCCCATAACACTCTTCTAAAGAATAATAAGAGGAATCTTCTAATGTGATTCCATGCTACACCAGGCACTGGAAGCAAATTACAAACACTGTAACACATAACATGAAGTGCAGTTACAAAACTTGGAGGCAAAAGACAGCTGAGCTGCACTCATGTATTAGAACATTCTCCCCAGTGTCTCAGAATATGTGTGTAGGTCTGTAAAATTATGAAATGTAAAGAATGAGTTTTGTTGTTTGGTGACATATTGAGTTGAATAAAGGGGTAAGGAACCGAACGAGGATTATAAAATGTAACTTTCATTCATACTACGAAAAGCTTTGTGGTATCAGTAGCTAAAAACAGTGCATATTTTTACTATATCCCTGCTCAATGGACAGTAAAATCAATTAAAGGGAATCATCTTCTGAATGATTCACCTGTATTACATCTGGGATATTATGAAAACTTGAACTGTTGGTAGCTCTTGAGGATCAGGGTTGGCTAGAGCTACCGCTGATATAAGAAAACCCTGCTTAAAATATGAATGCAAATTATATGGAAAATAAAAATTTAAAGCCAGGTTAACTCAGCGGGACAGGTAATACATCAATATATTAGTACTTCCAGCCATATGTTACAAAGAGAGCTAACGTGATGCTACTGAGAAGTGATTAGCCATAGAAGAAAGAAAATTAGCTTAAAGGCATAGTAATGTTTCACAAAAACAGCAGCTCCATTTAATCTTCATAGTATTTGGGCCATGGAGAGTGTTATTTCAGTTCTGTCAGAGTTGTAGTTCAAGAGTAATTGAAGGATAAAGTTTCCCCCTCCTGCCCCTTTTACCTAGTGTAAGCCATCTCTTCTCAGATGTGGAATCTGGTTGTAGGACCAGACAGATAACAGCAGGGAACAATCTTCTTCCTATGAAAACCCTGCCCCCCTTGACACGTTTTTAGGTTTTTCCTTTATCTTAATTGAAGATTGTCCCTCTCTGCAATCTACCTGGGCACCTCCCTTCTGCTCTGGCGGGAGGGGGATACTTTATCATTCAATTACTCTTGAACTACAACTCTGACAGAATTGAAATGACACTCTCCAAGGTCCAAATACTATGATGATTAATTAGAGCTGCTTTTATTATGAAACATTACAATCCCTTTAAGTTAGTCCTTAAAGTGAAATCTGTTAGTGTATCCCTAATGCTGAGGAGTATTCCAGATGGCGGCCTCTTGCTGTCAGTGCCTATGGAAACCAGCTGTACTTCACTGTCGAGACCCAAATAGTCTGACATGTGTATTTGGGGTTTACTGGTATACTTGTGCTGAGGGACTTATGTGTCATGTTGGAACTGGACCGACCTTTTGGGTGGGATTAGTTTTATGTGTACATGAAAAATGTATATTTTGTAATGGCACAAGAGAAAAAGAAATTAGATGTTGCTATGGTGACTAGCTGTACTTCAATCAAAATTAGCTTTTTTCTATTCAGAGCCCATGATGTATATTGTCTTGCTTCTGAAATTACATAGGGTTATTCTATAAGGATCAAGGGTAATCCAGATGTGAACCTATGCCCTCAATGACTAGGAAAACTAGTTGCTTCTAACAGATGAGGCCCAAAACAGGTCAATACATACATCAGGGGTTAGCTGGTATTACCGAGCAGAGGGAACTTCCCTGTCATTTCAGAACTCGACTGTCTGTTTGGATGGGATGGAACTTTCTCCTCTGTAATTGCAATAGATAGCTCAAATGTGATGAATGGGCAGTGATTAGCCATAGAACAAGTAATAAGTATTTTTGTTTATCCTCAGTGCCTCTCACATACATTTGTTTGATAAACTACAAACATCAAGGCAAATTTAATAAATACATTTATTTATTTATTTTTAAAACAAATATTAAAGAAATCTTGGCCATTCACTACCAAATAAAGGTAAGTGGGAATATGGAGCCAACTAAAAATAATTTGCTGTGCTTAAAAAAAAACACAAATAAATGAGAAGGCACACAAAATCTAAGTGTATATTGTTTTAGATACAGATGATTTGCATGTCCATTATGTCTATCTTCAGATAATTCTTCCTTCACTGTGATAAATCACCTTTTATAAAATGGATGACTGTTCCACTCACCTTTTGAACAGGTGATGTACAGTTGTTAAAATGTCCCTGTGGCTAAAATTAACACATCACATGTGCTTAAAACAAAATAAAAGGAAACAAATCATATGGATATGTCACATATGTCCCAATTTAAGAGTATTAAAATGAGGGTAAAATCTGGAGGGAATTTCTTGAGGACTCATTTCCCCCCACCTTCCCTGTTATTGTAAGTGAGAGTAAGAACGGGTCAGGGATCTGAGGGCAAAAACAGTAACAACAGTGGGGGTTACACATTGCCTAAAAGAGATGTTCATTCCTATAATGTCACACTTCTTGACTAAACTAATGCAAATAGCTTTATGGGATACTGACCTCTAAAGTACTGTGTAATTCACTGAACAGTAATTCACTGAAATTATAAATGTCTACTTCACAGGGCAAAATATTGAATCGAAAAGGATGCTGTCCTATTTGCACTGAAAGTGAGTAAGTTCATTTTACATATATATTTTCTACAATGTTACTTTGTGTATCCCTATTATATGTTACTTAATAAGCTAAACACAACTATTTATTGTACCTATATTATTTATATGAATAAGTGTGAATAAGTTGATGATTATTATTTATTATATAATCGTTCATATTCCTTTAATGATTTTTTTTTTAGAAATTAATGTGTAATTACTATCATAATAATTGTCATATTTTATTAGATTTAAACTGTATTTATCAAGTGATCAGGAAAATGTCAACATATTTCTCAGAGTATAACATATGTAGCTCTATACTGCCATTATTATTGTAAACCCATAATGTATTTATCAAGCAAATATGGTACAAAATAAATGTAAGTAGGACTTTGCATGTGGGAAATCCTGCTTTACTCTGCTGACATATGCATATACATTTATTGACCAGTTGACTTAGATTTGATACATCAGTAAAAACCATAAAAAAAAGGAGCACCAAATATATCCTAATATCCTAAACTTTTATTTTCCTAGTGCTATGTATAGTACAGCTTCCTGCAGTCAGAGCATAATTAACCCTTTGAGTGCCAGTCATGTACTTAGATTAGCAGAACGTTTCACATTCTGTAAACTGCCTTCAATAGCATGGCAGTTTGTTGAGTTACAGAGCCAGGTCTCCTAGCAGACTGATTCATATGTTAGGGTTCCAGTGGAAGACTACGGTAATGCCCTTCTCTACCCGCTGAACCAGCACCTCTATCTCCTCCTTCCTCTCCGAGGATGCAGACACACAGAAAGAAATGAGACAAGCTTCAGAGTCCGGCTGTGTTCTTAACCTGCTGAGTGCCAGTGGAATCTGCATCCTACTGACACTCAAGTGGTTTTCCCCTTGGCTCTACATTGACAGCTGGGTAGGCTGTGCCTTTAGATGTGGAAACTTGGGCTGTATGTTAAAAAAGTGGAGGCATTCTGGGGCAAACCATTTGCACTATAAGGGAGAACTAAAAATCCCCATTACTTTAAATGGGGATATTAACCCACTGAAAGCCAGAGTGGTCTCCAAGGCATTAAAAATCCCCATTTAACCGAAGGAGGATTTTCAGTTCTCCACTGTAATGCAAATGTTTGCCCCAGAACTCCTCCACTCTTCTTTTGGACATACAGCCCTATTATCAAATAGAACTGGCAGGACCATATATGCATCCTTTTTATATGACAAATTCTGTGGTCCACATTTATTTTTAATTTACCTCAGGTAAAATTCTCGATAATGCCACTGCCATCAGCCACACCCCCTGCAACTCCCCATAAACCAAAAGTGTCCCTCTTTGGTCAGTTGAAATGTTGGGAGGTATGGCGGGATTGAGCACCGAAATCGGGACTGTCCTGCGTAAATCGGGACAGTTGCCAGCTATGGTGTTTGGCCCTGATCCAAATATTTAATGTGTATTTTCACTCAGCAATTATGAATATTTATAAATGTTAAATTATATGTTAACTTCTTTACTGTTCCCTGAAATAAAGATGAAATCATGTTGGGGAAAATCTAGGTTGTGACTATTAGAGTAGAAGTGGACATTCCTGAGAGTAGTCACAGAAAATAAGGGGTCTGAAAAATGCAACAAAGCAGTTGTCAATTATTAATGCTTCCTGGGTTGTGGTCCGGCCCCTTCAAGAGTCAGGTCAGATCAAGCACAACTTTCAAACTTTTCTAGGGGTAAGAGAAAGTCCTAGTTATATCACAAAATTATTAATTTGGTTAAGCATTTGTTTACATAGCAATGATACTTTGCATTGTATTTTTAACAGAACCAGGGGTATGTACTGTATTTGGAGACCCGCACTACAACACTTTTGATGGGAGAACTTTCAATTTTCAAGGAACCTGCCAGTATGTTTTGACAAAAGAATGTTCTACTTCTACCTCATCTTTTCAAGTACTGGTAAAAAATGATGCTCGGCGGACCCATTCTTTCTCATGGACTAAGTCAGTGGATCTGGTGATGGGAGAGAGCAGTATTAGCCTTCAGCAGCATCTCACAGTTAAGTGGAATGGAACACGAATATCATTGCCTTATGAAACACCTCACTTTCACATTGACCTGGATGGCTACCTTCTGAAAGTAACAACTAAAGCAGGTATGAAAATTGAACACAGTATATATAAGAACAAAATCTAGGTGCATAATGTTTGTATAATGGCTAATATATTATATAGGAGATTTTGAAAGTTTTTAAAAAAAATCACAAAAGCTTTTTTGAGATGACAGTGTTCCTTTATGACTACAATTAGACTATACAATACAGTCTAGAGAACTTTAGTTTGGGACACAGAAGGGTCAGTGTTACATGTTAAAAGGGCTTCTAGCCACATAAAGGGAGATTTCAGTGGATGGATGAAATATAGTTCTTTCCATTGCTGTTGTCTAGGTCTGGCTTATTAGAAGAGAAACATTGATCTCATGGCAGTGAAGTCCAGCCATGATGCCACCCAAGTAGGGTTATGGTTGATAGAGAGGTGTATGAAAAGACTCAATAGTAATTTGAGGGTGGGCAGATTGCAAATCTAGCCCTACTCAGAGCAGTTATGGAGGGCTGATATATGTTGCTGAAGAGGTAAGTTTTTATCAAGTGTCTGAAGGTCTGAAGGCTGGGTGAGAGTCTTTGGGTGGGGGTTTAATTTTTTTTTTACATAAGAACAATATTTTATATAATTAGCATAGCTGGATCTGTCACAATTACTGAACCACTGATTGATCCAGCTGTGCTTATGTAGAGAGTGAAAAATATAGAAAAACTTACACTTTAAGCCCTTAATGTTGCTTATACCATATGCAAATATTTTTTTCCTGGGCTTTATGTCATATGGATGCTTATAAATGTCCTAATGCAGAATGAACACTGTCAAAAGTGTCATAGCTTCTCCTACAGCAGCTGAAGTGAGAAGGAGGCTGTGTCTGTGTAAGTGAAGGGAGTCATTCTGATTGCCAATATGTGCTTCCATAGCTTAATTTATTTCAGTCTGGTGGATTGTAGTGAGTTAGTGCATGGATAACACTGTAATTGGTGGCAGCATGCTTCCTTACACAGGAAGGGAATCTGGCTGTTGGAGATAATTGGGGACTTAATACTGTAAACTGAATTTATTGGTTCTCAATAGTTAGAACTTAATTGGAGACTTCAATGTAAACTCTGTGAGCAGCTGTTATAGGTGTTTCCAGTTAATGAAATAAGCCATGCTTCTATGTGTGCCTCAGATTAAGCAGGGAGGCTTTGCCTAGAGCCTGTACTCCTCACAAACATTTAGAACATGTGATTTTCACCTTCACCTTTTAAAGCAATGATTGTCAATCTTCAATGAAGATTTTATCTTTCTTTTCAACCAGGGAGTAATGTTCTGCTTCTGTTGTTGCGAGAGTTGTCCTTATATTTGGGTTCACTGTATCCATCATTTGAGTGTGCTTTCTCTATAGCTGAATGCATCATCCATGTCATTTACATAGCGTTGAGTGTTTTGCATAAACTAAGAATATAGTGATGTTTTTGGCATAACTAGAATACACTAACACGATCTTATGAATAGATGTATTATAACTGTACGACTCTTTAAGGTGAATATACACATTCACCTTATAAACATAAAATTAAAGAGCCTGGCACTCACGTGGAGGACAGCTTATTAAATAGTGCAAGAACCTGTTTTAAGAACTGAGAGGGCTCTCAGGTCTTAAATCAAGTGTAAAAGGTTTATTCAGATTAAGCAGCTCAATATTTAGTCCTTACCCTTATGGAGGTTGAGGTGAGTATGTAAATGTTGACTTGTTTACCCTATATGAACATGTTACATTTGGTTTAAAACCTGTGAGTGCTTTCTTTCCTTGAAATGCATTGGCCCTTTAAACTTATGAGGAGCACTGTCAGTACTGCCTGTCAGGCATCATGAGACTCATTATGGATGTCACTAACAGCTCAGTACTCCTGATAGTACAGTGAGCTGATCCGATATAATCTGATTGATTTTTTATAAATCAATTTTGATCCTTTAGATAGCGATGTAAACTGGACAGGGTGCAATGTCTGCTCCATCAGTATCGTTCTGTGCATACACGCATAGCCATGGAGGGTAAAAGAAGCCAAGTGTATTCACATTTAAGGGTACAGGGCCATGCTCCTCTGCATGCCCTATGTACAAAATAGGGGATGTATTGCACACTAATTAATACATTTATGAAATCACATTTAACAAGCTCAGCAAGAAACATGACATTTTATGTGAAGTTTAACCTCATTGTTCTAGAAAAGTGTCTTTAGCTTTCAAAGTGTTAAGGTACAAAATTGTCCCGATGCTTAAAAGGTTAAATAAATTTGGTCTGCCTTCAATTCAGTTCTGTAAAGTGAGCAGCGACTGATAGTGTTGAGCGAGCGTGCTCGGCCGATGCTCGGATCGGCTCGAGCATCGCTCTGCTCGGCACATGGCGGTACTCGTCGAGTACCGCCATGTGCTTGCCCGCCATGTTCGGGTGGCGGGGATCTGTGCCGAAGGAGGCACAGATCTGAAGACGCTCCGCTGGACCACCAGGGACTGGAGGTACGGGGGCATTGCGGAGATGAAGGGGGCATTGCGGAGATGAAGGGGGACAGTGTGGAGATGAAGGGGGACATTGCGGCGATGAAGGGGGCATTGCGGAGATGAAGGGGGACAGTGTGGAGATGAAGGGGGACATTGTGGAAGGGGGACATTGCGGAGATGAGGGGGGCATTGCGGAGATGAAGGGGGCATTGCGGAGATGAAGGGGGACAGTGTGGAGATGAAGGGGGACAGTGTGGAGATGAAGGGGGACATTGCGGAGATGAAGGGGGCATTGCGGAGATGAAGGGGGACAGTGTGGAGATGAAGGGGGACATTGTGGAAGGGGGACATTGCGGAGATGAAGGGGGCATTGCGGAGATGAAGGGGGACATTGCGGAGATGAAGGGGGACATTGTGGAGATGAAGGGGGCATTGACCAGGCACCCTCCCCTCATCAGAGCAGGGGGTGCCTGGTGTAATGCTCGTGTCGCCCCATTGAAGTCAATGGGGCTCGGGTGCTCGGCCGAGCACTCGAGCCTCCGGCGGTGCTCGGTCAGAGCACCCGAGCACCCGAGCATCGGGGTGCTCGCTCAACACTAGCGACTGATTCTCTGATCTCTATTACCATGTTTTCAGGTCTTAAAGTCTTTATGATCAACATTAACCCCTTAATGACCCTTGACAGTCATAGTACGTCAAAGGTCGATTTGACTTAACGACCGATGACGTACTATGACTGTCATCGAGTTCCGGGCTCCCCCCGCGGCTGCACGCCGTTCGGGGAGTCCGGAACGCAACGGAGCAATAAAAAAAAATTGCTCCGTGGTCGTTAAGTCACTTCTGCTTCCGGATTCCCCTGTCGTTAAGGGGTTAAAGACATGAAAAGAGTTAAAATCTATATAAATATTACACACTCCTAGATGAAATTGTTTTTCAAAAATCTTTCAAAATAAAAGCTTAAAGTGACCATTTCTGGCTACTTTTTATCATGCCTGGTAAAAAAATAACCTGATGATTGTTATTAAAGCCTATCAGCCCACTCAAACTCTTATCTAGTGATTCTCAGCTCCGGTTCACACCTACAGGTAAGGTTTTATGGATATACCTGATTAATCACAGTTGAAATAATCACAATGACTGAGCCCCTGATCCACTAATTACCCACCTGTTAACAAACAGGGATATCTTGAAAACCTGCATTGTTGGTGTTCCCTGAGGACCAAGAAATACTGCTCTTATATCTTATTTATTTGTTCACCTAAATCATGCCATGCGTTTCTCTCACTTTTATAAACAAAGCATGGTCAAGTGTTCATGGTCAAACACATTTATCATAGATTTTTAAGGTTTATGCACCTAAAAATCTTTTTTTTCAAAAGCTGGCTAAGAGTACATGATATGTAAAATTGGATGAGCCAGGTTCATTTTCAGGCAATACTGTCCATTTTTGCATCATATTTACATTTAAATGTTAATAATTTATGTTAGAGGTGGCCATCAGATGGCCTGAAGGCCTGATGTGGCCCTCAGAGACTTCATGACCTCTAGTGTAGTGAACTGATTATTTCATACACAGACACAAAATTGTTTTGGACCTAACCCACACATCCTATCTCTTTTTCCCAACAGTATGCCTCCCTCACATAATCACTGCTCACTCCCTTTCAGACATTTTTGAGTAGGGGTGGGCGAAAAGTCGATGTTTCACTTTTTTTGCAAAAGTTTTCTCCTTTTCTCCACTGAAAAATGTTTCTCCTTTTTTTGCCTATGTTTCCTATGACTGCAACATTTCCCACCACGATATTACTTCTTCCCTCATCTTAATTCATGAAAGTGCCATTGCTGCAGGTGGCTGTGAAGCCCGCAGCATAAAAAAGGCTGGGGACAAGAGAGGCATTGGAGGAAGCGGGTGGAGGGGAGAGAGACATTGGAGGAAGCAGGTGGCAAGCTTGTATTTGCTGCCCGCTTCCTCTGATACCTCTCTCCCCTAATCACTTGTTGACATGGACTCGCACACTGAACGACTTTTTGCATGCAGGGGACAATGTTCGACATTGTCCTCTGCATGCAAAAAGTCGTTCAGTGTGCGAGTCCATGTCGAGGAGTGAGGAGGGGAGAGAGGTATCGGAGGAAAAGGGCAGCAAATACAAGCTTGCTACCCGCTTCCTCCAATGTCTCTCTCCCCTCCACCCGCTTCCTCCAATGCCTCTCTTGTCCCCAGCCTTTTTTATGCTTCGGGCTTCACAGCCACCCGCAGCAATGGCACTTTCATGAATTAAGATGAGGGAAGCGCTGCAGTCAGAGTTCAGCCTGCTCCCTCAATTGTATTTTAACCCTTTGAGTGCCAGAGTGGTACGCAACGCATTGCTTTGCAATGCGTTGCGTACCACTCTGGCACTCAAAGGGTTAACTTAGATCACATTCATTTATAGTGTTCTACCTCCTGTGTCCCATTGCTATTAGTACTTTTGCTCCACGCTCCATTTGAAGGAGAGTGGAGCAAAAGTACTAATAGCAATGGGACACAGGAGGTAGGGCATTAAAAATGAATGAGATCTAATTTAATTTGTGTTTAATAATAGTCTTTTAATAAAAAAAAAGTTTAAAACACACACACACATATATATACAGGCAAGGTATGTAGTCCATACCTTGCCTATTAACCCTTTGTGTACCAGAGGGGTAGGAAACATGCTAAGCAATGCTTTCCTACCTCTCTGGTACTCAAAGGGTTAATTGTCGAATAAAAGACAGGTTCCACTACTATATGAGTCAATAAGGTGAATATGGGATGGAGTTAGTATGTCGAATATATGCAGTATATGTCGACATACTAAAGGGGGGGTGTCGAAGGGGGGGGGCATTGTGTAGTCGAATGCCACAGGGGTGAGCAATGCACATCCCTATGGCATTCAGTGCTGTCCATGGTGCTGAAAGCCTTCTCTGTGTTCCCCTACTGGCTGGGTAGGGAAGCACAGACTCATGTTATCCCTAACTGTGTTTTATTTCCCTCGACATTGGTTTTCTACTCTGAGTTGTGTGATGTTCAACAAAAAAAATAGGCGTTAGATTTCTGGAGTGAAATGTTGCAATTTAACTCGCGTTAGCCCTAACTCCAACATTTGAATGGCTTTTGGCATCGCTTGTACATTATCCTCTATGGGTGAGATCTTGCTGTTCTGGCGACGGGCTACGTGTGTTTCAGAACTGGCGTCGCTTCTTACTAGTGGAACATTTGCATTGCTCAGTTGACGTTAAAACCAGCATCGTAAGTTTTTTCTGGCGTCGCCAACATTTGAATCGAGCCCTTAGTGTGGGATTGCAGTACATAGTGTAACTTTATTGTTTTAACCCTTTGAGTGCCAGAGGGGTACGGAACGCATTGCTTTGCAATGTGTTCTGTACCCCTCTGGCACTCAAAGGGTTAACAAACCACTTGAGGAGGTGGTGGGGGTGGTAGCAGTATGTTTAGGCACTCTATGACTCTTGTCATCTCCTACAGCAAACCCAGAATCATCTTACTCCTCTGCAGCAGGAGCCATAGATGTTATTTGGAATGAACTAACTGTTGGCAGTGGCACAT